>OY997592.1:41459438-42059438 GCA_963921825.1 Erodium maritimum | reverse complement strand
GTAGCCACACAGCGTGGACAAAACTTTGTGCATCAACTCGATTGTGGACGAAACTTTAAAGTAGTTTTTTGACAATTATCCCTTTGTTGAATTGTGAACGACATGGGATTGATTTTGTTTGTTTGTGTCAGATAGTGATATGGTTTATCATGCCGGCGATTAGAAGCGAGAATGCAGATCATAACAACAATGCCCTTGTAATGATTGTTCTTCTCCAATACATTCCTAGGCTCTACTTAGTTTTTCCACTTAGCTCAGAGATCATAAAAGCTACCGGAGTGGTCACCAAGACTGCTTGGGCAGGCGCGGCGTATAACCTCCTACTTTACATGCTTGCTAGCCATGTAAGTGTTACTCAATAAAATTATGGGTATCAGTCCCGCTGTTTTGGTAATTGTCATTTAGTACCCTTTATGAATCACATATTATATAATACCTTTTATATATTGATAACAGAACATTAAATACTCCTTATGAATTGATCACAGATCATCAAAGTGACATAAATTTGACCAAAATTTAGTCCAAAACGTTACCAATACTTTGAATTGATCACAGATCATCAGTCATAAACATAGTTGGTGGGTGTGATCCGGAATCATTTTGCAATGTTTGTAGGTGTTAGGTGCAACATGGTACTTGTTGTCCATAGAACGACACGCGACATGCTGGAAATCAGTTTGTAGGGAGGAGCTATCTCCAGCTCGCTGCTCCCCTACCTACTTGGACTGTGGCACTTTGAATGACGCCGGACGCAAGCATTGGGAAAACACCACGCTGGTGTTCGCTAGTTGTGATCCGGAGAGCAGTGACTTGTTCAACCATGGCATCTTTGCCAATGCAGTAACTATGAATGTTGTGTCCTCCAAGTTTCTTGAAAAGTACTTGTACTGCCTATGGTGGGGCTTACAGAACTTGAGGTACCATCTCATCTACATACATGATCCAAAAAATACTATTAAGTTGTTGCTGATACTAACATGATTTCATTCTCAGTTCCTATGGACAGGGGTTGAGTACAAGCACATTCATTGGGGAAACCATATTTACCATCCTCATTGCCATCATGGGTCTGGTTTTGTTTGCGCATTTAATCGGAAACATGCAGGTATATATCTTGCTCTTTTCTCCTGACATTGGTCGTTTAGCATAACAGCATGTTGCACTTTGGTGTAGACATACTTGCAATCCATCACCTTGAGACTTGAGGAGTGGAGGCTCAAGCGAAGAGACACTGAGGAGTGGATGAGACACCGCCAGCTTCCTGACGATCTGCAGGTGCGCATCCGGCGTTTTGTCCAATACAAGTGGCTTGCAACTCGAGGAGTCGATGAAGAATCAATCTTGCACGCCTTGCCTACTGATCTGCGTCGAGATATCCAGCGCCATTTATGCTTGGACCTTGTCCGCCGCGTAAGCTCTTTCTCCTTTACATCCTCATTCACTGTAATGATCCAATTACTCTGCCTGATATTCATGTCAGAATATAATTATAATTGGACTTTCAATTATCAACTTAAGTTTTAAACACGGGTTCAAACTCAATTCTTGCAAAAATACTAATTTCTTACCCTGATTGGTTTCAGGTACCGTTTTTCTCCCAAATGGACGGTCAGCTACTGGACGCCATATGTGAGCGGCTGGTGTCCTCGTTGAGTACCCAAGGCACCTACATAGTCCGGGAGGGCGACCCGGTGACGGAGATGCTCTTCATCATCAGAGGGAGACTAGAGAGCTCAACTACAAATGGAGGGCGGACCGGGTTCTTCAACTCCATCACTCTGAGGCCGGGCGATTTCTGCGGGGAGGAGCTGCTGGCGTGGGCCTTGCTTCCGAAATCGACCCTCAACTTGCCATCGTCGACCAGGACAGTGAGGTCCCTGGGCGAAGTGGAGGCCTTTGCGCTGCGAGCAGAAGATCTCAAATTCGTGGCGAACCAGTTCAGGCGTCTGCACAGCAAGAAGCTACAGCACACGTTCCGGTTCTACTCCTACCACTGGAGGACGTGGGGCGCGTGCTTCATTCAGGCCGCCTGGCGCCGCTTCAGGAAGCGCGCCATGGCCAACAATCTCAGCATCAGGGAGTCTGATGATCCGCTGGTGCCTCATTGTTCTCAAACCAGACAGAACTTGGGCGTCACCCTACTGGCGTCGAGGTTTGCTGCCAACACAAGGAGAGGAGCCCACAAGATGAAGGATGTCCCAATGCCCAAGTTCCAGAAACCCCAAGAACCCGACTTCTCTACAGACCTCGATGATGACTTGTAATATATATAGGTATACTGAAGTTTTGTCCACGCTTTGTGGGTGCATTGAAGTTTTGTCCATGCTTTTGTGGGTGCATTTAGGTTTTGTCCACGCTTTGTGGGTGCATTGAAGTTTTGTCCACGCTTCTATTCAATCCGGGAAGCACTGCCTAGACCATCATTCTAAACATCCCTATTACGTCAAAACTAAAAAAATCGTGGACAAAACTTCAGGGTAACCACACAGCGTGGACGAAACTTTGTGCATCAACTCGTTTGTGGACGAAACATTAGTATAGTTTTTGACAATTATCTCATATATATAACTATCCAGGTCAAGGGAGAAAAGGGGACTGCAAAATGTATAGATAAGAGGTTTGTTACATGAAGATGAAGTTTTCGAGCTTCTTCATTTTCATTTTCAGCAAGGCCTGGGTTGGAGATTAGAGTTTTTTTTTGTGCAGTTTGTGCTGTTTTTCCAGTAGCTGGGGTTGATGATCGCTATTGTGGTGAGCCTATACATTGTTGATATTTCTTGTATTTGGATTCATGTTTTGTGTGTTATGTTTACAAGTGATTGCATTGCATCATCTGGTTTTTATTGGCAGGTTATTGTACAATTTTCTCATTTTGGGGTCTAACTGAGTTTGTGGCCGGAATGGACATCTTACTTTTTGTCTTGGAACTTCGAGAATATTTATAAAATCTATTTATGGATAATTCGATTAACCGATAGTAAGAATGAATCAAAAAGCATTATCTTGTAGTTTTGTTGCTTGGTTGGACACTAAGACCTCTGAGTTGCTACGCTTTCATGCACTTCACTATCAAGACGTCTTCAATTGAGTTCGATCTGGTTCTCTCCGGAGTCAGTGACGACGCTGGTGGCTTCTCCCCCCTTTCTTCTCTTTGTTTCCCTCCTTTGTCTTCTCCCCCCGTTTCTCACCGTCCTAGTTTCGACTCCGGCGACTCGGCTTCCCCAGATCTGGTTGTGGGAGTGGTTTCTCCACCGATTCCGGTTGGGATCTTCACAGATCTGGGGGAACACATGTCAGATCTGCTACGTGGTGGAGCTTTTCTTCTCTTTGGGTGGTCTCCAGTCCTAGATCCACCCTATCTTCTTTGGTTCTCGGCGGTTGGGACTCCGGGCCTCGTCGGAACAGTAGACATCCGGCGAGGGGTTTGGCCGGTTATGGCCTGTTTCAGAAGTTTGTGGCGGTGGAGGAGCTCACTTGGAGACGAGAAGTTGTGCTAGATCTGTTACTGTGGAGGCGGGTTGCAATCTCGGCCTTGGTGGCTTACGACCAGGTAAAACCCTCCCCTTCTACCCCTTGTCTCTCTGGTTAGAGATTTAGAAAGGCCGCTCTCGGTGTTGGCCGACGGTCACTAGATTTGACTTTGGGGGTTTTAGGGCTCTGGGTTTTTTTGGGGTTTCATTCATTTGGTTTCGTTCTGAAACTGGTCCCCCACCTCTGGTTCACCTCTATGTGCTGGCTTAGAGGTGAGATACTTTCTGGTAACGGGGGGCTGAATGTTTGGTCCCTCTTGGGTTCGTATGGGTCTGGGTCTTGGGTCGTTAATGGCCGTGTTCTTCTCTGTGTTTTCATGTTTTTGTTTAGCCTTTTGTTGGCTTTAGTTTGCTTATTGGTTGAGAAATATACTTGGGTAAGAGTCCCTGCCCCTGCGTGGGTTCCTAGTTTGTTCTTAATGTTAGCAATATCTGGGTTCTTGACCTTTGTAGTCCCATAGAATGGGTTGTTAGTTTCTGGTTTGAGGTGCTAGTGTAGCATACTCCAGTTTGTAATGAGGGTACCCCCTTGGGCTTGATTTCAGTTTGAAAACCTGCCTCATAAATAAAACATTTGCTGATCAAAAAAAAATTGAATTCGTCCTCTGTTCGTATCCAAATGAGCAATATACCCAAAACTAGTCATATGCTAGTCGCTCACTCGTTTATATAGGGTGCGGCTACACTTCGAACTGATTTTCACAACTTATTCGGACTAACATTTCTTCCTTCATAAATGAGAGGGTTCAAAAACTTTCCTACCAACAACACCCGAAAGACTCAAACTTTTTTCATACTCGAGTCCCTCAAGTGAAGAGCCTAGATCAGTCTAAACGTAATGACTAAAAAATAAGCATCTAAGAAAACGCTAAATTACATTGTCTATATAACAACTGCGAGATGAATGTATGCAGTGCGCGAACCTCCACCATGCACATCTTCCCTGTTTCCATGACACATTGCACACCATACTATACTTCAAACAATGACCTTAGTTTAGACTGCAAACTGATAATGTCTAATACTTAAAACCCCAAATAACAATATAATCATATCTCTATGTATAATATATGTATTATAAATGATGATAATTAACATCAACAGTTATGCAAATGTAGATAGCACTCTCTATGACCAATGCAACTTCAGTACACATATAATCGTCACCTACTACACTGAAGGGTTCTAATTAGCAAGCTAAACAAGTAGATCATTATGCAAGAAAACAACAATTTGATCATCATTTGCTTCATGAATGGTACAATTTAAGGAATCCACTACCAAAGAAAGCAGCTGTTATTGATCACCCACTTCCACTCCATCCATATGAGATCTATTTAGTATGAGCCTCCACATCTTCTATTAGCTTCGGCAGCTTGTTCTTCTTTTGCTGATACTTGGCCACCGAATACCACACACCACCGGCTGTGTTGATAACTAACCCAGTCACGTTCAGGGCATGTACTTGCACTCCCCCAAGCAAGAAAAACCCAAGCGTCTGCGAAAAAAAAAAGAGAGGCACAAGCTCCATTACATTGCAGGAAGAAGGCAATCGAACGAAGTCTGACAGAAATTGTGTACATACCGTGGACCCAACCCCTTTGAGGACACCAACGATTGTTGTTGTAAGAGCTGAATTTACTATGGTACATAAGAACATGGTGAAGTTGAGCACAATTCCCATCACCAATGACAGAATAAGGGTCACCAAAAATGACAAGGAATTACTCTGACCAAAGACAAATCTCAAGTTAGTAATGTTACATTACAAATCTCAAGCCTCACATTTAGTGCGTGTATTTTAGATAACGATGAAAAAGATAACAGTTTTGAGAGTTACAATTAATGAACAGAATATTCTGTTGGACAATACATACAGCATTGGAGGTATTGTGGTAAAAACATATAGCATTGAAAAGTACTGTGGTCAAAACATATAGCATTGAAAAGTACTGTGGACAAAACATATGGGCCAATACTTAACAAAAAAGAATATTCTGTTTATTATTTGTAACAGAAAACTATGGACAATACTTATTGTATGTTTTTGTCCACTTCTAAATTCAATGTAGATTTTAGCATGTGGACAAAAAAAAATTGTAATTTTTAGCAATTAACCCAACAATTAAACATATTATCAAGTTCGTGAACGACACATCTTTTATTATTACCCACTTCGCTTTAATTTGTTAACTAATACACATTGAAAGAAAAAGGTCTGTTAGACTTTTTTTCAGAACTGATAAAACCTTACAGGGGGGTTGAAATTTAATTTAGCTAACTCCAGTGACATATATAGTTGGCGGTATAGAACACCACACACGGGAAAAGCTTAGCAAATGTAGGAATGTACACATGACATATACTCCCTCCATCCCAAAATAAGTGCTTTGCTTCCTAAAACCGATGCCCCAAAATAAATGTCCCATTTTGTTGTCAGTTAATTAATCATGAATTACTAATTATATCCCCATAAGTTAGTTATGACAGCTTCAGTAGAAGGAGAATGGGAACACCGAACACGTGAGGGAAAATGATAGAAATTCAAAGACAAAAATTGAATTTTTAATTCTTGTCCACAGACAAATTGGACACTTATTATGCTTGAGGGAGTATTCTGTTTTGGGATGACCCTAATAATAATTTGTATGAGGAAATTTAGTTTTAGAAATATAAAAGTCCTCTTCAAATTCGATCATTACCAGAAGAACCTGCAATCCTCATAAATAA
Source organism: Erodium maritimum (assembly GCA_963921825.1). NCBI lineage: Eukaryota > Viridiplantae > Streptophyta > Magnoliopsida > Geraniales > Geraniaceae > Erodium > Erodium maritimum. Next base: position 42,053,175 of record OY997592.1, on the reverse strand, counting down.
CTTATTCCACCTAGCTGCAGATTCTTGACCTTCGATGTAATAACTTGTAACTCATTATGTAAGTAACAGACTCATTTCTCATTTTATTTAAATAATCTCAACATATCCTGAAAGGTGACAAATACGAACTTTGTGACGATCATACTAAGAAAGTAATGGATTGCCGAGAATCAAACTTCTCTACTCCTTAAGCACATAACTCCTGTTCTCTATTAGCCCTGTGGTATAGACTATGACTGTTCTTTCTTTTCCCTTGTTACAAAGTTCCCACCAGTTAATAATTTCTTAGTGCTCACTGCTCCAAGAGTAAATGCATGTTGTCACATGATCACAAAGTTTCTACCAGAGTCTGATACACTTTCATGTGCTCCCAGTTTCTAATCCCATAGCCATGAAGCCTCGGTATTGATATCTTTGTTTAAAGCCTTGACACTCAATAGGCAGTCAACATGTCAATTCTCCTTTAAAGGTTATGCATGTCGCACACTACGGTTATGGTCTACTTCATAGTTTTAATACTCTATTCCAAAGGAAAGATAGAAGTAATTACAATTGCAGATGTTACCATGCCACATAGACATGAATATTTTGATTGTTTACCGAATACATTCTTGAAATTACATGTGTTCACCAAGGCGGCAGTTAAGTATTAGCAAGGTCTTATTTTATTTTATTTTTGTTAGCCAATTGGTACCAAGCAAAGGTTTGAGCTCAAGACCTTACTTGTGTCGAAGAGAGCAATAAACCACTTGGTTCTTTAAATAGACATAAGATTGCTTATACCAAAAATTATATGCAAGTCACAAAAATGTCACAATATCTTTGTATTCCTTATATAATTATAATGAAAAATTCTAACCTTTGCAAACAGTAATGATAAGGAGTCCGGAAATTCTTGCGTAGCTATGATGAGAAACAGCAAAAATGGAAGAGACAAAAGGCTGTTATAGAACATGATCTCAATTGATGAGAGCCCATCTTCAGCACCAGACTTCTCTACCAAGACAAGGTACATTGTCTACAAGAGAATTAACACCTCCATTAGGAAAGCAACAGCAATGACTAAGTTACCATCTTATCTTGAAACTATTGAAAAAAAATCATATCCATGATTAATTAAAAAATTCAGACCCTACCTGGAAAAAAACAGACGTCAGGGCCATGCTATATCCAAATAAGTCAAATGAAAAATCTCCCAGAGCTGCTATGAGAACCCCAGCAGCAATCAACAGAACTGAAAGCGTCACCTAGAATACAACAGAGGCAACAATAAATTATACAGTACTAAATTTATCCCAAATAAGTGATCACAATAATACTTCATCTCAGGAACCTAATATGAGTACAGAATATCAAAATCGTACTCTTAACAACATATGGCCACTTTTATCTTTTTGCTACTTTGTTGGTTAGAAGGCTCCTTCATCTACAGTAAGGTAAAGAGAATATAATGATAGTTGGTAATTTGGATTTAGTTGCTATATTTTAAATATCAAGAGAGCACACAGCAAAATCCTCTGGAAAGTGATAGTTCAGATAAAGCATTATCATTATTAAAATAACAAAGGAGGAAAAGTGGAAGATGGTAGTGAGCAACATTCCATGGTACAATAATGGCATAAATGGACTAAACTGTATACGTTTAGTAAGTTTCCCACTATCTCTATGTTATCAACCATACATTGTTTTCAATTTGTACCGTCTACGTGCTTGTATCAGTATTGAGTGCATTTCGTCATATCTCTGAATAAGCGGTATGTTATCCAGGGTCAAAACTCTGGGGTTACATGTTCTATGGTTAGTGATGTGTGCAAATAAACCATAGAGGGTAGTCATTTAAAGCCAAGGCCAAATTTTTGATGAGTTATTTACAATGAATATCCAAGTTATGTCATTAAACTTAGTGCAAAATGTCTGCTGCAGTATACATTGTGCAGTAACCCAACCAAACCTCCCCCCCCCCCCCCCCTATCAATTGTTTTGAGCTTGTAAAGTACCGAAGATACCATGATGCAGGAAAATCATGAATGAAATTGATATTTATGTTTATGTTACACGTAATCAGAAATGATAATTACTACTTCGCTAACATGGTAGCAACATATTTAAGTGAATAACAAATTCAGATTAAATAAGCTACATGGATGCATAGTAGAGGTAAAGAGAGGAAATAAATAAACCTGTCTTGTAGGTCGCCCCTTCCCTCTAAAAAACCCTGCTACCAAAACAGCCAGTGGTGTGAGCCTCTTTATTGCGATGTACATGGGAATATTAACCCCTTTCAGACTCGCTAATGCAAATGCCACATTCGCATTGTAGAACAATGAAACTGGAAGAAGTGTTTTTGCAGTCTCCATATTTAATCCTCTGGATCGTGTATATCCCATCACTCGACCAAAGTGTATAAGCAATGCAGTGGCCAATTGCTACAACATTCAAAGTATGACAAAGTTTCCACCAGGATCAGATTATACCATGGAAGTAAAAAATTGTACTTCTGACTAACAAAAGTAAAAAACTAGAGTTGTGTGTGTTTTTAATTGCTAAGGTAATAGTAAATAGTAATACCTGCAGCATGAGAAGTGTCATGGAGTGGGCATATTGCATAACAATTGACTTGTTGATGAACACCATGGCCATGGAAGCAACCCCATACGAGAATGCTGCAGACAATCTGCGCTGACAGTTATATTACATATGTCGATGCGCATTGTATTTTAGTATCATATACAGCATTACAGCAGAGCAATGAGGACTTTAATTAGAATGACTGCAAAACCTAGAAAACCCAGCTCCGTTTTCCATGTATGGAATTACACAACAACAATTGGTTTCTAGATTCACTGTGCTGATTTTTTCAAGGGAAATGGTAAATGAGATGAACAATCCTTGAACATGAGGTAGCAAACAAAATGAGCAGGAGAAAGAAGAGACCAAGCTTACCCAGTTCCACATGAATAAAAGACAACAGAAACAGAATTTGAAAAAGAAAGTACCCCAATAGTGGTGAAGCTGCATCCACATTGTCCATGGCAGCTCAAAACCCACCCAGACCAGATCGACTGTGAAAGTTCTCACAAATCACACCATCAAGATCAGATCAATACGAGAAGAAAAAAAGGACAGAACCCAGAATCGATTTTGCTCCAAAAAAAAAGAAGCTCGGAAACGAAAGACGAGATCGACCCAAATTACAGAACTTACTCGGAAAGCGATAGAGGTAGGTAGCTTTTCCACAATCACGCAAAATATGTAGTTTAGGTCGGTCAGTCGAAGTGTGGTCAGGTCACAACTGAACCGGTGATATAGGAAGGAGCTTTAAAGGTCAAGGTTAATGATAGATAATAGTTACTATAAACTATGTGTTGTGATAATTTCTCAAACGATCATAACCGAAACTAAACGATCGAACTTCTTTTAACAAAATATAAAAACACTTCTCTAATTCATTTCACTTCTCTTCTATTTCTTTGTTTCTGTAACTATGTCTTTTACATGAACAAAATGATGTATATATAGCCTACACATATATGGCTTAGTCATCTTGTGATTGGCCATGTGTATTAAAGGTGAGAGATGGTGACCACATTTATAAGACACGTGTTTTACAACACTCCCCCTTGGACACCACCATCTACGAATGTATCAAATGCGCCTTAAGTTGCCTCATTAAAAACCTCCTCAGGAAAACCCGGTGGGACAAAACCTGTAAGGAAAAGAGTGCAACGCGCAAAAACGTGCTTCATGCTGTGCTTGATGCTGCCTCGTTAAAAACCTTTCCAAGAAAACCCTGTGGGACAAAACTTGGATAAGGGAAAAAGAGTGCAGCGCACAAAATTTATCTCCCCCTGACTTCAGGCAGGCTACTTTGGTTGCTTGCTCAGGCAACGCATGCCGATTCTGTGAACTGGCTTCTGAAAGGTAGAAGTCGGCAAAGCTTTAGTAAATAAATCCGCAAGATTCTCGCAGGATCGAATTTGCTTGACATCTATCTCATTACTCTTCTGGAGATCATGAGTATAAAAGAATTTCGGAGATATGTGCTTGATTCTGTCCTCTTAGATGTAGCCTCCTCTGACTTGAGCTATACAAGCTGCATTGTCTTCATATATGATGGAAGGAGAGCTTGACTGAGGAATGCCGATTGAGCATAACACATGCTTCAAAACTGATCGCAGGAATACACATTCTCGGCTAGCTTCATGTAGCGCCAAAATCTCCGAGTGGTTCGAGGATGTCGCAACCAAAGTCTGCTTCGTAGAGCGCCAGGAGATGGCTGTTTCACTGCAGGTGAAAACATAGCCTGTCTGGGAGCGAGCTTTGTGAGGATCTGGTAAATAGCCGGCATCTGCATATCCAACCAGGCCGACGCTCCCCCCGGACTTAGAATACATAAGTCCTAAATCTCTAGTCCCGCTCAGATAACGAAGTACATGCTTGATACCGTTCCAATGTCGTCGAGTGGGTTCTGAACTGAACCTGGCAAGTACATTTACTGCGAACGCTATGTCAGGTCGCGTACATAGTGCCAAATATAATAAACCCCCAATAGCATTGAGATATGGTACTTCAGGACCAAGTATCTCTTCATCTGCCTCATTGGGACGGAATGGATCTCTTCTGGGATCTAACGAACGGAAGACCATTGGAGTACTGAGAGGGTGAGCATTATCCATACTAAAACGCTTCAAAAGCTTTTCAACATATGCTGATTGATGGATCAAAATACCATCAGACAGATGATCGAGCTGCAGGCCGAGACAGTGTCTAGTCCTCCCCAAATCTTTCATTTCGAATTCTCTTTTCAAATAATCTGAAGCTTTGAGGATCTCTTCTGGAGTCCCAATCAGATTTATGTCATCAACGTATACTGCAATAATAACAAACCCAGAGGTTGTTTTCTTAATAAACACACATGGACAAATAACATCATTCTTATAGCCTTCTCTGGTAAGGTACTCGCTAAGGCGATGGTACCACATCCTACCAGATTGCTTTAGTCCATACAGAGATTTCTGTAATTTTATTGAACACATATCTCTGGGGATATCTATCATTGCTTCAGGCAATCTCAACCCATCGGGGAGTTTCATATAGATATCAGTGTCCAAATTACCATATAGGTAAGCAGTAACAACATCCATCATGCACATATCAAGTCCTTCAGAGACTGATAGGCTGATCAAATATCTGAAAGTGATCATATCCATTACTGGGGAATATGTCTCATCAAAATCGACTCCTGGTCGTTGAGAGAATCCTTGGGCAACAAGTCTAGCCTTATATCGGGCGACTTCATTTTTTTTCATTTCCTTTCCTTACAAATACCCACCTGTAACCAACAGGGTTGACATCTTTTGGTGTCTTGGAAACGGGCCCAAAAACTTGGCGTTTCGCCAATGAAGCCAATTCTGCCTTAATTGCTTCTTCCCACATAGGCCAGTCATCCCTGTGACGGCATTCGTCGATGCTTCGGGGCTCGAAATCAAACTCATTTATGATCTCGTTGGCCACCGCGAACGCAACGACTTCATCAACAATAATTTTCTCATTTCTTAACTCTTCAGGAGCATTAGAGTCTTCTGGTACTTCTGGACCGATTGGTACTTCTGGACCGACTGATTCTTCTGGAACCGACTCTGGTAGTTCTTCTGGAACTACTTCTGGTAATGAGGCTTTTTCATTGGCTGGTTCTTCTGGAACCACCGTTTTCTTATCCCATACATTCGTCTGACATTTCCACTTCCGGGGAACAATGTCTTTTGATCCAACTGGTCTCCCACGCTTCAGGCGTGCACTAGAGGAATCGATAGCTCCTTTTGCAGTATCACCAGTGACCTTAATTCTAGCTAGTACATTGATTGCATCTATATAAGACCTTGTCATTTTTGACGTGTCTGCAAATGCATCAGGCATTTGATTTGCAACATTTTGCAAATGAATTATTCTCTGTACTTCTATTTCACATTGTGACGTGCGTGTGTCTAAATGAGACAACGAACTCACTTCCCATGAAAGTTCATGCCCAACTTCAGGAGGCTTATAAGAGAGTTCATGCCTTACTTCAAGAGGCTTATCTTTCTCACCTAGAGGTGGAAATGTTGTCTCATCAAAATGACAATCTGCAAATCTTGCAGTAAACAAATCACCCGTCCGAGGTTCAAGATACCTTATAATGGACGGTGAGTCAAAACCAACATATATCCCCAACCGACGTTGGGGTCCCATTTTTGTGCGTTGAGTAGGTGCGATCGGCACTTGCACTGCGCAACCAAAGGTTCGCAAATGGGATATATTAGGTTGGTTCCCACACACAAGTTGTACAGGAGAATATTGATGATAAGCACTTGGTCTTATACGAATTAAAGATGCAGCATGTAATACAGCATGTCCCCAAGCAGAAATAGGTAATTGTGATTGCATTAGTAATGTACGTGCAATTACCTGTATACGTTTGATAAACGATTCTGCTAACCCATTTTGGGTATGGACATGTGCAACGGGATGTTCAATATCAATCCCTAAAGACATGCAATAATCATCAAATGCTCTTGATGTGAACTCACCAGCATTATCAAGACGAATCGACTTAATGGGATAATCAGGGAAATGTGCCCTCAGCTTAATGATTTGGGTCAGCAATTTAGCGAACGCAACATTTCGCGTTGACAATAAGCAAATATGAGACCATCTGCTGGATGCGTCTATCAGGACCATGAAATAACTAAATGGTCCACTGGCTGGATGTATAGGGCCACATATATCTCCCTTAATTCTTTGCAGGAAAGATGGCATTTCAATATTAATCTTGGTTTGCGATGGTCGGACCACTAATTTTCCTTGTGAACAAGTTGTACATGATATCTCATTGGACATTAGGATCTTCTGGTCCTTTAATGAATGCTCACATGAGTTTTCAACAATCATACGCATCATGGTCGATCCTGGATGACCAAGACGATTGTGCCAAAGCATAAAAGCATTTGGGTTAATGAACTTCTGGTTCATTGTTGCGTAGGTTTCAACGGTTCTTATGGTTGTATAATACAAACCTGATAATAGAACCTGTAATTTTTCAAGTACACGCTTTTCACCACATTTATTAAAAGTGATATAGAGAAACTCAGTCTCATTTTCACTTCTGGTCTCGACATGATATCCGTTGCTACGAATATCCTTAAAGCAAAGTAGATTTCTTCTGGATCTACTTCCATATAAAGCATTATGGGTACTTAACCTTGTTCCATTTTCTAATATCAAGATAGCTCTTCCGGAGCCTTCTATCAAATTTTCAGTACTCGTAATTGTGCTAACATTTGCTTCAACCAAGGTTAAATAAGAGAAATATTTTTTATCTCTTAAGATTGTGTGCGTCGACGCGCAATCAACAATACATAAGTCGCCATCATTTCTGGAAATACGTGACCCATAGTTGGGGTCCATATCCTTTCATAAAAAGTATTATATTAGTTTATAAACTTAGGAAAGGATTACAAAAACATTATATATATTTTACATTGACTTAAAGTAGGGGAGTACATAAAGACACAAGTTCAATCTACATTTTTATCACGGGCCACAATTTCGTCATCATCTTTATAGAAGTCGGAGACTGTAAGCTTGATCGGAGCATCTTCAGGGCTCACATGATCAATGAAATTTGTCTCAGCGACCTTCTGCTTTCCCTTTATCGACTCTTGGTATAACTTTACCAAGTGGTTTGGCACACGACATACTCGTGACCAATGATCGGTCCCTCCACAACGGTAACATATGCTTTCGGCATTTACGGGAGTCGGGTTTTGTGGGCCTTTTCTTTTCTCATGTCGGGTCCACTTCTGGTGGTACACCCTATCATCTCTTTTATAAGGTTGGAAATTATTATGCCCATATCCCTGACTGCGACCACGTCCACGACCTCGACCTCTAAAGGGTCCTCGGACTCGTCTGGGTCCAGAGTTACCATCATATCCTATCACATTCGCTTCATGGAATGGAGCACTGCCTACAGGGCGAGTTTGATGGTTTTTCATTAATAATTCATTGTTTTGCTCTGCAATGAGCAAACAAGCAATAAGATCTGTAAATTTCTTAAACTCCTTTTGTCGATATTGCTGCTGCAGGAGCATATTCGAGGGATGGAACGTGGAGAATGTTTTCTCAAGCATAGATTCGTCAGTTATTTTCTCACCACAACTGCGAAGCTTGGAAACAATTTGAAACATGGCCGAATTGTACTCATTTACAGATTTAAAATCCTGAAACCGGAGGTTAGACCAATCATATTGGGCACGAGGGAGAGCTATTGCTTTCATATGCTCAAACCTCTCCTTGAGTTGAACCCATAAAGTAAGGGGGTCTTCGTCAATTATATACTCAAGTCGTAGGTCTCTATGCATGTGATGACGGATTAATATTATGGCCATGGCTTTGTTTTTGACTGACTCGTTATTGCCCTCTTTTATGACATCTCCAAGATTTTGAGATCTCAAGTGGAGAGTCGTGTCTAGCGCCCATTCATAATAGTTTTTCCCGTCTAGTTTAAGGGGAGCATAACTAAGCTTTGTGAAGTTATACATCCTGAACATTGGTCAAAATAATTGCATGTCAGGATAATACTCGACTTCAGGTTGTTGATATTTTATTTTGGAACTTCTGGTCCAATACATATCGGGTCGCTAGTATTATATATTTGGAACTTCCGGTCCAAACGTTTCGGTTTTAACGGATTTCTATTATTATTTTTTAAAATTCAGTAATTAACGGTAAAATACGAGTATGCAGTAAACATCAAATTTCTGATGTGAAAGATCCAATTTACATTGGCAGTCACAGAGCATACTTATCGAAAAAACCGTAAATAAATTTATATAAACGAGCATGAATCAGATATAAATAAATTAACGATAATTTGAAAATCTGATACTTGAGCAGTAGAACAGAGTGTTCGTACTGAATAACGATTTGAGAAAAATTAACGATTACAACGGAGCAGAGTCGTGCTGATAACGTGTTGTGATAATTTCTCAAACGATCAGAACCGAAACTAAACGATCGAACTTCTTTTAACAAAATATAAAAACACTTCTCTAATTCATTTCACTTCTCTTCTATTTCTTTGTTTCTGTAACTATGTCTTTTACATGAACAAAATGATGTATATATAGCCTACACATATATGGCTTAGTCATCTTGTGATTGGCCGTGTGTATCAAAGGTGAGAGGTGGTGGCCACATTTAAAAGACACGTGTTTTACAACACTATGCCTTTTTACACTCAGTTATTTTGACTTCAAATTTTAGTTCATCTATTTAAATTTCGAAAAATCCCCACGTGCAATAAGGTGTTTAAAAATATTTGGTGATCCGTTCGGTCTGTTTATGTGTCTGATCCGTTATTCATCCGCAAATAAATAGATGTATAACAGATCGAATTATATTAATCCGTAATAATATGAGCGGATTACTGATTAAGGATTAGGATAGATAGATATATGAATGATATACCTGTTTATACATGGTATCAAGCTCAAGAGAAGAAATCTAATAGAAACCACTCTTATCCTAAAAATTGTGTGAACCAATCCTAGTCACACACCCTTTAGATCCAACATTCACCATAATGCCACATCACCACCCCAATTCCACCAAATCTCACGCCACTTTCTTCCTTTCTCACACAAACAAGGGCATAATTGTAATAGCATGGTGCCATGTGGACAATTGTTCATTTTTTTGTTCAACAATTCACTAATTTAATCATTCCCGCTTCGTTTCAACTCTGATTAGCTTCAAACTTGTGCCAATATTTTTCTTTTTCCAAGGGCTTTAAATCAAGATCAGTCATGAATATATTTTGAAGCACGAAAATAAAAATTTATATTGGGGTGATAAAAACAATGTTTAGTGTTGATAAATCTTCACTAATAATTTTTTTTATATCGGGGTATCAAACTAGTGCTAAATAGTGTTTAGTGTTGATAAAACTAGTGCTTAGTGTTCATAAAAAACATGTGATGATGTGATAAAAATCACGTTCGATTTTGGAAAATGAGGTGATAAAGCTAGACTTCAGTTTTGATAAACCAAGTGTATAGTGTTGATAAACCCAGTGTATAGTGTTGATAAAAATTACCCAGACTTAACCTTTTTTTAAAATCAGCCCCGAAATAAGGGTGATAACCTAGAGTTTAGTGTTGATAAACAAAAACATGTGATGGGATGATAAAAACACATGTAATTTAATGATAAACATAGTGTTTAGTGTTGATAAAACTAGTAATTAGTGTTCATAAAAAGCATGTGATGATGTGATAAAAATCATGATCGATTTTGGAAAATTAGGTGATAAAACTAGTGTTCGGTTTTGATAAATCCAGTGTATAGTGTTGAAAACCTAGTGTATAGTGTTGATAAAAATTATCCAGACTTAACTTTTTTTTTCAAATCAGCCCCAAAATAAGGGTGATGACCTAGAGTTTAGTGTTGATAAAAAAAACATGTGATGAGATGATAAAAACACATGTAATTTAATGATAAACATAGTGTTTAGTGTTGATAAAACTAGTGCTTAGTGTTCATAAAAAACATGTGATAATGTGATAAAAATCATGTTCGATTTTGAAAAATGAGGTGATAAAACTAGTGTTCAGTGTTGATAAACCCAGTGTATAGTGTTGATAAAAATTACTCAGACTTAACTTTTTTTAAATCAGCCCCGAAATAAGGGTGATAACCTAGAGTTTAGTGTTTATAAAAAAAACATGTGATCGGATGATAAAAACACGTGTAATTTAATGATAAACATAGTGTTTAGTGTTGATAAAACTATTGCTTAGTGTTCATTAAAAACATGTGATGATGTGATAAAATCATGTTCGATTTTGGAAAATGAGGTGATAAATCCAATGTATAGTGTTGATAAACCCAGTGTATAGTGTTGATAAACCCAGTGTATAGTGTTGATAAAAATTACCCAGACTTAACTTTTTTTTTAAAAATCAACCCCGAAAATAATTTTTTTTTCGTGCTTCAAAATATATTCATGACTGATCTTGATAGAAAGCCCTTGAAAAAACAAAACTAATGGCGCAAGTTTGAAGCCAATCGGAGTTCAAACGAAGCGGGAAAAATTAAATTAGTGAATTGGTAAAAAAAAATATGATGGTTTTACTAAAAAGCCCTTACCCCTTACTAAAAAGTGCTATTTTTTTGCAGTCAACAAGTCAACAAATCAATTGTATCTCATCCATCCATTTTTAAAATGAATGGCTTGGATTGGTTCACACAATTTTTACGTTAAGGAGTGGTTTCTATTTGATTTTTCCTCTCAAGCTCAATTTAATATACAGAGTTTAACCAACTATATACTACAAATCTTATCACTAGTCGACCTACCTACATGTGTGAAATCAATATTTTTGTAATAAAATCATGTACAGTATTTTTATAATTTAATCATATGTTTGAAATTTGCTTGAATAAGGAAAGATATTAGTTTTTTCTAAAATATAATTTTCATCTTACGTTTTGATATACAGTTTGCGTGTCATGGGGGTTGTATTTGATCCACCCGCATATTTTGCGGATGATATCCACCAAATGATCATTTGTCATATGCGGGTCGAGGATTCCAAAAATCCGAATCCGCTTCTGCGCGGGCGAATAAAAATCCCCTTCCGACGAGCGAATGCCCGGCCATGAAAACCCATATATCAACCCAACAAATAAAATTTGTATATAGATTTCTTAATTATTTTTTCCAATGTACATCCCTTTGGTTAGTTTTTAAACTTTAAATAATTATGTGCTTTGCAAAAATCCGATTTTCCTGTAAAAAGTGGTCAAAATGTCATCATAATATTTATATTCTTATTAATAAAAATTAGAAAGAAAAAAAAGAAACTAATCTAGATGAAACAACTACCCTTATTCTTTTCCTTTCTCTTTTCGTTTTTACAATTAACCATATGTCGTGAAACTCGTGTTTATAAGATCGAGTTTGGATGGAACCAACACCAAAACATCGATAGTCCAAAGTAATACAAAAGTTGGTGTCTACGGATTGGTTACCGAGCAAACAAGAAACAACACTTAAGATTTAGAATTGAAGAGTAGAGAGAACTTATATTAAAATGAGAATTGCTTACCAGAAATGTGGTGTGTTTTTGGTATTGAGTTGTGTTTAATACAAGGGGTTGGCACCTATATTTATAGGAACCAAGAACACAAGAGGCATGGACACATATATTATTTACATGCAAGTAGTGGTGGCATGTGAATTGTGGTGGCCACATGTGGCATACACATGCCACTTCCATAACACTCCCCCTTGAACACCACAATGTGCTTCAAGTTCAGGTTGCCACGTTCAAAACCTCCTTAGGAAAACCTCGTTAAAAACCTTTCTAAGAAAACATTGTGGGAAAAAACTTGGATAAGGGAAAAAGAGTGTAGCGCACAAAATTTTGTCTCACCCTGACTTCAGGTAGGTTACTTTGGTTGCTTGCTAAAGCGACGCATGCCGATTTTGTGTACTACATTCTCAAAGGTAGAAGTCGACAAGGATTTAGTAAATAAATCATCCACATTCTCGCAGGAACAAAGTTGCTTAACATCTATCTCATTACTTTTTTGGAGTTCATGAGTATAAAAGAACTTCAGAAAGATGTGTTTGATCCTATCTTTTTTGAATAGCCTCATCTGATTTAAGAAATACAAGCATTGTCTTCATATATAATAGAAGGATAACTTGGTGGAGGAGAGCCAATTGAGCACAGCACATGCTTGATGACATATCGCAAGATTACACACTCTTGGCTATCTTCATGTAGCGCCCCAATTTCTGAGTGGTTCGAGGATGTCTGTCACGCCCCAATTTCAGTAAACCGAACTAGGGACGCGAACGTTTTAAAAACATAAAAGCACTTGAAACCTATTTTCATTAAACACTTTAAAATACCAATTTAGTTCATCAAAATAATAATTACAGTTTAAAACACGTCCCAACAAGTGGACAAAAGTACTAGGTATCCGTCACTAGACTCAAAAGACAAACCCGGACTCCGCTCCTAGCTCCACAAGCTTCGAGAGCTCACCTAGTCCGTCCCACGAACAGTACCTGTAGGAAAAGCAGCTAGGGGTGAGCGTTCGCTCACCACCACGGATAACAGACTGACTACGGCATAATTAGTAGATAAAGCCAGTAACACTAAAACCAAACCCAACACCGGGACTACAGTCCCCAACTCAAGTACCCAACTGACCCACAACCCGTTACTTTCCTCAACAGACCCAACACTCGATAACACCACGTAGACCCGACACAACTATCGACGACCTCCTCCAAGGACACGACAGAAAGACTACACAACGCCAAACAAGATCACAAAGGATCGCACACCAGCTGCTCAGTAACCAATCTCAATCAGGTCAGGGATCGACCTATCGCACTTCCTCGACACGAAGTCGGATCAGGCTGTCGACCTTTAGAATTCGCAATTCATCGACACTAAGTCGGATCAGGCTGTCGACCTTTAGAACTCGCAATTCATCGACACTAAGTCGGATCAGGCTGTCGACCTTTAGAACTCGCAATTCATCGACACTAAGTCGGATCAGGCTGTCGACCTTTAGAACTCGCAATTCATCGACACTAAGTCGGATCAGGCTGTCGACCTTTAGAACTCGCAATTCATCGACACTAAGTCGGATCAGGCTGTCGACCTTTAGAACTCGCAATTCATCGACACTAAGTCGGATCAGGCTGTCGACCTTTAGAACTCGCAATTCATCGACACTAAGTCGGATCAGGCTGTCGACCTTTAGAACTCACAACTTCAGGTAACCACAATCACAATCACAGGCAAGTTCAATCACACAGTCACTCAAGGCCACTCAAAACACCTCAACAATCAAGACTCGGGTTCAACAACCCCACGGGCACTCACTGCCACTCAAGACACACCAACGGTCAAGACTCGGGTTCAACAACCCCACGACACTCACTGCCACTCAAGACACACCAACAGTCAAGACTCGGGTTCAACAACCCCACGGCACTCACTGCCACTCAAGACACACCAACGGTCAAGACTCGGGTTCAACAACCCCACGGCACTCACGGCCACCCCAAAACATCAATAGTAAGACACGGGCACTCATGGCCACCCAAGATACCAATTTAAATACACGGGCTCTCAAGGCCACCCAAACTCAACAATAAATAACACGGGCTCTCAAGGCCACCCAAACTCAACAATAAATAACACGGGCTCTCCAGGCCACCCAAACTCAACAATAAATAACACGGGCTCTCAAGGCCACCCAAGATACCAAAATAAACAATCAACCTCCGGCTTAACCCAAGCCTCCAACAGTCCTAATATCAACAGTTTCACAATCAACCTCCGGGCATGGTCATATGCCTCCAGTACTCCTAATATCGATAAGTTCACAAACAACCTCCGGGCATGGTCATATGCCTCCAGTAAATCAATTACGCTAAGTTCTCTGCTCCTACGACACTACTAAGTGTCACATGCCTTTCCAATAATTACTAAGTTCCCGTAACATGTTTTTCTAATAAACGCTACAATCCCGTATCATGCTTTTCTAATAATTAAATAACCTACTCAACCCACGACATCCCGGTGTCACATGCAATTCTACTGTTAACTTTCCCCAGTCAGGGCCGAGATCCGGCTACTTTTCCCTACCTCGTGCGTGTTCTCCAAGAGTGCCCAAATAAGCCCCGGCGTGATCTCAGTCACTCGCCTAGCTTCCCTTTGCCTCGATCCGCAGCACGACCTAAAAGAACACAATTTCAAGGCACCTTTAAACTCGCAGGAATAAACTGAAATTCGATAAACTTAACGCCCAAACGTAACCCCGACAATGTCGATCACTCCCAAACTTCCCGATTACTCGACATTGTCGATAAAGGACCCGTAAAGGCCCGATTCGCCCGACATGGCGAATCTGCCCGGGTTTTGGAAATGCCCTTCCGGGGCTCCAAAAATTCCCGTTTTCGTTTCTACGGTCTTAGAATAATTCAAGGAACCCAATGTACTTGCCCGAATCGAATTCCGACTTCCGAGTCATTTAATTGACGTTTAAAGTTTCTAAACCCGAAATTCCAACTTTCACAATTTAATTCCAAATTCCGATCCGGGTGTGGATTAACTACTTGGGGATCGTCCTAAACCACCCGAACACGAAGACCCGATACTCGGGCACGTGGGCCCCACCCGGCCACAATTAGGAAAATTTCTTTTTCGCCCCAAAACGTTCCTAACGAACCCCAAACCTCAACCATTTATCTTTAAACCAATCTTAAACAAAACCCAACCTTAATCAAACCGTTTAAACTCAAACCCTAAAATTCAAACGTTCCAAAATGAAAATCGGTTAGGTTCTTACCGTAGAGGAAGACGATGTGAGCTCGAATCTACTATCGTTGAGACAAACCCATGGCTCGATGCTCGTGAATAGTGACCACAAACCTCAACTCCTTCTCTTTTCTCTCTTCTTCTCCTTCTCCTTCTCTCTCTAAAAACTAACTCTCTTTTTCCATTTTCTTTTCCCTTTTTACAATGTATGGACGTGTACTCATTCTTCCCTTTTGTTTTATTTAAAAAAAAAACATCAAACTAATACTTAATTACAAACTAACACCTAAAGTAGTCTTCCTTGTCTTGTCCCACACCTAACACCACCACTTGCTTGACAAGTGGCAAGGTGGGTCCCACACCTTTTTGGTAAAATATCTAGAAGATATTTTCCAATCAGATTCGCGAAAATCGGACGTTTCGGGCCCCGAACGGGCACTTTTTCCAAGAAATTACGAAACTTCGCGGGCTACAAGGAAACGGCTCAACTAAGACCGCTGCGACGACGGCTAAGCTTTTTGGATCCAAAACGGTCCTCGAATGGACCAAAACGTCGCTCGGTTGACTTTTCCAGCGAAAAGTCAACATTTCCCAAATTGATCAGAAAGTTGCCCTGAGTCCCCTGGAACTCATTTTGGTCGATAACGGGGTCAACTTAAGTCCGGTATGACCCTCGGGGTCCAATTCCAGTTCAATTCAGTGTCAGCTCAAAAATTTTAAATTTTCCTGTTTTTCGCATATTTGATTGGCGTTGACCGGGAGTGGTTATTACAATCTACCCCCCTTAAAGGAATTTCGTCCGCGAAATTTAAACCAACGTACTTCAGGAGTCGAACCGGTCGGGGTACTTCGCGCGAACCTCGTCCTCGCGTTCCCAAGTCGACTCGGCCTCGTGGTGTCGCCACAACACCAACTCTAAGCGGATAACCTTTCCGCGCAGGACCTGCTCTCGTGGATCCCTTTCCCACATCAGTTTCTCCTTACATGGGACATCACCCGTTACCTCGACATCTGCCCACTCACAGACGTACTCAAAACTTCGAAAGGCCCGATACACCGCGGGGCTGGCCCGCCGCCGCCGCGGTTGAAACGCATTAGTCCATCTTTCGGGCTCACCTCCAGGGATACGTGACCACTGATTGCTGACTCGAGAGGTCGGCGCCGTTAGTCAGCATAACTCCTGCTGACTCTGCGCGCTGCTCAACCGCTCACGCTTTGGCCCGACCGACTCAACTGTCTCTTGGTCCAGTTCTAGACCCAGTAACCTCTTATTTCTCACTTCTGCCCAGCACACGGGCGATCGACACGGCCTACCATACAACGCTTCGAGCGGTGCCATCATGATACTGGCCTGAAAGCTGTTGTTGTAGGCGAACTCGGCCAATCTCTCACGAAACCCATCGTGACGTGCCCCCATTTCCACTGTGCAACCCGCAGCAGCTGCAATAAACCAGCGGGACGCTGTTGTTCGGCTCTCACCTGCCGACGGGCGAGGCATCGCGATACTAACCCTGTGACCGCCCTCCGCATCCCGCTCCACTAGACATGCCACCTGATTTTGCGCTCCTCTTAGTGCTATTCACGTGCACTGTTAGACGCGAATGCTGCGACTCTCGTAGCTCGTCGCCTCCGCCGTCACGCGGTATGTACAAACCTCCACGATACCGTAACTCCCAATCAGTACAACGATCCCAGCCCTCGACGTCCGTACCGCCGGCAACTATCTCCCAGATCCTGGTCGTCCACAAAACACCACCACAAACTGATTTAAGAACAACCGAAATATACTGTTCATCAGGTCCAAGAACGTTCCAGGTGCGTTCGGTAGTTCAGAGTCATCACCCAGAACTCGTAATGTTCATAGCATGTCCGGAATGCAGTCCTTGCGACGTCCCCTTCTCGGACTCGCAACTGGTAGTATCCGGATCCCAGGTCGATCTTCGAGAAGTATGCCGACCCTCTCAACTGGTAGAGCAGGTCGTCGATTCTCGGCATCGGGTATCGGTCATTCACCGTAACCCGGTTCAGTTTCCGGTAGTCCATGCACATCCGAAGCTCTCCACTCTTCTTCTTCTTCACGAAGAGTGCTGGCGCTCCCCATGGCGATGTGCTCGGACGAATAAACCCCTTCTCCCGAAGTTCCTCGAGCTGACTCTTCAGCTCGGTCAACTCGGCTGGCGCGAACCTGTAAGGCGCCATCGATATCGCTGCCATTCCCGGCATCAGGTCAATCCTGAACTCCACCTCACGAACTGGTGGCAACCCGCTCAATTCCTTAGGGAAGACCTCGGGGAACTCGCACGCCACTCGCGATAATTCTCGGCTCTGCACGACCGATACTTCCTTTACTGCAGACAAGCCGACAGGAGAAACTCCGCTCCTACTGCCCAGAATACACGAACCTTTCGTGTTGCCTGTTGACACCGTCACTCGTCGTCTATAACAGTCGATAATGACTTGGTACTTCGCTCGCCAATCCATTCCCAGGATCACGTCAAGGCGGTCATTTCGTGGGTATCCTTCCCACGGATACACGCACAAGCTCAGTCGCTGCTAAAACTCACGGACCCTCGCGGTCTCTCTAAGACCTCGCTCCAATACCGTCGTCGTGCCTACCAACTCCGGACATACCCGAATCCTCGGGGTGAGGACTCGATCCAGCATCGGGGCTCTCGAGCCCTCTCTCGAACCTCCTGTATCGGTTTGCTTCTCTAACTCCGCAGGCACGACAGAACCTAGTCAACACCACCCCACCACCAACCGGCGTGTCCCGACGCAGGGGTGGACTCAACGGCTCTAAACTCAGCCCCAACCTCTCAGCACAACTCGACGAACAAACGAGTGTGATAACCCGGCATCCAATGAAACCGATGCCCAAAACGGAACCCGAACACCCACTCCATTAGTCACCCTGGTAAGGTCTAGTGTAACCCTCACACGGTCCTCTAGGCGTTTACTTGTAACTTTCCGCAACCAAACCAGTGTTCGCTACTCGTCCCTTGCGGGAAAAGTAGTAAAGGGGATGAGCGTTATGCTCACCTCCACGGACACCCGTTCGATTATGGCATACTAGTAAAGCGCTAAAGACTTATCGATCTAACCAGGGCACACCACTACCTCAGAACCTGAAGCCAAACGTCACACTGCTCACGCTAACAACACCTCAAGTATCGCTCATGTAAGATAAACCTCGACACGAGAAACACTTCCTCGATTCAGCAATCACTAAGGTTCACAACCTCAATCACCCAAATACCCGATCACGTAGGGAAACCTCAGGACGGGAAAACTCACGCTCTCAACTTAGCACACACCATTGCTCACCCTATTAGTGCCTAATTTATAATAATGCGAAGCGAAAAACTCAACAACAACCCAACCGTTCACCAGGCCCACGGCCTCTACAACCCACAACCGCGAACACAAACCCGTAAAACCAACGCTCAATCACACGAACATGAACCGAGTCACACAACCACAACCCTCAACGCACAACGAAACCAACCCTTTTTCCTTTTTCTCTTTTTTTTTTGAAAACCGGCTGGACCGGTCCGGCAGGTGGACCGGACCATATGGCAATCCGGGCCGGCAGGCCGTCCGTGCCGGTCTGGTTGCCGAGCCGGAACACCACCCGTGCCGGGCTTGCAGCCGGGACGGCACGCCAGCCGGTCCGTGCTGGCTGCCGGATCGGACCAGCGAGCCCGTCCTGGTCTCGTACCAGGTCGGCCCGTGGTCCGTCCCGTAACTGCGACAGCTTCGCCCCTATCACCCCGTCACGTCGATCCTAGGACACTCGCATCCTACCCTTCTCCTAGCGACTCACACGCTTGTGCAACGCAGACACTCGACCACTAATCATAAAACCCAAGTACCAAAACAACGACCAAACACGAGTCACAAAACCCGACTAAACCACGAACAAGCCAAACCGGCCAAACACCCATAACAACAACAACGACGACACCCGCCCACCGGGCCAACAAAAGTCAAATAGCGCCCACCGGGCCAACCAAAACTGCACAACACGCCCACCGGGCCAACCAACAACAATCACAATACGCCCACAGGGCCAATCGAAGTCAAACACAAACGCCCACGGCGTCACACAAAATCAAGACACGCCCACCGGGCCTACCAACACCGAACCACGCCCACCGGGCCAATCAAAGTCAAACACAAACGCCCACGACATCAAACAACATCAAAACAATCAAAATTTGTAAAGCTTTCTCCACTTCATTTTTAAAACCTCAAACTTGACATCACGCAGTCACAACCCGGTCCAGGCGTCCCCGAACTACGTTGTACCGACTTGATATCAGCATTGTCACGTTCGACTACAGGAGCGCTCCTGAGTCGACCCGCGACAGCTGAAAAACGTTTCACGCAGCAACAACAATCAGCAAGCCAGCAAGAAAACACCGCACGTACACACAAACACAAGCAGGACTCACAACACCACGGGTCTACACACGGTTCCCGACCTGCGTACCCAACGTACGACGGGACTCTACCGACTCGACTCTCCCCACCTAATTGACGTACAGTCCGAGGTGTGAAACCTCGAGCTCTGATACCAAGCTGTCACGCCCCAATTTCAGTAAACCGAACTAGGGACGCGAACGTTTTAAAAACATAAAAGCACTTGAAACCTATTTTCATTAAACACTTTAAAATACCAATTTAGTTCATCAAAATAATAATTACAGTTTAAAACACGTCCCAACAAGTGGACAAAAGTACTAGGTATCCGTCACTAGACTCAAAAGACAAACCCGGACTCCGCTCCTAGCTCCACAAGCTTCGAGAGCTCACCTAGTCCGTCCCACGAACAGTACCTATAGGAAAAGCAGCTAGGGGTGAGCGTTCGCTCACCACCACGGATAACAGACTGACTACGGCATAATTAGTAGATAAAGCCAGTAACACTAAAACCAAACCCAACACCGGGACTACAGTCCCCAACTCAAGTACCCAACTGACCCACAACCCGTTACTTTCCTCAACAGACCCAACACTCGATAACACCACGTAGACCCGACACAACTATCGACGACCTCCTCCAAGGACACGACAGAAAGACTACACAACGCCAAACAAGATCACAAAGGATCGCACACCAGCTGCTCAGTAACCAATCTCAATCAGGTCAGGGATCGACCTATCGCACTTCCTCGACACGAAGTCGGATCAGGCTGTCGACCTTTAGAATTCGCAATTCATCGACACTAAGTCGGATCAGGCTGTCGACCTTTAGAACTCGCAATTCATCGACACTAAGTCGGATCAGGCTGTCGACCTTTAGAACTCGCAATTCATCGACACTAAGTCGGATCAGGCTGTCGACCTTTAGAACTCGCAATTCATCGACACTAAGTCGGATCAGGCTGTCGACCTTTAGAACTCGCAATTCATCGACACTAAGTCGGATCAGGCTGTCGACCTTTAGAACTCGCAATTCATCGACACTAAGTCGGATCAGGCTGTCGACCTTTAGAACTCGCAATTCATCGACACTAAGTCGGATCAGGCTGTCGACCTTTAGAACTCACAACTTCAGGTAACCACAATCACAATCACAGGCAAGTTCAATCACACAGTCACTCAAGGCCACTCAAAACACCTCAACAATCAAGACTCGGGTTCAACAACCCCACGGGCACTCACTGCCACTCAAGACACACCAACGGTCAAGACTCGGGTTCAACAACCCCACGACACTCACTGCCACTCAAGACACACCAACAGTCAAGACTCGGGTTCAACAACCCCACGGCACTCACTGCCACTCAAGACACACCAACGGTCAAGACTCGGGTTCAACAACCCCACGGCACTCACGGCCACCCCAAAACATCAATAGTAAGACACGGGCACTCATGGCCACCCAAGATACCAATTTAAATACACGGGCTCTCAAGGCCACCCAAACTCAACAATAAATAACACGGGCTCTCAAGGCCACCCAAACTCAACAATAAATAACACGGGCTCTCCAGGCCACCCAAACTCAACAATAAATAACACGGGCTCTCAAGGCCACCCAAGATACCAAAATAAACAATCAACCTCCGGCTTAACCCAAGCCTCCAACAGTCCTAATATCAACAGTTTCACAATCAACCTCCGGGCATGGTCATATGCCTCCAGTACTCCTAATATCGATAAGTTCACAAACAACCTCCGGGCATGGTCATATGCCTCCAGTAAATCAATTACGCTAAGTTCTCTGCTCCTACGACACTACTAAGTGTCACATGCCTTTCCAATAATTACTAAGTTCCCGTAACATGTTTTTCTAATAAACGCTACAATCCCGTATCATGCTTTTCTAATAATTAAATAACCTACTCAACCCACGACATCCCGGTGTCACATGCAATTCTACTGTTAACTTTCCCCAGTCAGGGCCGAGATCCGGCTACTTTTCCCTACCTCGTGCGTGTTCTCCAAGAGTGCCCAAATAAGCCCCGGCGTGATCTCAGTCACTCGCCTAGCTTCCCTTTGCCTCGATCCGCAGCACGACCTAAAAGAACACAATTTCAAGGCACCTTTAAACTCGCAGGAATAAACTGAAATTCGATAAACTTAACGCCCAAACGTAACCCCGACAATGTCGATCACTCCCAAACTTCCCGATTACTCGACATTGTCGATAAAGGACCCGTAAAGGCCCGATTCGCCCGACATGGCGAATCTGCCCGGGTTTTGGAAATGCCCTTCCGGGGCTCCAAAAATTCCCGTTTTCGTTTCTACGGTCTTAGAATAATTCAAGGAACCCAATGTACTTGCCCGAATCGAATTCCGACTTCCGAGTCATTTAATTGACGTTTAAAGTTTCTAAACCCGAAATTCCAACTTTCACAATTTAATTCCAAATTCCGATCCGGGTGTGGATTAACTACTTGGGGATCGTCCTAAACCACCCGAACACGAAGACCCGATACTCGGGCACGTGGGCCCCACCCGGCCACAATTAGGAAAATTTCTTTTTCGCCCCAAAACGTTCCTAACGAACCCCAAACCTCAACCATTTATCTTTAAACCAATCTTAAACAAAACCCAACCTTAATCAAACCGTTTAAACTCAAACCCTAAAATTCAAACGTTCCAAAATGAAAATCGGTTAGGTTCTTACCGTAGAGGAAGACGATGTGAGCTCGAATCTACTATCGTTGAGACAAACCCATGGCTCGATGCTCGTGAATAGTGACCACAAACCTCAACTCCTTCTCTTTTCTCTCTTCTTCTCCTTCTCCTTCTCTCTCTAAAAACTAACTCTCTTTTTCCATTTTCTTTTCCCTTTTTACAATGTATGGACGTGTACTCATTCTTCCCTTTTGTTTTATTTAAAAAAAAAACATCAAACTAATACTTAATTACAAACTAACACCTAAAGTAGTCTTCCTTGTCTTGTCCCACACCTAACACCACCACTTGCTTGACAAGTGGCAAGGTGGGTCCCACACCTTTTTGGTAAAATATCTAGAAGATATTTTCCAATCAGATTCGCGAAAATCGGACGTTTCGGGCCCCGAACGGGCACTTTTTCCAAGAAATTACGAAACTTCGCGGGCTACAAGGAAACGGCTCAACTAAGACCGCTGCGACGACGGCTAAGCTTTTTGGATCCAAAACGGTCCTCGAATGGACCAAAACGTCGCTCGGTTGACTTTTCCAGCGAAAAGTCAACATTTCCCAAATTGATCAGAAAGTTGCCCTGAGTCCCCTGGAACTCATTTTGGTCGATAACGGGGTCAACTTAAGTCCGGTATGACCCTCGGGGTCCAATTCCAGTTCAATTCAGTGTCAGCTCAAAAATTTTAAATTTTCCTGTTTTTCGCATATTTGATTGGCGTTGACCGGGAGTGGTTATTACAATGTCGCAACCAAAGTCTACTTCGTAGAGCGTTAGGAGATTGATGTTTCACTGCAAGTGAAAACATATCCTGTCTGGGAGCGAGCTTTGTGAGGATCTAAAAAATATCCTGTATCTGCATATTCAACCAGGTCAACGCTCCCTTTAGACTTAAAATATACTAATCACAAATCTCTAGTTCCGCTCAAATAAGGAAATATATATATCGTCGAGTGGGTTCTAAACTAAACATGTCAAGTACATTTACTATGAACGTTATATCAGGTCGCGTACACTATGCCAAATATAACAAACACCCAATAGCATTTAGATATGGTACTTTAGGACCAAGTATCTCTTCGTCAGCTTCTTTGGGCGAAATGGATCCTTCTTGGGATCTAAAGATCGGACGGCCATTGGGGTGTTGATTGGATGAGTATTATCCATGTTAAAGCACTTCAAGAGCTTTTCAACATATGCAGATTGATGGATCAAAAGGCCATCAGACATATGCTCGATTTGCAGGCCGAGACAATGTCTAGTGTTCCTAAAATCTTTTATTTCAAATTCCCTTTTTAAGAACTTAGCAGCTTTGAGGATCTCTTCTGGAGTCCCAATCAAATTTATGTCATCAACATATACTGCTACAATAACAAAACCAGAGTGTTTTTTCTTGATGAACACACATGGACATATGACATCGTTCTTATAGCCTTCTCTAGTACGGTACTCGCTAAGGCTATGGTACTACATCCTTCTAGATTGCTTTAGTCCATACAGAGACTTCTATAACTTTATGGAACACGGATCTCTAGGGATATCTATCATTGCTTCAGGAAATCTCAACCTATCGGGGAGTTTCATATAGATATCAATGTCCAAAGTACCATACGAGTAAGCAGTGACAACATTCATCATGCACATATCAAGTCCTTCAAAGACTGATAGGATGATCAAATATCTTAAAGTGATAATATCCATCACTAGGGAATGTGTCTCATCAAAATCGACTCCTGGTCGTTGAGAGAGTCTTTAGGCCACAAGTCTAGCCTTATATCGGACGAGTTCATTTTTCTCATTTCGTTTTTGGGTAAATTCCCACCTGTAACCAGTAGGTTTAAAATCTTCTGGTGTTTTGGAAATGGGCCCAAAGACTTGGTGTTTTGCTAATGAAGCCAATTCTGTCTAAATTGCTTCTTCCCACATAGGCCAGTCATCTCTGTGACGACATTCGTTGATGCTTCGGGGCTCAAAATCAAACTCATTTATTATCTCATTAGCCATTGTGAACATAAATACTTCATCAATAATAATTCTTTGCTCTTGCGATTCATCAAGAGTATTAGAGTCTTCCGGTGATGTAGTGTTTGAGGTGTAGAATTAGTGTCTGAGGCAACTGGTTGGAAGTACTTGTCATAAAACATCTTTTGGCCATCCCGAAGCTTCGTCTGTCCTCCAGGTGAGTATTGTTGTGCTTTATCAGACGAGGAAGGAGAGAGCTGCATATTCCTTCTCCTTCTCTTCTTGATCCATTTCTTTGTAGTGATTTGTATGTCAGGTGGTTCTGAACCTCCATGTAAAGACCGGAGATTTTAGTTTTTAAAAATTATTGTTGAAGCGCCAAGGGTTGGAGAACGAATTAAATTTTGGATCGGATTCAAAATTAAAAAAAATCAAAAAAAAAGAGGAGAGGGATTAGGCCTGGACCAGCCCAGACCCACGCAGTTGGCCGAGCTGGACCAAGCCCGGTCAGCGCCAGGCCCAATCCAGCATCGCTAACCCAGCACGCGTCGCTTCACTTCCCTCATTTGCACGCGCGATTCCCGAGGTCCTTCTTCCTCATCTCGTGTTCTCTCTCGTCGTCCTCTCTCGCGTGAACCAGACCGCCGCCGTCTCAGCTCCGACCTCCCTTCATCCTCCTCCTTCTTCTCCTTCCACCCACGATAGAGCCTCACCACCAGAAACCCTCTTTTTCCCCTTCTTCTTCCTCGAATCGCAACGAACCAATACCGCCACCACCGATTCGAACCTCGCCGCACCAGAAACGTGAAACCCAGTGCCGGTGAGCCCTTTCCCGACCTGTTTCACCTTCTCTATCGTCCATTCTCTGAGATCTGTGCTCGTACGAGATCGATTCGTGGCCGAGCGCGGTGGAAGAGACTCGTCGGAGTGCTCGAGCTCAAGATCTGAGATTTACACGCCGGCGAGCACCTCACGGCGTCAGATATGGACGGAGGGGCTCGGAACTCGCCCCTACCACCACTCCCTCGTCACTCCTAGCCCTAACGCCATCGCCACCGTGGAGAAACCACCACGAGCTCTCTTGACGTCGTCGCGGAGCTGAAACCCTAGCTCCGCCCGTCTCCTTCGAACCTGACACGGGCTGGGCCTCATATCGGATTTGGGCTTTGGGCCTGGGCCAGGATGAGATACGGGTCCTGGATCTGGGCCTGGACGTGGATCGGGCTCGGGTCTGGATCCTGACTTGGGTCTGGACTCGGGTCTGGATCCGGGTCTGGTTCGGGCTCGAATCAGTTCGGGTCTGGACTCGGATCCGGGTCAGTTTCGGATCCGGTTTCCAGATTCGGGCCGGGTTCGGGTAGGACTCGGGTCGGGTCGGGTCAGGACAGAATTATTAATAATTAAATTAAATTAAAGGACTTAAATCAGATAAAATTAGAGGACTGAACTGATAAACTAAAAAGGACTTATCCGATTAAAATTAGAGGACCGTTACGGACTGGACCGGGACTGAGTACTGTCCTTTTTTGTTAAAACCAGGCTTTTTACCTCGATCGCAGAGAAGACCAGAGTAGGCCCGGACGTCAACAGCTAGGCGATCCAGATAGAGACTGAGATGTAGGGAATACCTCGAAACCTTACTTAATCTCGGACTACCTAGAATGCATATAGGGAAACCTAATAACCGGATAAACAACTAGTATGCATATAGGATGTGATTAACTAGAGTAGCCTTATAAACTGCGAACGACCTACGAGCCATGTTGTGCCGTAGGTGTTGGTATGCCGTGCTGGTAGAATCAGGCCATGTCGCGCCTGTATGACTGATTGATGATTGTGTTTGATCGTGTACTCTATGTTGTGTGAACGGCTAATAAATAACGAACATGAAAACGAGTGGAGGAGAACTTAGAGATGCATATTGGTGACTTGATTGGTTGTTTCTGTCTATTTGATATGTTGAATTGTGGGTATTGGGGGATGGATACCGGTTAAGCCGGTGGGGTTACCACGTTGAGTGTGGTGTCGGTAAGTGATGGTAAGTGTGTGACGGTTACGGGAATAAATTTGAGAATGTGATTGTGATCGTGATTGTGGTTGTGATTGTGGTACTGCGTTTACATGAGAAAGGTGGTTTCCCTACCTTCCGACCTTGAGTCGGTAAAACGCTGTGTCCCGCGAAGAGGTGGTTTCCATACCTTCCAACTAGCACTCGGTAAAACGATGTGTTCCGCGATGAGGTTGTACCGCCGCCGCCGACGACGACGACGACGACGACCACGACGACGACGACCACGACCACGACCACGACCACGACCACGACCACGACCACGACCACGACCACGACCAGGACCACGACGACCACGACCACGACCACGACCACGACCACGACGACGACCACGACCACGACCACGACCACGACCACGACCACGACGACGACGACGACCACGACCACGACCACCACGACCACGACTACGACTACGACTACTACGACTACGACTACTACGACTACTACGACTACTACTACGACTACTACGACTACTACTACGACTACTACTACGACTACTACTACGACTACTACCACTACAACGACTACTACGACGACTACGACGACTACTACGACTACTACGACTACTACTACCACTACTACGACCACTACTACCACTACTACCACTACTACCACTACTACCACTACTACCACTACTACCACTACTACCACTACTACCACTACTACCACTACTACTACTACTACTACTACTACTACTACTACTACTACTACTACTACTACTACTACTACTACTACTACTACTACTACTACTACTACTACTACTACTACTACTACTACTACTACTACTACTACTACTAGTTTTGAGAAAATGAACCCGTGTGTGTTACCATGCAGTGAATGGATCGCATGGCACACGTTTATGTCCCACGAGATACCCGGAGTCGACCAGCTGGAGGTCGAGGACATCCACCTACCATTGAGGCGGCAGCGGCAGCTGGGCCATCGAGACTTCCGTCCAGAGCCCCGCCAGTCACAGAGCAGACTGAGTCAGTAGAGGCATAGGATGCCCGGGCTTTGACCACGGAGGAGTCTGAGGGAAGTGATGCTGGATCACTGGGACATCCGTCCAGAGTTCCGCCAGTGGCGAGGAGGACCACGACGACTTCCCTACACGAGCTGACCCGCACCATGTAGGGATTTGTGGCAGCCATCGCCCAGAGGGAGACCGCACCTGCAACTACCACAGCTGTGAGACCGAGTCAGGCAGATGGTCTCATAGCCCGTGCACTGATGGAATTCATCAAGATGGGTACGCCTACTTTTATAGGGGAGCCCGACCCCGACGTGGCTGAGAGGTGGTTGCAGCAGGCCACCCGGAACCTGAACACCTCCGGCAACACACATTGACACATGAGTGTGCCCTTTTCTACTCATCAGTTGAGAGACGACGCCTTCCATTGGTGGGAGCGCGTGGAGGAGCGATTCGGGGATGATTATGACGATTCAGAGGTGTATTCTTGGAGTAGTTCTTCCTAGAGTCCGCTCGAGACGATCGACATCGACAGTTCTTGGAACTACGACAGGGCACGAGGACCGTATCGGAGTACGAGTCTAGATTCACAGCGATGTCCCGGTTCGCCCCAGAGATGGTGGCAATCGAGGCGTACCGGTGCAGGCGTTTCGAGGAGGGACTCATCGCTCCGATCAAGGATCGACTTACCGCCTTTAGGACTCGAGTGTACACGATCTGGTGGATCAGGCACTAGCCATGGAGCTGCGCCTCAGCGAGATCGCCAGAGCCAGGGAGAGTCGTCCGAGACCGAGGGGCTTTCTAAGACCGCCGGAGATGAGGGACTCGATACGACAGAGGACTGTTAGATCTTTCCGACCTCAGCAGCAGTTCAGTGGGCCGAGATCGATGGGACCAGTAGCTTCAGTGGGACCGGCAGCGTTCGATGTGGGATCAGAGTGTTACCGTTGCCATCGACGGGGACATCTGAGCAAAGATTGCCAGGAGGGCCCGAACACTGTAGCCCGCCCCGCTAGCAGCCAAACCGGATCAGTGGGGAGGCCGAGCGGCGGAGAGTGTCGGTGTTTCAGTTGTGGACAGTTTGGGCACGTGATGATGCAGTGCCCCTCGTCAGGCCGAGAGGTGTCAGCGCAGCGGCCGCAGCAGTCGCACCCTGGTCAGGCACCCCAGTTCCGACAGCACCAGGTGCAGCCGTCAAGATCCACACGACCAGCTGCGAGCGCGCCAAGACCTAGGCAGCAACAAAGATCAGTTCAACAGGTGGCCCTTCCTCCACCACCACCGAGGCAGGGACCACAGACTTCACATGGCAGAGCTTATGCCATCACCGATCGCCGATCTAAGGGACACCATCCCGTTCGGGAGACCGTTCAGGGTACGTGTTTGCTTTATCATTTATGGGATTCATTTCTGTTTGATACTGGTGCATCACATTCCTTCATTTCTGCTTCCCTTATTGAGTCGTTAGGACTGAGAGTAGAGCCCTTGGACATACCCCTTTGCCTTGACACCCCTGTTACAGGAGACGTAGTTTTGAGTAGTGTGTGTCGTTCATGTGAGATCAGAGTACCTGACCATCCTTTTTTTGGTGATTTGCTTGTGTTGAACATGACGGCGTTCGACGTTATTTTCGGGATGGACTGGCTGTCGAGATACGAGGGGACCATTGACTGTTATCGGTGACGGTGCGCTCGGGCGACACGAGTGTCACGTGTGTACTGGGTAGCAGGAGCGGAGTTCTACTCTCAGCGTTATCTGTGGGAGAGGAGGTCGCGACCGAGCAGAGTCGAGAGTTGCCGAGGATATTGTGCGAGTTCCAGAATGTGTTGCCGAAGGAGTTATCAGGATTGCCGCATCTGCGCGAGGTCGAGTTCGGGATTGATCTGATACCTGGTACGGCGCCGATCTCGATGGCACCGTACAGGTTTGCACCCGCAGAGCTGACAGAGCTGAAGCGCCAACTCGAGGACCTTCGAGTGAAGGGGTTCATCCGACCGAGCACCTCACCGTGGGGAGCGCCCGCACTCTTCGTGAAGAAGAATGGTGGAGCGCTGAGGATGTGCATCGATTACCGGAAGTTGAACCGGGTTACGGTGAAGAACCGCTATCCGATGCGAAGGATCGATGACCTGTTCGACCAGTTGAGAGGGGCGAAGGTGTTTTCGAAGATCAACTTGCGATCAGGGTACTATCAGTTGAGGTTCCGAGATGATGACTTGGCGAAGACCGCCTTCCGCAGTCGGTATGGTCATTATGAGTTCTTGGTGATGTCGTTCGGATTGACGAACGAACCTGCAGTATTCATGGACTTGATTACTAGTATCTTCCGACCATACCTGGATCAGTTTGTGGACGACATTCTGATATACTTGCCGGATGAGGAGGCTCACGAGGAGCACCTGAGTATTGTGTTGACTTTGCTCCGCACTCATCGGTTATATGGTAACTTGGAGAAGTGTGAGTTCTGGCTCACTGAGGTGAAGTTCCTCAGACATGTCGTGTCCCGAGAGGGTATTTTGGTCGATCCGATGAAGATCGAAGCAGTGTCGACATGGGCGAGGCCCACGAGTGTGTTTGAGATGCGCAGCTTTTTAAGGTTGGCAGGTTACTACCGGAGGTTCGTTAAGGAATTCTCGCGCTTGGCAGCGCCGATGACTGCCCTAACACGCAAGGGAGTCGCTTTCGTGTGGACTGACAAGTGCGAGAGCGCTTTCACTGAGTTGAAGACTCGACTGACCACCGCTCCGATCTTGATAGTGCCGGAGCGCGGTGAAGGGTACGATGTCTACTGTGACGCGTTCGGTGAAGGACTTGGTTGTGTGTTGATGCAGGTGGGAAAGGTAGTTGCATATGGCTCACAACAGTTATAGGTTCACGAGCGTAACAACCCTACCCATGACTTCGAGTTGGCAGCCGTTGTGTTTGCTCTGAAGAGCTGGAGGCATTATCTATATGGTGAGAAGTTTCGGGTATTCTCGGATCACAAGAGTTTCACGTACATCTTCTCCCAGAAGGATTTGAACATGCGCCAACGACGGTGGATGGAGCTACTTGAGGAGTATGACTTTGAGTTACACTATCACCCGGGTAAGGCGAACGTGGTCGCCGACACCCTGAGTAGGAGGTCGTTTCTCTGTCTAGCCACCATACCAGTCCGAGAGTGGGACATGATGGGAGAGTTGGCTGCTTTTGGAATCGATCTAGAGGAGATCACCGGTAGCGTGGTTACGTGTTCGTTAGTGGCTCAACCCACGTTGATTGCACGGGTGCTAGAGGCACAGTCAGCTGATGCCGAGACGACAGAGATCAGGGAGAGAGTGATCAGTGGTGTCGATGCAAAGGGCTGGGAGTATAGTGCGGACCGGGGATTGAGGTATCTCGGAGTGTTGTTCGTACCGCAGAGTTGGATAGAGGCTGTATTGAGAGAGTCGCATCATTCCCGTCTCATGGTGCATCCATGTGGCACTAAGATGTACTGAGATATCAGGCGACAGTTTTGGTGGAGCGGTATGAAGAGAGCAGTGGCAGAGTTTGTGTCGAGGTGCCTCACTTGTCACCAAGTGAAGGCCGAGCATCAGTGTCATGCGGGATTACTACAGCCGTTACTAGTAGCGGAGTGGAAGTGGGAGCATGTCATGATGGACTTTGTATGCGTATTACCGAGATCTCCGAGAAGACACGATGTCGCGTGGGTAGTAGTTGATCGGTTGACAAAGTCGGCGCACTTCTTAGCCATGAGGATGACGGATACAGTAGATGCACTGAGTAGATTGTATATCCGTGAGATTATCGGCTCCACGGAGTTCCGGTATCGGTAGTGTCCAACTGAGATCCCCGCTTCACTTCGAGATTTTGGGAAAGCCTGCAGACAGAGTTAGGGACCGAGGTCCTACTGAGTACAACATACCACCCGTAGATCGACGGACAGTCGGAACGCACAATTCAGATTTTGGAGGACATGTTTCGATCGTGTGTGTTGGACTTCGGTGGTTCTTGGGGGGAGCACCTACCTTTGGCTGAGTTCGCCTACAACAACAACTTCCAGGCCAGTATTGGGATGACACCCTTTGAGGCATTCTATGGTAGGCCGTGTCGACCGCCCGTGTGTTGGGCCGAGGTAGGAGACAAGAGCTTGTTGGGACCAGAGTTGGTGCGAGGGACGACCGAGAAGGTCGCGTTCATACGAGAACGGTTAAAGACTGCACAAAGGCGATAGAAGAGCTACGATGATAGACGACACCAATCTCTAGAGTTCACCGTGGGTGACCATGTGTTTCTGAAGGTGAGCCCGAAGAAGGGGCTAGTACGGTCCAACCGTGGCGGAGGCAAGTTGGCCCCGCGGTTTATTGGACCCTTCGAGATCCTAGATAGAGTTGGAGCAGTGGCGTACCGACTCGCGTTACCACCGCAGCTTGGGAACGTCCACAATGTTTTCCACGTTTCACAACTGCGGAAGTACAACGCGGATCCCTCCCATGTGATCGAGTGGACGGACATCGAGGTAGCTGATGATGTTTCATATGAGTAGCAGCCAGTCAGGATTTTGGATACGCGGGAGAAGGTCTTGCGTGACAAGACTATCCCTCTAGTCCGAGTGCAGTGGAAGCACAAAGGAGCTGAGTCGACCTGGGAGCGCGAGGATGAGATCCGGGCGAAGTACCCCCACCTGTTCGACCCTTGAGGTACGTCCGTTTTAAATTTCGGGGACGAAATGCCTTTAAGGGGGGTAGACTGTAAAGACCGGAGATTTTAGTTTTTTTAAATTATTGTTGATGCGCCGAGGGTTAGAGAACGAATTGAATTTTGGATCGAATTCAAAATTAAAAAAAAAAAGATAAAAAGAAGAAAAGAAATCAAAAAAAAAAGGAGAGGGATTAGGCCTGGACCAGCCCAGACCCACGCAGTTGGGCTGAGCCGGACCAAGCCCGGTCAGCGTGCCAGGCCCAACACACCAGGCCCAATCCAGCATCGCTAACCCTTGCACGCGTCGCTTCACTTCCCTCATTTGCACGCATGATTCCCGAGGTCCTTCTTCCTCATCTCGCGTTCTCCCTCGCCGTCCTCTCTCGCGCGAACCAGACCGCCGCCGTCTTAGCTCCGACCTCCGTTCATCCTCCTCCTTCTTCTCCTTCTTCTGCTTCCACCCACGATAGAGCCTCACCACCAGAAATCCTCTTTTTCCCCTTCTTCTTCCTCGAATCGCAACGAACCAGTACTGCCACCGTCGATTCGAACCTCGCCGCACCAGAAACGTGAAACCCAGTGCCGGTGAGCCTTTTCCCCACCTGTTTCACCTTCTCCGTCGTCCCTTCTCTGAGATATGTGCTCGTACGAGATTGATTCGTGGCCGATTGCGGTGGAAGAGATTCGTCGGAGTGCTCGAGCTCCAGATCTGAGATTAACACGCCGACGAGCACCTCACGACGTCAGATCTGGACGGAGGGGCTCAGAACTCGCCCCAACCACCACTCCCTCGTCACTCCGAGCCCTGACGTCATCGCCACCGTGGAGAAACCACCACGAGCTCTCATGACGCCGCCGCCGTCACCGCAGCTGAAACCCTAGCTCCGCCTGTCTCATTCGAACCTGACACGGGCTGGGCCTCAAGTCGGATTTGGGCTTTGGGCCTGGCCAGGATGAGATACGGGTCCTGGATCTAGGCTTGGACTTGATCTGGGCCTCGGGCCTGGACGTGGATCTGGCTTGGGTCTGGATCCAGGTATGGGTCGGGCTCGGGTCAATTCGGGTCTGGACTCGGATCCGTGTCAGTTTCGGATCCGATTTCCAGATTCGGGCCGGGTTCGGGTAGGACTCGGGTCGGGTCGGGTCAGGACAGAATTATTAATAATTAAATTAAATTAAAGGACTTAAATCAGATAAAAGTAGAGGACTGAACCGATAAACTAAAACGGACTTATCTGATTAAAATTAGAGGACCGTTACGGACTGGACCGGGACTAATTACCGTCCCTTTGTGTTAAAACCAGACTTTTACCTCGATCGCGGAGAAGACCGGAGTAGGTCCGGACGTCAGCAGCTAGGCGATCCAGATAGAGACTGAGATATAGGGAATACCTCGGAACCTTACTTAATCTCGGACTACCTAGAATGCATATAGGGAAACCTAATAACCGGATAAATAACTAGTATGCATATAGGATGTGATTAACTAGAGTAGCCTTATAAACTGCGAACGACCTACGAGCCATGTCGTGTCGTAGGTGTTGGTATGACGTGCTGGTAGAATCAGGCCATGTCGCGCCTGTAGGACTGTTTGATGATTGTGTTTGATCGTGTACCCTGTGTTGTGTGAATGGCTAATAAATAACGAACATGAAAACGAGTGGAGGAGAACTTAGAGATGCATATTGGTGACTTGATTGGTTGTTTCTGTCTATTTGATATGTTGAATTGTGGGTATTGGGGGATGGATACCGGTTAAGCCGGTGGGGTTACCACGTTGAGTGTGGTATCGGTAAGTGATGGTAAGTGCATGACGGTTACGGGAATAAATTTGAGAATGTGATTGTGATTGTGGTTGTGATTGTGGTACTGCGGTTACATGAGAAATGTGGTTTCCCTACCTTCCGACCTTGAGTCGGTAAAACGCTGTGTCCCGCGAAGAGGTGGTTTCCCTACCTTCCGACTAGCACTCGGTAAAACGCTATGTTCCGCGATGAGGTTGTACCGCAAAAAGGTTGGGCATGTGTTCCGCGATGAGGTTGTTCCGCGAAGAGGCGATTTCCCTGCCTTCCGTGTATCGGTAAAATGTTGTGTTCCGCGATGAGGTTGTACCGCGAAGAGGCTGGGCCTGTGTACCACGAAGAGGTCGACCGCCTCTCCCGACTTTGTGTTGGGGAAATTTGCGTGTGGCTTCGCCGGGCCGAGCGGGTTGCTCCCGAAACCGTGCATGTGTCTGAATTGGTTGTGCCGATAATGCCTTGGATTTGAATGAGTGTTGCTGTGTATTTGTGGCTATGAGTGTTTTCCTCGTTGTTCCTTCGTTGTTGCCTCGGTATGGCTTTTAGTGTTGAGTTCGAGGTTGGAGATTGTTTTCTGTTGAGCGTCAGGGTAAACGGGGATTGTCTTTAAAATGGTTCAATTGTCGCATCGTTTTATCAACCCTTTTATTAAACTTTAAACCTTGGAAAGACGTTCTTGTAATCTGTAATGATGTGGTTTTCGTAGCTTTTCCCTACTGAGCGTCAAGCTCACCCCCTACTGTG
The DNA here is from genome assembly GCA_963921825.1 of Erodium maritimum. NCBI lineage: Eukaryota > Viridiplantae > Streptophyta > Magnoliopsida > Geraniales > Geraniaceae > Erodium > Erodium maritimum. The sequence continues at coordinate 42,018,422 of OY997592.1, read as the reverse complement.
TTTTCTACATGTATTAGCTTTGATTTGGAGTATAGGATATCGCAGAGCATGGGGCTAGCGAGAGTCGTGGTTTTTATTTTATTTATAAGTGACGTACGTTGTATTTTCAGACTTGTAATTGACTCGCTTTAGCTTTATTACTGTTGGATATTGGAGTAACTTTTACACCCTTACATCTCTTAAATCACTTTTACTTTATTTTCTCTTATTTCACTAAGTCACGTCTCGGGTCCGGTCCATACTGGATTTGGGGCGTGACACTCCATCACAAAGATCTTGCTCCGTCAATCTTGCTCCTAGATATATTGCTCCCATATTGATGAGTTCCTCCAAAATCTCCCACCCTTTCTTGTTTAGATGGAGATCTGATTTAGCTTGCTAAACTAGATGATCAGAAACCAAAGACAACTACTTTGAATTCTTTGCTGATGTAGAGAAGGATTCTTGTTGATGTAGAACACACTAGTGCTGAAAAAAGAGCCGCTGCTAGAACCTGTTGAAGAGCCGCTGCCAGAATCTGATGAAGATCGTCAATACTCTAAGGAAGAACACTACAACTGAAAGACGATATTCCTGTTTTTCCTTTGAAGATATTGTAGCTCCTAATCTCAGTTAGTTCATATTCAAGATTTTTGCACTTTGTATGACGTTAATTTGAATAGACTTCATCACTTCGATTAGCTTAGTAATTGATACAAGGTTGATTAAAGATGGGTTTTCAAACAAGTTTTTTTTTTTATCGATACACAAGATAAGTATTTAAGGTTTATTGAAGATTGGATTTCAAACATTTAACATGCCTAATATTCAAATATTTAAACTAACCATTAAACAAGCACAATAATTATCAATCAAAGTTCACATCGAAAAATGAACCTAAATTCATAATCGAAACCCTTATGTCATAAAAACGTTACTATTGCTCATTTATAGTCATACATGTCCATTTAGAAACAAGTAAAATATGATGTAAAACACATATCTAATCAGGTAAGGTGTGAACGGATTGGTTAATAAATGGGGTAGCAACAAAACAGATGATTTTGAGAAATTTTCTTACGATAGACCAGTAACAATGAGTTCAGTGCACAAAAAGAATATAATTGCACTCACTCACTATGTTTTATATATGTATTTGATTATCAATTTTTAATAGTTAAGATACATTTTTATCTCATTTTTTAGTTAAGGCACTTTATGTGTGAATGGTGTTTAGTTAAGAACACTAACCGATTCTCTCACGAAGACTCCACAATCATAAAGCTATCAATTTTTCTTACACAACATATCATTTAAAAATACTAATAGAGCGTTGAGAGTTACTTTAAATCGAAATAATTAATATATATGTATCAAGCTTGATCCGAACTAATTGTTACAAATTGTTGGGTCGCTACAACCTAGACTAATTAGTGTTATTTGAACGTAAAATGTTACAGGTAACACCATTGAATTTATTTGATGTTCAAAGACCGTAAGTTGTGTTGTGTATTTATACTCCGTGTAACAATCATTGCTTTAAAATAGTAATTATCGTTTAAGTACTGATTTGTACATAAGGATATGGATTTCAACCGATCAAAATGTAATAAGTAGTACCGTGCGGTGCAAACGTAGGAATTGTTGGAAAGGGCCTTATCACGCTAATTTATTTGCGGGGTAGCCTCGGTAATTTGGCATTCGAATTAAATCGATTTTTTTTTTCTTTTAATTGAAAACATTATGAACTGCCCAATATACCCTCGCCCTTTCTTCTTCTTTGTCTCTTCGTCACTGAGTCAAAGTCAGAAACACGATTGCCGACGACTTCATCTGTCCCGATCATCTCCGAGCAAGCAACGACGCCGGCGAGAGGAAATTCCTACAATTCCGACTTCATGTCGAACCAGGTACGTGCGATTTGAACTCCTGCTATTTGTGTTAGATTTAGGTCCCTTTTGCAAAACCTAGGGTTTAGTTAGTGTAAATCGCCGGTGAGGCTACGGCGAATGGGGGAGGCGTAGAAGGGAATAGGGTCGTTGCCGGAGAAGGAATCAGTGTCGTCGACTGGGGTCTTGACGGCGCTGATTGGGGCTAAAACGATGGCGTTTTAGCCCACTGAGTCGCCGGAGTTCCTGACGGAGCAGGTTGGGGACACAACGACAACGTTTTGTCACCAACACGCTCCGATTGATATGCCCAGTATGAGCCGAATGAGACCCCATAACGACGTCGTTTTGGGGCCGACCAGCTCCATGAGGTTGAACCAAACGGAGCAGGTTGGGCCCAATGAGGCCCAGTCAACGGCCCAATAAGCTCGGTGAGGCCCAGTGAAGGGCCCAAAATGACACCCTTCACCAATGACGACGTCGTTTTGGCCCCCAATCATTTGCCTTCCAAAGGCTCCAGACGGCGCATATCGGTAGTAAAACGCTGTGTTTTGATCTTGTGGAGCAAGGTCCAAACGGCGCCGAATGGGGTCAGGATGAGCCGGATGGGAAAGTGACCAAACTCTCTGTTGCCCGATCGGCCTAGGACAATTAGGTGAAAGGCCGATCGGCCCATGACAGTTTTGATTACTAGTTAATGTTATTTTATAATGATAATATTACTACTACAAGTAGGATTACTAGATAATGTTAGGATGCATCTTATAATCATAATACAGTCAGTGGAAGAGGAAGAAGGTTCTATTTCGATACCGAGTGCAACTCCGTCAGAAGCACCTCAACGGTTTTGAAGAATTGAAACAGAACTGCACGATGGGGAGTACTTCAACTGTCGTGTGACAGCCAGGTGTGGGTACAAGGTGTTGTATGAGAAGTACAATGAGCTGAAGGATGCAGACCTGCTGACAGCTGCAGCATTAAGAACGGGTCCATTCGGGATGTTCACCAGGTTACCGGAGAAGTTCCAGCCCTCCAACAACCTGGCGTGGATGCTAATAGTCAGGAGTACCACGGTGAGAAGGGACTCCGAAATGTGGTTCGTGCTGAAAGGGAAACCGATCAGGTTGTCCCTGAAGGAATACGCACTGATGACGGGATTGAATTGCTCAAGACCCAGAACTAGAGATGATAACTTTCAGAGGCAATTGACTTCCACAACATTCGAGAAAAGACATTTTGATTCGAACCTGCGTGGAGTGTCTTCACTAGACCTGGCAAACAAGTTGACCGCCCTTGTGGCTACCCGGTTGAAACCGAGGACCAGGAGGACCGAGCCAGATTACAATATTGTGAAGATGGCCCAGCTGTTGTTCGTCCTTGATGCGTTGATACCTCACACAAAAGTGACGACACCCATTGAGCCAAAGTGGATGGGATTAGTAGAAGACCTGGACTTGTTCAACCGGTACCCGTGGGGGTATATCTCCTTCCGGCATCTGAGGAATGATTGTATTCGAGAGTTGAGAGCGAAGTTCCAAGCGATCGCCGCTGGGAGGCTGGGGGCCTCATACACCATATGCGGTCTGCTCCCGTTATTTACGGTACGTAAAACGTTTAATAAAATTTGAATAAGAGCATGATTAGCAATTAATGTACGTATTGGTTATTAATAATTTGATTTGTGTTACAGCCTTTTGTATTTGAGTCTATGGAAGCACTGGCAAGTAAGTGGGGGACGGTGGACCCACAGTACAGTGAGGACCTACCGAGGTTTTTGAAGTGGCGGACGAATTGGGCCAAGCCCCCGTCGGCGGATGAGGTGACAACCGAATTTCAGAAAGAAGAGGTAAAAAAATAAAAGTGTAGACGTGTAATTGTAGATGTAGGTTGGTTATATGAATTGAATGTAATGATTATGTGTGTGCAGGTGCAGGTGACTCGGGGTGTCCTAATACCCACAGAAATAGAGAGGGCACTTCCGCATAATCAAAATGTGGGAGTCATACCCGACAGGGTAGCAGATAGGACGCTTGAGCGGATTGCAGAAATTTTGGAGGCTGGAGGGGAGATAGAATGGGATGATGAGGGTATGGAGCAAGGAGAGCCAGTTGAAAGGGAGCCGACACCTGATCGTCAGTCCGGGGATGAGGTGATGGCTACAGAGCAGACACCGCCGGATCCGGTAGGGGATGGAGCTGAGTGCTCTCGTCGCCGGGAAGAGGCCACCATCGGGGGAGGAGAGTTACCCCAGACCCCTCGTTGTTAGGGGGAACAGGCCGCAGCAGATAATCATATCAGAGGTGTCCGCGTTGAGATCGGAGAGTTGCAGGGCAAGATCCAATCCGTTGCGGACTCTATTGGAGCGGTACGGACTGAGTTTGTGGACGCCATCGGAGCGTTGCGGAGAGAGTTTGGGGGCAAACTAGATGAGATCCTTCATCTACTCCGGACCCAGGGCGCTGCCCGTGACCCGCTGCCCGGGCGTGACGACCGTGCATCTGGTGGCGACTCCCAAGGATCACATTTCCCGCCTCGGTCTCATCGGTCGCATGCAGCCGAATCGCAAAGGGATGATGAATTTCAGCCTCGTGGATCAGGTGACGCTAGAGGAAGACGGGAACAGGTTGGAGAGTCTAGCCCTGGACCCCGGGATATGGATATGGTCCATGAGGTTGAGATGAGGTGTGAGGTTGATGTTCAGTAGGGGGTTGAGGAGGGACAGGTTGCGGTACAGCAGGGTGTTGAGGAGGGACAGGTTCCGGTTCAGCAGGGGGTTGAGGAGGGACAGGATCCGGTTCAGCAGGGGGTTGAGGAGGGACAGGATCAGGTTCCTGCACCGATCGTGGTAGTTGATTCTCAGACACGTAGTGCGGGAGGGGTACTTGGAGGAGGGGAAGAGGGGGTTAAGTCTGTGGAGGGGCCACTGTCGAGTTTTTGGGAAGGTCTAGAGGTCGAAGGGGAGGAGGAGGTCAGTCAAACTCCTGCGCGAGAACTGTCGTCTTGGGAGAAGGTACCGACTGACGATGAAGGTGCCGGGGATGAGGCACAGTCGCAGGCTCCGGGGGCACAGACTCAGGCTGCGGGGGAACCCTCGGAGCCTCGGGAGCCACCATCGATCGTGGTTAACCTTCCCCGTCACCTATTTGAACCTGATCCGCCCAGTTCCAGAAAGAGGAAGAGGACCCAGTTGCTCGGTGTCCTTGATCAGAGGCTGATCCGTAGTTGGAACCCTGCAGCGAAGATTCCCCAGCGGTTGAGGAATTACTCTGGCACCGTGCGTACCGGTTTGCAGGACGGAGTCCTCTACAGAGGCCTACCCGCCAAATATTACCGGTCATTGGCAACCCCTGGCGAATGGGTCACACCGCAGGTTATTATTTTATTTTAAGCAGCATATGAGTTTATTTTTCCTGGCAATTTATAATTTATATTGTTTTCAACATTGTGCAGCATATGGACGATGCGTTGTCAGACATACGGTGCAGACAACGACATTTTCCAAATGTGTTCAGGCAGAGCCATGTAGTGCTGGATTGTGTGTTCCACAAGCTGTGCTGTGCAGAGTATGAGGCGAATATAGAACCGGACCTTGAGCTCATGAACTATGCTCGAGGGAAGAAGCCGGATGTCTATCCTTTCAGTTGGATGTGTGCGCAGAAGATTTATTTTCCAGTGAACCACAAGAACAAGCACTGGATATTGTTGGTTGTGGACGTGCAAGCAAGAAAAATCCAAGTCTACGACAGCTACCGTCCCCAGATATCAGAGTTCGAGATGAAGGTGTTGATGACCCCGTATGTGAACATGCTCCCGAAGATGCTCTTCCGGATTTTACCCGGGACACCGGAGACATTATCTGCATACAACGCGGATTTTACCTTCGAGAGGGTGGAACCCATACCGCAAGTCGTGAAGTAAGTATCTGACTTATTCATCTTACCTTTGCAGTACAGTCTTGTATGTCATGCTTATTATATTGGTGTTTGTTTGTAGGATGGCCGATAGTGGGATCTACACCCTAAAGTTCATCGAGGTGGGGATGGCGGAACTGGAATTCAAAGACCACATCCGACATACACTTGTGCCGCAGTTTCGCATCAAATATTGTATTCACGTGATGACTGATGACGAATATCTTCTGTAGACTGTAAAAATTGTTGGATGACTGATAAACTTTTGACTGCGAACTGACGAATATATTTTTGATGGTTTGACTCATATCTCATGGATACATATCTTGAACAAAATCTGCACGTCCCTATTCAATCACTACATCCAAAAAAAGAGACATATCAATGTCTCCCATTAATATGTCTCTCCACCCAAGACACATTTATGGGTACACACCCACTCATCCACCCACTACAACCCTATTCATCCTCACCAGCCTATAAATGGGGCTTAGCTACCCCATTATTTGTACTCCAACCCCCTTCACTCTCAGCTTTCAAGGAATAGGTATTCGAATAATGTTCTTGAATTATAATTTTTTAGATGTGTTTGTTGTTTTAGTAGTGTAACCACGTATATGTTTCTGACAGAATGGATCCCGACCAAGCGAATCGTGCGGAGCGTGCGGAGCGTGAGGAGCGTGAGGAGCGTGCGTGGATAAGACGGGAGCTAGCCGGAGAATACGTCACAATGATGGCCGACGGCAGAATAGTCCGAATGCCCGAACGATTGTATCAAGCACCGGAACCAGCATGGTCGGTACTACCGGTTACTTGAAGAAGCAGACCGGCAGCTGGACCAACTGGAGGCCCTCATGCGCGAGAAAAATTTACCATGTCCTCCACTCCCTCCTGGTGACAACCCATTTATTCAACCGCGGATGAACGAGGATGACCTTCTTCATTCTTGGGAGGAGCCTGCTTGGTTCCGAGAGTACAGACAATGGATTGTTCAAAACCAAGAAATTACACAGAGGCTCATTAACCGCTTGCTTGCTGCCTAGTATTTGTTTTTATTTTTTGGATAATTATTTTGGTACTTGGATGAATGATGTTTATGTTTTGTATAATTAATGCAATGAGTGGCAATTCTTTTATGCTTTTATTTGATACATTTCCTATACAAAATATGCATGTCCCAATGCATGTACTACAATCAACGCAGTCAACACATTAATGGCTCCATTAATGCGTTGACACACCAACTCCAACCCTCTTCATTCCTTACACGCCTATAAAACCCACTCTCCACTTGAATAGTTTTCACTCCAACCCTCATTTTGTAGGTATATTTTTTGTGACACGATGGAACCCAACCACGATCCTCGTCTTGAGCGTAGGTGGAGGCGGCGAGAGAACGCCGGAACAGTGGTCTTTGTGGCGCCACCACCATGGGCCGTTGAGTACGACCGCATACTCGATGACTCAATTCAGCGGTTGGACCGAATAGAGGAACTCGTCCAACAGAAGAATGTAGAATGTCCTCCACCTCTAGATGGTGAACACCCATTTGATTTCCCTTCTTTTGTAAACGATCGTGACCTTGTGAGGCTTCCTTACGAGGAGCCTCCATGGTTTCAACGTTTCGTAGAGTGGATGAACAGATCTAGAGAAGCTGAGGAGAGGCTCCTTAACTTTATGCTAGATGCGTAATGTAGTAATGAGGCTGTATTATTATGCTGTTTGGATGAAATAAAATAAGTTATTGGCGCATTCTGAGAACAACCCTACACCGAACCCTAATATTGACCTCATACGGCGTCGTTTGAGTGTCCGAATGACACCATCCGGCGCAGTTTGACACATCAGCCGGCGCAGTCTGAGAACAACCCTACTCTAACCCTAATACTGACATCATCTGGCGCAGTCTGACAACAACACTACCCTAACCCTAATACTGACCTCAAACGGCGCCGTCTGGCCCTATCCCTCCACCCTAACCCTAATACTGACCTCAAACGGCGCCGTCTGGGGCCATCCCTCCACCCTAACCCTAATACTGACCTCATAAGGCGCCGTTTGGGGCCATTCCTCCATCAAATTAAGTCATCCCAACCACTAACCCTGTTTTCCCAACATCCACCTACCCCATATTAATGGAACCCACCACCCAACTAACATTTATGGACCTCACCACGCTTATAAAACCCACTCCAACCATCTTCACTCACTACTCACTCATCACTACTCTTCACTCACTTCATCCACAATGTCTTCACCTTTAAGACACACCCTTACGGCGCAGCGTGTTGAACTTGAACACAAGGAGAGGCTGGATAAGCTACAGAAGATTAGGATAAGTCTTCTTCGGGTTTCAGTGAAGGCTAATGCACTGATGGACGAGCTGAGACAGGCGAATAGAACTGGATGGACAGATGCGGACGAGAATAATGCTCGTATCGTGTTGGAGCATCTCGAAGGACTGCGACACTTCGTCTTGTCCTTCACTCACGAAGACGAGGGCACTACCCTTTGGTAATATGGGTTGGTTTGTATCGGACACAAAGACCTCAAATTTTCAACTCCATATGAGAGTCTTTGTGGTAATAAAGTAGGGTTATAATGTGTTTACCGTTTTCCTTGAATCAAACTACATGTGACTCGTGGTATTTGAACGATGTTTGGTTTTATATGACTTGTTAACCCAATCGGCGCCGTCTGGGCCCCAAACTGGACCGATCGGGCAACAGTGGAGATCTAATTTTTTCACAGTTAAGCCGTTCGGCTCCCTATGTTGCCGATCGGCTTCATGCATATACACCACTATCCTATCCCAAACATAACTGCATTCCGCAAATGTAATTAAAATGGAAATGCATTCAACACATGCAATTCAAACAAAGTACACTCAACAAATAGTACCATAATCAGGAATAAATAAATACACACAGTCTGTCATAAATGGAAACATACCTACCCTAAACATTAGAAGCAGATCGAAGCGAAGGACATGTTCGTCTGTTGTGACCAACAGTAGCACAATGTCCACATTTCCTGGGACGCTTTGGAGCCGCTTGAGTCGCTCGTTGAACCTCACCTCCTGAAGGAATTCTTCTTTCCTGCAGTCTCCCGCGTTTCGCTTCATAGTCTGGAGGAAGAACATCGATAAGAACTTCACGATCAAATTCATCTATATTCCACTCTTCTGCACGGGACACTGGGTGCACAGTCCCAGAATATGCTTCAGCCCATTTTTGTAGCGTGTAATAGTTCGAGCACAAGTCATACAGATCTATATTGGCATGCTCACAACACGCTAGGGCATGGGCACAAGGAATTCTGTCTATGTCAAACTCCCGGCAACTGCATTGTCTCATCCCCAAATGAACCAATACGTCATTATGTTCATCCCTCACCTGATACTCGCCGTGTCTGTTCAGTGGTGTTATCTGCATCTGCTTCACTAGCTTGTTGCTTGCAGACATGATTTTCTCTACCTTTGGAGTTACAGTATGGGAGTCCGGTATCTTGTTCATCACATCCAGATGTTGCATGAAGCATTCGGTAACCCTTTCCTGCATCCTGTTCAACAACTTTATAACAGGCAGCTTTCTCGCTGCTCTTATTACATTGTTGATAGACTCAACCCTGTTCGTTGTCATTATATTGTACCGCGACCCTACGAAGTGAGATCTCGCCCATTGACAACGTTGTATGATTGTCTCCTCTAGATATTCCGCCGCCTTCGGGTACATTTCTTTCAGTTGCTCGTACTTGTCATGGAACCTCTCCATTGTGTACGCATCAGCAACTTCTTGAAACAACTTCGATAATCTGTTTTTTTCCTTAGCCCCTACCTTCTCTCTCACATTTTGGGTCAGATGCCACCTACAATGCCCATGTCGGGCTTCTGGGTAGACGATCTTCACTGCATTGCTGATACTTACATGTCTATCCGAAAGGATAACCAAGTCTTCCCCATCCGGGATCTCCGACCTCAACTTTTGGAAGAACCATTTCCATGATTCGTTGTTCTCCGAGTCAACTACAGCCCAAGCCACAAGATATTGGTGACCATTAGCATCCTCCCCGCTTGCAATTATCAGTACCCCTTTATACCTTGTCTTCAACCACGTACCATCTACTAAGATCACTTTTCTCAAGGCATAGTTAAATCCCTCAATGCATGGCCGATATGCTATGAAAACATATTTAAATCTACTCTCCGCATCCACCTCCAAATGAGTTACTACACCTGCATTCATCTTCCGAACCTGCTGCAAATAAACAGGGAGTAGTCCATAACTTGAAGCTGGGTCCCCTACAAGTTTAATCGCCAGTGTTCTTGCCCTCCAACATTGCCAGTATTTATAAAACCCCATCTTCTACAACTCCAAATTGTTTTGAATGGCACGTGGTTTGGGAAGATATTCTACTTCACTATTTTCTTTTACCAACCTACACGCAATCTCTTCCGTAGTCAATTTACCTTTTCGGGAGTTCCGTTCACTAACCAAACAAGTATGTAAAGACTCATACGTTCTAATGGAGAACGTTTCACGGGATCCGCGATCTTTTGTTGCACGCACTCTCCACCCACAAGTAGCACCAGCACATTTTGCAATGTATAAATTCTTTGAAGATCTATCACGTTTTATCAGAAAATCACCCTTAATTGAAATGTCTTTCAGATAACTCATCAGTGTTCTCTTGTTCGGAAACTCTTTACCAACTACTAAACTTGACCCATCCCTAAAACCGATAGTGCTTTGTTCTGGATCCACCGAATCCGCAGGAAACTCCTCATTTCTATGAACATACTCCACCATTTCACGGTTCTCCTCGATATTGTCCAAGCTTGCCGATGGTGGCGTAGGCGATGATGCTTGTGCTTCCGTATCACGTTCTCTCCGCCGAATAACTGGGTTATCTACATTATTTGGATTACCTGCAACACTACAAATACCAACTTCAAAATAAGCGTCATGCCCCCCATTGTCATGTTCATCATACTCATATGCCACAACTTCCGGTACATTGTTCCCCCCTGTTCAACAGTATCATCTTCCCCACAAACTGTATCTTTCTTGCTCAGCTCTACACGTAACACGGTTCTCGTCTCTATAATTCTGTTCTCAAGTACAAAACCCCGAAGAGTGAAATCATCGTACACTTTCTCTATTGGGATAACTCCTACAAAATTGGGCATAACACCTACAAAACTAAGATTCAGTTCTATCTCCCTTTCATTCACCCCGATTTCGGAATACAGCCGGTCCTTCACTTTCTTCAGCGTTGTATTATCGTCCACAATAAGGCTAACACAACCATTGTTTGTTGTTGATATCCAATCATACTTCCCATCCACTAGCTTATATTCACCACCGTAAGTAGCACGGACTAAAATTTCACTCATTCCTGTAACAATTACAACCCCATAAGGACATATTGTACTAATCAAGTATGATTTAGTATATGTAATTAGTCGTCCCGCTCATAACCCTTCCGATCGGCCCGCCGATCGGTTTGCATATACGCCGTCCGGCTTGTCTATATTCAAGTGCTTCCGAGGCCGATCGGTCCCTCGTCTTCCCCATCCGACGCCGACCGGCCCTACTGGTTCCCCATTTCAGAAAATTCACAAAACCTACGACATACGAATCTATTCCACCCAATTCTACCATTTGTTTATTTCACTACGTTTACACACACATTAAACCATTTGAATTCGTTGTTACACTCCTACATTCGAAGATCTACTCAAACCTAAAACTTAAATTCAATAGCTTCAAATTTAGGATGAAATCAAGCTTACCTTACTTGGAGGATTGCTTCAATGGACTCAATGGGCTTTGGACGGTGGTGGACGGCGACGGGGAACGTGGTGGACGCCGGAATTTTTTTTGGATATTCAGGTCGTCGGCCGGCTTTTTTCTGGGTGCGAAAAGGGGCTGCGATTTAGGTATTTTTTCCAATATTACAAAAGGGTAATATTGGAAAACATAAAGTGGAGGTCTTTTTACAAAACATATAACAAGTGAAGGTCTTTTTGCAATATATTAACCTCAGAAGGCCTTTTTAACAATTCGTCCGGTGCAAACACCTAATCTATTTTATCTATAAAAGGAGGACTGTAGTGTTTTAAAATCGTCGGCTCTTTTTCAATCGTGTTACTCGCCCGCACTCGAGTTCGGCCTCTGCATTAAACACGTTGTTCTGATGAAACACGGCAAGAATCCCGACGAGCCCACCGTGAATTGTCCCGACAAGGCCGGGCTTGGCTCCGACCTGTGTAGAATAGTTCTCGAGTTCGGCCTCTGCATTACCAAAGCCGGTTCGCTCTCTCCTCTCCCTATCGCTCTCTCTATATATGCATACATGATCGTGTATCTGTGTGATTTGTTGTTGAATTTTTGTTACTTTGGTTTAATTTCCCTCCAAACATTTCAATACCTAAACCTAATTTGAACTAACACATCTGCAACTGCGGGGAATGGAAGGTTTGGGAATTGATTAGGAGCCAGCTTTGCTAATCTGGAAAAGATTTGATTAGAAGTTCTTCTGCATGTATATAATTTTAGGCTTTGTTATTCTTATTGAAAATTATGTAATTCAACTTTTTTTATATTACTTAAGATATCTTTGTCATCCTTTTGAAATCGCATCTAATTATTTGATTTGGGTACTTTTGTGTGTGGAATTTGAATACGAGTTGTTTAGTTTATGTCTATCTCCCTTGATAATTTTGTGGGAATCAACCAAATTTTTTTTTTATGAATCTAAAAGTCCTATTGTTTTGTGATCTCTGCAGGAATGGTGATTTTTTTTCCTATGGATGATTTTGTAAGACCCATTCAGTAGAACTTGGAAAATGAAAATGGGAATTAAAAATTGTTTTCTTCCATTTTTTTTCTATGAACTGCAATACTGGGTTGTTGTTTTTTTGAAAGAAGAAAATTCAAATGACAACCATTATCAGCATAATAAAGAGGAGTTTATGGTTGATAGCTTTCGTAAGTTTTTGGATTTCATTGTTGGTTAATGTATGGGTTCTACAGTTTTTTCGGATATAATGAAGGATACCCAGTAACATGTTCTAGGTTTTTGTGTCTTCTCTGTTCTTTAATCATTATTCTTGATACATCATCCGTTTGTGTGTCTGTTTTGCTTCATCGTTGATTCTCAAGCATGCAATTTTTGCTCATTTTCCCCATTTCCGCTTACGATTCTTTTCTCATTGTTATGTGATCGACCTATGAATACTGTTTGGTTGTTGATTTTGTAAGTATGGTCAATCGGGGATTGTTCCCTTTTGAAAAGGTTATTGTGGGTTTGAATAATCTAATTGTGTTTCGATCACTTACTGTTTGGTTGCTGGGAAAAGTTGTGATTTTTACATGAAACCCAAAAAAAGGGTCAGGAAACATTTCCTCTTGTGTGTGTCTGTTATTCGCTTTCTGGCTAGATTGGATCGGTCGGGGATGTATTTTTTTGTTGAAAGCATGGTTTCCTTTTATCCAACTGTTTTTTTAATAAATTTTTTGTTTTGTTTTGAGCTTTTGTGGTCCATATCACGTTTTTGAATATTAGTCGATACCCGACTGGATTGGATCAATCCTGGATATATTTGTTCAATGAAAGTATGTTTTTGCTTGGATGAATGATTGTTGTAAAAGGAAAAAGTATTAAATTCAGCGATTTATTTGACCAAGCTTCCATTTTTTTGTCAGGTAGTAGGCCAATTTTTTCATTTGAGGGGTAAAACCAATTCATAGAGAGTAGATTCCTGTGTTTTTATTAGTTTTGCATTTGGATTAACGAAAGTATCATAATTCGGGAAAGAATTCAAACCTGACCAGAGGGATATGCACTCACATAACACTTATTTTGATATAATCAGCTCTTGATTAATGGGCAGTTTGTTGATTATGCATCAGATTGCTCATTAAACTTATTTTCTGATATAATTACTTTATCTAAACGTTTGATTGAATATGAAGATTGAATCTTTTTCGGTTTTAGGCAACTTGGAATTGGTTTGTCTCTGAATTCTGTATTCCAAGTACTATTTCAGTGTGAGGAGCAATCTTCAGTGGCCGTTCAATCAGAGTTCAATAAAAGGGCGTCAAAGATTGGCCTTGCGATCCACCAGATGTTGCAGAAGTTGGCAAAACCTACACAATGTGAGTTAATCCTTGGGTTAATTCATTGATTCCTGTTAATTGCACAACCCATCTATATCTCGACAAAAACACAAGCCAATTGTCTTTCTTTTGGGTATAGCTCTCCTTGAGTTTGTGATTTTATAATGAATATAGTTGTTTAATTTTTTTTTTGTAAGTTCTGTTTATTTTATGATTGTAAAAAATGTGAAATGAACGTTTTTTATATTAAATTTTGTATATTGTTATATCTCTCCCATGTTCTTAACTTACATTAACTTCTATATCAAATTATTGTATTTTTCGTGTGCGATTGTTAGCATTGTGACTCCTGATATACACCATAGTGTCGATCATTTATAACCACTCATTTGAATGGACCATTGGTAGATTAGTTGATGAGTTATATTTGTATTTTGAATCTTTATGTGTTTGTAGAGATGAATCAGTGAAGGATTTTCAGTTGGTTGGACCATTGGTAGATTAGAGATGAATCAGTGAAGGATTTTCAGTTGGATTGGGCCATTGGTAGATTAGTTGATGAGTTATATTTTGAATCTTTATGTGTTTGTAGAGATGAATCAGTGAAGGATTTTCAGTTGGATTGGAAGTTTTTATTCACAGAATGGGGATGAGTTGTCGAAATAACAACTTTGACACCATATTGGGTATTTTCTACAAGTAATTTGATTTTTATTTGTGTAACATGGGTTATTTTTTCTGGTTTAGTTTTGGTTGTTACATGATATTTCGAGGTAGATACATTGTTGTTGGAATTTACAATTGCTTAAATCAGTGTTTGACTAATAGGATATGTTATAGATGTTGTTAGCTGTAACTTTTACTTTTTTATTTTCACAAATTTTAATTTTTGTGGACTTGGTTCCAAGATAATATGAAGTCCACATGCTTATCAAAGTACACTAGAGTTAATAAAAGGAATCGCCAGATCGCCTACATCTTTTGTCTCATAACCACTTTTTGTTTCAATGTAGGTAACTTAAAGTATGCATCTGTTCCTGCAATTTTGTTATGAGTTATGACCACCCAAAGTCAATTTCAATGTAATATATTACTTATCTATGTCCTGAAATAGTCATTTGGAGTATAAATGATGTGATGAATGAAATGAAGTTTGTACAATCGTGGTAAGAGCACATCTTGGATTAATGTGATATATATAAATTTACACCCGTTTGCTATCAGTTTATGGTAATACTGTAATGTATATCTATGTTTGCATTAATTTATTATGATCCTTTATAGCCATGTGGTGGAGATTCTGGTTTATTGGATATTTTGATGATGATTATGGTTTAATGGATATTTTGATGATAATGGTTTATGCAGCACACTCTAATTATAAATATTTTGTTTTTAGTTTGTTCTTTTGTTTCGTATTTCAGACCAACTTATGATGTTTCTTTTCCTATCTAGACAAGTTCATAAATCCTGTTTTATAACAACTATTGGTTGTATGAATTTTCATTTCCT
The DNA here is from genome assembly GCA_963921825.1 of Erodium maritimum. Lineage (NCBI taxonomy): Eukaryota > Viridiplantae > Streptophyta > Magnoliopsida > Geraniales > Geraniaceae > Erodium > Erodium maritimum. The sequence goes on along the minus strand of OY997592.1, from coordinate 42,003,008 downwards.
ATCTATACAAATTCATAACTCCTGTTTTATTGAGTGCTCTAACAACTATTTGGTTGCAATATATTCTTAGTTTTGCGGGTATGAATATATCAACGCAGTCCAATAAACGAAAACACAATCTCTTCATACTTGCCAATTTATTTTCCCGTATAACTGTACTTTATAGTGCCACTATTTAATAGAAACATATCTGTAAGTGTTGACTTTCTGTGTTGCTATGCAGCTTGATGCATGAGCCTTTTTGTTCCATACCACTTATATGAATAGTTAAAGAGTATACTTATATGAATAGTTAAAGAGTATATACTCCACTGCGTTTTTTTGTTAATTAGAGAGGGTAAAGGCTGCATTTTGGTTGCATAATGTTGACATATACTTATATGAATAGTTAAAGAGTACATACTCCACTGCTTTGTTTTTGTTAATTAGAGAGGAAAAAGGCTGCATTTTGGTTGCATAATGTTGACATATGTTTTCACTAAAGTATGTGGTTGTCGATCTAGGTTGAACAATATCCTTAGGAGTGATGGCGGCTGAGAAGAATCTAAGTATTGTTTTTGTGTTCTATATTTAAATTTGTGGAGGAAATGGTTTAGGGATGCAGAGTCCAAAATGAAACAAAACGTGAGAGTATGGTTAGTATATGTACTATGCAATCAAGATTTGACTTGTGTGTTTATCACATAATTGGGTTCTTTACGCTAACATTGCATAAAAATTACAGGACAATTACTACTTATGGATTTGTTCTTCTATGATCATGGGGGAGCATCAAAAAACTGTCAAGCTATATGATATTTGCTAATTATATAAATTATTGTTTAATGTTGTGTGAAATGAGATGGGAGGGAAAAAATTGGCTTGCTTCATTACTGTAGTTATTTTGAGCGGCTTTTTTTCAATTACATAGCAAGGTAATTACTGTAATTGTTGTGCTGGTGCTTCTGGTTTCTTAGTTCGTATGAAACGGTTGGTTTGGACATGATATTAATGATTTTATTTTTATTTTGTGTTATGCTTTATTTGGCTGGGTTTTGATGATGGTGGGTTTAAGTTTCATCTGATTGCAGTGAGTTCAATTCATTCTCCTATTGTTTGTATTTTGATATGGAAATATTATGCTTATGTTAATCTCAGTTTCTTAATTGCCAGGCTGAATTGTTTATACTCATGAGATTGGAGGAGGAAAATATTTGGGAGTTTTGTCATTTTTAGACTTTTCTTGGTTGTATAAAAAACAATTTTTTCCTCAATAGATGATTTTTTTTCTTCTATTATGCTTGCTCTGTTCTGTTATGGGTATTTGTTTGTATATTCTAGCTATAGTAGTATAGTTGAGTTCTTTATCTCTTTTGTACTAGCTTTGTTATTGTTTGATTGGCTTGGTTTGATATTGGTAAATAGGTTTGATGTAATGTAGTCTTCATGGGATGTGGGTTTGATTGGGATTGAAGCAACTGTTGCGGGGAAGATTTTGGATTGCACTCATGGTCAGTCATTCTTGATTCCATTCCCGATGACGATGAAGTTGACAAGGAGCATGTGAACAATAACGAGCTGGTTCGTCATTGACCATTCCGGATGAAGATGTTATTTTTAAGTTCATATTTGTATTCCTTAAGTTGAAATTAGAATATAAGCATTTCAACAGATTTCAATTTGTTTTTTGTATGAGTCGTTTTTCTTAATTATTCCATTTATTCTGTAATGTTAAAAAAATATTTCTCCAACTATTCTAAGACAAGGAGCTTACTTATCGTCAAAAATTTATGGGATAATCTCTGCTACCCTTAAGTATGCTCCATTCTCAACAAACTACTCATAAATTTAAAAAAAATTTAACACACTCTAAAAGAAATTTAGCCTTGATTTACTTCAATACCATTAACATTTGGGTGTGAAATGACGACTTTACTTTGATTCCATTAACTTTTGGGTGTGAAATGACGAAGTAGGGTAAAATGAGTTAAATAACTTAAGGGGGTTGTCAATTGAAAATTAACAGTGTCATTCTACTGTATACTTATGTAAGAACAGTTAAAAAACTTAAGGGGATTTTCTATTTTCTAATCTTTTGAGATTCCTTCACCGGGAGTAGAATAAATATTTGATAAGATACCATGTGTAATTATGTATTATGTTTCTCAAATTTTTATATTAGTTGCAATTTTTCGTATGATTAGGAAACATTTAAACCTCAGTTTGAACATAAGGTATATCTGTGTTGACATTTAGTTTTTTGTGTGGATTACAGGTCAACCCCGCAAGCACTTGCTCCAGAGTGGCTCGAGTGTTTTTGTCAGCTCCAAGAGGCTGGTTGTTGGGGATGCCAACAAAGAGAGATGATTATTATTGATCATTGTGGTGTGTTTGTAGAGAGTGGTTAGAGTTTGCCTTGGCTGTGGAGCGAAACACAGCAACTGTATCACAAATCATTTCTCAACACTTATTAATAAGATTTCTATCTTAATAGGTACAAATCTTACTTCGATGATGGAAGTTAAGGTGCATGCCTCAAGGTTGCACTATGCCTCTCTTTAATCAATAAAACTACTAATTGAATTAACAATAAAACATTTGGGTGGTAACGGTAAAAAGAATTAAAATTTTACTATGTTAGGAGATTGCTATGCCTTCCCATATTTACACAAGAATTTACACTTAGACAAATCAGGTTAGATAAGTAATCACATGAAATGTTTTACTTTCACTGTTGATTATATCTTTTAGCTTCTATAGTGGTAACATCATTTAAAGTATATTTGCTTACACTTAAGGGTAATGATATTTTTTTATGCAATTATTCTTTTTATTTTTATCACTAATGTTGGGTTCTTTTTGTAGGGAGGGGATGTCAGTGAGGCCCAATCGCCTACCTCACAGAGCCCACTCACACTACACTCTCTCTACTCGCCCGGACTCGCATTTCTTTTCTCACAGAGGCCACTCACACTACACTCTCTCTACTCGCCCGGACGCGCATTTGTTTTCTCGCGACTAATTCAGATTAGAACCAGACATTTTATTGCAATCTAGATGTTGAACATTTGGTTATTTCATTATTATGGGCTTATTTACCTTACTATTTTTCAATTTTGATACAATCTCATGATTCATATTACACTACAATATTTATGTTGCATTAGTATTGAAAACAGATGTGGTATTTGATTTGCCTCTTTGAACAGGATATGCTAATTAATACTTGCATTTCTTATTTTGATGATATAGCTTGCAACATGCATAAAAACGAGATCACAAGATTGTAGACTGTTAGTATTTCATTTATTGGTCATGCAATTTGCATTATCTGTTTTCATTCATCAGTTCCCCTTTACTTAAAATTGTGTTTTGTATCTACCAAATGTTCTCTTTCTATTTGGATTAATGATGTTCGTTTATAAGTTTATTCAATATTATTGTCTGGTTACTATTGATGTAGGCCCTTGGGGATTGTACAAGGGTGGTTAATGACATTTCAGTATTACTGAGAGGGTTTTTTTGTTCTTTGTTTGTTGATTATGATTTTTTTCTTTGCTTGAATTTCTGGTCGCTATGTTTGTGAAACATATTTGCGGGTGTAATAATATTCAAAAGGTTTTTATAATATATATATATATTTGGATTCTTATTTGTTTTATTTTCTTTGTTTATACTGAAGTGTGCGATATTTTTGTTTATGTAGTGATTTGCATGAAGTCATTGACATTGAAAATATAGGTTCAGTTTCAGGTAGGAAAGACATGATTCAAGTGAGAAAGGAAAAAGAAGTGTCTATCTATTTATTGTTTATTAGAATATGTAGTATTTTTGGTAATTTCTTATAGATTGATCTAAAAGGAATACTTGGTATCGAGCAACTCTCTCAAGGTTCTCACAAATTCAGCTTCCCTGCAAGAAGTCTAGCTTCAAAAAATACATCAGCACAAAGATTTCTACAATATTGTATTTATTAGTACATAGATGTCTTTATTTTGTTTTGTGATAATTAGATTATGGACCAAAATGTCAGAATTAGTGTTAATCTTATTTTAACACTTTTTAACGATTTTTATTATACTACTTGGTTTCAAATAGTTTAAAAATCTAAATCCGATAAACTTGTGTTTATCAAATACAAAGACGAACTCCAAAAGTCAAGATTTGTATTACACCTAGCACTGCGCTATCGCGTGGTGCAATCACCTAGTAAAACATAAAAAGATGACTCTTTCATTAGAGGTGGGACCACTAATTATAACATATGGATTGAAAACAATTTACATGAGAAATGAATACTATACACAACGGACGGTACCCTCTTTGCAGTAACAGGACAGCTAGGTACGGGCTGGGTATGCAGGGACGATACAGGTCAGATCATAAAGGCAAGATCTTCGTCATTTCGAGGTCCACAAGACCCGGGATTGGTGGAAGCGTATGGTATAAGAGATGTGTTACAATGGGTAATCCATATGCCACATCAGAAAGCCACCATCCGAAGCGATTGCAAGGTCATAATAGATATGATCAACAAAAAGAAAATGACATGTTCTCTTATAGGGATAGTCGTTAGCGATTGTATTTTCTTATTATCTAGACGTGTAACTCGATTTTGTAAAACGGATAGCGAACAAATCAGCTCACTGACTTACCAGGACGGCTTGTTCCTCCCCTGTCTGGAAATGACAAGGAGGGTTTATCCCGAAACCATTTCATCAGGTCTTTAATGCCAATATTAAAATAATATTTCTCGTATTTGTTCAAAAAATATTATACACTATGTACATTATAACCGTACCAAGAAAGGAAATATATAATTTAAATAATTAATAAAATGTTTAATGGGTTCCCCCAAGTAACAATTAAATAAAGTTACAAAAACATAACATATTACAGGTGATAAAAATGTCTCCGAACCTATAACAGTAAATAAGTTTAGAGAATCATATTTCATATGAGAAAGAAGGGGAGGAGTCCAATAACGAGCGTTGTTGCAAGATTTGGGAAGGTGGCAGCAATGGGTGCAGCATTAGGAGAAGGTGCGGAAGCGTCAGCGTCAACACCAGCAGATTCGTCTTCATCAGAAGCCGCCGCATCCGTGGCTTCGGCGTCTGCGTCAGAGTCGGCGTCAGCATCCGCGTCGGCATCAGCGTCGGGCGAGGAACTCGGGGTTTCCTCGCTGGACGGCGCTGGAGGCGATGCTTCCGACGGGGAGTCGGAAGGAGATTCCCCGTCGGGGGAGTCTGCGCTTTCAGGCACATCTGCTGAAGATTCCGGCGTTGGTGCTTCCTCTTCACCTTTCCCTTTACCCTTTCCCTTTCCCTTCTTCCCTTTAGGCGCCGGAGCTTCGGCGTCGTCGTCGATGTCGGGTGCTTCAGCTTCCTTTGTCGATGGTGCTTTGGACGGCGCATCTTCGTCGTCAGCACCCTTGGCATCATCTCCATCTTCAGACTTGGTCGATGCTTTTTCATCATCCCAATTTTTAGCCTTGGACGGTGTCGTTTCATCGTCTCCGTCTTCAGCCTTGGCAGGCGGTTTCGCGTCATCTTTATCCTTGGAGTCGTCATCACCGCCCTTGGTCGGTGCTTTGGCTTCGTCGCCTCCTCCCTTTGAGGCCTTGGTGGGGGATGGAGCCGAGGATTTGACTTTGTCGTCGTCGTCGGCGGCAGCCAAGACGGAGGCCGCGATGGCCATAGAGAGGAGGAGGAGAAGAGCGAGAGTATAAGGTGTGCGTGCCGACATAATTATTGTTTATATAATTAATCGGCGAAAACGATTGTTGGTGGGAAGGAGGAGGAAGGGTGTGAGTGGAGGCATTTATATAAATATGTGACTAATATTGTTTTTGTGTTCGTGGAATGGGAGGGAAAATAGGTTGTGTTCTCTTTGTTATTGGAATTGGTCCCCTCGTTTTGTGGCTTTGTTATATCTGTCACTCAAACCTCTCTTCTATTTCAAGTTTCTTGGTCGTGTCAATGTTTGTCCATTCATTCTTCTAAATTATCTACTTTGTTTTTTTTTTATCAAATTAAAAAAAATTACCCGGGAGATTTAACAACATGGTATTTGTGTAATTAGTTATTAGTCTCTTAAATCAGTAATTCCTTTATTTTGAATACAATTTTTGACAAACCAAAGTTTAAAACTTAAGGAAAACGCTGGTTCCCAACCTTTGTAAACGTTTCGTTTTCACGTCCTAACCCGGGCCAACGTATCGAGTCACTTCCATACATAAAACGTTTGGTTTTTTGCAGAAAGTATAAAAAGCCGTCAAACTTAACGATTTCGTTAACTTCGGAATCGAAAAGTCTAAAATACCCCCCACATCGCGATAATGAAACGTTGGTCTAGGTTAGGACGTGATAATGAAATGTTCAGAAAGGTTTGGAACCAACATTTTCGGACCCAAAGGTTTGGAACACGTGACCCTCACGTGTCGACAAGTTAACTAAATCGTTAAGTTTTACGGCTTTTTATACTTTCTGCAAAAAACCAAACGTTTCATGTATGGAAGTGACTCGATACGTTGGCCCGGGTTAGGACGTGAAAACAAAACGTTTACAAAGGTTGGAAACCAACGTTATCCCTGAAACTTATAACAAAAGACGTTCTTCATAATGCACACCAGCTGCCTTAAGCACCTCCGGCACGCTTAGATTGGAAAAACCACCACTGTATGATGATGACTACCATCGGACTCCTTGGAAGCGCACCACCTCTCAGAGTCCCATAGACACCACCATTACCACAGGGGCCCCAACCACCACCGGTTCATGACACGCTCAATTAAAAGTGCTCGATCACATATATATATATATATAAGTGCACCTAATTTTTCAAGTAGTAAATTCTGATAAGTATGAGACCGTATTCCTTAAAAATCCATTAGACATGCTATTTAACTCACTTCGTTTAGTGAATCACATGTGGTTTTTGGTGGCCACCACCACTGCATAACGAATAGGTGGAAGTTACTCATCAATAAAGGATGAGTTGATTTGTCTTTATATATGTTTTGCTTGTTGTTTTAATTGTGCTAGTACAATATAAAACAGAACAACGAAACTCATGTTCCAACTATAATGATAGTTAATGTAGTGGTCGTATTCTTAAAGGCAGAATATTAAATATATTTATTCAATATCTTATTATATTTTCACCTGTATTTTTCTTATTAGTTGTTTACAACACGTTATCAGCACGACTTACTCTTTTGTCCAGGATTTGGAGCTCAATAATGGATTGTTTGCTTGTAATGGGAATGATGTTGTATGCATTGTTTAGTGCGCACCAACACACATAATCTCAAGGGACAAGAATCAAATGTTAACATTATCACTGGTACTACGAACCTAATCAAAGGCTTCAGAGGAACCATCTTGCTATTGGAAACATAACAAGATTGCGTATCCATAATTATTTGTATGCTAGTCGATCCATGAGAAATGTACTTAGCTTTAAGAATGTATGTGGTAATGAGTATCATGTTGAGACCACTAGAGAAAATGAGACTTAGTTTCTTAGTATCATCTAGGGTGATTATGGTGAAAAGCGGGTACTAGAGAGATTCCATGTTCTATCATCTAGGTTATATTATACAACCATAAGAATAGTTGAAACCTACGCAGCAATGAACCAAAAGTTCATTAATCTAAATTATTTTATGCTACAATCGTCTTGGTCATCCAGGATCGACAATGATGCGTAGAATTATTGAGAACTCATGCGGAAATTTTTTAAAGGGCCAGAAGATCCCAATGTCCAATGACATATCATGTACCGCTTGTTCTCAAGACAAATTAATAGTCCAACCATCTCAAACAAAGATTAATGTTGAATCCCCATCATTCTTGCAAAGGATTCAGGGAGATAAATGTGGGCATATTCATCCATTTATTGGATCATTTAGTTTTTTTATAAGCGAGAATTTTGTTAAACCACAAATCTCTAAGCGTGAGATGGGGGTAAGGTGATACATCAATAGGTATCAACCTCAAGACCAGCACAAGATCATAAGAACGATCCTAAAAACAAACTGACAGGCACAAAAATACTCACAACACCAAAACCAACCTGAATGGGCCACAAATCTTGTACCCAACACAACTACCCCACAGAAAAAACCAAGATTGGGGCACCAAAACTTCACCCCCCGACTATAAAGTTCCTTTCCAGAATCAATAAAAATTGATTTCCTCCTCGAAAGACAATTGTCGAACTAACTCTTTTGGACGAAGGGCATTAGAGTAAAGAGAAGATTGTGTACAAGAAATAATCAATATATGTTATAAATGATTAGTTATTTGATATACATGCGATTAAGGTTTAGGATTATGTAAAAAAATTATTTACTGTTGCGTTTAGGAAACCCATAATCCAACAGTCCTCAATACGACATGCAAGAAATGAGATGAAGAAGAGAAGATAAGAAATTGAACTCTAATAGAGGGTGAAGAGTCCCTCCTAAAACACAATGACCTTCTTCTTCTTCTTCTTCTTCTTCTTCTTCTTCTTCTTCTTCTTCTTCTTCTTCTTCTTCTCATTGGCTCTCATGCTAGAAATGTTGATCTTCCTTTTTTTTTCTTTTTTTTGAAGGCTAGATTAAACAATCCATGAAGATGAAGCTCATCCTCTCTCCTTGGAAACACACTCAAGTCTCCTTCTCAATACTTTATGTTGTTCGCACTTTTGGAACTCTTATTTTTGGATTGTGAGGGGTCTATTTATAGATTTTTGAAACTACTTAGCCACGCCGTGGGGCTATGTCTCATGGCCTGTTCTCTGTGACTCTCACGCCGTGAGACATAGGTCTAAAAAGTATATGTGATGTACTTTCCACCCCACGAAGCATGGCGCTTCTATGCGTGGCCAGTATCATTTCCACGGTGTGGGAGGTCTACTCTACGTCGTGGTGACGTGAGCTAAGAAAGCATGTCCATATTTCTCAAACCTTGCTAAAACAACGTCGCATTTTAATCCTCCATATCGTTGTGATGCAAGGTCAGACATCCATCTGAAGTCCAATGTCTTGCTTTCTTTGCATCGAGCTCGCTCTTGAGGTTGCTACTCTCTTCTCTATGTGCCTAAGCTTCACGTCCATGCTTAGATCCATTACCTATACAAAAGACACAATAAAAATAAAAACGGATCAAAACTAAAAAGGAAAATAAGTGTGTCTCTATGTTCTTTTCTAGAGCATATTGGGCAATACTGGTGGCTAAGATGACGATGGTTCTGTCCTCGAACCCTACTGCCATGCTGTCGTTGGGATCGATGGTTAGGGAGGAGGCCATGTAGGGGTTGGTCGGAGATATATGGAAAGTTCCGATAGTGAGAGGCAACAACCACACTAGTGGACGAGAGCATGACAGTGGTAGCCCTCCGGTAAGGGGTGCGAGTTACTTGGGGTGGTACAGCTCCAAACGGGATCCGAGGGAGGCTTTGAGACTTTGACGGAAGAGTCAGCTGGTACCTAACATAAGAGGCTGATTGACCATATCGAAAGGATCTAGATGGGAGCCAGCCATGGGATAATGGTGGGGACCACCCTTAGTCATCATGGGGGTGTCAATCTTGATTTCCCCTATTACTCAAGGGAGAGAACTTGAGGATCCAAGAGTACTATCGTCGGGGGTGGTGAAGTTGGGCATTCTTGTTATTTGTGAGGTAGTGGTACATTTGATAGAGATTTGTGGATGTGGTCTTAATTTTTCCTATGTGGTCACAACACGGGTCATGTCCAACTGAACTTTCTTCTGGAAATCATTAAAGGAATGGTTTACCGAGCATTGGAGGCTTTCAAAGGTAGTGGCAGGTCATGTGTAAAATAGAGTTGTGGGATTCTTCTTTCACATGGCTCGAGAGCGAGCCATGGTTTTGGGAGAGAACCTTGACAATTACAACTATCTCTAGTGCTATTTTCTGACCTTGGGCTGCACATGTGGCCTCGGGATATCCTCTTTACCCACTTCACAGTGTGGGTCTAGGTCACCAATCTACTGGTGGGGCTTGGAACAAGGGTATCGATTTTCGTATAGTTAGCACTCTAAGTACCTGTTTAGTCGTAGATGATGACGCTACAAAATGAACTAGTAGGATTCCATGAGAATTCGATTATGCCTCGATGAACGCCTCCATCTACAAGGACAGTTGGGGTTATGTTAAACAGAATCTGAGGTACGATCTCTTTTGCATTCATCGTATGAATATCTTTCGGACTACTACTTTGACTGCAACTGCGTTGGTCACATGGCTACTACATGACCAATGGACATGTGAGTGTGAGGGCTCTTAATGAGGGCCACGACCGAACCCAGGGTCTTCGGGTGCAAACTCAAAATGGTCGTGAGCTTCCAAGAACGAGTTGTGGTCATCGTAGGGGTCCATCTCGCATCCCCGTCAATGGGGGCATCGATCCCATCCCTCGGGTTAGGATAAATCGATGGCCTCTATCATAGAATGGTCCTTTACACCGTAAGGGTTAGGGGTAAGGGTAAAGGTAAGGGTAAGATAAGGAGAGGATACGATGTCTTGTCGACTCAGTACAAGAATTTCCCGTTAGGAGAGATAACACATATACACAACCATTCTCACATGAGAGGACATCTTCCGTTACCAGTCATCACACTAGTATGATAGATTAAGGAAACTGGAGCGGAAGACGCTCTATGCAACTCAAGTTTTCTCACGAGAATCGTCTTAGACTTTCCCAAGCAGGAGAATAGGGACTGACTACGGGATCACAACCTAGGATAAGGATGTGACTAGTTAGAGACTTTTTAGGTGTAGAATCAAAAGGTCGATAGACTCCGATGGAGTATCCAAGATTTTGACGAGAGGGGGGAGCACTCTCGCCTCTCCCTAAGAGGGCGGGCAGGACTAGTGAGGGGTTTGCAAGTATCTTCGTCTCAATAGTCGTAGGGTGGTAGAGGTTCCACCAAGTACCCTCATGGTATTCATATACCATCTCAGGAGCCATCATCCCCATGTTTTTAGGGCCCTCATCTATCATCCGAGGGAGGACGATGCCAACTGGACCCCTATGGGAGTACTCAGTCCACTAGGGCACCACATCTGTTTCGACAACGAGCAAGCTCAGCTCTAACACCTTGTCATCAACAACTATACCGGTTGTTTGGTCCACTATCAGAATATCACCCTAGCGGCACCAATGGAGTGGTTCTACAAATGATTACCGATTTCATTTTCTTGTTAGTCCCATGATATTAGGACTTTTTGTTTGTTATGTTGCGTGTATGTCTTTTGGATACAGTCTTTACCTGGTGAACTTTAATAAAGTGTATGGATAATCTCACAGTAATACACCGAACTTAACCCATTTCTCATTCAAGTACATTGATTTTTATATTTTCTCGTTTAACAATACAGAACATTTAAATTTTCTCACTTTACTCTGCTTTGATAATAAATGACAAAAATACCCACAAAATGCTCAAAATCCAATAAATGATAATGATAGTACAATAAAACTTATAATCCTCTGTTGAATATAACTAAGTTAAATTAATAAGGGCAATTTTCACCTCAGTACCATAACTATCGTTTTATTTCACCTCAATACCCTAACTATTTTTCGTGGCACCTCAATTGTAAAACCCGCTTCGTTTCATTAGGGTATTAATTCGCAAATCCTAAAACCTTAGGGTAGGTTCTTGAAACAAGTGGCAAAAAAAATGGAAGTTGGGCAGGCCAGACCAGACCCGGTTTGGGCTTGAGCCCGTTTGCTGGTCTGAGGCTCGTTAGGCCGGCCCAACTCGCGTGGTATATAAGCTGAAACCCTAATGGTTTCAGCGTTATACCAACGCAACCCTCACCCTCTCCTCTCTCTCTCTAGCCGATCCTCACCCTCTCTCTCTCTCTCTTGTCTTCCTCGCCGACCACAGCTCCGGCCGTCGTTCCGGCCGCCACCCCCGTCACCAGCACCGTCCCGTCCTCTTCTCCTCCGTCCCGACGCCGTCACCGCTCCGGCCAACCACGCAACCACGCCCCGAGCTCCCCACGCCGTCCTTCACCGTCCCCGTCCAAAACCCGGCCGTCCTTCACCGTCCCCGTCCAAAACCCGGCCGTCCTTCACCATTCCCGTCCGAGCCCTAACGCGCCACCGCCCTCTTCCCGTCTCCGATCTTCCCGTCCGAGCCCTAACACGAACCGAGCTCCGTCGCCGGCGAGCTCACCAGATCCGGAACGGGACGAGTCGTCCGGACCCGCGTCGACGCCGTCGTGCACCGCCGTCCACCGCCGCCACCGTTTCCTCACGGTTAGTTCTCGGCCCGTGGAAGCTCGGCCGACCGGCGGCGGTGGTCGGCCGGACCAAGCAGAACCGTTCTTCTGCTTCGCTTTCCCTTTTCCCGAGTTCGTTCAAATCTGGTCGGGATGGAACGGAACTCCCGAAATGGGAAGGAACGGAACAACAAGAAAAACGTGATTCAGGCTTGTTTAAAGGTTTATTGTAAACGTGTAATCTGATTTTGTAAGATCGAAAAAATATAAGTTATCGATATAATTGTTCTTATGTTTTGAATCGATTTAAGTATGAATGGGTTGGGTTCAAACTGTTTGTAAAACAGAAATCAGTTGTAAGATTAAAGATTAAATCCTTATCGTTTGGACGTAAATTAATTATCGATGAAACTAGATCGGCTTAGGTTAAACGGGTTGTAAAAAAAACGAAAGTCGTTTATTAAGGTTAGACTCGAGTTAAGATTAAATCGAAAAAGGGAAACGAAGCCGATCGACTTTATAAGGGTCTTGGACCAAAATATCGAGTTTGGAAACGAACGGAAGGAAACCGTTTTGTTTTAAAATCAAAGACGGAATTAATTAAAGCAAGGGAGTTCAACGATGGTTTTAAGTTAAAAAGGGGTTTAAACTGAGTTTAGATCAAACCTGGGTTCGGTGCGCGGGTGCTCGAACCCGATCCGTCGTAACCCGACTTTTATCCCGCTCGAGTGTAAACGACAACTGTCAAATTTAAAATGGACAAATCGTAGCCGTTAACTTAACGGTGGAACCGTTATTAACTTGGGCTTTGAGTTATTTAATTTCGACCTGTTCGTACTAGCTTAAAAGTGAGTTAAATTTGTGTTCTTTTAGATCGTGCTATGGACCGAGGCAAAGGGAAGCTCGGCAAGTGACTGAGCGTGCTTCGGGTGTTGTTGGAGCGCTTTTGGGTTTATATACGAGGTAGGGAAAAGTAGCCGGATCTCGGCCCTGACTAGGGAAAGTTAACAGTAGATTTGCATGTGACACCGGGGTGTCGTGGGTTGAGTAGGTTTAATTTAAATACTAGAAAAGCATGTTACGGGAACTTAGTAATTATTGAGAAAAGCATGTGACACTTAGTAGTGTCGTAGGAGCAGAGAACTTAGCGTTAATTGAATTACTGGAGGCATATGACCATGCCCGGAGGTTGTTGTGTGTATTTATTGTTGAGTTTGGGTGGCCTTGAGAGCCCGTGTTATTTATTGTTGAGTTTGGGTGGCCTTGAGAGCCCGTGTTTTATTGTTGAGTTGGGTGGCCATGAGAGCCCGTGTATTTAATTTGGTGTCTTGAGTGGCATTGAGTGTCGTGGGGTTGTTGAACCCGAGTCTTGACCGTTGGTGTGTCTTGAGTGGCAGTGAGTGCCCGTGGGGTTGTTGAACCCGAGTCTTGACCGTTGGTGTGTCTTGAGGGGCAGTGAGTGTCCGTGGGGTTGTTGAGCCCGAGTCTTGACAGTTGAGGTGTCTTGAGTGGCCTTGAGTGCCTGTGTGATTGAACTTGCCTGTGATTGTGATTGTGGTTACCCGAAGTTGTGAATTGCGATAGGTCGACAGCCTGATCCGACTTAGTGTCGATGAACTGCAAAGGTCGACAGCCTGATCCGACTTAGTGTCGATGAACTGCAAAGGTCGACAGCCTGATCCGACTTAGTGTCGATGAACTACAAAGGTCGACAGCCTGATCCGACTTCGTGTCGAGGAATTGCGATAGGTCGATCCCTGACCTGATTGAGATTGGTTACTGAGCAGCTGGTATGCGATCCTTTGTGATCTTGTTTGGTGTTGTGTCGTTTCGTTCGAGTCCTTGAGGAGGTCGTCGATCGTTGTGTCGGGTCTACACTGTTTTTATCGAGTGTTGAGTCTGTTGAGGAAAGTAATGGGTTGTGGGTCAGTTGAGTACTTGAGTTGGGGACTGTGGTCCCGGAGTTGGGTTGGTTTTAGTGTTACTAGCTTTATCTACTATTTATGCCATAGTCAGTCTGTTATCCGTGGAGGTGAGCGAACGCTCACCCCTAGCTGCTTTTCCTACAGGTACCGTTCGTAATCTGGACTAGGTGAGCTTCTGAAGCTTGAAGAGCTTGAAGCGGGTTGCTGGGTGTTTTGAGTCTAGAGACGTGTATCTCGTTTTGTCCAAGTGTGGGACTTTTATTTTTTGAGATGTAATTATTATTCTTTTGTGGAACTAAACTGCCTTTAAGGTGATTTAATAAAAACAGGTTTCAGTTTTGTAACTTTTTAAACGTTCGCGTCCCTAGTTTCGGTTCGCTGAAATTGGGGAGTGACATCAATATCCTAGAATGGCATTTTCCGTCATTTTAGTACCTGCCGTCAACTTTCCATCCATTTTGGATGGAAAATGGTCATGTGCGAGCACATGACCTTGTCTTTTTTAAAAAAAAATACCCAAATTACCCTTAGGTACTTCAAACCCTATTTTCTTAACTTTTAACTCTTAAAACCCAAATTCATTTCTTCACTTTTAAAAAAATACCCTAATTCATTTCTTCACTGTTAAAAAATACCCTAATTCATTTCTTCTCTCAGTCGAACTCCTCATTTCTTCTCTCATCCAAACTCCACCTGCTTCACCTGCTCGTGCTCTCGCGGTGGCGACGTGGGTGTCGACGAATCCGGCGAGGGTGAGGAACCAGATCTATTCGGAGGCGAGGGCGAGGAACCGGCACCGAGGTCATCTTCTCCAGATCTGGTCGGAGGCGAGGGTGAGAAACCGGCAGCGGCGAGGTCGTCTTCTCCAGATCTGGTGCAAGCTCGTCTCTACCGTCACGAATCGCCGTCATACAAGCTCGCCTCTACTCATTTTTCTTCTGAATTTGTTCCATTTGTTTTTAGGTTTATTATGTAGATGTGTTTTTTTTTCAATTCTGTTCATCTTCTCATTTTTGTTACTGGTTTGATTGAGATTTGTATTTAAAGTCCTGGGTTTGAGAATTTGGTAAAATCATGTGGGTTGCACAGTATTGAATGATTTGCATTAATATGTTCCAGTTCATTTT
This sequence comes from Erodium maritimum, assembly GCA_963921825.1. Classification (NCBI taxonomy): domain Eukaryota; kingdom Viridiplantae; phylum Streptophyta; class Magnoliopsida; order Geraniales; family Geraniaceae; genus Erodium; species Erodium maritimum. The sequence continues at coordinate 41,987,734 of OY997592.1, read as the reverse complement.
CATTTATGGGTTAACATATTTTGGGTACTGGATGATTTCTGATTCATTTTGATTTCCGGGTTCTTAAAAAAGACAGGGTATTAATTTGAAAAACCCAATTCATCTGTCATCTAATGTGTAGCTACTAATATATTTTGAAGATGGACTGATATGGATGGGGAAGAACATGGTGTGATGATGGATGGGAAAGAATATTGGTTTTCAACAATAAAATATGATTTTTAAAATAAAAACAATTTTTCAAAAAATAAAATTTGAATAAAATCTAATTTTTTAAATAAAAAACAGATTTTTAATCATTTAAACTGATTTTTAATAATTAAAACTGATTTTTTAATAATTTAAAACTGAATTTTAAAATAAAAATGATTTTTTAATATAAAATCTAATTTTATAAAAAAATAAATTGATTTTATAATAAAAAACTGATTTTATAATATATAAAAACTGATTTTATAATAAAACTGATTTTATAATACAAAACTGATTTTAGAATAAAAAAAACTGATTTTTTGAAATAAAAATTTAATAATTTTAAAGAAATTCTAATGTTTTTTATAAAATAAATAAATAAATAAAAAGAAATTTTGAAAAGCAATGGCATTTTTTGAAAATTTGACTGTTAGTGAGGGGTATTTTGGACTTTTCAAGCATTTTCCATCCAAAATGGATGGAAAGTTTACGGCGGGTACTAAAGTGACGGAAAATGACATTCTAGGGTATTGAGGTGCCACGAAAAAATAGTTAGGGTATTGAGGTGCCACGAAAAATAGTTAGGGTATTGAGGTGAAATAAAACGATAGTTAGGGTATTGAGGTGAAAATTGCCCAACTAATAATGAAATATCAAAAATAGACCATTTTAATTCACAATCTGGAATTTGAATACAATGATTTTGCTAGGGTAAGATTACAAAGAAAAAAATAAAGGCCATGTATGATAAGTTTTTTCATTTCCTATCTTTTCAAAAAGAAATTTGTTACTTTCACGCCTTAGAATTACCAACCACCACGCCTTAGAATTACCAACCCTAGTTCTCTCCCACAAATAAACGTTTTTATTAATGCCAATTTCATGATTTTTCTTTAAAACTTCTTTTCAATCTCACTACTAAAAATAATGCGTATCCTCTATTTTCTAACGAGCAGTACAAAAGAATTATTTGTTGTGATAAACTTCTCAAACGATCGAAACCGAAACTCGATATGAAATAACTGATTCTGATTTTGTATCTTTCTATTTCAATTTTGTGTCTCATATATCTTGTACATACATAGACTTGGTTCTATATATAGGTAAGAAAAAAGATGAGTCATGGGCACGTGTACTTCATGCAAGAGTGGTGGACATCTTCCTACACGTGTTGTACAACACTCCCCCTTGGACACCACTATTTACGAATATATCAAATGCGCCTTAAGTTGCCTCGTTAAAAACCTCCTCAGGAAAACTCGGCGGGACAAAACCTGTAAGGAAAAGAGTGCAACGCGCAAAACGTTCTTCATGCTGTGCTTGATGCTGCCTCGTTAAAAACCTCTCCAAGAAAACCCTGTGGGACAAAACTTGGATAAGGGAAAAAGAGTGCAGCGCACACAATTTATCTCCCCCTGACTTCAGGCAGGCTACTTTGGTTGCTTGCTCAGACGATGCATGCCGATCTTGTGAACTAGCTTCTCAAAAGTAGAAGTCGGCAAGGCTTTAGTAAATAAATCGGCAAGATTCTCGCAGGACCGAATCTGCTTGACATCTATCTCATTACTCTTCTGGAGCTCATGAGTATAAAAGAACTTCAGAGAGATGTGCTTGATTCTGTCTCCTTTGATATAGCCTCCTCTGACTTGAGCTATATAAACTGCATTTTCTTCATATATATATGATGTAAGGAGAGCTTTCGGAGGAATTCCGATTGAGCATAACACATGCTTCAAAACGGATCGCAGGAAAACACATTCTCGGCTAGCTTCATGTAGCGCCACAATCTCCGAGTGGTTTGAGGAATTCGCAACCAAAGTCTGCTTCGTAGAGCGCCAGGAGATGGCTGTTTCACTGCAGGTGAAAACATAGCCTGTCTGGGAGCGAGTTTTGTGAGGATCTGGTAAATAGCCTGCATCTGCATATCCAACCAGGACGACGCTCCCCCTGGACTTAGAATACATAAGTCCCAAATCTCTAGTCCCGCTCAGATAACGAAGTACATGCTTTATACCGTTCCAATGTCGTCGAGTGGGTTCTGAACTGAACCTGGCAAGTACATTTACTGCGAACATTATGTTAGGTCGCGTACATTGTGCCAAATATAACAAACCCCCAATAGCATTGAGATATGGTACTTCAGGACCAAGTATCTCTTCATCTGCCTCTTTGGGACGGAATGGATCTCTTCTGGGATCCAAAGAGCGGACGACCATTGGAGTACTGAGAGGGTGAGCATTATCCATACTAAAACGCTTCAAAAGCTTTTCAACATATGCTGATTGATGGATCAAAATACCATCAGACAGATGCTCGAGCTGCAGGCCGAGACAGTGTCTAGTCCTCCCCAAATCTTTCATTTCGAATTCTCGTTTCAGATAATCTGAAGCTTTGAGGATCTCTTCTGGAGTCTCAATCAGATTTATGTCATCAACGTATACTGCTATAATAACAAACCCGGAGGTTGTTTTCTTAATGAACACACATGGACAAATAACATCATTTTTATAGCCTTCTCTGGTAAGGTATTCGCTAAGGCGATGATACCACATCCTACCAGATTGCTTTAGTCCATACAGAGATTTCTGTAATTTTATTGAACACATATCTCTGGGGATATCTATCATTGCTTCAGGCAATCTCAACCCATCGGGGAGTCTCATATAGATATCAGTGTCCAAATTACCATATAGGTAAGCAGTCACAACGTCCATCATGCACATATCAAGTCCTTCAGAGACTGATAGGCTGATCAAATATCTGAAAGTGATCATATCCATTACTGGGGAATATGTCTCATCAAAATCGACTCCTGGTCGTTGAGAGAATCCTTGGGCCACAAGTCTAGCCTTGTATCGGGCGACTTCATTTTTCTCATTTCGTTTCCTTATAAATACCCACCTGTAACCAACAGGGTTGACATCTTCTGGTGTCTTGGAAACGGGCCCAAAAACTTGGCGTTTCACCAATGAAGCCAATTCTGCCTGAATTGCTTCTTCCCACATAGGCCAGTGATCCCTGTGACGGCATTCGTCGATGCTTCGGGGCTCGAAATCAAACTCATTTATGATCTCGTTGGCCACAGCGAACGCAAAGACTTCATCAACAATAATTTTCTCATTTCTTAACTCTTCAGGAGTATTAGAGTCTTCTGGTACTTTTGGAACGATTGGTTCTTCTGGAACCGACTCTGGTAGTTCTTCTGGAACTACTTCTGGTAATGAGGCTTTTTCATCGGCTGGTTCTTCTGGAACCACCGCTTTCTTATCCCATACATTCGTCTGACATTTCCAATTCCGGGGAACAATGTCTTTTGATCCAACTGGTCTCCCACGCTTCAGGCGTGCACTAGAGGAATCGATAGCTGCTTTTGCAGTATCACCAGTGACCTTAATTCTAGCTGGTACATTGATTGCATCTATATAAGACCTTGTCATCTTTGACGTGTCTGCAAATGCATCAGGCATTTGATTTGCAACATTTTTAAAATGAATTATTCTCTGTACTTCTATTTCACATTGTGACGTGCGTGGGTCTAAATGAGACAACGAACTCACTTTCCATGAAAGTTCATGCCCAACTTCAGGAGGCTTATAAGAGAGTTCAAGCCTTACTTCAGGAGGCTTATCTTTCTCACCTAGAGGTGGAAATGTTGTCTCATCAAAATGACAATCTGCAAATCTTGCAGTAAACAAATCACCTGTCCGAGGTTCAAGATACCTTATAATGGACAGTGAATCAAAACCAACATATATCCCCAACCGACGTTGGGGTCCCATTTTTGTGCGTTGAGTCGGCACTTGCACTACGCAACCAAAGGTTCGCAAATGGGATATATTAGGTTGGTTCCCACACACAAGTTGTACAGGAGAATATTGATGATAAGCACTTGGTCTTATACGAATTAAAGATGCAGCATGTAATACATCATGTCCCCAAGCAGAAATAGGTAATTGTGATTGCATTAGTAATGTACGTGCAATTACCTGTATACGTTTGATAAACGATTCTGCTAACTCATTTTGGGTATGGACATGTGCAACGGGATGTTCAATATCAATCCCTAAAGACATGCAATAATCATCAAATGCTCTTGATGTGAACTCACCAGCATTATCAAGACGAATCGACTTAATGGGATAATCAGGGAAATGTGCCCTCAGCTTAATGATTTGGGCCAGCAATTTAGAAAACGCAACATTTCGCATCATGGTCGATCCCGGATGACCAAGACGATTGTGCCAAAGCATAAAAGCATTTGGGTTAATGAACTTCTGGTTCATTGTTGCGTAGGTTTCAACGGTTCTTATGGTTGTATAATACAAACCTGATGATAGAACCTTTAATTTTTCAAGTACAAGCTTTTCACCACATTTATTAAAAGTGATATAGAGAAACTCAGTCTCATTTTCATTTCTGGTCTCGACATGATATCCGTTGCTACGAATATCCTTGAAGCAAAGTAGATTTCTTCTGGATCTACTTGCATATAAAGCATTACGGGTATTTAACTTTGTTCCATTTTCTAATATCAAGGTAGCTCTTCCGGAGCCTTCTATCAAATTTTCAGTACCCGTAATTGTGCTAACATTTGCTTCAACCAAGGTTAAATAAGAGAAATATTTTTTATCTCTTAAGATTGTGTGCGTCGACGTGCAATCAACAATACATAAGTCGCCATCATTTCTGCAAATACGTGACTCATAGTTGGGGTCCATATCCTTTCATAAAAAGTATTATATTAGTTTATAAACTTAGGAAAGGATTACAAAAACATTATATATATTTTACATTGACTTAAAGTAGGGGAGTACATAAAGACACAAGTTCAATCTACATTTTTATCACGGGCCACAATTTCGTCATCATCTTTATAGAAGTCGGAGACTGTAAGCTTGATCGGAGCATCTTCAGGGCTCACATGATCAATGAAATTTGTCTCAGCGACCTTCTGCTTTCCCTTTATCGACTCTTGGTATAACTTTACCAAGTGGTTTGGCACACGACATACTCGTGACCAATGATCGGTCCCTCCACAACGGTAACATATGCTTTCGGCATTTACGGGAGTCGGGTTCTGTGGGCCTTTTCTTTTCTCATGTCGGGTCCACTTCTGGTGGTACACCCTATCATCTCTTTTATAAGGTTGGAAATTATTATGCCCATATCCCTGACTACGACCACGTCCACGACCTCGACCTCGACCTCTAAAAGGTCCTCGGACTCGTCTGGGTCCAGAGTTACCATCATATCCTGTCACATTCGCTTCAGGGAATGGAGCACTACCTACAAGGCGAGTTTGATGGTTTTTCATTAATAATTCATTGTTTTGCTCTGCAAGGAGCAAACAAGCAATAAGATCTGTAAATTTCTTAAACTCCTTTTGTCGATATTGCTGCTGCAGGAGCATATTCGAGGGATGGAACGTGGAGAATGTTTTCTCAAGCATAGATTCGTCAGTTATTTTCTCACCACAACTGCGAAGCTTGGAAACAATTTGAAACATGGCCGAATTGTACTCATTTACGGATTTAAAATCCTGAAATCGGAGGTTAGACCAATCATATTGGGCACGAGGGAGAGCTATTGCTTTCATATGCTCAAACCTCTCCTTGAGTTGAACCCATAAAGTAAGGGGGTCTTCGTCAATTATATACTCAAGTCGTAGGTCTCTATGCATGTGATGACGGATTAATATTGTGGTCGTGTCTTTGTTTTTGACTGACTCGTTATTGCCCTCTTTTATGACGTCTCCAAGATTCTGAGATCTCAGGTGGAGAGTCGTGTCTAGCGCCCATTCATAATAGTTTTCCCGTCTAGTCTAAGGGGAGCATAACTAAGCTTTGTGAAGTTATCCATCCTGGTCATTGATCAAAATAATTGCATGTCAGGATAATACTCGACTTCAGGTCGTTGATATTTTATTTTGGAACTTCTGGTCCAATACATATTGGGTCGCTAGTATTATATATTTGGAACTTCCGGTCCAAACGTTTCGGTTTTAAATGAATTTTTAATTTTTTTTTAAATTCAGGTATTAACGGTAAAATACGAGTATGCAGTAAACATCAAATTTCTGATGTGAAAGATCCAATTTACATTGGCAGTCACAGAGCATACTTATCGAAAAAACCGTAAATAAATTTATATAAACGAGCATGAATCAGATATAAATAAATGATAATTTGAAAATCTGATACTTGAGCAGTAGAACAGAGCGTTCGTACTGAATAACGATTTGAGAAAAATTAGCGATTACAAGGGAGCAGAGTCGTGCTGATAACATGTTGTGATAAACTTCTCAAACGATCGAAACCGAAACTCGATATGAAATAACTGATTCTGATTTTGTATCTTTCTATTTCAATTTTGTGTCTCATATATCTTGTACATACATAGACTTGGTTCTATATATAGGTAAGAAAAAAGATGAGTCATGGGCACGTGTACTTCATGCAAAAGTGGTGGACATCTTCCTACACATGTTGTACAACATTATTCAAATATTGTAATGAATTGTATATGATTCTTCGAATTGATTTGGTGTTATCATATATTTAATACTAAAAACTAGGTAAATTAGGGCTTGCTTAATTATATCTGGGGCATGCTAATTTTTTTGATCCTATAAAAATCGCAGAGATAAGTGGAAAATCGTACATACAAATGAATGGGTTTATTTTCTGTTCTAGTTGATTATCCATCCTATGATTAGTAATACCTATTTAATTCAGCATTCTCCTCGTCATTTGTTTGATTTTGGACGGGTAATTTTGTTATTTATTGTCAAAATAAAATAAATTGAGAAAATTTGAAAATTCAATATAGTTAAATGAGATAATTTTAAGTTCAGAACAGTCAAGAAAAAATGTGTCAAAGTCGGTATATCTTTATGAGATGACCCTTATAATACATAAGTTATTATGTTTAGCTACACCTAACTATCACCAATTATCACTTAGCTACACCTAACTTTTTTCCGTTTGAGAGATACCCTAACTTTCAAATTTTTACATTTTACTACAATTCGTTAGTTTTTACACTTTTTTCGTCTGAGGATATCCTAACTTTCAAATTTTTTCACTTTACAACCTTCCGTTTAGAAGTTAGGGTATCTCTCTAGCGGAACAAAAAGTGTAAAACTAATGGATTATAGTAAAGTGTAAAAATTTGAAAATTAGGGTATCTCTCAGACGAAAAAAAAGTTAGGTTAGTTAAACGTAATTACTACTTAAATATATGTATGATTGAAGATAAAAAAAGAGAGGAAAAGATCAGTTTAGTACCGGTGCAATTTTCACATAAACCATTTTAACTATAAAGTTAGCTTCACAGGTACCGTAAATATATAAAAAAATCACTTTAGTCCACGACGTTAATTTTTCATCAAAAAATGTAAAAAGACCAAAGTACTCTTCACTAACAATCAAATTCTCAAACAATGCCATTGGTTTTCAAATTTTATTTATTTTTTACTTATTTTTATAAAAATAATTTTTTATTTAAAAAAATAATTTTTTTATATTATTAAAATAATTTTTTATATAAAATTCACTTTTATTTTATAAATATCAATTTTCATTTAATTTTTTTATTTGTATTTTTATTTTTATTATTAAAAAATATGTTTTATTTTAAAAAATTCAGTTTTTTATTTAAAAAATAGTTTTTTGTATTTGTTTAATTCATTTTCTTTTATTTCATTTAATACTTATTCATTTTTTTTTTATTAAAATACAAAAAAAATCATGTTTTGTTGTAAAAAAATCTTTTTTTTATAATTTGTACGAAGTTAATTTATTTTGTTTAGTTCATAACAAAAGTAATTGGAAACAATTTTTTAGGCTATTTTTATCTAGTCTTCTCCGCCGAGGTCAAGTTGTGAGCAGAGTTTATGGGTACGTGTCACGCCCCAAATCCAGTATTGACCGGACTCGAGACGTGACTTCAAGATAATACAAAAAATAGCAATAAAAGTGTCTCAAATCCGATATATCTCTCCAAGTTTAGTTTCAATCAAAAAATCTCAAGTAAAGAGCTGCACAAAAACCTTTAAACATAAAGTTCATCACGAAAATAAAACCATAAACGTCTCTAAAGATAAAGGCACCCGGACCCACATAAGCTCCCGAGCCTCAAGTCCACTACTCATCAAGCAATCCTGTAAAAAAACAGTAAACAACAGAAGGGGTGAGCTTACGCTCAGTAGGGAAAATAGTAAAACAGCGGTTAACACCTTTTACTAAATAAGAATAACACAGTTAAACTCGAATTCCAATAACTTGCATAATTCAAGAGATACTCAAATAGAGGGACGAACGAATGTTCTACGCTTTAAGAAGATAATAATTACTAACGAGAAGTAAGGGAAGAACAATTAAATATCATAATGTAAAGTTAAGCCCCGACACTCCGATATACAATAATCTTGTATCATGTCGAATTTCCCCTCAATCCAGAGAAGACACATATCATCGGGTTACCAGAAGCGTCCTCAAGGGAACACATATCGTCGGTACCCCCGGAAACGTCCTCAAAGGATCATATGTCATCGGGGCATAGATCATCGGGACAAAACAGGGTAAACTTCCGGGTATGCTCCCGCAGGACACATACACCCGGGGTGAAACACCGCGTAACCATTCCCCGCAGGGTAAACCAACCAATGCCCCGCAGGGTCCAATAACCAATTCCCCGCAGGGTCCAATCTTTCGAACATGATGCTACCTCACACCGGATTACCCCCTCCCCCCGGTGTAGGTATCATACCGGATCACCAATAATCATGATAACACACACAAACGAATAACAAGCCAACACGCCGTACAACCAACTTAGAAATCCACAAGTTCATCAACACAGGCCACAAGAAATTCATACTAATAATTACACTTACAGGTATACTTACCAATCGCGATCCATCGGTGTACCATTTACCCGATCGTACCAATTAGCACAATCAATTACACTCAATCATTCAATCATTCAAGCATTCGTTCAATCATTCAATCAAATAACCATTCAAACATTCAAAGTTCAACATTCAAATCATCTAGTGGTATTAGACTCTTATCTTAACCAAAACTAGGCAGCCAAACATGTGTGGCAAACACAAACAATTCTAGGGCTCATCACGGCCATCTACCAGCACGACAATTCCCAAGTATTGAAAGCGAGTTACACTAGTTATTAATATCCTAAGCATGCATACTAGACACGTCCGACTATTAGTAATTGAAAGACAATTACTCTAGTTATTCGCATCCTATATGCATTTCTAGGACCTTTCCGATTTTATTAACCTAATAGGCATGCTAGTATTGAAATGCACGAGGAGTTAGTACTTTCCCTACCTTGTGGTCTTCCTCTAATAATCCTTCTAGTTGCTGGAGTCCAAGCTAGCTTCCCCTCCGTCTTCACTCGGGTCCAAGCATTCTTCTCCTTTCGAGCTCGGGTGCACGGTCTTGGATCACAAACAATACTAAAATTAACAACTAGAAAAAGACGGTTTTCACACTAATCTACTTCCGAAAGCTCTAATTGTAACTCCCGATCCAAAGGAACGGAATTGGACCCAAACTAGGCCCAATTAGGTCAAACCCTAGCTTCTGGAAATCTGGCCCGGAACCTGACCCTTGCTGTATCACAGGCTGGCCCGGAATCCCAGCCGGAACACGTCACAGGCCGGCCCGGAGTCAGGCACGGACCGTGCGAGGTGTCGTGCCAGAGTCCGGCCTGTTCCGCATCGCGTACCGTACCGGTAGCTAGCCCGTTCCGTGCTGCGTGACGTGCCGGTACGTGGCCCTCTCCGGGTCCCGTTCCGTGCCGAACCAAACCAGACCCTCTCCCTTCTTCCCCAACTCGAATTCTGCAATAACCCCAACAAAACCTCCATTTCTAACTCTAAAAAGCTTCAAAACAAACATCTAAAACCTTCAAACCTCAACACCCTCAATGAGTTTCATCAAAACTTCAACCAACACAAACAAAACAACCTAACTTCACTAATTCTCCTCCAAACAACAACCAATAGAGCTAGTTCTTCAAGTTCAAGCCAAAACCCACAAAACCCAAAATAGAAGGTAGATGAAATGACAAGATAAGAGTATACACACCTTGAGGACGATGAGATGATGAAAATGGGAGGAATTTGGAGAAGAGATGATAAACAACTTGGATCAAAGAGGCACCTTTATCTCTTTCTTCTTCTTCTTCTTCAGGAATCCCTTGTTCTTCCTCTCCTTCTTTTCTCTCTATAGGGTCGACTAACACTAGCAAAATGATGAATTTGTTGCTCCAATTTATTTAATAGACCTAGTTGTAGGAAGACCAAAAAGTCCCTCAAGATATCCATCCACTTAAAGACCCTTGTGAGGGTAGAATGGTCCAAAAGCAATCCTTTCTTCTCTTCCAAGCTTATATGGACAAGTTTCCAAGTGGGGACCATTTGCCTCTAAATAAAATCCAGCACTTTAATTATTTAGGGTTAGTCGACAAAATGTTCGAGTTTGACCGAAAGTTAACCTATCCAATATTACAGTCAAACGAAAGGTAGTGGTCCGACTAAGCTAACCGTGATAGTGGCCAAACTTTTTGAGCCCCGGAAAGGTCCCGAATGACTTCCGGAGTCATCGGTTGACTTTTCCGGCCGAAAGTCAAACTTTGTTAGAATTTACCGGTTCGACCGGGATCGATCGGAGGTGGTTCTTGCAGTACGACATGTCATCCATCATTACCATAGAAAGAACAGCCGAAACCCACAAATATCTCAAACCTAAACCTTAAATTTATGAGAAATTTATCATCAAATACCAATTATACCAAAACCCTAAAATTTCTGAGCAAATTCTCAAAAAAAATTGATGAAGTGTAGGTACGTTCTCAGCAAAATCGATGAAGGACGAACAATTTCTCTAAGATCTTCACCTCTTTGCCTACTTCTCTCTCTCCAGCCAAACCCTCTCCTTCTCACTTCTAGCACACCCCACATTCGTAACACTTATGGTATCATTTTTTTACCTCCGTCCACCTCTATGGTAACGATCAAATGTAAAACCAGATAGTACCCATTTTTAAAACAAAATTTACAATCGAACCCAGTTTAGTAAGGAGATAGAGCAGCACTATAGGGGACAAAAAGACCTTTACAACTCCAAATCTCCAACAACAATAATGTTACCTTACGAGTATTTGTCTATAGATTTGCTCCAATTCTTCACCAATTGAGCGAACACATAAACCGCGAAAGAAACTAGAAACATCCACTTCTTTAAGCAATAGTGAGGAACGAGGAATGGAAATTGAAGGAGATCGTATTAGAATACAACTATAATTGGGCCTTCAGCTATCAACTTGAGCTTTTAGTTGACTTGGTCCTCTAATATTGTAAAAAAGCTTGATTCCTCACGGACCCAGGTTCAGACCCCATTCTCTACAAAAAATACTAATTAATCATAATTTCCCCAAAATGAACCGCCTTTATCTCTCTCCTCAATGGGATCATCACCTCTTCTAAACAATTCACCTCCAAACCCATAAAACGGGTTTGTCCGTGAGGGCGCATGTTAGAATATAACTATTTTTTTATCAGCAAAGATTTATTAAAAATAACCAATTCTTTGAAGTAAAGAAGAGGCCAAGAGACAAAGTCTCTCAAGTGAACAAGACAATACATTGCTTGTGAACCAAGCCAAGACGGAACTCCCAAATCAACCCTAGAATAGAAATAAAACTCAACCCCAAACCAAAGTCAGCGACCAAATCGCCAAAAGACACCATCAAACGACCCAATTAGCAACAACACACCAAAGGACACCATCCAAAGGCCCTATTAGCATCTGAAAACTTATATGAATCCAAACAACTAAGGATGAGGCAACAACTAGAGAAATTGAAACTTGTAGACAAAGAAGTTGCTCTGTAGCCAAGAGTGACCAAAGAGAGCTAGGACCTACACTCCCATGAGCTTCAAAAAATCAACCAATCCCCCGTAGTTTCACCACTGACACGAGGAGAAAGACCAAAAACAAACCACTCCACACCAAACAACTCAAACCTAGGAAAAAAACTACCACACTCAAGGACCAACAAAAGCCTAAAACTAAAATTAGGGAAAAACTATCCATTATTAGAAGACAAAGCACCCGAAAACCAAAGTAGGACCAAAGCAAGTCTATACGACACTTACCACAATCCCAGACCCAACCCAAATACCACTCACCAGAACCTAAGATACCAAATGGGATGAAACTGTCATTGTTAACAATTCCACAAGGAAACTTGCACCCAAAAAACCAAAATGGGGAGCAAGATATGGACCACTTGGCACCCAATAAATCAAACAATTGAGAAAGAAATCCATGAGTACTGAACAGAGGAGAAAACTTGCATCACAAGCCATTGATTAGAACTGAAAAACCTTGGGAACTAAAACAACTAAACTGAACTACAATGAACCAGACCTCTTCATATCCTCCAATAACATTTTTTTTAACAGCAAAATTTCTAAAATTTTATTACCTTGCCTTTGATTTAAAGGACAAGGTAACTCTTTCCTTGTTAGCTTGCTTTGACAAGGAAACAATAAATTCACTAGACTCCTCCAAACCATTTCTAGAACCAGAACCAGTAGAAGAGTCAGAATCAGATAGCGATTCAGTGACACTAGATGGGGAACCCAAAGGAACCACCGTTATGTCCACCGAGCAAGCCATAAAATTAAACTCCTCCTCCAGCAGCAAAGTTGATTCTTTATAGACTTTGAGGTACTCTTGTGAGTGGATCAAAACATAGGCTGCATCCATGGAGTATGTTAGTTTAGATACTGGATGGGTGCACACAAAGGATCCAAGAGCAGCATTGGCCGCTTCAAAAGTCTCCTCACACCAACCAAGTATTGGGATGCCATATAATGCAATCCAAGAAAATTTTCCACCTTTTCTGCATAACTTCGACCTCTCTTCAATCACTGTCATCCAAGGAAGAAGTCCTGAATCTTCATTCCTCAGAGCCACATCTTCCTCCACCACCTCTGTAAAATAAAGTAAGGCCACTCTATTTCCCATAGATTTTAAAACCACTTTCCAACCTCTGGCTACCTTTACATCTTCTTCAATAGCTTTAGTAGATAACTGACTATGTATGATGACCAAATGACCACGCTCTAGCCAAACCCTATGGGACTCCACCACTCTACCTTTAGGAAACGGTTTTGGTAATGAAGATTCCACATTTCTCTTCATTTTCCAGCTCTGAAATGGTGGAAGTTGTCTACGTTTTTGGCCCCTGTCGTAAGCTTCCACCACAAATAGTTTATAACCCTTAAGAACATACCCATTGAAAATCCTGATCCCTTCCCCAAGGCCTTCTCTATTCTTGAAAGTGACAAAACCAAACCATCTCCCCGATGCATTTGGTTGAGGGACTGTCTCCGCCAAGAAAATATCTCCACACTCTCCAATAACATATCACTGAATCCCCAAAAGAAAATTAAGGGAGGTAGGTAACCCTTTTAACTCTGGCACAATTATAAAGAGAACTCAACCATTTTTCAAAGGAGAAAGAATTGTACTTGGAGAATAAAGACCATTCCAAGCTGAAAGAAAAGCTCTGAATCTTCGTGACAAATAAGGAAGGATTGTAAACAACATTATTGAAGACCACATTATTCTTGGCCAACCAAATGTACCATAAAATGATGAAGACCAAAGGATCCATTGCTTTTTATACTTGTATGGGCTGGGCCTATGGATCTCCAAGAGAAAATAAGACAACATATATATGAAGAAATCACTGAGGAAATTTCCTACCAATTAAAGCAGGCTGACCAAACTAGCTAGAAACTATCACAATTAAGGAGGACATGATTGGTATCTTCCAAATCATTATACTAAAAAAGACACAGGCTTTGAGAGAGGGAAAAATTTAAACCTCTACCATCCATAAAAAAATTGGTTGGGACTGCATTATGGCATGCTAACCAAGAAAATCCTGAAATATTAGGAGTTAGTAAGGATTCCCACAAATACTTAGTCCAAAGAAGATCTTTTTATCCATTTTCCTGAAGAGAGTTGTACATTCTTTTAATAGTGAACCCTGCTTGATGAATCTTCCAAATCAATCTATCTTCTCCTCCTCCCTCTATAGAAAACACATTTAGAGTATTACTCAAATCTTTAAACTCCCTCATTTCCGACCCTAAGAGATCTTCTAAAGTGAATAGACCACTCCCCATTATTCCAAAATTGCACCATTTTTGTGTTCTTGTGAATGCAAAGATGGTAAAGTCTCTGAAAAACAAACCTTAGAGGGGTGTCAAGGATCTAAGAATCTTCCAAGAAATTCACCCTCCTACCACTAACAACAAACCACTCCAATCCATTGAAACCAACAACCTTGAAAAAGTCTTGGTCAGTTAGCAAAGTCTGAATATGAGCTAGGAAATTATGATTCCTAGATTTTTGAATCTGAGACAAGTCCTAGTCAAGAGGACTCCAACCATATTTGGCACATATTACTTTCTTCCATAAAGAATATGTCTAAACTGCATATCTCCACCATCACTTGGCTAACAAAGCCTTATTCATGAGACTTATACTTTTGATGCCCCAACCCCCTTATTTTTTGGAGTGCTAACTATGCTCTATTTGATCTTGTGAAGAACTTTTTTGGTTATAGACCCTCTCTACAGAAATATCCTCTACCACATTTCCATTTCTTTGAGGACCTTAACAGGAACCTTGAATAAAGACATAAAGAAGAGAGGGAAGGAAGAAAGGGAGGACTTGATGAGTGTTACTTTTTCCCCCAAAAGATAAAAGTTTTGACTGCCACAACCCTAACCTTTCCTTACATTTGTCCAAAATGTGTTCCCAAGATTTGTAATTTATGGGATTGGCTCCCAAATTAAATCCCAGATACTCCATTAGGAGTGAGGAGACTAAGCAAGCAAGTACTTCTCCTACAAGATCCTTTGAGATAGAATGTCCATTTTGAAAGGACTGCCTTTGATTTGAGAAATTTATCTTGAGACCTAAGGCCAACTGGAAAGCTTGTAAGAACACCTTAATATTAGCCAAGTAATATTCCTTGACCTTGAAGATAAGGAGGGTGTCATCTGCTCTGTAAATTGCATATGGGAAACTATAGGGCCTCTTTCCCCACAACTGATTCCTTCAAACATCCCTAGAGACCTATTTTGCTCTAAAATCTGGTGAAGGCCTTCAACAGTCAATGCAAATAGGAGAGGAGGGAGGGAACAACCCTGCCTCAGACCTCTTTGAAGCTTAAAATCCTAAGATGATAAGTCATTGATTATAACCGAGGACAAAGCCTGAAAGCAACTGAACATCCAAGACATCCAAACAACACCAAAACCCATGAACTATAGAATGTTATCCATATAGCCCCAATCCACATGATCATACGCCTTCTCAAAAGTCTACTTTAAATAAGACCATTTCTTCACCTGAAGCTTTGATTTGATGAATTAACTCTGAGGCAATTAGGACACCATCCAGAATTTTTCTTACAACAATAAAATCAGACCGAACATCACTAACCAGATGATCCATTACAGTCTTTAATCTAGAAGCTAGCAATTTGGAGATAATCTTATAAGGAGCACCAACCAAACTAATAGGTTTAAAATCATTATACTCCAAATGACTAGGAATTTTGGGAATAAGAGTGGTGAAAGAAGAATTGATGCCCTTGCCCAAATCCCTTTTGTGGAAAAAACGGTTAAAGAAACTAATCACCTCAAGGCTGATGATAGGCCAACATTTCTGGAAAAAAAATAAGAGAGTGAATCTATCAGGTCCTGGTGCTTTTTCACCATTACAGTCCATAACTACAGAGAGAATTTCAATCTTTGAGAATGGCCTCTCCAAAAAGTTAGCTTGGACATAAGATACTTTGCTAAATGGGAGCTTAGATAAGTCAATACTAACTAGAGAGGCTTTGTGAAACCTCTCAGCAAAATGAAGAGAGATTGCTTCCTTAATATCCTTGGGAGTAGACCATAAATTGCCTCCATCAAAAATCTGAGAGATAACTTTCTAGAGCCCCTATAATTGGCCAAAATATGATAGAACTTTGAACATCTATCACCATGCTTTATCCATCTGAATCTTGATTTTTGTCTCCAAACTTTATATAGGAGCTTAGTTTTATGGATAAGTTAGAATATAACTATAATTGAGCATTCAAGTATCAGCTTGAACTTTTAGATGAGTTGGTCCTCTAATAGATCGGATGAGTTGAGAATTTGGGTGTGGTCGGTGTTGCTTCTCATCGTCGGGGCCATTGTCATGCGTTGTCGTGTTGCTTCTTAGATCAAGGGCGAGTGATTTGGGGATTTTTGCACAAAAACGATATAGAGAGATTTACACGTGGATGGAGTTAAAAATATAAAAAGAAATAAGAAATAAGGAGAACAAAGAAATTATGGTTTAAAACGTAAAGAATATTTTGTTATTTTAAAAAGTCAAAATCATGTGATTGGTTGGTCTATAAAAATAGACAGAAAATACTAACCTATAAATTTCAAAAGTTAGGATACTTTGAAAATTAATTTTATTAAGTTATTTTATGTGAATATAGCGTCTAAATAAAAGGTACTAATTGTTGTGAGGTGGCAAGTAAAATGTCACATGTGGCCACCACAATTAGTATGCCACCACTAATTGCATGTTAGTAGATTATGTGGCAATGTCTCATGTGTTTTGTTCTCCTATAAATAGAAGTGTCAACCCCTTGTATTAGATCATCTATGAACAATTATAACTCAATACAATACCTCTTGTAAGACAATCTCTTGAATAAAAGTTCTCTCTACTCTTAATCTCCAAGTGTTATTTCTTGTCTTGCTTGGTACCCAACCCGTAGACATCAACCTTCGTATTATTCTCGGGCCATTGGTGTCTTGACGTTGGTTCCGATCAAACTTGATTATTACAACACGTTATCAACACGATCTTGTGTAAATGGCTCAACTTACAACTCGTATATCTCTAAAACGAACCGTCAAAATACAAATTCAACTGGTCACTTTTAAGACCCATATGTGGAGAACATTCACCTCAAGAATCAGCTTCATCTGACATTGGATGAATCTTCGATCGGGCTCTTGAAAGTGGCTAGTCGGACCAAAACTGTGTAGAAAATTCAGCACCTTCTTTCGTATTAACGAGAATTTATTTATACTTGTTTCATGCTTATTTGTGCATGTTTAGTTATGACGTTCATATAAGTATGCTCTGTGATCGCCAATCTTTATTGGATCTTTCACATAAGAAATTGATGCTTATTAATAGTGTTCTTGTCGTCAAAGACTCAAATTTAAAATTATTTGAAACCGAAGCATTTGGACTTGAAGTTCCAAGATGCAGAAACTGCTTGCATGTAACATGCAGCTTAATTTATAGCCTGAAGCTTATGAATGTGATGGTATGTTGGACCTGAAGTTCCAAATACATAGTACTAGAGATCCGATACATATTGGACCGGAAGTTCCAAATACACATTACCAACGACCCGATGCATACTAGACTAGAAGTTCCAAAATAAAATACTAACGACCTGAAGTTGAGTATGATCCTGACATGCAGTTATTTTGATCAATGTGCAGGATGGATAACTTGACAAAGTTCAGTTATACACCACTCAAATTGGACGGGAAGAATTATTATGAATGGGCGTTGGATACGACACTCCACTTAAAATATTAGAATCTTGGAGACGCTATAAAAGAAGGGAACAACGAATCTGTTAAAAACAAAGTCTTGGCCACAATCTTAATACGTCATCATATGCACAAAGACCTAAAGATTGAGTATTTAGCTGATGAGTATCTCTTTAGTTTATGGGTTCAGCTCAAGGAGAGGTTTGAGCATATGAAAGCGATATGCTCCCTCGTGCCTTACATGATTGGTCTAACCTCAGGTTACAGGACTTTAAGTCAGTAAATGAGTACAATTCAGACATGTATAGAATTGTTTCCAATCTTCGCAGTTGTGGTGAAAAGATAACTGACGAGTCTATGCTTGAGAAAACGTTCTACAAATTCCACCCCTCGAATATGCTCCTGCAGCAGCAATATCGAGCGATTTTTTTTCAAAAGTTCACAAACCTGATCGCGTGTCTGCTCGTTGCTGAGCAAAATAACGAGCTATTAATGAGGAACCATCAAACTCTCCCTGTAGGCAGTTCTCCATTCCCTGAAGCGAATGTGACAAGATATGATGGTAGCCCGGGACACAGACGAAGCCGAGGACCCTTTCGTGGACCTGGTCGTGGTCGTAGTCATGGTTATGGGCATAGAAATTTTCAACCTCATGGAAGAGATAACATGGTGTATCCCTAGAAGCGGAACCGATATGTTAAACATGAGAAAGGAAAGAGCCCTTAGAACCAGACTCCCAAAAATGCTGAAACTAGGTGTTACCGATGTGGAGGGGCTGATCATTGGTCACGTGTATGTCATGTACCAAGCCATTTGGTGAAGTTGTACCAATAATCGATCAAAGGAAAAGATAAGAGCGTTGAGACAAACTTTATTTGTCACGCCCCAAATCCGGTTTTGACCGGACTCGAGACGTGAACTAAAATAATAGATAATTAAAGCGAAAGTTAAAGTAAATAAGCTTAAAACAATAAACTGTGTTTCATAAATTCGATTAAAAGAGTCACCAGCTCTTAAATAAAACGTAAGAACAGGTCTTAGTTCAAAACATGGTACGTCACTAGATCTACTAGTCAAGGCCCTCGCCAGCTCCCAAGCTCAGCTATGTCCTGCTAGCACAATCCGCTCAACACCTGAAAATAATAAGGTAAGGGGGTGAGCTTTCGCCCAGTAGAGAAAATAGTAAAGGTAATGAATATCGGCTCACCACCACGAGTAACCGTCCAATTAAGGCATACTAGTGCAGCATAACTAACTGTCAAACCGGGGTTCATAGCCAAACTTACAACACGTTCAATGACCACTTTCACAAGCAAAACATTAACCAAACAACAAACTTATCACACACAAAATCAACCAACACACGTCCCGTACTGCAGTCCCCGAATTACAATCATAACATACCATAAAGTCATCGTATCATCTCAGATAGCCCCTCGGTCCAGAGGAGACACATGCGTCGGGGGCGACCGGAAACGTTCCCTAAGAACGCATCTCATCGGAGAACCCGGAAATGTTTCCAAAGGACCATAGATCATCGGGGTGGTGTTAGTCTTAGTGCCCGTAGTTCAATCCTAAATGTCCAAATGTATATATCATCGTTAGCAATAAAATTAAAGTAGTTTTATATTACTTATGTGTTGAAGTAATATAACGATGCGTGCTCTGATCTATGCCCACAATGCGAATAGAACCATAGATCGAGATAGATCACACTCGATGGGTCCCTAGTCAACAAAGCTTCACTAGAAGCGACTAGTATGAAAGATGGTTCTTTATGGCTTACGTTCTGTTAGTCATTGGAATGGGATTCCGGAGTCTGATCATAGATATCATGTGGGACATGATATTGGACGACCCGACATCAATATGTGCCATAGATCAAGTCATGAACATATTCATTGTCGTAGCTTGTCATGTATCTTTAGACCAAGGAGTCTTTTTGATCGCTATGTAGTCAACAACTGAGTTTGACCTGAGCCTAACGTTGTTTGTAACAGGGCTTCCATAACGGCCAGGATTGGCTTGGGAACGGGCTACATGAGTGACACGAAAGACGGCTAATGGATTTATCCCTCATACTAAGGTATGAGAAAGATATCGGTTCTCGGCCGCTTGATCGAGAGTGACTGAAAGAATAGCATGGCCATGCACATGATACTGGGTATCATATCTTCAGTCATCTCACATATCAAGGAACGATGATTGAGAATAATAAGGATGACGGCTCTATGCCTCATCTCAATCAGGATATCGGAGATAAAAGGATAATGACAGGGACGACGGAAAGGTTAGAATCGACAGGGTCGATTCGTTATGTAGTGTCAGGCAATACTAAAGTCTCGTTAGTTTCCACTTAAATAGGATCTAGTAAAATGGGATTTTACGTTGATCTATTGACATGCATAAACCTAAGGGTCACACCGGAGGATGAAACTCATTGACACATTTATGGAGAATGGCCAAAGGGGAGTTGTCTCGGGACATGACCAAAACTGGGTTTTGGGTCATGTTCCCGTAAGTGAATAGGACTTTACGGATCGAGACAAGGCTTGGAGTCTTGGGATTGATCGCGTCGGATAATGTTGGACATTTCCGGTATGGAAGGCATGGAGGCGATGAGCGAACCACGGGACCTCGTTGGAAATGGCCACGGGCCATGTTCCAAGAGGCCCATGAAAGGCCCATGCAACCAAGGCCCATGGAACTAATTAATCAAGTCTTGATTAATTAGTACTAAGTAAGCAAGACAAGGATTAAGGTGTTGGTGATTCACCACCTAACCCAATCTTGTCTTGCCATACTTTTTCCTATTTACACCTTACTTGACACCATACTTGTCACATGCCTTTAGTTGGACAAGTATGGGTTTTGTTATGTTTAAGTCATCTTTTTTCAACATAACAAACACAAGACAAGAATAGGAAACACATTTTCTCTCCCTCTTCCATGGCCATTTCGGGTTTGGCTAGTTTCCACCTCCATTTTTGTGTTCTTGAGTCCTCAAAGAGAAGAACTACGTGACTTTGATTCCCATGTGGATACGTAGGCGTCTTGGAGACTCAAGCCAATCATTCGTTAACCGGTGTTCTTGTTTTGGTAAGAAATAGTGCTGAATTTTTCTCTTCTGAATCCATTCTTTGTTAGTTGTGTCATTGTTTAATCGTCTCTTGGTTTTCATTTATTTTCCGTTGCGAGTTGGTTCATCTCCAACCCTACCTCGAGACCCAACACGGACCTGAGTCCAGACCCGGTCCAGGAGCCTGGGCCTTGCCCGAGGTCTGGTCCGGCCCGAGATCCAACCTTGGCCCAAGGCCCGAGCCTCGCCAGAACTGTCCCAACCTTCGCCTTACCCGAGTTGGAGATGGAGAGGGGCGGCGAGGGTTCGTTCAGACCAACGGCAACGGCGGCAGCGACATCGTGGATGCTCGAAGGAGGATCGACAGTGCTTGGGGAATGATTCCCATCGTAATTCCGCTGAGTCCCTCTGGAGACCTACGTCCAATGAGGCTTTACGCCCTCACAGCCCCAACTCGAGCTCTGGACGGCGGATCTAGGCCGAGCATTCCGGCGCGAGATTGAAACCGTCAGGAGGAGCTCTGACGATGGCATCTCGCGTTCGTTGGCGGTGAGGTTCGAACTGTACTCGGAGGGAAAGACACGGCGAGGTGTTGTTCGATGCGGATTTGAGAAGGAGAAGTGCGAGAAAGAGAGGGAGGAGGAAGGGTCGAGAGAGGAAGAGGGCGGCGCCGGCTCTGTCTCGATTTAAGGCGAGATGGGTTCGATTCGTGCTCGGGGATGAAGTAGACGGCGACGGTGAAGGGTTGGTCAGCGTGAGCGTGAGAGGGAAGGAGAGAGAGGCGAGATCTGACGAGGTTTCGAGAGGGAGAGAGAGGCAGCTTGCTTTGGGAAGCGTGCGCGCTCAACGAAGAAGAAGACAAACCGAGCGAGGGTTAGGGTTCGAACAAGATGGGCTTGGGCTCGCTGCTCGAGCGCGCGGGCTTCAGCTCCGCTTGGGCCTGGCTTGGTTGGCTGAGCCCAACCTGGCCCGGTCCTGTTTACTTCCAAAACCCTTTTTTTTTTCTTGTGCACTCGTTTCATGTTTTTAACCCGATTTTCGACCACGATGATCCAACGAACAAATTTAATTACTTTAAATCTTTTTACTGAGGTGGTCTTCACAGTCTACCCCCCTTAAAAGAATTTTGTCATCGAAATCTAAAACGAACGTGTTCCACTTGACCCTGTCTCAGGGAACGTCCGATTAAAACTTCTAGTCCATTATCCCTCATGCACCCGGAAAAACTTAAACCAGTTAGTCGATACCGGAATCCTCCGTCGGTAGTGATGTCGCACCGACACACGCAGCTTGGTTGAGATATCTTATACCGGAACCGTCCGTCGGTATTGGTATCACACCAGAACTATTCTCTCATTGCACTTAAAACGGATCCAACACACAGACACTTCTCCTCAACTACTCACTTCACTTAATCAAGTATCGTGCACACAACAAAA
The DNA here is from genome assembly GCA_963921825.1 of Erodium maritimum. Lineage (NCBI taxonomy): Eukaryota > Viridiplantae > Streptophyta > Magnoliopsida > Geraniales > Geraniaceae > Erodium > Erodium maritimum. The sequence goes on along the minus strand of OY997592.1, from coordinate 41,965,341 downwards.
TTAAGAGTCTTCATCCTGTTACTCGGACAATCGACACCGGACTACAAACATGATCTCGCCATGACCAACCACACACGAAAACCCAAGAAATAACACGCCAACTCGACCATCCTGACATTGGGCCTCACCCTTACTACTCGACTCGGAGTAACAGCACAACTTGTCAACATCTTGTCGGAAGGCGTGCGCACCTCGAAACATCCAACACGACTGTCATTACCATGACGACCTTCCCCGAGGAGCAAAACACAATCAGGATCGGTCAACGGTGGTTGCTCCAACAACGATCTTGCGCTTACCGTTACTCGCTCACATACTGCCAATCGAACCAGATTACAAGTTGATCCACCCACTGTACCACGAAACTGAAGACACTACTAGTTCCAATCCTTCAGGTTCCGAACGGGCTTGGATACCTCGCGCGCTACCACTTATGGTATCTCAGAGAAATCTGCTGGCTTCCTATAGCTCGGCTAGATCACACCGTACCGGAATACATCATCGGTCTAGGTGTCTTCCCGAACATACACAACGGGGCAACAAACTATACAATGTACCGGAAATGTACCGTCGGTCTTCCCGGAACACACGACGGAGTATATCATACGACAACATACCGGACCGGCATACACCTCGGTCGGGTATCTTCCCATAGCATGGGGCACGAGTAACACCACACACACCACCTCAACCAGTCATAGATCAAACACACACAATGAGTCTCACTCGGTTCATCCTTCGGTAATCGATGTACATCCTGAACGCTCCACCCTTCTTCCTCACGAAGAGGGCGAGTGTTCCCCACGGCGAAGTACTCGGGCGGATAAAAACCCTTTTCTCGAAGCTCCTCGAGTTGTCGTTTCAGCTCGACCAACTCGGCTGGCGCAAACCGATACGGGCCATAGAGATCGGCGCCGTATCCGGAATCAAGTCGATCCTAAACTCAACCTCGCGCGCCGGCGTTAATCCCGCAAGTGCAAAACTAACACTCAGTTTAACACGTAACCCAAGACAACGCTTGTCCTTCACTCGGTGAAAATCATAATCAAATTCAGCTGTGAACCGTATTCACAGAATTCGTCTCAATTGTGCTCTTGGTATCCATCACCTAATAATTTTCACCAAATACGCCAGCGGTGATCCCATAACCGACCGTACGTGCGAACTCGCACGGCACCACCCGCAACTCACGTACGACTGTATCTTGAATCACATAAGTCACTTAACAGGCATAACCAATCACAGCAATACAAATCCTCAGAACATAAGGTGCCGGAACAGCCTCGGCCACGGTATCGAACTGGATATAACACCTCGGAACATATCGTGCCGGAACAGCATCGACCACAACATCAAACCGGAACACAACCTCAAATAATCGTACCGAACGTAGACGTATGCCCTAACCCAAGACCTCGGTCAGGATATCCCACATCGGAATCAACATAACATACGGTTATAGTTCAACGTAAGAAGACCACCCCGACGGTCGACCAATCTCATCTCACACGTATGACTCATACTGGACAAACCACTTCACGCGTACCTGGGGTGTCAAGACACGAGGTTCGTCTCGAGGCTTTACTCTTAAGCCTAACTTCTCAGCACGGGTAGAAGAAAACGGAAGAGTGCGGTGCTTGTGGGTTATGGGCCCACCACGCTTCCGCTGCGCCACTCTGATCTCATTGCCACTCGGTCACCTCTCCTGACCGGTCTGATGGCTTACTAGAGTTTTTGCGGCCTTCCGCCACTCAGGTACTCATCTCCGGTGTCCCGGTTGTCGAAAGTGTAAATACACTGGCCCCCGTTCTAACGCGACGGGACCTACCGATGGTCCTGATCCTGTCTGCTTCATAGTGCCAGATAGTGCCTGTGGCCGGGAGAATCCTGCGGTTCTCTGCCCCCTCGGTTCTCGAATCTCGTACGGACCCGTATCACTGCTCGATCGCTGCCGAGTCTTACGGACTCTCGTGGTCACTTTGTGAACTCGTTTCACTGTTGTCGTTGTATCCACCACCTCAAACTATACCCGATTTGTCAGGGTGCAAACTCGATTAAAATTCTGGGCTCGGGGCCCTCTCTCGAACCTCATTTATCGGGTCGCCTCAACCGCCACCGAAACTGGTGCAAATGGTCCAGCTGTAACTCTGGCCTCGTACCTCATCTCTGATACTCTGTCCCGTTGCAGCCCGGGACCTACTGGTATTGCTCCTCCTAACCTCCTTAGTGGGAGTAACCCAGGCACTTGTGCCCCCAACGGCTTACCTCTCCTACCTCGAGACAAACTTTAATGATCGTGCGAGCCCTGAAGATGCTTAGATCAAGCTTGCAGATCATGAGAGCCCCGAAGATGCTCCAATCAAGCTTACCGTCTCCGATTTCTTTAAGGATGATGACGGAAATGTGAACCATGATTGGAATATGGCTTAACTTGTGTTTTTCAAGATTCCCCTTTCTTTTGGGTTAATGTAATGTGTGTATATGATGTCTTTGTAATCCTTTCTTAAGTTTACCAACTGATGTAATACTTTTGTTTATGAAAAGATATGAATCTCGTACATGCTTGCGGAAATGATGGAGACTTGTGTATTGTTGATTGCGCGACGACGCACACAATCTTAACAAACAAGAAATATTTTTCTTGTCTAACCTTGGTTGAAGCGAATGTTAGCACCATTATGGGTACTGGAAATTTAATACAGGGCTCCAGAAGAGCTACATTGGTATTAGAAAATGGAACAAGGTTGAGTACCCATAATGCTCTGTATGCAAGTAGATCCAGAAGAAATCTACTTAGCTTTAAGGATATTCGTGACAACGGATATCATGTCGAAACCAGAAATGATAATGAGATTGAGTTTCTCTGTATCACCAGAAGTGATAAAAATGGTGAAAAGCATGTACATGAAAAATTAAAGGTCATATCATCAGGTTTGTATTATACAACCATAAGGCCAATTGAGACTTACGCTACAATGAACCAGAAGTTCATTAATCCAAATGCTTTTATGCTTTGGCACAACCGTCTTGGTCATCCGGGATCGAAGATGATGCGTAGAATTGTTGAAAACTCATATGGACATTCATTAAAGGGCCAGAAGATCCTAATGTCCAATAAGATATCATGTACAACTTGTTCACAAGGAAAATTAGTGGTCCGACCATCGCTAACCAAGATTAATGTTGAATGCCCATCTTTCTTGCAGAGGATTCAGGGAGATATATGTGGCCCTATACATCCAACTAGTGGACCATTCAGTTATTTCATGTTCCTTATAGACGCATCCAACAGATGGTCTCATGTATGTTTGTTGTCAACGCGAAATGTTGCATTCTCTAAATTGTTGGCACAAATCATTAAGCTGAGGGCACACTTTACTGATCATCCCATTAAATCTATTCACCTTGATAATGCTGGTGAGTTCACGTCGGGGACGTTGGATAATTATTGCATGTCTATAGGGGTTGAGGTTGAGCATCCTGTTGCACATGTCTATACCCAAAATGGTTTAGCAGAATCGTTTATAAAACGTATACAGGTAATTGCATGTATGCTACTGATACAATCACAATTACCTATTTCTGCTTGGGGACATGTTGTATTACATGCTGCATCTTTAATTCGGTTGAGGCCTAGTGCATATCACCGATATTCTCCCATGCAACTTGCGTGTGGTCATGAACCTGATATATCCCATTTGCGAACCTTTGGTTGCGCCGTGCAAGTGCCGATCGCACCTCCTAAGCGCACGGAAATGGGACCCCAACGGTGATTGAGTGTTTATGTTGGTTTCGATTCACCATAGATAATCAGGTATCTTGAGCCCTTGACTGGTGACATGTTTACTGCAAGATTTCCAGACCGTCATTTTGATGAGATATCATTTCCACTACTAGGTGAGAAAGAAAAGCCTCCTGAAGTTAGGCCTGAACTTGATTGGAAAGTAAGCTCTTTGTCTCATCTTGACCCACACACGCCACATTGTGAGATGGATGTCTAGAAGATACTTCATCTGCAAAATGTTACAAATCAAATGCCTGATGCATCTGCAGACACGTCAAAGATGAGGAGGTCTTATATAGATGCCATAAATGTACCAGTTAAAATTAAGATTACTGGTGATACTGTAAAGACAGCTATTGATTCCTCTAGTGCACGCCTGAAGCGTGGGAGACCATTTGGATCAAAAGACATCGTTCCCTGGAAGAGGAAATATCAAAAGAATAGAAGGGATGAGAGAGCCTCATTACCAGAAGTAGTTCCGGAAGAATTACTAGAGCCGGTTCCAGCAGAGCCGAGCGGCGAAGAAGTGCCTCCGACCGACCTAGAAGTGTTTCCGACCGGCCCGGAAGTGCCGCCAAACGACCCAGAAGTGTTTCCGACCGGCCCAGAAGTGCCGCCAAACAATCGGAAAATGTTTCCGGTCGGCCCAGGAGTGCCGCCGAACGACCGAGATGTGTTTTCGATCAGCCCGGAAGTGAAGCCGATCGACCGAGAAGTAGAACCGGTCGACCCAAAAACGTCGGAAAACTCTAATATTATTTTCGATGAAGTCTTTGCTTTCACAATGGCTAATGAGATAATCAATTAGTTTGATTTTGAGCCCCGAAACATTGACAAATGCCATCACAGAGATGACTGTCCTATATGGGAAGAAGCTATTCGAGCAAAATTGTCTTTGTTAGCAAAACGCCAAGTCTTTGGGCCCGTTTCCAAGACACCAGAAGATGTCAAACCCGTTGGTTACAGGTGGGTATTTACCCGGAAACGGAATGAGAAAAATGAAGTCGCCGGTATAAGGCTAGACTTGTGGCCCAAGGATTCTCTCAACGACCAGGAGTCGATTTTGATGAGACATATTCCCCAGTGATAGATGTGATCACTTTCAGGTACTTGATCAGCCTATCAGTCTCTGAAGGACTTGATATGTGCATGATAGACGTTGTCACTACTTACCTGTATGGTAATTTAGACACTTATATCTATATGAAAATCTCTGATGGGTTGAGATTACCTGAAGCAATGATAGACAACTCCAGAGATCTGTGTTCCATAAAGTTATAGAAGTCTCTGTATGGACTATAGCAATCTGGTAGGATGTGGTACCATCGCTTAAGCGAGTACCTTACCAGAGAAGACTATAAGAATGATGCCATATGTCCATGTGTGTTCATCAAGAAAACAAACTCTGGCTTTGTTATCATTGCAGTATATGTAGATGACATAAATCTGATTGGGACTCCTGAAGAGATCCTCAAAGCTGCTGAGTACATAAAAAGAGAATTCAAAAGAAAGATTTAGGCAAAACTAAACGTTGTCTCGGCCTGCAGCTAGAGCACATGTATGATGGAATTTTGATCCATCAATCTGCATATGTTGAAAAGCTCCTGAAGCGCTTTAGCATTGAAAATGCTCATCCACTTAGTACTCCAATGGTCGTCCGATTTTTAGATCCAAAGTAAGATCCATTCCGTCCTAAAGAAGCAAATGAAAAGATACTTGGTCATGAAGTACCATATCTAAATGCTATTGGGGGTTTGCTATATTTGGCACAATGTACGCGACCTGACATAGCGTTCGTAGTAAATGTACTTGGTAGGTTTAATTCAGAACCCACTCAACAACATTGGAACGATATCAAGCATATATTTCTTTATCTGAGCGGGACTAGAGATTTGGGACTTATGTATTCTATGTCCAGGAGGAGTGTTGGCCTGATTGGATATGCAGACGCATGTTATTTATAAGATCCTCACAAAGCTCGCTCCCAGACATGATATGTTTTCACCTGCAGTGAAACAGCAATTTCCTGGCGCTCTACGAAGTAGACATTGGTTGCAACATCCTCAAACCACTCGGAGATTGTGGCGCTACATGAAGCTAGCCGAGAATGTGTGTTCTTGCGATATGTTATCAAGCATGTACTATGCTCGATTGGCTTTCCTCCGCCAAGCTCTCCTTCCATTATATATGAAGACAATGCAGCTTGTATGGCTCAAGTCAGAGGAGGCTATATCAAAGGAGATAGGATCAAGCACATCTCTTCGAAGTTCTTTTATACTCATGAGCTCCAAAAGAGTAATGAGATAGATGTCAAGCAGATTCGTTCATGCGAGAACCTTGCAGATTTATTTACTAAAGCCTTGCCGACTTCTACCTTTGAGAAGCTAGTTTACAGAATCGGCATGTGTCGCCTTAACAAGAAACCAAAATAGTCTGCCTGAAGTCAGGGGGGAATATATTTTGTGCTTTGCACTCTTTTTCCCTTATCCAAGTTTTGTCCCATAAGGTTTTCTTGGAAATGTTTTTAACGAGGCAGCATCAAGCACATTTTGTGCGTTGCACTCTTTTCCTTACAGGTTTTGTCCCACCGGGTTTTTTTTGAGGAGGTTTTTAACGAGACAACCTGATCTTGAAGCGCATTGTGGTGTCCAAGGGGTAGTGTTGTGAGGTGGCAAGTAAAATGCCACATGTGGCCACCACAATTAGCATGCCACCACTAATTGCATGTTAGTAGATTATGTGGCAATGTCTCATGTGTTTTGTTCTCCTATAAATAGAGGTGTCAACCCCTTGTATTAGATCATCTATGAACAATTACATCTCAATACAATACCTCTTGTAAGACACTCTCTTGAATAGAAGTTAGAGTAAACTTCATCCCACTACCCTAAAAAAACTTGAGTTTCATCCCACTACCCTAACCAAACTTAGTTTCACCTCACTACCCTAACGAAACTTTTAGTTGCACTTTCATACCCGCCGTCAACTTAACATCCATTTTTGGATGGAAAATGGTAAAAAGTTCAAAATACCCCTCACTAACACTCAAATTTTCAAAAGTATGTCATTGGTTTTCAAATTTTTTTATTTATTTATTTTATAGAAATCAGTTTAATATTTTAAAAAAATTAGTTTATTCTTAAAAAAATCAGATTTTATTTTTTGAAAAATCAATTTTGTTTTATGAAATCAGTTTTTATTTAAAAAAAATCATTTTTTTTTATTTTTAAAAATCACTATTTGTTTTAAAAAAATCAGTTTTTAAGTTTTAAAAAACGGATTTTATTTTTAAAAATCATATTCTATTATATAAAATTAGTTTTTATTTTATAAAATTCAGTTTTATTATCAAAAATCTGTTTTTGTTTTTAAAAATTCAGTTTTATTATCAAAAATCAGTTTTAATTTTTGTTTTTGGAAAAATCTGTTAATTTTTTTTTCATTATTTTTATTTATTTATTCATTTTCTGAAAAATCAGTTTTAGTTTCAGAAACCTTTCAATTTAATACTCAGAAACAAATCCTACAAACAAGCTCAAAAACAGCCAACATACTCAATAGAACAAAAACAAATCGTGCTTGGTAATTCACAATTCAAATGGGAAATTTTTATTTCATCTTTGCAACTCAATATTACAAAACAAAACCCAGAAACAACCATGCTTTCTAATCCCTCGTTCGTGCTTCTAAGAATATCAAATCTGATGTTCTTCATATGTTCTTCCAAAAAAAAAATCTTCAAATTTGTTTAAACCCTAAAGCCCATATTCAATCCTTCATGTCGACTTTATGTGTGTAGTTTGGCCAGACTATTCTTCATCCATCCAGCCAAAATAAACTCCTTCCCCAAAGTAAATCGTCATTTGAATAGGAGAGTTGTTTCTTTGGCGAGAGGAAACCAACAAAATATGAAGAAAAGCAATCAACAAACACCAAAACTATGAACAAACACAAAAATCAAACACACAAGCAAGGAATCAACCTCAAATAAAGCAGCATCAGTTGGTCAACAAAATAGCAACTACTACATATCTCTTGCAAGGGAGAATGTTAAATCCAATCAATTAAGATTCAAAAGGTCTCACAAACACACATTATTTAAGAATGGTGATATGTTCATACTCCATATCCTCAATGCCTTACTGTTTCTCGCACAACAAAAGGACGACTTAAATTAGTGACATCTAAGCATGCTTATCAATAATTTGGTTTGGCATCAGTGGGCAAAATAAAAGTGCAAATCATTACCAGTAAATAGGAGGTCTCATCGAGGACGACCTCTCCGGCACGAGCTCGACGTGACGAGACCGAGACTCACTGTGCTCCTCGACCCGCGAAACGCGGAACCCAGTTGGGAAACCAAAAACGGGACCTACCCAACTCTCTCTTCGCCTGCAAGTCCTCCCTCAAGGTCGCAAGTAGATCTGAAAATCCAGATCTACAACCACGGTGGCCGAAGAAACTGACCGTGAACGATCGGAGCACGCATCGGTGGAACTCGAGGACGAGCGGATGGGAAGAGGAAGGAGGAAGATAGGGAGGTTTTGCTGTCTAAAACGGTTGCTCCAGCGTCGTTCCTCTATGTCGGCCATGGCCATGACCACGGGTCTGGGCATGGTGGTTCACGGAGGAGCTGAACATAGAGAGGTTGAGGGTGAGGAGAGTGTGAGGCTATAATTGAGGGGTGAGGCTGTAAGTGAGGGTGAGGGCTGTAATTTAGGGTTTTTTAAATTTCGAAGGGTATTTTGGGTATTTTTTTTAAAAATTCAGAGTCATGTGCCAGGCACATGTCTATTTTCCATCCAAAAATGGATGGAAATTGACGTTAGGTACTAACGTGCAAGTAAAATCATAGTTAGGGTAGTGAGGTGCAACAAACTATGGCTAGAGTAGTGAGACGAAACGCAAGTATTTTTAGGGTAGTGAGATTAAGTTTACTCTAGAAGTTATCTCTACTCTTAATCTTCAAGTGTTATTTCTTGTTTTGCTTGGTAACCAACCCGTAGACACCAACCTTCGTATTAATCTTGGGTCATTGGTGTCTTGGCGTTAGTTCCAATCAAACTAGATTATTACAACACTAATCTGATATTTTTCCCCCAAAATTTTAACCCCTGCGAGAGATGCTATAACCGTGGTAAAATCATGGGTCGTTGGGACGAGCGAAATCAAAACAATTTCAACAGGCAAAATTGAAGCTGTGTAGAGATCTCGGACTCTGCAAAGAAGAAGAATACACAGAGAGACGAACGGGATGAACCACAACCAGCAATCCAATTCGGTTTCGAATTCAAACGAAGCAAGGCACGACGATGACGCTGCACTAACTGACTTCCTCGCATCCTTGATTGATTACACGCCCACTGTAATTTCCTTTCTTTCCTCCACAAAATCGAAAAACATGTACGTCCGAATATTTATCCCCTTTGTTGATTGATTTCGTTTTTGTGTGTGTGTTTCAGATACCTGACGAGTTGGTAGAACATTATTTGGGCAAAAGCGGCTTCCAGTCTCCCGATGTTCGATTGTAGGTACTTTTACCTCTCAATTTTCTGTTTGGATCCCAGGAAATCAAGATTTCACTATCGTCCTTCAGTTTTACCAATATCATGTATCATTTAAAATGGAAACCTGTGTTAGCTTTTTTGTAGGGTTGATGACATAATTGGGGATTAAGTATATTATTAGGGTTTGATTTGTATTGTAAGTTGCCAACTTATTTAGGGTATTTGCTAAAATCTTGTTCTGAATGCTTAATTGTAGATGGTTTATCCAAATGCACTTCTGTTTTTGGTATCCAAGAGAAAGATACAGACTTTAACCAAATAATTGCAATGCTGAGATAAGATTGTGCATGCCCAATGTAGGGCTTGAATGGGTACTGCTTTGCATGTACTTCAACAGTGTTTTTCTTATATATAGACCAGGTTAGTGCTAACTGCAAAGTTAAAATGCTTACAGTGTAGGCTAGTATATTTTTAGTTGATTATGATTGGGGTACAGTTTATGCAATGTGATTATTATAGATATACAAGTACTTCATAAGAAATTGATTAGATTCTTGGCTGGTGCATGAATAAAAATAGCAATTTTCACTACTTTTGATTAGGTTCTCCGGGGAACGGAGCATTGGATGGGATCTTCTTTTTTAAGAAACAATCGTGTGATGTTTAATTTGGTTTCATCTTCCAGGATGACTGCCTGTATGGCCATAACAGAGAATGTCTGTACAGCAGTAGTGGTCTGTTGTCATAGTTCAGCTCACTGTTTAGAGTAGTAGAACAGGCACCCGTAGCTTCAGAATGTAACTTTGTTTCTAACAAAAACCCTACCCTAATATCCTAACCCGTGCACCACTTACATTCACAAACACACCCCTATATGTGAACTTTGATGGCCTTCTTACATCAGTTTACTTGATTACCATACTAGGATTTTAATTCTGCCTTTTGACCTTTTGTTTTGGTTAACTGCTTTTGAAGCTACAAGTACAACACTTTACTTGACATGTTTGGAACATCTGAAATATCATGGATTTCTTGGACACCATAGACATTACTAAGAGTTATTAACAGGAAGGGAAATGTATGCAATTTGTCCAGGTTTTCTAATTCCAAATCATACTCCTGATAATTGTGTCATTCATATGCCTTCTTTTCTTCTTTCGGACTCCTTTTCTGTTCAGCATTTCCCGGGCTCAAACCATAGATACATTGTATTATAGGCAAGTAATGAAAAATGGTATTTCTTTGTTGGTTTATTTGCCACCATATCATACATACTGAAGAGAGAAGATAAATTTGGCTGTTGACAGTGGCTTCTCTGTTACTTTCTACTCCCTGGTTGATAGATGTTTGCAAATTAATTCTGAAATGCAAGTCTTTTCTACCATTTCTCCATTTATGCTCTTCTTCATTGGGGTGATCTAATGGTTCATTTTAAATAATGATATCATGATATGATTGGTTATTATCACAATCATTTGGTATTCTGTAATACCTTCCATGTTTGTAATGATGTTGACTGGTTGCATGCGTAGAACTTGTCAATATAATTGGACCCTTTGGACTACATTGTGAAACTCACAATGTTTTCCATTTGGATCTTGTCTGATGATCTTACTTCTCTCTCTCTCTCATGCAGAATTAGACTGGTAGCTGTTGCCACGCAGAAGTTTGTTGCAGAGGTTGCAAGTGACGCTCTTTTGTATGCCTCTTGAGAAAATGCCCTTCTTTTCTCTTTCTTTAATTCACTTTTAGAATGTCTCTACCATAACCAACACTTTTATATGATTTAAGAATTTATTTTTGTTTACAATTTTATACTGGAAGGATATGACTGATGGGTGGGTAAGATATGATGATGCCTAGTTTATCATAAGTTTGACAAGTTATTGTAATTGTTTTTCACTTGGAAAATCTAGTAATGACATAAGACATGGCCTCTTTTGATGGGTCTTATGATGCATCATAGACCTTGTTTAATTTAATCTAATGTTGGAAGTACAACCTCTGATGCATAGATAGACAAGAGCTTGGGAAATTATGAATTTGATTTTTCTTCCGAGTCATTTAGATCAAAGTGATATTGTTCAGGTCCCAGACAGGCTCTCCAGTAGAATTATTATGTATGGTAGATCTCAAAGTACTTTATATAGTGGTCACAATTATTTTTGTCTTCTCAAGTCATCAAAAATAAATTACCTCCTATGCTTTCCACTGTAGGCAATGCAAGGCAAGACAGTCTTCAATTATCAAGGACAAAAGGGATAAGCTGCAGAAGGTGTGGCTATTAAACATATGTTTACAGTTCCTGTTTGTTTTCAGCCTGTCTTTACTTTTTATTTGACACAGGATAAACGCCTTGTCTTAACAATGGAGGACCTCTCGAAAGCATTGCATGAGGTAAAATTGAAGGGATTTTCTTAGACTCTTCGCTGTGGGGATAAGTTCCCACTCTAGCCTCACCTTAGTTGGGTTCTTTTTATAGTTTCTAAGCGCTTAGGATGCTCAATAATCAATGTGTTCTCATAATGAATGTAGTATCTCTTTTTATTTCCGGAAGTAGTTAGAGTGGAGGACATAATGCTCTGATAGAATTGTGAAAATTCGTAAATGGAATAATGATTGGGAACATTTGAAAGCAAGATACTGTGTCATATATTTTAGTATAGAATTGCATTTACTTTAAGGATCTACATCATGGTAGTCTATGTTCCAATTGACTTTCTCCAACCTAAGGATTGTGACAGTTTTTAGGATGAAGGATTGCCATCCAATGTTTACATGGAGATATTAGGAAACACATATCCATGTAGTAAAACATATTATTCTTATAGCTAATAATTTTTTCTACAGCTTTACACAATACTTTTTTTTATAGTAGCTTTACACAATACTAGATAATAGTGGATAGGAGCATATTCTGAGCTAGAATTGCAAGGACGATTGCTTGATCATTTGTACTTCCTTAAAGCCCCCAACTATTTTCAATTTTTTTATCATGTATAATTAACAATTCATAAACAACATATTAATTTAAGTTTGTCGCTTAATATAAGTGAAGGTTCTGAATGTATTTGTGATATCATATTCTTCTGATCCTTAGATTTGCATCAGACAGTTAGTAGCAACTTGCAAGGATGATTACTACAGCCAAAATATTGCATGAATTAGAACAATGCATGTTTCACATGTCAAATTAATACGGGGGTTATTTGGTGATCTAGTTTCTCCTTATTTATGCATTACCATTTCAAAGCCAGGGAATGATATGCTTGGAAAATATTTTTCATAAACTGTAGGGGCAATATTGTAGACTATTCTGATACATAATTTAATCTTTTCATCATGTATCTAATATTTACTCAATGAACTTAATTTCTTTATCTGCAAACATAATTTTATATAGACCAAGCTGATTCTTTTTTATCTTCAAATGGCAGCATGGTGTCAATGTGAAGCACCAAGAGTATTTTGCAGATAGCCCTTCGACTGGAATTGATCCTGCCTCAAGAGATGAATGAGAGTCTTTAAAACAAGTTTGTTATGTTTCACTATACATTCGACATATACATTTAATGTCTTAAACAATACTACTACTGTTGCTAGAGTGGTTGATTACTCCTTTGTCATGTTTGCTAACTGAGGATGTTTGCATTTGAAGGTACTGTAATTAGCAAGTTATCTTGTACATTTGTGGCATTACTTGTATCCATCCATTGGGATGTTGTCTATTCCCTATCCAGGTTAAAAATTCACGTCACATCGATTTTTTCCATAAAATAGAGGAAATTTGTTTTTGTTGTAAATAATCAGTGTATGGCCACCACTAAGAGGAAGACATGACCTTGTTTCACTAGACCAAGTTTTGAGTTGCTTTGAGAAATCGGCCATATGGTCCATAAAAGGGACATGCAGCTTCACTTGTAACAGACAAGAAAAGGAGTGAAATGAAGCCAGAGAAGTGAATGACAGTAAATGAAGGGGTAATTTGCAAAATAGCTTCATTTTGAAATATAATTGCACCATACTCTTTATGCTCTAAATTTTTAGTGAAATTACAATGTTATCTTTAATGAGTTCCCCGGGTGGTATATGAAACATCCTGGCCGGTAAACAAAATACCTGGTCGGTAATGGGTTATACCTGGCTGGCTAAAATCTGCATAGCCGTCATTAAAGGTAAGTCTGGGTTTCCACTAGAACTAGACGTTAATTTGCGAAGATTTGAGAGCTAAATCAGCCCTCAAAATAAGGTTATTCTGTAGATTCCTCCCTTAATTGAACAACTTTAGCGATAGATGGAATACGTATGGGTGAGCAATTGATGTTGAGAGTTAGAACGTTGCGTTTGAAAAGTTATAGGAATGTCTGCAGAGATGTCTCTTAGGATTTAAATGTTAATTTGCTGAAATTAAATTAGATTGAAAATACATTACTGACACAATTCGTATTAAATGTTTATAAAGCACTAATTACGCATTAACTATTAATATCCGTCGGTAAATTTTCGACAAAGGCTCTGCTAGGTTTTGAAACCTTTGCCGTCGTACGCAGCGCCGCGGCTATGGCTATGGAAATTGCCATGGCTTATGACATGGTTCTTCTTCTCTATCCACTCTCTCCTATGCACATTCTTTTTGAGTCATGCGAGAGTTTTCTCTGCTAGGGTTCCTCTCGAGCCGTCGCTAGCCACCGCGCCCCGCCACCACCTAACTATGGTGCTTTTCCCTGTCCCCGTCGTCGACGTGACCTCTGTCGTGCCTCCCTTTGTGCATAGTGCTACTGTGGCTATCAATGATGCCCCCTCGTGTGGTCTTGTCGCTCGCAGACCGTGCCCGGTGCGGAGGATAAGAACCACCGCTGGAGGACGACCACACCACAGGTTCGGTCTCCTTCTCTGTGGCTTTCGACTCCTCAGGACAGTTTCCTCTCCCTCCGATCGTAGAACCGAGGCGGGGAGGATTCTAGCGGCGGCCCTGGGTTAATTCCTTCCCAAGCAACGACTTCGTCCCTCTTCTTCCGAACCTTGAATCGCCGAGTTTCCGGGCGTACCATTACCTTGCTCTGGTTCCTATTCAAGGCGGCGCGATGGCTAGGGTTGCGTCTTCGCCAAGGCCTCCGAGGGTTCGATGGGCCACGCCTCGATACCCCTGAGCCACGCCTCCCCACCTTCTCTCGCCTCCGGATTCTCTTAGGACTCCGGGTACGGGGGTGGTTAGGGACGTGGTTGTGTGTTCGGCTTCCTTCATCGTCACCACAGTGTCGTTTTGGGCACAACATTCGATCCTTGATAGCTATGCTCCATCGGGCTTTGTCACGAACGTCCCCTTGGCTCTACATAAGGCCCCTCGGACCTCCATGCCTTCTGGTCTGTGGCCTCAGGGTCCTACCAGAGTTTCCCCTGCTCAGTCCCCAGTTATCTCGGCACTGGTGGCCCCTCCACCACCCTCTAGTCAGATGAGTGGGGGAGCTTGCGAGGGCTCGGGAGCAAAGGTTGTCGGGCTTCCTAGACCTACTGGAGTTGGAGAGAGTACTAGAGCACTCAAGAGATCAGCAGCTGGAGCTCCTCAGGAGGATCAGGTCAGAGCGGGTAAGCAGCCCCACCAGGAGGAATGAGAGGCCAAATGAGCATCGAGGACTGGTCCAGGGAGGGGTCCCGAGACGATGTTTTTCCTCCCACCATCACCATTACTTTTGAAGTCCCTCGGAATCTCCGACACCCCTTCCCCCTCTTCGTATTCAGTCTTTGCCCATGCGGCATCAAAATACCGCTTGTGGCGATTATGGTACTACAAGGATCAGAGAACCATTGTTCATCCAATCTGTCATTTTCATCGTGGTTGGGGAGTCTGTTCCTCGACGCACACCAATGTAATTGGCTTTTGATTAATAATATTGCAACTTTCGCTATATAAAAAAAATATCCGTCGATACATGTATAGCACAAATATAAAGGCTAACACATATTTGTAAAAATTTGGTCATGCTGAAATTAACGAAAGTAATTAGACTTTATTACGCAACACACATATAAAACATAACCAACTTTATTACTGAATTTTTCTGTAACATCGTCTAATAAATAGCATTCATATAGCTAAACAAAAGAACTTCTCACTTCTCTCTAAATTTAACTTTAACCCTCATTTTCTTTAGTTGTCGCCTTGTCCCTTCTTCTCCGCCGACAATTATCCTGACTTTTGGTCGGGTACGTAGTCGGTGGAAAATTTTCTTCCTCCCTGCTTTTCTTCCTCGTCGGTGCCTGGTTGTTTGGCCGGCTCTTTCTCCATCTCTCGTCTTTGTTCGTCTCGGTGGCACACCTTCCTGAAGGTCTGAGTGGTGACCGAATCTGTCTCGTTCCCCGATGGATTGGGTCACTTCGTGAAGGGTCGATTGGTCGTCGCTTGGAGATGGTAGATCTGACCTTCGTGGCTCTTGATTTTCCTCTCTCGCCTCCTCTGTGGTGGTTGTCTTGAAGGTGCTTGATTTAGGTCGTCGGAGTTACAGATCCGCCCTTTGTGGTTTCAATCTGCCTTTCCAACTTCCTCTCTGAGTTCTCTTCTTAAGTAAAGTTGGCAGTGACTCTTGTTTTTCTGGTGGTACACGATTTCCCCGTCTTCTTGGCTCTTATCCTCCCTTGGTTGTTCTACTACCCGATCACCTTTGTCTTCTCTATGGAGGCTCGGGTGATTCGCCTCTCCCCTGATGGTCGACGAGATCTCATTCCTGAGATCTGAGAGTTGTGGATCTGCCTCTAGCCAACCTTACACCGTGTATCAAGTATACCTCTTCTCATCTCATCCTTTAGTCTTCCTCTTCTCGTCTCATCCTTTAGTCTTCCTCTCCTCGACCTCGGTATTGTAGTCGGGGCCTTACGTTCGGTGATGGACGTCGTGAGGGGTTTGGCCTGACAACTTTATGAAGATCTATTAGGCTTGATGTTCGTGGAGTATATCGGTTTTGGGTGTGATTGGTTGTGTTCTCCTGGCCTCGGGCTAGGGAAGTGAGTTGGTGAAGCTTCGACATTGGATGAATTGATGTGTTTCTCCGGGAGTTTTGGTTCGCTCTTCGCACCGTTACCGGTGTTTTGGGCTTCTTGGGATTTTGTTCGGTAATACGTGGTTCGCTTCTAACTCTTGTTGTGGCGTTTTTTTTTGTTTTTGTTTTTTTCCAGGCTTCATGGTTGTTGAACTTTATGTTCAGACCTTTTTTTTAACATTTTTTTATGTGGGTCTTTGGGTTAAGACTGTGTCGTCTTCCCTTGGTGTTGTATTGTTTTTCAGGTTGCTTAATGGTGGTTATATCTTCTTAGGTAAGAGTCATGTTTAAGCCCTTTGTATGGGTCTGTTTGGTTGGTTACGACGAGTTATGTATCGATCCAGTTCTTAGTTGTTTCGGTGGTGAGCTGTTACGGTTTCCATGCTCTTCTTTCCATTTCGGAAATTTGAGTCCTTTAATATTATTTGCTGATAAAAAAAACTTTCTTATTGAAAATTTAAGTTGGGCCGAATTTTGGAAAAATTTGTTACTCTTCATTTAAACCTTCACCTTTCGTTTTTGGCGTATACCCCTAATTACCCGTGTCCCATATTGCTGGTCTCTTCTTTTGAAAGGTCTTCAACACTACCCTCCTTATCTTTTGTATCTACCGTATAACATAGTCACTAGTGTCCTTATCCCAAAATCTGTAGAAATGATAAGTTGAAAGTTTCTCATCAATGACCTAATGTCCTCTGTTCCTCTCACGGTGGTGTTAGATCCATGATTGAGGCACCTTTGGGATGGTTTTATGATGCATCGCAAAGAGATGTGTCCTTTGTAGATCATGTTGTATCTGCTGACTGGATGTTGATAGCAAGTAGGAGGTTGAGGAAAGAAACGTCAAACTGTGTGTTTGCAACCTACCATTTGAACATCAGAGTAGTGGGTTCATTCTTTCTTCGGTCGGGTTGGGAAGCTGGATACAGTGGAGTTGATCCGACAGTCTGATGTTTGAGATAATTTTTTCGATTTTCTCAAGGTGAAGTCCCAAAATGGATGCAGATCTTCTAGCTTCGAACTTCAATGGGATTTGAGTTAGAGGCTACACCTCACTTGTGGTTTTGGCCTAGGGTTCCAAGAAAGGGCGAGACAAGGTGGGTGGAGGTCGTTCTGGTTCGAAAAGGAAAGAGTCTTAGTCGGATAATTGTTGCATTGGGAGAGTGGGGCCGGAAAATATGACGGCACGGTCAGGAACCTTGGTCGTGCACGAGAACTGAATCTTGGCAACGATCTTTAACGAGATTACTCATACATTTGGGAGTAGTGAGAACATCCAATTATTGATGTCAAACTTTGGGTTTGTTGTTTATATTCATAATGAATTCATCCTAGTGGATTATTGTGGCCGTGCCTATGTTTTAAATCAGAGTTTGCCGAAATCAAACACCTTTTCCGTTCTTCAAATCTATTTGGGGGAGACTAGGTGCGAGGTAAAAGTTAACGACGGGTACCAAAATGGAATAAATGAAGATTTAGGGTATTGAGGTGGCACAAAAAACATTTAGGGTACTAAAAACAAAATTCGAAAGTTTTAGGGTACTAAAAAGGAATTACCCCTAAACAAATTAATGAATTTGTTAAGAAAATAGAGAGATCTATCCAGATGCTGACACTTGTTGCTTCCCCCCTTTTTCCCCTTTACTTAGACACGTGAGTTAGTGCATGTAGACATCATAACTAAATTTGAAATTATAAAATTATTTAATGAGTTAGATTAGTTCATAATTCGTACTCTTAGAGGCATTTGTATCTGAAAGTACCCTTATATACATAGGAGGTGACTCAGGTGCGAATCCCTTGGTACAATGTGAATCTGCGAATTCCACTAGAATGCGCTACGTGCGGCGTTTTAGAAATGACCCCCCCCCCCCCTTTTCTTATACCAAGTTTACTAATTTAGTCATTTCCGCTTTGTTCTTGGGCCAATATTTTTCATTTCCAATGGATTTCTAACAAGTAGCGTATTTAATATATTTTGATATATTTTTTTGGATACGGTTGTGGATGTGTGGATGCGAATGTGAAAATGCACGATGTGGTTTGCAAATATAGGCGATGTGGTTAGAGAAATTGAGGGATGTGGTTTGTGAATATGAGTGATGAGGTTGTGGATGTATTGGATATGGTTTGGGAATATGGATGATGTGTTTTGCGAATATTATGGGTGATATCTGGTTGTGGATGTGCTGGATATGATTTGGAAGTATGGACGATGTGGTTTGAGAATATAAGTGACGAGGTTTGAGAATATGAGGCATGTGGTTTGCGAATATTGTGTCAGTCATAATTTTTGCTTGTAGATGTTTTTTTTGCTTCAAAACATATTCAATATGCTACTTGATAGATAGATCTTGGAAAAATAAAAATATTGTTCCAAGAAAAAAATAAATTGGAATTGAAATGAAGCGAGAATAATTAAATTAGTAAATTTGGTAGAAAAAAGTGACCAATTTTCTAAGCGTGACACGTGACGCGCTGTAATTGAGTTCGCAAGTTCACATATTACTCGGTGTTCGCACCTGAGTTTGCCCTTAAATATATATAGGAGGTGAATCAGATGCAAACTCATATTTACAGTGCAAATCTGCGAACTCGCGAATATAGTGAATACAGTTTTGCAAATATAATATTATAGTTTTGTGGTGAATATTCTCAAACCAATTTTGTCAAACTGGGAACACTGTTTTTGCAAACTATATTTTCTCAAACTAGTTAGATGTATTCTCAAACTATTGTTTCCTAGGATGTTGTTTTCTCAAATCATATCCGTGATATTCTGATATTACGTTTGGGGTTTCAGGTTTGGACCGTAAGAAAGGTTCACACCTGATCGTGCCCATAATAATAATAATAATAATAATAATAATAATAATAATAATAATAATAATAATAATAATAATAATAATAATAATAATAATAATAATAATAATAATAATAATAATAATAATAATAATAATAATAAGGGAAAACTACCAATACCTACCCAAAACCATGCCCATTTAACTGATTTTTACTCTGAAGTTTAAAGTTAACTGATGCATATCCTGAAGTTACGATTAGTAACTATAAACCCCTTTTGTCAGCTAAAATGACGAAAATACCCTCACTGATTTTTTAAATATATTTTTTTTAAATATAAATGAAGTGATTTTTTAAATAAAAATGAAGTCATTTAATAAGTAAATATATATATAAAAAATTAATTTTTAAATAATTTTTTTAACATAATTATTGAAGTGTAATTGAGGGTATTTTCGTCATTTTAGCTGACAGAGGGGTTTTGAGTTACATTTTCGAAACTTCAGGGTATGCATCAGTTAATTTTAAATTTTAGGTAAGCATCAGTTAAATGGGCATGGTTTTGGGTATGTATCGGTAGTTTTCCCTTATAATAATAAGGGAAAATTTCATTTTAACACCATGGCAAACATTTTATTTCAGTTTGATACCCTGACATAAATTTTTATCACTTTCATACCCTAACCAAACTTTTAATTTCACTTTCATACCCAGCCGGGTAAAATGTCCATAATACCCCTAACTATTACTCAAATTTTCAAACTCATGCCATTGGTTCAGAATTTGAAAATAAGTGAAATGACAATAATACCCTTCATTGTTAGGGTGTTAAACTGAAAAATATCTTGCAAAATTTTCAAATTTTACACTTTTTTTTATTAATTCAGTTTTTATTACAAAATCATATTTATTTCAAAAAATATTTTAAAAATCAATTTTTATATATTTCAAAAATCATATTTTTTTATAATTCAAAAAAATCAGATTTATTTCAAAAAATATATAAAAAAACAGTTTTTATACATTTTTCATTTCTTACTTCATCATTAACTCTAATTTTTCTTTCCTTTTATAATTACATTATTATTTATGAATAAGTTCTTCACCGCAACAACCCTAGAAGAGACGGCTATGGAATGCGACATCGCCGTGCCGGACCAGCGGCGGGAAGGCGTTGACGTACATCCCGACGTTCGAGAAGTTAGAGCGGGATCAGGTGGCGATGGCTCCATCGCCGTCTCTACAGATTCGTACTCAAGATGAACTCGAGCTCAAGGTCTACAACTCCAACGAACACCATGGCAGGTCTACAACTCCTTTCGACGAACTCGAGGTAGACGATCCTGGTGGAATGACTCGATGGTGCTCGAGTTCCAGATCTGAGTCTTCATCGACGAGTTCACCCTCAAGATCTGTGGCGAGTTCCGCTGGCAAAGGATGCCATGTCTCCGGTGTTGCCCGCCAGATCTATGGCGATGAAGATAGATTGGGTTTGATAGATTAGTATTTGGAATTTTGGGTGAAATTTTGGCGTGATGAAGATGGGTATTTTTGGGTTTGAAATGGGTATTGGGTAAAATGAACTATTTGGTATTTTGAAATGAAATTGATTGAAATGAAATGGTTATTTGACTTCACTGAATTTCATTTTGCAGCCATAGCGTGATGAAGATGACACAGAGGAGGTGTAGAGATTTTTGAGATGGGTATTTTTCTGAAGAAAAAAAACTGAATTTTAAAATTAAATAAAACCGAATTTTTAAAATAAAATAAAAAGCTGATTTTTTTTTTAATAAAAAACTGAATTTTATAAATAAAAACTGATTTTTAAAAATAATAACTGATTTTTTGAAAATATAATTGATTCTTAAAAATGAAAACTGATTTTCTAAAAATAAAACAGTTTTTAAATAAAATAGATTTTTAAAATAAAACAGTTTTTTTGATATTTATAAATAGATTTTGAAAATAAATTTTCGAATAAAATCTGATTTTATATATTTTTATATTAAAATCTGATTTTATATGTATTTTAAAAATAAATTTTGAATTATATGTATTTTATAAAAAACTGTTTTTATGTATTTTTTAAATTAAAATATGAATTTTTGAAAATAAAAATAATTTTCATAAATAAAAACTGAATTTATAAAAAAATGATTTTATTTTAAAAATAGTGAAATTTTCATTTTAACACCATAACAATGAAGGGTATTATTGTCATTTCACTTATTTTCAAATTCTGAACCAATGGCATGAGTTTGAAAATTTAAGTAATAGTTAGAGGTATTTTGGACATTTTACCCGCTGGGTATGAAAGTGAAATTAAAAGTTTAATAAAGGTGTGAAAGTGATAAAAATTTATGCCAGTGTATCAAACTGAAATTAAATGTTTGTCAGGGTGGAAAAATGAAATTTTCCCTAATAATAATAATAATAATAATAATAATTTTATAATACACTTATATCGTCTCCATCAGTCTTATCTTTTGTTGCTACGTGTCTCTTTTTTCAACATAACTTGTTGTATTTTCTCATTTATTTTAATTTCATATTTTGAACACCAAGTTTATTTTGACAAAGCCATATGCTATGCTTTTTACATCTGTTATTAAGAAATTCGATAATTTCTTTTGGTTTACATGTTATTTCATTGGTTATATCTTTTACCTGTTTCTCCAACCCTTAATATAATTCGACCATACATTTATATATACATAAACTTGTTGATAAAAAAACGTATATACAAACTTATTATTTTTATACTCTCTATTGTCTTCTCCGCATTGTCTAGTTTTTTTAGCATATGGGAGAGATTTTATCGAACGGGAAACTTACACATATGTAGATAGCTAAAACTGGAAAGAAAAGAGCGAAACCTATTTCTAGTCCGTAGACATCGAAAACTAACTCTATAATAAAATGCCCGATTATACCAGGGATAGTTGGTGGGAAGCCAATGCCTCGGTTGCAATGACAGAGGATAAATCGTCGGGTGATGATCACTTCCTGACTTGACATGTAAATGCTCGCGGTAAAGAATCGGGGACACCTGAGGAGATAGAGGGCATTTAGGGAGAATACCAGGGAACAGGGGAATCATGCCGTCGGATTTGCACCGACCATGGTAGGGCGAGGTGTGCGTCCCCACACACACCCCGTTGTTGAAGGGGCTACTCATACACCTTAGCGAGGCTACTTGGCAGGCCTCGCCTTGATCGTAGCCGGAGCATCCATATCCTCACCCCATGTCAAGGTTGGAAGCTTTGGGTGGTGTCCTTCGCATTTCGGACGCACGCGTTGGTGGACCCTCTCTTAGGAAGGCAGGTCATCGAGGCGTTGTGTGTGTCCCCCGAGGCATGCAAGGGCTTGTGCCAACCATAGATGGGTCCAGGTTAGGCAGGAACATCTGTATCACTCTTGCTTCACCTGGTTCTAAGACCCAAACTCCATCGAAGGACGGGTTGGAAGGAATGGATGCCTCCTCCATGTGTTTTGTGGCGGTGCTTTAGGTAGAAAGTCATGGTCCAGATACGGGGATGAGAGGACCATTTGGGCAAGTCCTGAGTGGATGGAGGGGGTTGGTAGGGGCTCGTCGGTGACGTTCAAGTCCTTTTGAGAAACCTAATGAACAGCCATCGAAAGTGGCCGTGTGGTGGTGCCACCCTTTTTCTCCCTCGGATTCCTCCGCCTAGGGTTTGCCAGAAATTAGAGATCCGCCGTCGGACTAATCTAAATCCCCTAATAAACGCCAAGCCGAGTCAGTTATATTTGACGTGGTTGCAGAAGAAAGCCACCCCTACGACCATAGGGTATTCACTCGACACCACAAGACCAAAAAAAGGTATTGTCTAGTTAAATTCTGTAATTACACAGAGCTAGTAGGACTGGGCATGGTCGGTTAAACCGACCATCTACCTCACTTTGACCCCACACCGGAACTTGTCGGTTTCGTATTTTCAAGACCACCACCGGAACCGCGACCGGAAATTAGGAAAATTTCCGACCAACACGGTTTCCGGTCGGTTTTGCGGTCTGGACCGATAATCCACGAAATATACAATTTTCATTGTCAATTCTCTCATTTTATTCTCATTATCACTAGGGGTGGGCAAAAAAGTCCGCACCGGTGGTTTTCGACCAACCCGACCGCTATCGGGACCGGTAAAACCGGAACCGGAGGTTTTCGGCGTGGTCGCGGTGTCAAAAACGCTTAACCGGAGACAAGGTGGTCGGTGGCCGGTCCCAAAATGCTACACCGGTGGTCGACCGAAACCGACCGGATTGTGTCTGGGCCGCATGAAGCCCAACAATTTCTACCAAGCCCAAATTATTTTTGAGCCCATTATCACCATCTTAACCCTATGCCTATGTAAACCTATCTACCCCACCAACCTTCATTCACGGATGAAACTATAACCACACAACATCCAACTTATCTTTCTACATTCTCTCCCCAGAAGCTCTCAGCCACTTCCTCCCTTTTTCTAACTTCTACCCCAAAATCTCTCAAGCCAAATCTCTTCATAACTACTCTCTGGCTTTTTCTTCCAACCATATTTCTCATCTTCTATTTCTATTTTACTTTTCATGCATATGTTTATGGTCTGACTGTTGTAGATCTATTACTTTCCATTCGTATTCGAGTGGATGTAAGTTTTGGATGAATGATGTATTCTAAATTTCAGATCTACGAAAGAATGGGATTTAGATCTATTTTAGTGGTGATAATGAGAATAAAATGAGAGAATTGACAATGAAAATTGTATATTTCGTGGATTATCGGTCCAGACCGCAAAACCGATCAGAAACCGTGTTGGTCGGAAATTTTCCTAATTTCCGGTCGCGGTTCCGGTGGTGGTCTTGAAAATACGAAACCGACAAGTTCCGGTGTGGGGTCAAAGTGAGGTAGATGGTCGGTTTAACCGACCATGCCCAGTCCTAATTATCACCACTAAAATAGATCTAAATCCCATTCTTTCGTAGATCTGAAATTTAGAATACATCATTCATCCAAAACTTACATCCACTCGAATACGAATGGAAAGTAATAGATCTACAACAGTCAGACCATAAACATATGCATGAAAAGTAAAATAGAAATAGAAGATGAGAAATATGGTTGGAAGAAAAAGCCAGAGAGTAGTTATGAAGAGATTTGGCTTGAGAGATTTTGGGGTAGAAGTTAGAAAAAGGGAGGAAGTGGCTGAGAGCTTCTGGGGAGAGAATGTAGAAAGATAAGTTGGATGTTGTGTGGTTATAGTTTCATCCGTGAATGAAGGTTGGTGGGGTAGATAGGTTTATATAGGCATAGGGTTAAGATGGTGATAATGGGCTCAAAAATAATTTGGGCTTGGCAGAAATTGTTGGGCTTCATGCGGCCCAGACACAATCCGGTCGGTTTCGGTCGACCACCGGTGTAGCATTTTGGGACCGGCCACCGACCACCTTGTCTCCGGTTAAGCGTTTTTGACACCGCGACCACGCCGAAAACCTCCGGTTCCGGTTTTTCCGGTCCCGATAGCGGTCGGGTTGGTCGAAAACCACCGGTGCGGACTTTTTTGCCCACCCCTAGAGCTAGGTATAATTATTCTCAATTTTAATGATTTGAATTAAATTGGGGAAGTCGTGAAAGCTGTAAAAAGTAGTCGAGTTTGAGGTAATCAGGTGTAACTGGATCCGGTTCGGGCGAAAGGCGCAACCCTAACCGAAACCATGTATCCGTCTGCAGATCCCTGCCACTCCGCTTTCCATAGTTCCAGCACCTCCGACCTCCTCCTCTGACTGTCCTCGACTCGGCCTCTCATCTCTGGTCCAGTAGCTGCCACCAACCCAGTATGTTATTATACGAATGCTCCTAAATTGTGTTATAATCTCTTTCAATTTCTGGGTTCCATCTATTAGAAATCATAATCCTCAAAAAGTTTGATTTTGCTCTACAGCCAAGTTAGGTCTGGTTTTGATTGATACTGTGTAAAATGCATACTGCTCTCTATGTGAATTGAATATGCCTCTCTGTTTTCCGATTCGTAGCTGTTGTATTTTAGATTCTTGAATCTCTACTTGACATAGGCAGTATGATTAACTAGATATGAGGGTGTAATTAACATATTATTTGGGCGTGATTTGTTCTTTCTAGTGGCTCAGATATTTTCAAGGATTTAGACAAATTTATTCAACTCCTTTCTTTCTGTGTACCATGTTAACACACTTGATTGCTGTTTCTTTTTGCCTCCTCAAACCTCATTGGAAGGAACTGCTAATCTTTTTTTGTTTCATTTTCATTTTCATTTGCTTGCGTAATCAAGTGAATGGCTGAGATATTGCATGCTATTGAGAACAATTTAGAGTTTCTAACGATTTTTAAGTTTTTATCATGGTGTTTCTATATGAGATACAGCATATTGCTAAGTAACCAGTAATAAAATGCTGCATTTTTGGTTCACTGCCTTTGTGTATAGGATGTATATGTCCGAGAAATATGAGTGCCAAAAACAAATGACCCGTGGATGGAAATAGCTCATAATTATTAAGTACTGACTTCCGAACCTGTGTGTATGTTTCTATCTTGTTTTTAATTTGAAGGAGGGACGGGAGTAAGAACGTAGCTTTATGGGCTTTGGCTAGCATTAGTTGTTCGTGGATGGTGTTTCTGAATATTTGTTAAAATGCATATACATTGATGATAGTATTTTTTTTCCTCATTGGTTGACTTAACATTGTTAATATTTCATTCTAATCACACTATATCTTCCTATATTCCTGATCCTATATGTTTTTATTAAGTGTTTGGTCCATTCAACAAGTCTTTTTGTTTCAACTCTGTCCAGGGCTACATCATCAGAAATGGAACGTGTAGACAAAGCATTGAACTTCTTAACAGAGGCCTCAAAAAATAACAGAGTGATCAATGTGTTTCTAGCAGGAGCCTTTGCAGCAATGTGTGTTAGATCAATGAACCAGGAAAAGAACGTTGAAGCTCTAGAAGCCGAGAAAAATTCCCTCATCAAATCTAACAAGACAATGAAGAAGACTATGTGGGAATGGAAGCAGCAGCTACTTGCTGCTGCTGCTACTGAATCTGCTCTAATACCTCTGCCCAAGATCAAAGCCATTTATGGTGATGCCTCTACCCCGCAAATTGGTACTCTCTGTCTCTCTATGTATATATATTCGGGCATTGAAGCTGGGTAAATTCTTGGCCACAACCGCTCGTGCTATAAATTATCTACACCTAATGGGTTTGCACTTGTGGTTAATGTAGGAGATGCTGTGGAGGAAGGTGCTAAATCAAAGACTACGGGATTCGTCGTCTGAATTCATGCTCACTGCTAGGGGATCAGAATTGTATGTCATTGTGATGCTGATGAGTGATTATTGTATAACAAGTAAAGCTATGAAAGAATAAATAGGGGGGCCGTATGAGAAGATACTTTTGGTAGATTAATTCACATACATATTTTCAGGACTATTACCCTGTTTTGTTCAGTGCCTTTCAGTCACGGAGTTGTTTAATTAGCATCCACATCTGTCATGAATAACTAAAAGGGATAATTGTCAAAACATGCACTAAAGTTTCGTCCATAAATGAAATAGTGCACAACGTTTCGTCCACGTCATGTGGCTACCCTAAAGTTTCGTCACAAAATGAAATAGTGCACAACGTTTTGCTCACGCTTTGTGGCTACCCTAAAGTTTCGTCCACAAATGAAATAGTGCACAACGTTTCGTCCACGTTGTGTGGCTACCCTAAAGTAATTTGCTGATTTAGGTTTCATAAGTAATTTTAAGTAATTTTACTAACAAATGTTCGTGGGCGAAACTTTATGGTAGCCACACAACGTGGACGAAACATTGTGCACTATTTCATTTGTGGACGAAACTTTAGTGCATGTTTTGACAATTATCCCTAACTAAAAATGGTACAAAACTTAATTTTGAACAATATGTCTAGTAAGGTTGCAAGACTAGGCTAACAACAAAGTTGTAGGATTAAGGTTTGTTTGTTTAAATAGTAATCAAAAAAATACACTCGCTGTTTCTTCTTTTCATTGTTATTTCTCGAAATGTTTGAATGGAAGTACAACACAATACGAGCTACGTGCCATCTTCGTTAAATTTTCTACTCGTGTCATCACATTACACCTCCAAAACGAATTACAAGTTTTTGGCTATCGAAAACACGATGTACCTTTCCAGTTGTAATGCCCAGGAACACAACCAAGTTCCCTGAGTTAATTAATAACACTAGGGAAAAGGTTGTGGTCCCAGGCAGTACGATCTACGACACACGACAATCTACGTGTCATCTTCTTGGACATTGAGTAACGGGTCTAATGGTGTAATATAACGAAACGACTTCAAATTTTATTCCCGGTATTCCATAATAAAAAATGGCAAGTGACGTGGAAGCGGTAGTGTCATTGCTCTAAGAACATGTCAAGTATTGTCATGTGACAGTGTCGAAGATGCGGTAACGTGACAGTACTTTCTATGTTCGTGTAGCAATGACACTACTGATTCCATAACACGTGCCATCTTTGATTATGGAAAACTAAGGTACAATATGAAGTCGTGTCGTCACATTACACCTTCATAATCCATTACAATTTGTTGGCCGCCCATTCCGGACCTTCCTGTATTGCTTGGATGACTATTTTTTCCAAATCATATTCACGTCACTTGTCATCTTTGATTGTGGTTGTGTCTACGACTCCATCTAACGGGATGGTCCGCACGGGAATCCACTAATAATGCCATACAAAGTCGTGTCCGTATCTCCCAACATACACCTCCTCTACAAGATCCACGAGTTGTGCGTCGGACCAATCGGGTTGGTAAATGAGCTTCAGCTTCGACCAACACACATTGAACCACTTGACCTTCCGGTTGACGATAGTCCGATGATATTTGCAATTGTCGGCGGACCGCTCAGTTGCCTTGGTTTGACGAGTCACGTGGGTGAGCTCGCCCCGTATGCTATCCCAAAAGGCATCGTCAGAATGGTCACCTCCTTGCTCCGCCATTTTGAGCTACACACACACTAATGTACACTCATCGGGCCGACTCCATTTCCGGTACATGCGTAGCATCCTTAGCGGGTTGACGTTAAGTCGTGCATACAAGACCATTGATGGAATATGTGTTCCCGGTTCCAGTTGTTCGTGATACAGGGGTGTTGATCTCGAGCGTGGCTCTATGGACAAGCCTTAGAAGCAGGAGTTGTCGGTCATTTGTGGAGAAACAGAGGTGAAAGACATGACCGATGGAGAAGCGGTGGTGGAGAATTGCTGATGAAACAGTGGTGGAGAAATGTAGAGCTTGAAGAAGACGAAGCATGAGTTTTTGCGTGAAGGAGACGAAGCGTTGGGCTGAAGGTTATAGCCAAAAGGTTGTCCACGCGTCAGGACCTAATTCAATGAGCATGGATTCGACTGGGCCCGGATGCGTCGAATCGACCTGCGACAGAGTCTGCAAATTCATCGATGTTGAATTTGTGCTCTCGTAGATTTGACGTAGACCCGACTCTGTCACATAGATTTGACGTTGTTTTCCTTAGATACGTCAGATTCGACGACCCCATTATACGACATTCCGACCCCACTGTGGGTGGTCTTAGAGTTGTACCTATATCAAGTATATTTGCAGCTACATATGAGAATGTTTACGAGGCATGACATATCATCAAACTCTATGAAGAGATAGAGGAGTAATTGAAAGAGTTTTCCTCAAATAGGAACAAGTTGAAATCTCTTGCAATGATCCAAAACTATCATGGAAAGATGACGATGGACAAACATATTTTGATCTAGTGACATAACAGATGCCTTTCTTTTTCTAGGTTCCAATTCAAGGTCTTGTTTTTTATTAGAAATGCAAATTTAAATTAAAATCTCTCATGAGGTAAGAGAGGAGTTTATAAGACGAAGATGCTCTAGCTATAGACATGAAAGACGAGCACTGGCATAATAGCTCAGCCTCTTGACAATCCCAACAAAAGGAACAACCAGGAAAGACATGAAACAGATACATGACAGAGCATTCCTATACAAGGAACCTCGGCTTCCCAACATGGGAGCAAACCAGACAATGAAAGTCTAAAAAAACTAGATTTTACAACCATGAAGCGCAAACCAAGAAAAAGTAAAAGGTCCTAACACCCAGATTTTACAACCATGAAGCGCACAAAATGAAATAGGTCTTTCACCATGTTTTTCAACCATTAAGCACAAGAGATACTGACTTAAAACCAACGAACAGCCTAAGCAAGTAGAACACCCTGTCTCATTAGGACCAACAACTTGTCACACAGACTAGAAGACGAGCACTAACACGTCGGCGGCCAACACTACAAGCGACAAAGACAGTTCTGGTGAGTAATACCCACTAGAAAAAAGAAACCCCTAAAACGAATATGAAGTAAACATCTGAAAGGCACAAAGGCCTATAAACTCACCGGTGGCCAACACCTTAAACCGGTGAGTCCTAATCACATAAGTGAAAGAAGCAGATGCATATCCAACAGAAATTGTTAAGGGGGAAATGCGGGGACACAAAACTTAAGCTGAAGATAGAGATATACCAGTATCAGTACCACGAAAAACCGCTAGACCCACGACGATCAACATCCGGGTGGATGAAGAAACGCATCCCACGACAGGATTTGTAAAGGAACATCAGGCAACCAAACAAACCGCCAGAAGCAGGTAGAGCAGCTTTACAATGATCCATACCTAGTAGGATAAAGAAGCGCGTCCCATGACCAGAGCTGGAACTAGACACCTCCAATGACCCGAAAGATACTCCACCGTCGAGACTGTGAGGGACATATAAGACACTAGAGCTCGTAATCAGTCCTCCAAATCCTAATTCGGTCAACACCAAGGAAGCCCAAATGGGAGGACCGATATTTCTACCGAGTACGAGCTCAGACCTTCGAGCAGGCAGCACCAAGTGAAATCTCCCGGAGATCCGAAGCTAGAACTCGAGCTGAGCATTTCGAAACTGTGAATGGTTACTTCTCACCGACGAAAACCAAGCGAGAAACCAAAGGGAAAGGCTTGTAATGATACCGAGCACGAAAAATAGAGAAGCGCAACGCCACACAAAGGTCGCACCTATTCGAATCAACAAAACCCGACACTAGCGAGGACCCAAAATCCAACAAACGCTCTGGATGACCACACCACCAAGATACAGACTTCTAGAACTACACCACGGCCACGACTTGCTGCCAAGACTACAACCCAAGAAATCCTCCAAAAGTGGCTGTAAGAACCACCACCGGTCGATCCCGGTCGAACCGGTAAATTCTGGCGAAAGTTGACTTTTTACCGGTAAAGTCAACCGATGACTCCGGGAGTCATTCGGGACCTTTCCGGGGCCCAAAAAGCTTAGTCGTCGTTACGGTTAGCTTAATTTGGCCGTTTCCTTTCAAATGGCTAATTTTACGAAAAAGTCAACTCGGGGTCAATTTCGGTCAAACCTCGAATCTTAGTGATTTAATAAATTGTTTGCTGAGATATTTTGGGTTAGAGATGGTCCCCACATGCACACATGTCCATAGTGGCTTGGGTGAGAAGAAACAAGATAGAAAAGACTCTTATACCCTTAAACTTGAACATGAGAGGCTTTTGGGCAAAAAAAGCAATTGGGTCACTACACTATTAGGTTAAAGGGACCATTTGGTGAGCAACTCAGCTCACTTTTGGAGTATTGGCCGAAATTACCAAGGGAGGAGAGAGAGATAGGAGCTTCCATGAAAGCTTGAAGAAGAAGCAAGGGAAAAGGAGGAGGCTTTTTGCTCATTTCTACCTCAAATCATCTCCCAAACTTCATCTTCTTCATCCCCTTTCCATCCTTGAGGTAAATCATCTATCTATTTTCGTTTTGGTTGAATTCCACTTAGTGGTTTTGTTAGAAAAAGCTTGAAACTAGTTGATTTTCCATGGATGATGAACTTTTAAGGTTGAAGTAGATGATAGATGCTTAAAACTAGGTTTAGATGATGAAATCAATTGGATTTGTGGAGTTTTGATGAAGACCCATGATGGGTATTGAGGTATTGATGTTTATGGAGCTGTTTTGGAGGTTTGGGAAGGTTAAAATGGAGGTTTTGAGGTTTATTTTCGTGAAATCGGAGCTGGAGGAAGAAGAAGGACGAAGCTATCCAGACCCGTCACGATCCGTGACGGGAACCGTGACGGAGGACATCACGGCTCCGTGAGGGAGACCGTGACGGCGCCAGTCACGACTCCGTGAGGAGAACCGTGACGGTGCAGACCACAGGTCCGTGACCCGAACCGTGGCAGACCAGAATTGAGCCTTTTTGGCCCTTTTTGGTGCATTTCAAGTAATTGGGACGGTTATCTATAACCGAGCCCTTTTGGGGTTAATTGGAATGTTTTCCTCTTTAAACCATTCTTGAAATACGCTTATTTCTCGTTTTTAATTGTGATCCTAGACTTTAGACCCGAGCTTGGCGGAGGAGGAGACTTTTGGACCTCGTGAAGTGACTAAGCGTTCGGAAAGCGATCGAGGTAGGGAAAGTAGCGAATACCGATTTAATTACGGAAAGTTACTAGTATGCATATAAGTTGCGAATACTTGATATGATGATAGAATGCATGTATGATGTGAGGAACAAGTGAAATGAGGGATAACTTACGAGCCAAGTCGAGCCGTAAGTTTGGAAATTGCCGTGATGTAGAAATGCATGTGGACCATGTCGAGCCCTTAGGTTTGTGTGTTGATTGTGATGCCATGATCTATGATTATGATGCATGATGTGTGGTTTATCCGTTGTTAGATTTGAGAATCATGATATGATATGCTCGGTGTAGTGTGTTGGTATGTTATGACAAGTGTGATATGATTGGTATGACGTGAACCAATGCTTGTGATATGATGGGTGATTGGTAGACCGATGTGATGTGTTGTGGTAAGTTGACTCGGTTGGTACACCGTGGTTGAACTATGGCATTGTGATGTGTGACACTTTCTTGATGCATGTTCCAAGAGGAGTTGTATTCCGGTATGGTACCTACACCGAGGGGGTACGCCGGTGTAGGGTAGTACCTAGGCCGACGGTGTGGTCCCACGTATGCGCGGTCCCCCGGGGTGTGGTTTCGGTACGATAGCTACATCGAGGGGGTATGCCGGTGTAGAGTATCTAGGCCGACGGTTTGTGATTCGGTATGATGTGTCGTGAGTGTGCCCCGACGGATTCTCGGGAAGACATCTAGGCCGATGATGTATGTTCCGGTATGATGTATAGTGACTGTGCCCCGATGCGGTTCCGGGAAGATATTTAGGCCGATGCTATGTGTTCCGGTACGATATGATAGAGTCGGGCTGTGTACAGCCGGTGGAGTTCGGGAACTGCGGTACGGGACGTGTGATTGTTTTACTGTGCATTGTATGCTTGATGATCGAATAAGTGATGTGAGTACATGGTGATAATGGTCATGTAAGTGTGTTTGTGATTATGTGCTCTCTGTGGGTGGCAGTGTTGTGCTTTGCTACTATGCCCTAATTGGACGGTTACTTGTGGTGGTGAGCGGATACTTATCACCTTAACTACTTTTCCTATTGAGCGAAAGCACCCCTTTACTTTACTGATTTACAGGTCATGAGCGGGATATGGTCTAGCGAGATTCTCGGAGCTGGGGAGCTAGTGAGAGTCTTAGGCTAGTCTGGTCTAGAGACGTACCCTTTTTTTAACTAAACATTTATTGCTGGATTTATGAGCTGTTGACTCACTTTATTAGATTTATTACTTTCAGAATTTACTTCCTTTTTAAATTGCTTTATTTATTTATTATTTTAGTTCACGTCTCGAGTCCGGCAAAACCGGATTTGGGGCGTGACAATTTGGTATCAGAGCCTGGTTACGTTTTTCAAAAACTTCGGACCGTACGTTAATTAGGTGGGTAGAGTTAGGGCGCTAGGCTTTCGTGTGTCGGTTACGCGAGTCGGAATTGTCCAATGCGTGGGACCGAGACGAAGAGAGTCTTGGGTTAGTGAAACGTCCGGTCTAAGTACCGTATACTTGTGGTGAATCATTATGGTTGGTGTCACTCATTGAGTTAGTAATTGCTGAGTATTGGTTTGGCCGGGCGGTAATGGTGTAGTTACCGGGACCTGAGGTGTATAGATGCGATGACTTGCTTTGTGTTTTGAGTGTGTTAAATGTTGTGTGCAGGTTGTGATTTGAATGTCCCGCATAAGCGGATGGTTAGTGGAATTTACGAACGGGTCATGCCCAATTTTCTGCAGAAACTGAAGTGTATGTACCATCACGATTTGGCTATAGGGGCCACTATAGCCGGACGTGATGGGGGGATGTCAAGTGGTTACAACGTAGTTCGGGGACGCTTGAATCGGGTTGCAACGACACGATGTCAACTTGAATGTTATAGTAGAAAGAGGACATGTTGAGAACTTGAATCTAAGTTGATGTTTTTCTAATGTGTAATTGTTGTGTGGTGGATGCATTGTGGATTGTGTGACTTGTGTGTAACCTCGCTGATTGAGTGATTGACCTATGTGACGCACTAGTGTGCAGACTTCTCTGGTTGTGTGAAATTGTGTATAGTTTCGAACCGTGTTTGAATGTTAGTTATTTAAGTTGAGAGAATATTTTTAACAAGGGCGCCACCATGGCGACCTCCATGATCGGAGGGGAAACGAAAGAGAGGGACGACAACTAGATTAGAAAGTAAGGGGTCGAAGTTGAGAGAATATTCAAGGTCTAGTTACTGGTGATTAATTCATGATATATTTAGACTCGACTTTTGTGATAAGAATCTTGAATTTTACAGAGTTGGTGATAAAGTCAAGGAAGTCAACTTTAGAGATAGAAATGAAGAATTCCCTTCTCTCTAACCCATAGATATCCAAATTAAGGGCTCATTGTCCCACGATGTCCTTAAGAATGGATTCAACTATTATGAGCTATACTTAGGTTGTCATGGTCCAACACATTTTCTATCAACTAAAAACTTCATTTGATAAAGTTGCAGCCCGAAAAGAGAAAGGAAGTAAAGCGAGAGGAGGTGACAACCCCAAAAAAGTAAACTTTATGAGTATGTACAACACAAAGGATTGGGTGCCAAATCAGTAAGATAATGGTTCTTAGCCCCTTAAATTAAGTGTGTTCTATAATGGTGAGAACTAGGTCGGGGCTCGGGTTGGGTCTTAGGTTATGAGTGGACCAATCCTATTTAGTTTAACTCTGATTTTATGTATTTTAAAAAAACAATCGGTAGGCCATGTGTCGTGGCGTGAGTGACTGGCGCGCGACCAGCGACTTGCAAACCAGCGAATCGGAATGGCAGTCCGCGGGCCACGACCACAACATGCTATTTAGCGGTTCGTGGCCGTAGAAATCGTGCTCCACAACGCGCGACCCGCGACCACGAACCACTAAATAGCGGGTCGCGGTTCGCATCCTAATTCATAGCGTTGTACATGCTCTAAATAACCAGGATTCAAAACATTCGAAAGACTCGAGAAAAACAGTCGAGAGACCAAAGAAAACTTGGGGAATCCAACATCCACAACATCTCAAACAAATCGCAAGCCTTGAGGAACTCACAAGTCACAACACACCAGGACATCAATCAAACGCTAGGACACAGAGGCGACGAGAGCATGTCAGCAACCAGTCCCACAAAACGACAAGGAAGAAGACATGAAACCACAACCCGACACCGGAAGGACAAAAAAGAAGCTAAGAAATGGGTAGAGAGAAACCAACCAAGGTTAACACCTATACATAGGTGGTGATAAGAAGAAATGTCCACTCAGAACGGAGCCAATAAAAGATGCAAGCAACAACGGCAAAAGAGTAGAGGACACCGCTGAAACCAACCTCCCAAAGCTCTAACCACCACCCTGGGCTTGGATGGATGAATGAGGTGGCGGTACTATGCGCAGAGGTGGATGAAAATGTGAGGAGATCAGCTGTGGAGGAGCGCAGGCAAGGCTGCGACAACAAAGCTCACGATAAAAAACGAAAATGGGAGGTCAGGGGAGGAGCTCGAGTAGGACCAACAGGAGGTAAAAGAGGAAAGGAGCAAGTCTAGGAAGCCGCCAATAATGGGAATGCCAAGGTTTAGGCAAGAGGATTCAATATTGTACTACTCTCTTTAATACATATGAAGCTTTTAAGCACACTTATTCCAACAATAGGGACACCTATCTCCAGAGACCTGCATCTTGGCCAATGCACAATATACCGCATGCCTCGCAAATATAGACACATTGCCTAGGTAACATTTCATGCACCATATATTGTGATTACAAGACTGGCCTAATATTTATTTCACTCT
Source organism: Erodium maritimum (assembly GCA_963921825.1). Classification (NCBI taxonomy): domain Eukaryota; kingdom Viridiplantae; phylum Streptophyta; class Magnoliopsida; order Geraniales; family Geraniaceae; genus Erodium; species Erodium maritimum. Next base: position 41,929,880 of record OY997592.1, on the reverse strand, counting down.
ACAAACACACTACACACCCACACCAAATTCACGCTAAATACCGTTGGATACAGTCCTCGAGTTTTTGAAATGTGATTGGCTTTGAAACAAACGAGTCCATACCATTTGAGAAACATTCTTCTTCACTCTCCGCCAATGCATTAGCCGTCAACTGCATTCACACCATTGCATGAATAAAAGCGTCAAGACATGACCACAATTTTGAGGGCCATTAAGAGTTGAGATTCTCCTCACCGCAACGATGGGGACCCGATGCTGAATACAATCTTGCATCGACAAAGATTGGTCAATGCCCGCTTTCATTGCAGCATCCCAGCTCCCAGTTTCCTCAAACGAGCATATGATCCTTGTAGCTTCAAGTCCATCCATTACTGGCATGCACACATCGTGCACACCTCCAAATTAGATGGACAAGTAGTTCTTAAAATAAGTCTTTAAAAAGGATTCAATAGAATAAACAAGATTAATAGAGGGTAACACTAATGGTGAAAATGTTTGCGGCGTTCCAAAAAGTAGACATTGAGCAGTTACCATGAGAATGAGATCATATCTATAGCACTGAACTGCACACACAGCTTCAACTCCATTATTGGCGACATCAACTTCATGCCCCAACTGTTTGATCATCGATTGTGCTACCATTACATTGATCTTGTTACGTCCACAAGAAGGATCTTGGGTTTTGATGCTGAATATGATGCTTCCATACTGCTTTTGGAAACACACTGATGACTAATGTTGGATTTTTCCTCCCTTTCACACGTCCTATCCATTACACTAACTTCCCTGCTTGTCTATGTGTCATTTTGACTCTGTTTGAGTTTACCAAGTGCATTTTCGCTGTCAGTCTCTGGGCTATGGCTTAAGAAACTTTCTGGTTCAGACAACGTGTCTGCAACATCAGCCACTGAACAAGGATCTTGAAGGGAAGTCATCTCTTTTGATCTCATGTTATTAGAGAAAAATGAGTGAGTAACCTCTGAAATCCCATTCAACTTGTGTACGGTGGCATAGCCATTGTCGTGCGGAGATAAACTCTGGCTCCTCAATGCTTTAGAAGAAAACAAAGAACCCAATGTGCGTGGTTGGAATTGGAAATACCTGCAATTACTTGTATCATCAGATATAGAACCATGATCAGCTAAGTCTAAGAGATCGTCAGGATCCTCAGAACTATCCACTGTAGATGACACTTTGTAGGGCAGTACAAATCTAAATGTAGATCCATAGTGTACTTGGCTAGACACAGTGAGACTACCCCCCATCAGCTTAACCTATTACAGATGTGAAGATATGTTAGCAAAGGAGTTTCATGACTGCCAAGAAGATTGAAATATACATTCCCAGTGGATCCTCTACCTCCTACAACGTTGAAACAGAGGTCAATGTAAAGAACAGGTTAATGTTCGGGGAGAAATAGAGCTCACCAGTTGTTTGCATATTGCAAGGCCTAGTCCTGTCCCACCATACTTTCGGGAATGATCTGCACTGACTTGCATATACTTTTTAAATAGAGAGGGTAAAGCATTTTCTGTAACATAATAATACAAGGCATAGTGAGCATCCCTAAACCCGAATTTATCTTGAAGATGCAATAAGCATGTGGACCATAAGCTTAGAACTGGTAAAGACAACATAACATTGTAACAGATATGTAGGTGATACCTGGTATTCCTATTCCTGTGTCATAGACATCGCAACATATCCACACTGTTGTTTCAGATAGGGGATGTAGTTCTTCATCTTCGTGCATTGAGGCTCTGTTATTTGGGGTTCCAGGTTCACCATTAGCTGAATGATTTTCATGTGGGCTTTTGTCAGAGTTTTTACCATGAGAACTATTTTGGGAATTTGATAAAAGTCGGTTTTCTTCTCCTGGAAAAGTTGACAGATTGTCGCTCAAATTTTGATGGCATCCTTCTCCTTTTCCAGAAGATGGATCTGGTACTACATACAAATTTATCCCAACCTTCCCTTCATGGGTAAACTTGATTGCATTGCTGCAAAGGATAGAAACTAAAAGAATTTAGAAGCACGACAGAGGACATCATCCAAATAAAATACCAAAAGCTACAACTTATCAAATAACCATAATACATAAAATCATTTGAACCACACCTGATTTTACACTTTTCATAATATATACTTCACCTATCTTTAAAACACAACTCTTTGGTCCAAGTGAGTTTAAATCCTTCTTTGACGATATTTAAACTCAATACAACTTTCAATATCACATAAGACACCGTGTGACAGAGGACATCATCCAAATAGAATACCAAAAGCTACAACTTATCAAATAACCATAATACATAAAATCATTTGAACCACACCTGATTTTACACTTTTCATAATATATACTTCACCTATCTTTAAAACACAACTCTTTGGTCCAAGTGAGTTTAAATCCTTCTTTGACGATATTTAAACTCAATACAACTTTCAATATCACATAAGACACCGTGTTACTTCCTAAAGCATTTCTATATATTTACATGTTTGACAACCAAAGGCATCAAGCCTAAAAGGATAAATGAGGATGAGAATATATCTACAATTTGCGGCTGTGAGAGATAAATCACTTAGCAATGTATAGCAAAAGCATAACCTTATCTATAGTTCTGTTTCCATGTCTAGAGAAGTACTGTAGAAGAAAAATAAGTTCCTATGATGAAGAAAATACATCACAAGTTAAATCACGGCGATGCAAAAATAGCATTAATATACATGCAACACAGCAGTATCGCCAGCAAATTAGCTAACAATAACATCATTCAGAGAAACCTCACGTGAAAACAATAATAGTACCTAATCAAGTTAGTGAGAATTTGTCGAATCCTTAGAACATCTCCAATGACCTAAAAAAACAAGTTAATGTTAGCAGTATACAACTGTAAAAAATCGCTCTTCTTTGTAACTAAATACAAGACTCGGGCATGAGAGTTTGTCCCTTAGCTTACAGGCATGAACCTATCGATAAAATACGACCAGCTGCAGTCAAGGTCAATATGATCGACCCAATCATGTTTGTATGCTCCACACTTTTTAACTGATCATGACATTTCCATTTTCATTTCCAATGTTGTTATGCATTTAAATACATTGCAAAATGAAGGATAAAACAAGATGACTTGACAGAAAATTTGGAGAATATTACAACTGGTATACATAACCATGCCATAGGAATGGTCTGAGATGAAAGTAGAATCCATTTGACAATATCTTACCTCAGTTGGAACATCATCAGCCACATGGCCTTCCAAGGTCAGATTCTTTTGTAGTGACGCTGCTGCAGTCTGTAGTACATGCTTTACAACTTCTGTAGGCCGAAACTTTGTGGCTTCCAACTTCATAACTCCTAAAAAGCCCATGTTAAATAAGCAAAGATTATCATATTCTAACTTCTAGGTAAATCCCAAGTCCTAAAAAGCTTGGTTAAGCTTTCATGTTTGAGTCTTGTGAAAAGAATAAAGGGTCTTGATGTGTGTGTGTGTGTACTTTCCCGTAAAAAGATCCTATCTCTAGTTTTAACTATCTCAAAGAGATCATCAACGTTCCCATGATTCAATGTTATCGTCGCAACAGTAACTGAAAGAGACGAGTAAATGAAGGTAAATAATCGACAAGAGGTAAAATTCAATTGTTATAATATCTATAGCCTAATAAGCCCAAGAGTTAAGTGAGTTGATTATCGTGATCCCAAGAGTCTATTGGGTTAATTATGGTGTCTACTGAGTTAACTAAGGTGTCCCGAGTGTCCATATTTTCCCTATACAAAGGGAGCCTCTACTTTGTACTGATGATCAATCAACTACCAAGTTTTACTACCCAGAGGGAGATTGGTTTGGTTCGTAAGCTTTGACTTGGCGCATCAAGACTGATCATTCTGTTTTCTCCAATCACACATCACAAGGTAACTATATCTATCTTGTTGTTTATGTGGATGACATAGTTGTTGCGGGAGACAATGAAGAAGGGATTCATAGATTGAATGAGATGCATTTTCAGACTAAAGACTTGGGTCAACTCAAGAATATTTCTTTAGCAATATTGATGTTCCCCACGGTAGCAACACTGTAGTCATTTCCCAATAAAAATATGCTCTTGATATCCTAGAAAAGGCAAGAATGCTTGATTATCGACCTTGTGATACTCCTATGGACCCAAACTCTACACTTCTTCTAGGATATGGGGAGCCTCTAGATGATCCGGGAAGGTATCAGAGACTCGTTGAGAAGCTTAATTACCTTACTATTACTCGACCAGATATTTCATTTGCTATAAATGTAGTAAGCCAGTTTCTTCAAAACCCAAGTGAGTGTGTATCTTGAGGTATAATAAAGGAACTCTAGGACAAAGATTGTTGTATGAAGATAAAGGAAATACAGAGGTAATTGCATATTTAGTTGCAGATTGGGCATAATCTCTCTCGGATAGGCGTTCCGCTTCAGGTTAACGCGTCATGATGAGTGGTAATTTGATCTCTTGAAAGAGTAAAAGGAAAACGTTTGTCACAAGATCTAATGCAAAAGCTGAATATCGGGTCAAGGCTTTAGCAACATGTGAACTCATATGGGTGAAACAACTACTTCAAAAACTCAAACTTTTGAAGGATACTTTAAAGAAATTAATATGTGACAATCCAGCGGTGTTACACATTGCTTCCAATCTTGTGTTTGATGAAATAAATTGATAGCCACATTATTAGGGAGAAGATTATAGCAGGTTGCGTCAAGACCAATTTCATCAATTCTAGTGACCAACTGGCACATCCCTTCACAAAGGACTCTGCATAAGCTATATTTGTAACAAGCTTGGCACTTATGATTGTATGCTCCAGCTTGAGGGGGAGTGTTACAAGTAGGATGTATTTAGGCAATTTCCTTATACCTATTTGAATTACCTAAGTTAGTATGTTTCTTACTTTGTGTAGCTTTCTCTCTTATATAAAGGGATCACCCATTATGAGTTAATTACTACAAACCAATAATAATTCTATATTTTGGAATTGAACACAACCAAGCTGTGGGAAAGGAGACTAATTTGAAAGGGATGGACACAAACCTGACTCAACCTTGGAAAGGTCAAGTATGTCATTTATGAGTTGAAGAACCAGATCTCCTGAAGATAGCATGACATCCAACAGTTGTCTTTGTTCCCGGTCAAGTTTTGAGGTGGCTAGAATCTCAGCCATGCTAACAACCCCAGATAGAGGAGATCTTATCTCGTGAGACATGGTTGCTAACATTTGTTTTGCGCGCATTGTCTCCTCTGAGATACCAATGGATAAAGCAGATAAGCTACTTACAAATCCAGCCCTGATGAAATTCAGAACACGTAATAGAACCTGTTATGTGGATTGTTTTGTTCAGTTCTGTTTCCTTGGCTTTCTGTACAGCAATCTCCTCTCGAATCTTTATCATCTTTTCTCTTTTCTTCACCTGTTATGCTGCCAAAAACATAAGGAACCATTCCCTTTCAAGAGAAGAAAATAGATGAAATATGAGAAGAGAATCAAAGTGGTTTTACCTGATCAGTTACCTCCATTCCCATATAATTTATACCAATTGTGTCCCCTGCCTTGCTAAGTACGGGTTCCACGTATATTAAAAATGTCTTCGACCCAAACAGTTCCGTCCCAAAAGTGATTTCCCTTTTTGCAGGTAATCCCTTTTCCAGAACTTCTCTCTTGAAATCTTGAGATTCTTTTACGCCAGATCCAGTAAAAATTTCTATGTCTGTCTTCCCTAAAATATCCTGCAAAAAAACACCACTGAATGCTAAGAAACTATATGCCACGTACTGGAAAATGACACTAGTAAGAAAAATTATAAGAGATGGGAAGGAAATGAAAACATTTCTATGAAGAAATATATGTTGTAAAAGTTCATGTATACTGCTTAAATAATGGACTATATAGAGACTTCATCAAACCTTGAATAAGAACTTCAGGGATAGTGAATTACCTCCTCATGCAAGCTTGGAAATTTATTGTAAATGAAGCGATAACGCAACTCTTTATCCTGAAAGAAGTCACTAAAGTCAGTCCCTTGTAGCTAGCAAATGACTTGAATAAACAGTAACGTCACACTGTTTAGTGGACAATTGAATGGTAAGATCAATAATGTTTTGTGATTCGGTCATGATTTACAAAACCAGATTTGAGAACAGATGAATAATCAAGAACATGGGAATGGGGTTGTGTTAAAGTAATAGAGAAAAAAGATATGAGCGAAGATAAAGCAAGTTATTAATGCAAATGCCTACATGAACAAGCTGAAGTCAATATCATGTTTATTTTCTATGTAGAATACAATATGCTTTAAATTACATCTGCCACAGCTTACCTGATGGCCAATAACTACAGGTGCATTTCGAAGAACAAAGTGTAAGAAGTTATCTGCTCTGCTTAAAATTTGGGACAATTCCTCCACTGGCGATGACTCCTTTTCCAGATTTTTTATGCTTTCTTGTAACTTTTCCATGAGTATCTGCTCTCTATGCACACTAGCCTCCAAAAGTTTCTCCAAATGCATAGCTCGTTGCTTCCAGTATACAACACTGTCATACTCAGCATCAATTTCAACTCTTTTACTTTGGACAACAACATCAGTTCTCCTCCGAGGAACCTCGTGCCATGTTTCAAGCATGTCATCCAATATAGAGACTGGGCGTTTATCACCACCATAACTTTGTTCTTCAAACCGGTGCTCCTCAAGTATCTCCAATTCCTTGAGCTCGACTTCCTGCCTTTGTTGACTCAGAATGTCAAGTTCTTCCGTTAAAAGGCGGACGACATTGGCCTGCTGATATTCCCAGTGTTTTACAAGGTAAGCTAACTGAGATGAACCCTGGTCAGTATACTCAGTTAGCTCTAGTAGTCGCTTGAGATCTGCAATAGTTGGCCCCTCTACCACTGTGACCTCCTCCAACATATCTTGATCCCCCCCTGGCTTTTCTACATTGAATTGCTTTCCAACATCATTGCCAATATCTTCAGGCCACATTGAATGGAGGACTTCAATGTCCATTTCATCAAAATGATTATCGTCCATCTCGCTAACCATGAAAATTACTTGAACATAGATCGGTGCCTAGGAGGTAGACGAAAAGGCAAGATATATTGAACTTGTGCGTCGGGTTTTCAGCTCATGCATCTGAGGCAACCAGTTTGCACAAAGTATGCAGGAAATAGAGTTGACCCTATGCCAAGACCATATCTAAAATGCTAGATGGACCTGCTTAAGAGAAAAACAGCTGCAGAATGAATAATATGACCTTAAGTATTATAACTCGAAAGATAAATTAAACATTCATTGTGATGAATGGGTAATCATGAACTCATGGGTGCTTTCTTGTCCTTTCAATGGCAACAATACATTAAAGAAAAAAACAAGATTGATTCTTTTTGGTAAGAGAAAAAAGGTGTATCAGATGAAACTATATCTCATGGACCTCTACTTACAAGTGAGTCTGTCTATTCAAGCATAAGGGTGGAGTTTAATTAAAACAAATTAGGATACAAAGATGAAAAATGTCACTCTTGTTAAACTCAGTTGATTCAGTCCTTGATCAAACTAATCCTAAAAATCCCTCCTAATTTCACCAAAACACATATTGACTTATGAAATAAATACTGAACAAGTATTATGTTTAGCCCCCTTCAAATCAGACCAAGGAACAAACCACAAGAAAAAATATCTTGGGTTCAGCATAGAATTATTAATGTTATCATTTCATATGTACCTAGAAGTCAACAGAAGAGCTGAAGACAGACAGCAACTAAGATCACACAATTAACAAAGTTAATGAAAATTTATTACCCATACCAAACTACAATAAAAATTGAAAAAGAGAAGGCAAAGCTTAATATGTATCCAAAGGAAACAAAATTGAGCTGAATTAAAAGGAACGAGTCAACACCAAAAGTCAAAATTGTTCAAAAGGGAATCATAACAAAACCTCATATTTTCTTGAATTAATGAAATCAAGCCTTACACTGAATAGCTGAAAAAGAAGCAAACTTATTGATTGCCCACAACCTCTAACCCTTTTTGGTGATCGAAAGCAACCCAGCAATGAGCAGACTGTGGAGAAGATAAATTCAGCACCAGAATACTCAAAACTTATTATCACTGTAGATCTGAGCAATCAATTGAACTTAAGAGTTGCTACCCTATAATGGCATTGAGATGTTTAGAAACAGAAAACTGGAGATTTAGAGAGAGACAGAGAAACCCAAGAAGCCATCTGCATGTAGGTAAAAAATATTAGGGAAATAATTTCTCTCTCGTAGCAATATATTAGGGATTGTTTCGAGATTAACCCTTGAAGCAAGGAGCTAATGCACAATCATGGATCATCTCTCTGTGGTTGTTTCAGCATATATGTTACTCTCTAGAAAATGAATGATTCAAGCAATCAGGAGATTCTTTGATTTGAGATAGAAAGCCCAAGAGCTTTGAGGCTACTTAAATGGCTACCCGCCCTTTCCCAGGTGGACGGCGCGTGGGGGAACGCGCCAGCTCACACACTTTTAAGTAAGCTGAGCTGTGATTTACATTAACGATAAACTTCATCCCACTACCCTAAAAAAACTTAAATTCCAACCCACTATCCTAACGAAACTTAGTTTCATCTCACTACCCTAACGAAACTTTTAGTTGCACTTTCATACCCGCAGTCAACTGGACATCCATTTTTAGATGAAAAATGATAAAAAGTCCAAAATACCCCTCACTAACACTCAAATTTTCAACAGCATGCCATTGGTTTTCAAATATTCTTTTTATTTATTTATTTTATATAAATCAGTTTTTTATTTAAAAAGATCAGATTTTATTTTAAAAAATCAGATTTTATTTTTTAAAAATTAGTTTTATTTTTAAAATTATTATTTAATTTAAAAAAAATCAGATTTTATTTATAAAAATCAATTTTTTAAAACATTAGATTTTATATTTTATTTAAAAAAATCAGATTTTATTTTTTAATTCAGTTTTTTCAAAATCCAGTAAAAATCAAATTTTCATTTATTGTCATCAATATTCATTTTCAAGCCCAACAATTTCAAACTCCGTGACTCAATCTTGGGAGCTCCACAACAATTTTGTAAGCATCATCAATTTGCAAATCAACCTCTAATTTACAGATCTGAAATAGCTTCAACATAGTTAGAATTGAAGTTCAACAAATCAAATCCCAAAAGAAATTCATGAACCAAGTCAAATGAAATCTCTGTGGATATCGACATCTGCAGAATTGGGGGTTAGGGTTTGAACTGGTACAGTATTGTCCTCAGCCAATTTATTCTACATATTTTCAAAAAAAAAAAAATCCAAATGTGGAATCATCTTCACCGATGAGCTTGGGGCTCGGATCTGAAGCTCTATTGCGGTAACTCCGGCTACACGACCTCTTCATCCCTAAACCAAACACATGGTGCGAAGCGAGGAGCGAACCACTGTGCCTTATCTTTGGTGTGGGCTCTTAGAAACAAAGCACCCAAACGAGGTTGAGGTTGGAGCCGTGATTGAGGCGAGCAGATCCGGCGAGTTCTCGAGCGCAGCGAAACACTTGTTCTCCTCTAACCGGCCACGCCCCCTCGAGCTCCTTCATCATCTTCCTCCGGACCTTCAAGAGATGAAGATGAACATGGGTTGCTGTGGTGAAATGAAAAAGAAGTAGATGAGTGGGTGTCGTGAAAAGATAAGGAGAAGATGAAGATGGGTTGGTGTGGTGAAATGAAAAAGAAGTAGATGAGTGGGTGGCGTGAAAGGATAAGGAGAAGATGAAGATGAGTGGGCGTGAAAGGATAAGGAGGAGAGAGGAGAAAAATATAAAAAAGAGATTTTTGGTTTGAATATTAAGAGGGTATTTTGGGTATTTAAAAAAAAATAGGGTCATGTGCAAGACACATGATCGTTTTCCATCCAAAATGGATGGAAAACTAACTGTAGGTATTAAATTGACACTAAAAGTTTCGTTAGGGTAGTGAGGTGAAACTAAGTTTGGTTAGGGTAGTGGGTTGAAATTTAAGTTTTTTTTAGGGTAGTGGGATGAAGTTTACCCTTACATTAACGAATTTCTTATTTTTCCTGAATTATTAGTGTAATAATAATAATACATGTGCAGTCAACAACGGAACATTTTTTTGACGAAAACCGCGGGAGACATCAATTTTACATATTAATCAGAGTGACATAAAGCAATTGATAAAAATTACAAACTCCACACTATACAAACCTATAATATAATATTACCGAACTCCCTACTGGAACGCACATAGACGCCCTAGAACGTGCAAACACGTGCACGTCAAAAGTGCAACAATCATGCACACCAAACCGTGCCACATAACGGGCACACCAACAGTGCAACAAGTGCACACCAAACGTGCAACTAGTGCACACAAACCGTGCAATTAGTGCACACCCAATCTGCACCAAGTGCAGTTCTTGAAAAGTTGTAAAACGAAAGGAAAAAAAACCTAGCCGATTCAGAGTCGCCACTGTCCGACAAGGGATCTTGACCCGAGGAATCCAAAAAACGCGAACTCCAGATCCCCGCTAAAGGTAACCGTTTAGGCCGGATCTGCAGCGTGACGAGTCGCCGGAGTTTCCCACCACCGCTCAGACCCACCTTGCGAGTCCGTTGGCACCAAAACAGCATCAGCTGGAGGCGGGCACAAACATCGAACAACGAAAATCCGGCACCGGCCCTGAGATGAGAAGAGGGAAAAAGGGGGGGGGGGAGGGTTTGAAGCCGGGGGAAAACAGAGCAGAAGATCAAAGGGACTTACCGGCGACGTCCATGGTCGGAGACCATGGCATCGCCGGTAGAAAACAGGGAAACTCAAAGAGGGCGGCGGCTAGGGTTGAAGACGTTAAATTAATATTTAATCAATAAATGATATTTTGGTGATTTTTGTATAACAGCGAAACCTTAAATTCTCTCTCGACTTTGAGAGTTTTTCTTAGTCCTAGTCGCGCGACGTTATGGTGCTCTCCTCTCCTTCTCTTGTCATCGTGTTCTCTGCTACAGTCGTGCCTCTGACAATCGCTGTTGCTCCCACCGGTGCTGCTCCTCTTCCTCTGTCTTGTACTCCACAACCCGCTGTCGGTGGTGAGGTTAAGAGTCGTCATCGACGAAAACCAAAGCCTACCCTCATGGCTCTGTCAAAGACTTCGTCTATCCCACCGCTGCCGCCTAGTTCTCCTCCCCGGGGTGGGAACTTGGACGGGATCTCCTTCTCGGCGGGATCGACCTCTCTAATTCTGCCCACAAAACCGAAACAAGGGAGACCTCTACATCGACCACCGGTGCCTTCTCCCACAAGTAAGGTTCTTCTCGCTCTTCCTCCTCCAAACCCTAGCGGACCGGTTTGCGTGATAGGTCGCTACCTCGCTCCATCTTCTTTGAGCCCTAGGGGGCGCGCGTGCCCTACAAGCCACGCTACGGCTCTCCTAAACCCTAGAAAGCCGACTCGCGATCCTATAAGGGTTCCCTTAAAGCCTACTGTTCCGGCGTCTCCCACGAGTAACAGCCCTATGTGTCATGACCTCGCTCTGGCACCGTTGCTTGATGGTAGGGATGTAATAACCACTCCCGGTCAACACCAGTCAAATCTGCGAAAAACAGGAAAATTTAAAAAAATTCAGCAGACACTTGATTGAACCTAAATTTGACCCCGAGGGTCATACCGGACTTAAGTTGACCCCGATATAGACCAAAGTGAGTTCCGGGGGACTCAGGGCAACTTTCTGATCAATTTGGGAAATGTTGACTTTTCGTTGGAAAAGTCAACCGAGCGACGTTTTGGTCCATTCGAGGACCGTTTTGGATCCAAAAAGCTTAGCGGTCATCGCACCGGTCTTAGTTGAGCCGTTTCCTTGTAGCTCGTGAAGTTTCGTAATTTCTTGGAAAAAGTGCCCGTTCGGGGCCCGAGACGGCCGAATTTCGCGAATCTGACTGAAAAATATCTAGAAGATATTTTCTAAAAGGGGTGGGACCCACTTGACACATGTCAAGCAAATGGTGGTTAGTTGTTTTTAGGGTAAATTACATCTATATACCCTGAACTATACGCGTTTAACAGTTTACTACCCCGAAGTTTATTCGTAACAATCACCTACCCCGAACTAACCATTAATTACGACGTTACCCCCTTTCCATCCATATCTGTTAATTTTTTTGTAAAAAGACCGAACTACCCTTAACTATTATTCGAATTTACAATCTCATACCATTCATACCCTATAATTAGTTTTTCCTATTAAATCAACTATAAATGAATTAATTATTTTCAAATATTTCAAAATATTCTTTAAGTTAATATTTTAAAAATTAAAATGTTTATAAATTGATTTTAAATTTTATTTTATTTTTTAAAATCAGTTTTATTTAAAAAATCAGTTTTCATTTTATATAATTCATATTTTAATTAAAAATCAGTTCCATTTTTAAAAAAAATCACATTTTATTTCAATAAATATTTTTTCAAATAAGTTTTTATATATTTCAAAAAAAATCAGTTTTTTCAAATCAGCTTTTTCAAATCAGTTTTTATATATTTCAATAAATATTTTTTAAAATCAGTTTTATTTAAAAAAAAATCAATTTTTTCTTTAAATTTTATTATTAATTATTTTAAAAAATGAAATAACTTTTCAGAATTTAATTTCATTAATTTTCAGAAACTTTAGTAATCTTCTTTAAATAATTCTATTTATTTTAAACAATTTATTAACTAAAATAAATTCTAACATATTTCTTTTTTACACATTTAAAAAAAACTCTTCCATCTTCCTCCTTACGCCTTCTTCCATACCCATAACCCATACCTTCTTCAAATAATCAAACCCCAACCCAGAACTTCTCTTCATCCCTTCATATACCCCCTCAAACAAAACCCACCCATGATTTATCCCGAAACAACTAAAACCAAAACCTATTACTAATATAATTTGCATATTTACAAAAACAAAAAACAAAAAATCATTGTCTTCCCCTCATTCTTCGTCTTCCCTTAAATCACGCCAGCCCCAACTTCGTCTTCCTCCAAATTACCGAATCCCTAACCCAGAAATTCAATATCAAGCATCAATTAATGCAAACCCATACATACCCAAAAAATCTAGGAAAAAAATTGAAGCATTAGATTGATGGCTTGAACAAAACCCCAACAAACCCCAAAATTTGAAACCCCAAAATCAAAACCCCAACAAACCCTCAGATCCATCGCCTCGACACGAGCTCGCTGCCACTTCTCAGATCCATCTTCTAACCGTAGTACAAGGAACCCCAATCCTTGGGTGAGGAAGACGAAACCCCAAACCCAACCCAGTTTTTCCTTTTCTCTTCATAAATCAAAACCCAAATCGTGTGGGTGTAGTCCGTGGAGACGAAGTGGCGAGATGAGAGAGGCGAGGTTGAGGCAAGGTTGAGGGTTTTAGTGGATGATGGTGAGGACAATGAGAGAGGCGAGGTTGAAGAAGATGATAGGTTAAAGAAGTGTGAGATGATTAGGGTAGTGTGAGATGATTAGGGTAGTGTGACTGTGTGAGTCTGGGAGAGGTTTAAATGTTTTAAGTTTTTTTAATTCTCTTCTTAATTTTATATATTTATTTATATTATAATTAATTGAGGGTAATTTCGGAATTTTAGAAAAAATGAACCGTGAATAGATGGAAAAGTGGATGAGAGGGGTAACGTCGTAATTATTGGTTAGTTCGGGGTAGGTGAATGTTACGAATAAACTTTGGGGTAGTAAACCGTTAAAGGCGTATAGTTCGGGGTATGTAGATGTAATTTACCCTTGTTTTTAAACCAAAATAAAGGTGGACCCACATGACACATGTCATGAATATGATGGTTAGTTGTTTTTAAACTAAAACAAAATGAAAGAGGAAGAGTGTTACACGTTCATTATTGGAAAAAATGGAGTTTTGGAGAGAGAAAGGTGAGTTAGAAGGAGGAGAGAAAAGAGAAGGAGAAGTTGAAGGTTTTGGTGATTCCCGTCGATCAAACCGTTGGATCGTCTCAACGATAGAAGATTCAAGCTCACACCGTCATTCTCTACGGTGAGCACCTAACCGATTTTCGTTTTGTTAAGTTCGAATTTGAGGGTTTGAGTTTAAACGATTCAAATATGGTTGGGTTTTGGTTAGAATTGGTTTAAAGATGAATGGTTGAGGTTTGGGGTTCGTTAGGAACGTTTTGGGGCAAAAAGGGAATTTTTCCAAGCTTGGCCGGGTGGGGCCCACGTGCTCGGGTGATCGGGTTTTGTGTTCGGGTGGTTTAGAACGTTCCCCGGATCATTTATCCACAACCGAATTGATATTTGGAATTAAATTGGAAAAGTTGTAATTATCGGGTTTAGAAACTTTAAACGTTAATTAATTGACTCGGAAGTCGGAATTCGATTCCGTCGAGTGCCTAGGAACCTTTGAATTATTCTAAGACCGTAGAAACGAAAACGGGAATTTTCGGAGCCCCGGAAGGGCATTTTCAAAACCCGGGCAGATTCGCCATGTCGGGCGAATCGGGCCTTTCCGGGTCCAATATCGACAATGTCGAGTAATTGGGGAGTTTGGGAGTGATCGACATTGTCGGGGTTACTTTTAGGCGTCAGGTTTATTAAAATTCAGCATTATGCCTGCAAGCTTAAAAGCGTTTAAAATTGTGTTCTTTTAGATCGTGCTGCGGACCGAGGCAAAGGAAAGCTAGGCGAGTGACGGAGATCACGCCGGGGCTTATTTGGGCACTTCTGGAGAACACGCACGAGGTAGGGAAAAGTAGCCGGATCTCGGCCCTGACTAGGGAAAGTTAACAGTAGAATTGCATATGACACCGGGGTGTCGTGGGTTAAGTAGGTTTATCGAATATTAGAAAGGCATGATACAGGAACGTAGCGAACTTTAGAATTGCATGTGACACTTAGTAGTGTCGTAGGAGCTGAGAACTTAGCGTTAGTAGAATTACTGGAGGCATATGACCATGCCCAGAGGTTGATTGCGAACTTATCGAGATTAGGAGTACTGGAGGCATATGACCATGCCCGGAGGTTGATTGTGAAACTGTTGATATTAGGACTGTTGGAGGCATTGGTTATGCCGGAGGTTGATTGTGTATTTTTGTGTCTTGGGTGGCCATGAGAGCCCGTATTTTACTGTTGTGTTTTGGGTGGCCATGAGAGCCCGTATTTTACTGTTGTGTCTTGGGTGGCCATGAGAGCCCGTATTTTACTGTTGTGTCTTGGGTGGCCATGAGAGCCCGTACTTTACTGTTGTGTCTTGGGTGGCCATGAGTCCCCGTGGGGTTGTTGAACCCGTGTCTTTACTGTTGGTGTGCCTTGGGAGGCCGTGAGTGCCTACGGGGTTGTTGAACCCGTGTTTTACTGTTGGTGTCTTGGGAGGCCGTGAGTGCCTATGGGGTTGTTGAACCCGTGTCTTTACTGTTGGTGTGTCTTGGGTGGTCGTGAGTGCCCGTGGGTTGTTGAGCCCGTGAGTTACTGTTGGTGTGTCTTGGTGGCCATGAGTGCCCGTGGGGTTATTGAGCCCGTGAGTTACTGTTGGTGTGTCTTGGGTGGCCATGAGTGTCCGTGGGGTTGCTAAGCCCGTGAGTTATGGTTGGTGTGTCTTGGGAGGCCGTGAGTGCCCGTGGGGTTGTTGAGCCCGTGAGTTATGGTTGGTGTGTCTTGGGAGGCCGTGAGTGCCCGTGGGGTTGTTGAGCCCGTGAGTTATGGTTGGTGTGTCTTGGGAGGCCGTGAGTGCCCGTGGGGTTGTTGAGTCCGTGTTTTACTGTTGGTGTCTTGGGTGGCCATGAGTGCCTGTGGAGTGTTGAACCTGTGTTGTTGCTGCTTGTTGAACTTTTCTTGTGATTGTGATTGTGCTTTCCCGAGGTTAGTGACCCGACTGTGTGTCGGGAAGTGGTGCGGAAATTGGCTAGCATGACCGAGTTCAAGTCTCGGGAGGTTGCGAGCATTCTTTGGCTGGCCTGACCGAGTTCGAGTCTCGGGAGGTTGCGAGCGTTCTTTGGCTGGCTTAACCGAGTTCGAGTCTCGGAAAGTTGCGAGCGTTCTTTGGCTAGCCTGACCGAGTTCGAGTCTCGGGAGGTTGTGAGCATTTGTAGGCGATGAGAGGGCAGCTCCCCTTCGACTAGCTATCGGAAAAGCAGCGCTGTATATATCGCCAACAGGTCGACCGCCTGGAGCTTGACAGGGATCGGCAAAACGCGTGGGGCAGGCTCGAGCCCAGCCGGTTAGCAACCGGCACTGAGCAGCTGACAGGAGTGCGATCCTTTGTGATCTTGTTTGGTGTGCGATCCTTTGTGATCTTGTTTGGTGTGCGATCCTTCGTGATCTTGGGTGTTGTGTGGTGGTCTATAGTGTCTTTGGAGGAGGTCGTCAATCGTTGTGTCGGGTCTACTTTACGTGTCCGAGTGTTGAGTCGGCTGAGGAAAGTATCAGTGTGTGGGTGTCGGTCGGGTTACTTGAGTTTGGGGATAGTGATCCCCGGTGTTGAGTTGGTTGTTGGTGTTACCGGCTTTGTCTACTGATTATGCCGTAGTCAGTCTGTTGTCCGTGGTGGTGAGCGAACGTTCACCCCTAGCTGCTTTTCCTACAGGTACTGATCACAGGAAGGACTAGGTGGGCTCTCGAAGCTTGAGGAGCTAGGAGCGGAGTCTGGGTTTTATCTTTTGAGTCTAGTGACGGATACCTTGTACTTTGTCCATTTGTTGGGACGTTTTTGAAGTTGTAAATGATCCTTTTTGATTTATTAAATGGCGATTTTAAAGTGTTGATTCAAAACAGGTTTCAAATATTGTATCTTTTTAAATGTTCGCGTCCCGAGTTCGGTTTACTGAAATTGGGGCGTAACAAGGGAGCTTAGGCTTTCGGCGCCGCCTGCTCTTATCTCAACACTATCGAGTGTTGAGGGTCATGTAGGTCCCTTCTCTAGGAGGGCACCTATTTCTAAGATTACTTGGGACCAGGTACGTATTCCCACGAATGAGGCTTCGGGTGTCAACCCTAGTGTGCTTCCCCCGTTGTGGAGGGACCCGGCGGAAGGGAAGGCCCTCATGGAGGACCTGCCAAGGACGACAGTGACAGATTTGGGCCTAAGGCGTTGCCTCCCTGCTCGAGCCACGGTACATATCATTATTGTGCCCCTCGTTACCCCGCAGGGTATGACGCGGGGTAGGTCGCGACACCTGGCTACGTCTGAGCTTCCTCCACCCTCGATTGATAGGGTGACGGACCTCCAATCATCCTTGGAAGGTCTACAGGATGGATTATCATCTTGTTCCTTGGAGGAAGATGAAGAAGTCGGGTCGTGGTTCCGGCGTCTCGGGCGACAGCATCGGCGACCCTAACTTGTCAACAATGGGGTTTGATGGGACACCTCTTGACCCCTAACCCTCCACGGAAGGACATGCTTTTGCGTATCATCACAAACACATGAGGGCCTGGTGATTAAGGATTTAGGCCCGAGCTTGTTCGGCTTCTACTTCCGATCAGCGGGGTCACGGTTATGGGTTCAAAGGAATGAACCTTGGTCCTTTGATGGCAAGGTCCTGCTGTTGGGACACTTGGACCCATGCGCTCGGGAGCTGCCCCCTCTGGACCGGGTGCAACTATGAGTGCATGCTAGAGGGCTGTCACCTCTGGTTCGAACAAGGGAGACAATATCTCCATTGGTAACGCATTGGGAATGTGCGTGAATGTCTCATGCGACCAATGAGGGATGTGCTGGGGAGGGACTATCAAAAATCCACTTCTGGCACCTTCTTGAAAAGCCGCTACGAAAAGGGTTGGTTCTTAGGTTCCTAGAGTTTCCGGACCCAATCCATATTGACCTCACGTATACGAAGCTTCCATATTGACTTTATGTGGGCAGTTAGAGCTCCCCCCCCCCCACAATTTGGGAATCTCATGCTAGAATACTACCGAGAGAAGAAAGTCAAGGCGTACGCTATGAATTGGGGAGAACCGGTCCGCTTGCCTGCCACTGCCATGCCGGTCCTAGCCTTCAAGGTCATTCGAACTGGGATAAGGGGCCCCTTATGCCCCCTCGGTCAAGCCATCTGCGCTCGACTAGTGGGCCGCCGACTCGATCATCTGCCCCTCCGGTGCTGGAGGATCCACTACCACACCAAGATCATCTAGTCGGGAGGGCTCGAGCAGAGTGAGGAGCTTAGGAGGATGGCATCCCTTGAGGAACTGGAGTTGAGGACAACCAAATTACTCTAAAACGGTTAGCAGCTGGGGTCCCTATGGAGGAACAGTTCAACGCGGGGAAACAGCCCCGCCAAGAGGAATGAGTGGTACATTGAGCATCAGGGACTGGACCTGGGAGGGGTCCCTGTACGATGTGCTTCCTCCCCCCTTCACTTTTACCGTCGAGATCCCTCAGGATCTCCGGTCTCTCATGCCCCTACTCTGCTTTCTGTCATGGCCTATGAGGCATCAAAATACCACTTACGTCGGTTATGTTCCGATAAGCTATAGAGAACTGTTGTTCACCTATTCTGATCATTTACTCGTGGTAGGGGAATTTATTCCTCAGGGCACATCTATATAATCTATGATATTAATAATATTGCACCCTAACTAATTATTCTCTCTCAACTTTGAGAGCTTTTCCTAGCCCTAGCCGCGCGACGCTATAGTGCTCACCTTTCCTCCTCCCGCCGCAATGTCCTCTACTACAGTCGTGCCTCTGGCAATCGCTGCTCCTCCTCCTGGTGATGCGCCTCTTCCTTTGTCTTGTACTCCACAACCCGCTGCCAGTGGTGGGGTCAAGAGTCGGCGTCGGCGAAAACTGAAGCCTACTCTCATGGCTCTATCGGTGATTTCGTCTGTCCCGCCGCTGCCACCTAGTTCTCCTCCCCGAGGTGAGAAGGTGGACGAGATCTCTTTCTCGGTGGGATCGACCTCTTCGGTTCTGCCCATAAAACCGAAACGGGGGAGGCCTCTACGTCGACCACCGGTGCCCTCTCCCTCAAGTAAGGGCCTTCTCGCTTTTCCTCCTTCAAACCCTAGCGAACCGGTTTGCGTGACAGGTCGAACCCTTCCGGCTTCTTTGAGCCCTAAGGGGCTGGCGTGCCTTGCAAGCCATGCTACGACTCCCCTAAACCCTAGAAATCCGCACCACGATCCTATTAGGGTTCCCCTAAACCCTACTGTTCTGGCGTCTCCCGCAAGTAACAGCCTTGTGCACCATGACCTTGCTCTGGCATCGCTGTCTGATGGCGGGGAGCCTAGGGTTTCGACGATGCCTGCTATTATCTCAGCACTACCGAGTGTTGAGGTTCCTGTAGGTCCCGTCTCTGGAAGGGCACATGTTCCTAAGATTACCTGGGATCATGTTCGTATTCCCACGGATGAGGCTTCGGGTGTCAACCCTAGTGTGCTTCCCCCGTTGCGGAGGGACCCAACGAAAGGGAAGCCCCCATGGAGGACCTGCCAAGGACGATAGTGACGGATTTGGGCCTAGGGCGTTGCCTCCGTGCTCAGGCCACGGTACCGATCACTCCGGCGACCCTTGCTACCCCACCGGGTATGACGCGGGATAGGTCGTGGCACTTGGCTACGGCTGAGCCTCCTGCAGGCTCGACTGATAGGGTGACGAACCTCCAATCATCCTTGGAAGGTCTATAGGATGGATTTTCATCCTGTTCCATAGAGGAAGATGAGGAAGTTGAGGTCATGGTTCCGGCGTCTCGGGCGACAACATCGACGACCCTAGCTCGGCAACAATGGGTTTTGCTGGGACGCCTCTAGACCCCTAAGCCCCCACGGAAGGACATGTTTTTGCGTATCATCACAAACGCATGAGGAAGATCTGCAGAGGGACTGGTGATCAAGGATTTAGGGCCAGTCCTTTTCGGCTTCTACTTCTGGTTAGTGGAGTCGCGAGCATGGGTTCGAAGAAATAAACCCTGGTGCTTTGATGGCAAAGTCCTGTTGTTGGGAGACTTGGACCCGTGCTCTCGGGAGCTGCTCCCTCTGGATTTGGTACAACTATGGGTGCATGCTAGAGGACTGTCACCTCTGGTTCGAACAAGGGAGATAAGTATCTCCATTGGCAACGCATTGGGAATGTGTGTGAATGTCCCATGCGACCAATGAGGGATGTGCTGGGGAGGGACTATCAAAATCCGCTTCTGACACATCCTGGAGAAGCCATTACAGAAAGGGTTGGTCCTTAGGTTCCCGGAACTTCCGGACACAATCCATATTGACCTCACGTATACGAAGCTTCCCAATTTTCTGCTACAACTGTGGTCGGCTCAGTCATATTCTGAAGGACTGTACGCGGGCAGTTAGAGGTCCCCCACGATTTTGGGAATTTATGCTGGAATACTACCGAGAGAAGAAAGCCAAGGCGTACGCTACGGATTGGGGAGAACTGGTTCGCCTGCTTGTCACTACCCCGTCGGGTCCTGGCCTCTAAGGTCATTTGAACTGGGATAACAGGCCCCTTATTCCCCCCCGGTCAAGCCATCTGGGCTCGACAACTAGGCCGCCGACTAGGCCATTTGCCCCCCCCCCCCCCCCCCCCCCCGGTGCTGGAGGATCCACTACCACACCAGGATCAACTGGTCGGAAGGGCCTGGGCAGAGTGTGGAGCTCATGAAGGTGGTGTCCCTTGAGAAACTGGAGCTGAGGACAACAAGAATACTCTGAAACGATCAGCAGCTGGGGTCCCTAGGGAGGAACAGTTCAGGGCGGGGAAACAGCCCCGCCAGGAGGAATGAGTGGCACGTTGTGCATCAGGGACTGGCTCTGGGAGGGGTCCCTGTACAATGTGCTGCCTCCCCCCTTCACCTCTACCGTTGAGGTCCCTTAGGATCTTTGGTCTCTCATCCTCCCCCCCTCCGCTTTCTGTCATGGCCTATGAGACATCAAAATACCGCTTACGTCGGTTATGTTCCGATAAGGGTTAGAGAATCGTTGTTCACCCGTTCTGTTTCTTTACACGTGGTCGCAAAATTTATTACTTGAGGCACATCTATGTAATCTCTTGATATTAATAATATTGCACTCTTTGTTCAAAAAAATTATATTGTACCCTTTGTTCAAAAAGAAATAATATTGCATCGTTTGTTAAAAAAAACAGTGGAACGTTAGATTCTCCTTTAAATATTTAATCATGCCAATCTTCCAGAGCTATTCCTTAATTAGTTTTTTTTTTGATCAGCGAGGTTTTTTATAGCCCTGCAACCCCAAGAAGGGAGGAGAGGACGCTGCAATCGTAGCCTGATTGAAGGATTACAAATGAGGGATCATTGAGATCAATTACAATTATGCAGAGAAGGGAAAAATGGCCTACGAACCAAGATACAATTATGCAGCAGGCCTGCAAACAAAAACTCGATTATGCAGCATGAGATGGGGATTTTCTTGAGCAAGCGATAGGGTCTCGGATCCATTCAGTGATCGAGAAGCAAATGTTGGTTCCATCTCTTGCCTTAATGAATTGAAAAGTGTTCATCTGAAGCTTTGAGAGCAAGGAATCCCAATCGATTGAGACCTGGTTGAAGATGCTGTCGTTTCTTGCGATCCACGCAACCCAGAGAATGTACCCTGCAACAATTTTCCAAAAGCGCCTAGCATATCTCGGAGAGAGATTCAACCAGGAGCTCACTAGTGTTCCAAAGTCGCCAGGAATGACCCATGAGAATGACCACCAATTCAGCACTTTGCTCCAGAATAGCCAAACATGTTTACAATGAAGCAGGAGATGCTTAGCTTCTTCGAAAGATTCATCACAGAAAGCACAAAAACATTGCTGAATTGGGATTCTGATTCCTCTGTCTTCAAGAAAGCACCTAGTAGGAATGGCATTGAGACAACAGAGCCAGGTGAATGAGGCTATTTTGGGGGGAAGCCCAAATTTCCAAAGAACAGAACCCCATGAGATTGGGGTGTCCTGAGGCTGGAGCCTGAGGTAAACTTTACTGACTGAGAAACCATCTGAATTAGTGATCCAATTTGGTGTATCCAGAGTGGATTGATTGATAGAAAATTGAGACAGTCTTGAGAGAAGGAGATTGTATTGAGCAAAGTCCCAAGAACTGGTTAGACCAGGGATGTCCACAAACCAGCCAGAGTTACTCCAAAACTCAATAGCTTTTCCATATTTGTTCCTTGAGAGGGAGAAGAGCCTTCCAAACTCATCTTTTAGATGGAGGGAGCCAGTCCAAACATCTTGCCAGAAGTTTATTCTACATCCATTACCTACATTCCAGCTGATACCAGATTGCCCAAAGAGGGAGTTGAATTGGAGATCTCTGGATAAGAACTGAATGTGACCAAGCCAAGATGACTTGTCAATATTGCCTACACTTAGGAGGTTCCAATCTTCAGGGTTCCAGCCGAATTTAGCACAAATAACCAGCTTCCGCAATGAATCAGACTCATCACAGAACCTCCACCACCACTTGGACAATAGAGCATCATTCATTTTGGAGAGAGATCTAATGCCTAGGCCTCCTTCTTCTTTGGAAAGACAGGCAGTGGCCCATTTTACCTTATGAATGGCTCTTTTGGAGGCTGTGCTCCCCCAAAGAAAAGACCTCTGCCATTGTTCCATCTTCCTTATTACACCTTTAGGAGCTTTCAATAGGGACATATAAAGAGAGGGAGAGCACTTAGAGTGGACTTTATCAAGGTTAGTCTCCCACCAAAGCTCAGATGCTTGGCCTGCCAGAGGTTGAGCTTTCTCTTAAACTTGGAGACAACTGGATCCCAAGATTTGATCCTCCTTGGGTTAGCACCAAGATTGAATCCCAGATAAGGTATTGGAAGGGAGCAGGTTGCACAACCAAGAATTTCTGAGACCATTTCATCAGATAGATCTCTGGGGTTTAAGACACAAGAGCTTGATTTTGAGAAATTAATTTTCAACCCTGAGCAGAGTTCAAAGCTTACAAGAGCTAGCTTTAAGTTGCATATTTGAGCTGGACCACCTCTAATAAAGAGAATGGTATCATCAGCAAATTGGAGGTGAGAGACCATTGGACCATTTGATCCGAAGCTGTAGCCTGCATAATCTCCATCTCTGATTCCTTTGCAGAGAACCTGATGAAGTCCTTCACCTGCAATGGCAAAGAGAAGAGGGGAGAGGGGACAGCCTTGTCTGAGGCCCCTTCCCATTTTGAATTCAGGGGATTGGGAACCATTTATGAGAACTGAGATATGAGCTTTGAAGCATCTTTTCATCCACATTCTCCAGGTGGAATTGAACCCCATTTCAACAAAGCAATGATCAAGATAAACCCAGCTTACAGAGCCAAAAGCCTTTTGAAAATCAAGCTTGATGATTGTAATTTGTTCTTTGTCTTTTTTGATGGAGTGAGCAAGCTCTGAAGCAATTAGAACACCATCAAGGATTTGTCTCCCTTTGATGAAGCCAGTTTGGGTGTCACTAACAATATTGCCAATTACCCTTTTAAGCCTTGAAGAAAGAACTTTGGCCAAGATTTTGTAGCTGGCAGTAACAAGGCTTATTGGTCTGAACTCTGTGAATGAAGAGGGATGATCAACCTTTGGGATCAGGGCTAAAAAAGTAGCATTGTTACCTTTGCCAACAGTCCCATGAGAGTGAAAGCCCTGCATGAAGCTCATGAAATCTGATTTGACAATATCCCAGCAAGTTTGAAAGAACTTTAGGGAGTAGCCATCAGCACCGGGGCTTTAGAGCCATTGCAATTTTTAATGGCCAAGAGAACTTCATCCATGGTAAATGGATCAGTGAGGAGAGAAGCTTGATGAACTGATAATTTCTTGAAAGGCAGATCAGGCAGACCCCAGAGCTCAAGATCTTTGGATTTGAAATGATTACTGAAAAAATCAGAGGCCTTTAGCTTAATTGAATCTGGATCAGAATAAGATATCCCTTCAACAATTATATCTGAGATTAGGTTCTTGGAAGCCCTGAAATTAGCAACAATGTGGTAGAACTTGGAGCATTTATCCCCATCTTTTAGCCATAGGAATCTAGCCTTTTGTCTCCAAAGGGATGCTAGCCTTTTGGTTTTCTGAATTAAGAGAGCCCCAGATAGAGATCTTAGAGAAATTTCAGAATCAGAGAGATCCCTTGATTCAGAGATGATGTCAAGGCTCTCTATTTCCTCTTTAAGATCAGAGCAATCCTTCTCAAGATGACCAAACACTGTAAGATTCCAGTGCTTGAGGATGGGTTTTAGAGCTTTAAGCTTTTGCCAAAGGATGTAGCTTGGTGCACCTGAAAATGAGAAGGATTCCTAGGCTTCTTTGATTAGAGGAAGACATCGATCATCGTCAAGCCAAGCATTTATGAACTTAAAATGCCTTGGCCCCCAGTCCACATGATCAGTCTTGAGGAGGATAGGCCTATGATCAGAAAAGCTTCTAGGGAAATTCTTTTGAGAGAGTCTTCCAAAGCAAGAGATGGTTCCTGCATTGATCAGAAATCTATCAAGCTTAGAAAGTTTTTGATTTGGTCCATACCAGGTAAATCTGCCACCAATCATTGGGAGATCAACAAGAGCATTATGCAGCAGAAAATCCTCAAACATTCTCAGTTCAGAATCGGTTACTTGAGACCCACGTTTCTCATCGGCTGAGAGAATAGAGTTGAAGTCACCGCCAATGATGACGAGTCCTGAGTAGCTAACGAGCTCCACTTCGATTTACTTCCATAGGGCAGCCTTAGCAGTACCCAAGAATGGGGCGTAAACATTGATTAAACACAGAGGGGTTGGGGAGTGGACAGTTGACCCCCACCAGTAGATTGCATTTTTCGTGGGTTTAACTCTTTCCATGGTAAAATGGTTGCTTTTCCAGCAGGTTAGGATGCCTCCAGATAATCCCGAAGATGGCTGATTTGAGAGTAGCCATTCAGAACTTAACCCACACGAACGAAGAAAATCGAGGTGCAACTTTTTTAGTTTTGTTTCTTGGATGAAGATTATTAAGGGTTTTCTTTGAGCAATTTCACTGCGGAGCAAATTTCTCTTCTGAGACGAAGAGATCCCTCTCACATTCCATGAGAGGATTGAGAGGTTCATTGACAAAAGGATGCAGTGGCAGCTATGCCACTCGAGGAGTCTGCAGTCCCGCCCGAGTCATTGTGGGGAGCATCTTCGTCAGTCTCGCTAACCCAGTGATCGATCGCTTCATTTTCACTTTGAAGATAAGCCTTGAGCAGAGTCTCTCTTCCTTTGGTTTTAAAACCCATTTTGTTGCATGCTTTGAGGGCCTGGGAGTAATCTTTGATAGTTGGACCAAAAGTTTGAGTTGTGATTGCTTCGTCCAGAGCTGAAGAGGATACAAAGGAATTTTTGGCGCCTTTGGAGGTTTTCCTCTGTTTTTTCCTTTGTTTTTTTGAGACTGGGGGTTTGGGGATTGCTGAAATGGTGGCTTCAGAGTCTTTCGAAGAGGAGTGATCATCTCCTCGAAATTCTGTGTTTGCTTCCCTAGGCTCTTCAAACTTCTCAGCATTAATTTCTCCAAGTTCATCTAACATCTCATTATTCAAATTTCCAGGTTCCACGTGCATTGTATTGAGATGAACCGTTGGAATGGGGAGAGTGCTCGCCACCTCGTTGGCAGAGCCTGAATTAATTTTGGAGCTGGACGAGGTAGATGACTCATCAGTGACCTCATTCCCAATGTCCGACGTGTCCGACGAGAGGGACTTGTTTTCCGGCTGAGCTTCCGGTGGGGGAGTGGTCCTTGGCATCGATGGAATCAGATTACTGTTGGTTTCTGAAACTAATTAGTTAGTTTACTTAAAATGGATACAGTACAGAAGAATGTCATATTCCTATTTAAATACTCTATTAAGCAAATACTTAATAATTAGACACTAATTACTTTAGTGTTATTACAATAAATATAAATGGACCGTGCATGCATGTTTCAGACCGATTGACCTGTCACAAAATTTCTATCTGTTCTAGAGAGAGAGGCTCTGCCCTCTCTCTAGAAAACCCTAGCAGCCCCGTCTACAGCGTCGCTTTTGCTTCTCCTCTTCCCTCGCCGGTGACCTCCATCCCTTAGAGGTTGTCGGCGGGGCTGGTCTCGGTCTCCTTCACCCGTTTTCTTTCGTTCCCCTCTTCCTCCTTCCCCCTGGTCTTCGTTTCTGACAGCCCATCACCAAATCTACTTTCTTTTGGTCCTCCTTTCTCCTCCCAGGCGTCCTCACTTGTGGATCTTCTGTGGGAAACATTTCCGGCAAGGATTTGTTGCAGATCTGGAAGCTCCGAGCTCGCTGAGAAGGATATGGGCTTTCCCGATGGTCGGCTACTCAAAGGTATTTCTCTCCTCCTTTTCTTAGTCAGATCTTCCTTTCCCGACCTCGTTGGGTCGGGGCCTCTCGAGTTTCGAGTAGGTTGTTAGCCCGTGGGCATGTTCGGAGATCTGGGTTTCGATTTGGAGGGGCTGGGTCGCCGGAGGGCTCGCGGTCACTGAGGGTGGGGTCTAGTCCGTTCTCGCTCTTCCTCCCTTTCCCTACAGATCTGCCTTTTTGGTGGTTCAATCGTCGTTTGGTGCTGGCCAGCGTCGAGATGTGTGTCGTCTCCGTGTTATAGTGGCCCCCTTTGCTCTTTAAGCCTCATTTACACTCCTCTTCACCTTCTCAACCCGTTTAGTGGTTGGGGCCTCACGGTTCTTGTTGGTGTTGGCCACCGTGAGGTTGTTTGGTCTTCAGGCCGGTTTCGAAGAGTAGGAAAATGTGGTTTAGGGGGTAAGGGTCACTGTCTCTTCGGCTTCGTAGGTGTGGATTTGCGGTGATCGGGTCTTGGCGGCCTAGTTGGTTGCTGGTGTGAAGCTGGAGGTTCTTTGAATCTAGGGTTTTTTCCTTTACCCTTTTAGTTCTCTGTTTTTTTTAGTGTTGGGCTTATTGTTAGTTTTTCTGGGTACTAAGACCTTGTGTTCTTGTATTGTTTGTCTGGTTCTCCCCTTGTTGGGATTTGGTTTGCTTATTGTTCGTATTTCTGGGTATAGGCATTTGTTAGACCCTGCCTTGTTTCTTGTTCTGGTTTACTTCCCCTGCGTGGGATTGTTCTGTTTACCCTTTTTGGGTTAGTTGTTTTCTGGTTTGAGGTGCCTTCAAGGCATGCTCTTGTTTGTAACTGTTGTTGAGGGTTCGCCCTTGGGGCCATGTTTACACTTTGAAACATGGTTCTTTTATATAAAAAAAACTTGCTGATAAAAAAAAAGACCGATTGACCTCGAGAAAGAAAGTGCTCCGAACTCTACACAGTTAGGGTCTGTGAGGGAGCCACAACTTCTATATATGAGAGGAGCCACCAAATGCACTCCACAAGAGAGCACACATCAAGTGTACCCTCTACGCGCATTCGGAAGCGCAATTCCGATGGGTATTACTACTGCAGAAATGGACTTGGCACACGGATAGAAAAGATTTGTCACTAAAGTTTTAGAACCTTAGCCACGGATAGGCACATCCGTCAGCCAGATTATAACTTGCCTGACGGATGAGAAATCCGTAGCTGAGGTGTTCTCACCTGGCTGACGGATAAAAAATCCGTGGAAAAGGTCGCCCGTATCCGTCAACCAGGTGAACACTTGACTGACGGATACAACATCCGTAGGTAAGGTTTTCTCATCTTACTGACGGATGTAAAATCCGTGGAAAAAGTTTCCCGTATCCGTCAGGCAGGTGAGGAAACCTTACCTTCGGATGTTGTATCCGTCAGTCAAGTTTTAAAAGCCTAGTTACAGATATTATATCCGTCAAGCAAGTGAGAATCCTTTCCCATGGATGTATTATCTGTCAGTCAAGCTACTTGTATCCGTTGGTAAAGTGAGCCAGTGTACAAATTATTTCCGAAATCATTTATAGTCATCCAGATGAAAATATCGACATAATACATGAACTTGTATTATACAAGCGGTATATAAGCACAACAACAGTTAATAGATAATGTGTTTTGTAAAAGTACATTGTTTTCATAACCGATTAATCATCCGAAAACTTAAACAACAAAATACATAAACGAGTATCAGTTCTTCTAAAAAACAAAATACATAAACGCATAATGATAGAGTTACGAAGCAAGCAGATTTCTGATAAAACGCTTTTGCATTGCCTTCAAATCTTCCATCCATTCAACAAAACGTCTAAACCAAACAGGCTCCTCTATAGCTTCAAGGTCATTCTCCTGAACCTCGTCCAACAACGGAGGCCTCTGCAGCGGGCCTACACCATCAGGGGGTGGAGGAAGGTCATCACATTTCTCACGCATCAGGCGTTCAATGTAATCGAATCGTTGATGTCCTTCCTGCACTAGGCGGTCATACTATTGCAGCCACGCTAGGGCAGCTGCAGCGTTGGCTCTTTGTGGATCAGGTATTTGTGCTACTGTTCCTGCATTTTTACGACGACGCCACCTACGCTCGAGTCGCGAATTAAAGTTCGGTTTCATCCTGACTTAAACAACAAATTACAATTATAACTAATCCCAAAGAATTAAGGCAAAACATACGAAAGTAGTATTCATAAAAACTAACACTTAATTAATAAAGTAAAGAAAAAGTAAAGCATTCATTAAAAAATTAAAACACAGTCATATAAAGTGATATTTAATAAGAAGGTATCCTTAATTAACACAATAGTTAAGTACTAATACAATAATATTCTAGCTAGGGCGTCTAGTCTTCGAACTTGCGTTATGCGTTGTCTTTCAGCCACTGCACGTACACCCTTGCGTCATGCTTCGGGCCGCGCATGGAGGTGGCTCCATCAGATGTACGAGACTCAGCAACCCTTGCATAAACATGCCTAGCTCTTTCCTCAAGCCTAGCTCTTGCATCAGCTCTTTCATCGGCTCTTACATCAGCAAACCTTTCTCTTTCAGCAGCTCTTTCAGCCGCAATCCTTTGTCCCTCTCGGTTAATGAGGCCTCGTAACCTCATCTGAGCCGCTGCTACCGCTCTCGTGCGTGGCAACGACTCTCTTGGAATGTTGTTGAACAATCGCATCATCTCACCATGCAAATCAACCTCCACACGTTGTGGTCCATCATATTCGTCCTCTAAGACTATCTCGTTTTCCCCTACGCTACTTCTGTCATCCATGACTAAATGAAAGTAAACCTTAGTACTATATCAAAACGAATATACCATAAACAAATTTAAATCAACCCCGACCACTCAAAACATAATAACCATACATATATTACCATTCATAAAATGTATTAGCATGGGATATTAATTACCGAGTCATACAATTCATACTTAAATATAACCTAATTTAAACATCGTTCATACACTAAGTAGTAAACTAGTCTCGGAACGGGCGCTTGGAAGTCGATCCCACAGACGGAGTCCGTCTTGCGCTTTCAGCAGACTGTCTCTTAGCGGCGAGCCTATCTCGTTCTACCCTTTGCTTTCTAAGTTTAGCTCCTTTTGCTGAAATCAGACGCCTAATATACATGCGAGTCTCTGCCTCGCGAAGTGAAGAAAGTCCCCTAGGCAATTTGTTCATGACTAAATTCATTGATTTCTCCCAGTGTACATCCCTCACTACTGGCACTTCTTCAGCAATGAGATCTGTCTCAGTTAGGCTATTCTCCCTAACACTACTGCTATTGGTTTCATCCATTGAAATGAAAACCTAATACATGCAGTCATGAACTTTTTTTTTCTTCAGAATGTCACTCTAATAATTGTAGTTTTGCAGAATACAAAATTAATAATTGCAGAATTCCTTATGGATGCTAAGTTTACGATGCGTGTTCGAACCAAAATAATTATTGCATAAATTTCCGAAGTTCAAACCCTAAAGATTAAAATTTATATTACAACATAAACATATTGTATTATATTAAACCTAAACCCTAATTCCTATTGGAGGATACGTTTATAAATTTCAGAAACTATTTCTAAACCTTCATTAATTTTTGAAACTATTTCTAAATTTCTGAAACTATTTTATTTCTCAATTTCTAAAACATTTAAAATTTCTGAAACTATTCTAAATTTATGAAACTATTTCTAAATGTTTGATTAAACACTATAAATTTCTACAACAGTACACAAACCCATAAACATGAATAACAAACTAATTGAAAATTTTCTACAACATTATTGAAGTGATTAAACCCTAAATTATTACCTGATGTAACGAAGTGAAAGGGGGAGCACGACAGAGTAGAGGGAGCACGCCGGAGCAGCGGGAGCACGCCGGAGCAGCGAGAGCACAATGGAGAAGCCGGGGGACGCAGGGGAAGCCAGAGGACGCCGGGGAAGCAGTAGGACGCCAGAGCAGAGGGAGAGGGTTCGGGGAACGGGCTGAAAGAGAGGGAGGCGCATAAATGAGGGAAATTAGGGTTCGGGGGTTATATAGAGCTTTCAGCTTACCGACGGATACGTATCCGTCGATACAGGGTATTAATGGGAACGACACCGTTTTGCCCATGCCACTTAGCGAGAAGTTGGAATGAGGGAAATTAAGGTTCGGGCTTACCGACGGATTCACATCCGTCTGAAGAACACGTTGACTGGTTTGACCAACTAACCGTCATCCTTCCCGACCCTCGTTGTTTTCGTAATGGAACGTATACTTCAGGTGTCATGTATATCACACATATTTTGTAACTATGCATAATAATATGAAAATCTCCTAGTTGGACGACACACATTCGTATTGCATAGTACAATATCTAATCATTGAGCAGTGTAAAAATGATCATTTCAATCAGTACGTCCGTGTTTTGTTGTAATATTATGTAATCAACACCGTTCATGTTGTATGTAATGTTATAAAGATTATCCTTGTGCCCCAAATTCTGTGATCGAACGGTTCAAACCTCCCGAACATTGTGGTCAATGAGGTCGGTGAAGTTTGGTCAAACAGCTTTACCTACGGATACATGAACCTTCAGCTATGGATACAATATCCCTAGTGTAAGTATTGCTATACCTATGGATGTAACCCTATCCGTAGGTAAGGAATTTAATAAATATCAAATTGAAACATATGGTAGACATAATTAAATTATTCATCACAAATATGTTTGTAATATGATAAAACAATTAGTGATGTACTTAAGTTTCCAAAAACATGTTTTTTTGATGTATTTATCGAATATTTTGTAATCAAAACAGGGGAATTGCTCTCTGTTCTTGGGGGTTATATATGTCGGTAAGGTGGTAATCCTTACCGACGGATGTAACCTTATCCGTCGGGTTGATGAACATATATTTTTCAAATAAATTCCATTTTTCAAATTTATTTAATCGATAATTAATCCTTACCGACGGATGTACCTATCCGTCGGTGTACCCTTACAACTGTATTAATCCCAGCCACGCAAATTGCTTTCCCTTTATCTCTTTTTCCATTCCTAAACCCCCTTCTTCCTTCCCCAACTCATTCTTCCTCCCTCGACTTATTCTTTCTCTCCCAACTCATTCTAAACCCCTTCTTCCACTAAATTTATTCCACAAAACTCTTCCTCACATGTCCATATAGGTGTTGCTTGCTTCAAACAGGAGAATGGTACGTAACCAAATTTTCAATATTTCGATTCATGACTATTTATATTATTTTTGTGTTTGTATTGTGTCCAATATTATTACGTATTATTGAATGTTGATCAGGAATATATTGATAAGAGTTGGATGAGTTTGAGTAAGTACGATCAAGTTATATAGAAGGGGTAGGGTTGTTTATCGAATATATGCAGAGAAATGTACCGAATATTGAACGACATAGGTGTCCGTGTGGTTGTTGTCTTAATGTATACTATCAATGTGTGTCTGATATATATATATATAGGGTTGGTATTAGGTACAAACCACCCCTTATTGTGCAAACTATGAACTCACCAGGTGCTGACACGTGGGCGCGCGCGCTGCTGGTGCACGCGCATAGTGCTGACACGTGGCGCGCACGGTGCTAATAGTTTGGGCGCACAGTGCTAATAGTTTGGCACTGTGCTAAACTATTAGCACCGTGCGCGCGCGTGGTCAACATGCTCACGCGCGCGGGCAGAGGCGCGCACGAAGCTGCCACGTGTCAGCATCGCGCGCGCTTTGCTGACGTCACTTTGACCGCATCCTGTGGCTTAGATTGGTTCGTAGTTTGCACAATAAGGATGGTTTTTACTGGATAGCTACCTATATATATACGGGTGCAATCAGGTGCGAACCAAGGGTTACGGTGCGAACCTGCTTGTGTAGTGTATCTGGTTTGCGGAAATAGTGTTCTTGGTTTGCGGTGTTTTCGCAAACCATATTTTTCTCAAGATAAAATTCTTTTTTTTCAAACTGCTTTTCCGCAAACTGGGATGCTTATTTCCGCAAACCATATTCGCTATTTTCGCAAACCAGATACACTATTTTCGCAAACCATATATTTTCTCAAGATAAAATGCTGTTTTTTTCAAACTTTTTTTTCCGCAAACTGGGATGCTTATTTCCGCAAACCATGTTCGCTATTTCCGCAAACCAGATTTGAGGTTCGCAGGTTCGCACCGTAAGAGAGGTTCGCACGTGAATGTCTCCCTATATAGGGAAGCAATCACGTGCGAATCTGCCAACTCAACAACAACATGACACGTGTCGCGCTTAGAAATGCTCATCTTTTTTTTCCCCACCAAGTTTATTAATTTAATTTTTCCCGCTTCGTTTCAACTCCGATTTAATTTTTTTTGCACCAATATTCTTATTTTTTCAAGAGCTTTCTAACAAGTAGTGGATTGCATATATTTTGATATGTTTTTGAATACGTGTGTGGATGTGTGAATATGAGTGCGAAAAAGTGTGATGTGTTTTGCAAATTTATTGTATATGGTTTGCGGATTTAGTGTATATGGTTTGCAGATTTAGTGTATATGGTTTGCGGATTTAGTGTATATGGTTTGCGAATTTAGTGTGTTTTGCAAATTTAGTGTATATGGTTTGCGGATTTAGTGTATATGGTTTGCGGATTTAGTGTATATGATTTGCAAATGTAGTATATGTGGTTTGAATATTACAATTAGAAAGTAGATAGATTTGCCAAAAAAGTTGATAACCAATTGTACTGTGTATTGTATAACTAACAGAAGAGATCATCAAAACCATAAAGAAATTGAGACCAATTGTAATGTGTATTGTATAACCAATTGTACTGTGTATTATATAACTAACAGAAGAGATCATCTAACATATGTGCATGCATGCATCTGTCTTCAGTGTTAATTAAAACCATAAAGAACTCAGATCATTAATCAACATGTTGCATATAAGATGAGTATCTACAATGCACACTTGATAATTATAAACAAAGGCCATGGCAAGATCGACTACTTATGTGATTACTACAAGTTACAAGAACAACTATCTAAGGCCTAAAAGAATTACACACCCAACACTTGAGTTTTCGTGTCTTCTCTTTCATCACTTAGGATATACACTAAATTCGCAAACCATATACACTAAATTCGCAAACCATATACATTAAATTCGCAAACCATATACACTAAATTCGCAAACCATATACACTAAATCCGCAAACCATATACACTAAATCCGCAAACCATATACACTAAATTTTCAAAACACACTAAATTCGCAAACCATTTACACTAAATCCGCAAACCATATACACTAAATCCGCAAACCATATACACTAAATCTGCAAACCATATACACTAAATTTGCAAAACACATCACACTTTTCGCACTCATATTCACACATCCACACACTTATTCAAAAACACATCAAAATATATGCAATCCACTACTTGTTAGAAAGCTCTTGAAAAAATAAGAATACTGGCGCAAGAAAAAAATGAAATCAGAGTTGAAACGAAACGTGAAAAATTGAATTAATAAACTTGATTATAAAAAAAAGTGGGGCATTTTCTGAGCGCGACACATGGCGCAATCTGGTTGAGTTCGCATGTTCACACCATAACTCATGGTTCGCACCTGATTGCTCTCCTATATATATATATATATATATGCATTTGTTAAGGAACGAGATGATGAGGGGTTACGATGTGTGGATTTTTCACGGTGAAAAAGTGCACATTCCTTCGATGACGAACATAAGGAATATGTGTAGAAGTAGTAATTGGGAAACTGGAGGGACATCAAGTAACAATAATGTGGTTGTAAATGAAGAGCACGTCCAAAATGATCCAGTAGTTATGGAGTATATGCAAGATGTGTTCCCATTTCGTTGCGGCGGACAAATGGATAAACTCGTGGAGGGTGACGATGAAAATGATGATGTTGAAAGAACGGTTGAACAAGAAGCATTAGACAACTACACTAAAATGTTGGCAGAGCATAAAAAACAGTTGTATAAAGACGCGCCAACAGATATGTTGACGGTGATCATGGAGTTGATGGCGCATAAGGATAAATATCAATTGTCCAATGAAGCTTTCACAGCGTCTTGTGTGTTGCATAAAGCAATGTTCCCAAAAGACAACCACTACCCTGAGTCATTCAAAGAGGCGAAAAAGGTGTTGAAGAGTGTGGGGATGGGTTATAAAACTTACCATGCTTGTGAATATGGTTGTACCTTATTTGACGGACCTCATGCGGAAGATGATATGTGTTACATATGTGATTCACCTTGCTACGAGAAAATTGTTGGCATGCGAAAACCTAAGGCTAAGAAAACTGTGAGATACTTCCCCATTATTCCACAGTTGCAGAAATTGTACAGTTCGCCAGATATTGCAAAGAAAATGCAGTGGCATCGTAGTAAGGACATAATAGTCGACCCGGATAAGTTGAAGCATCCAGTTGACGGGGAAGCCTGGTTGGGTTTCGACAAGACCTGGTCGCGCTTTGCAGATGAACCTGCCAATGTGCGTCTTGCATTGGCAACAGACGGATTTAGTCCATTTGGTTCCAATGCTGTCCCTTACAGTGTGTGGCCCGTTGTAGCGATGCCTTATAATCTACCACCGGAGTCGTGCATGAAGAAAGATTTTAACTTCTTAACGTTATTGATATCTGGGCCTAAATCGCCAAGTAAGTGCCTGAATCAGTTAATGAGACCTTTGATTGATGATTTACAAAAGTTGTGGGCTCACGGGGTTGTGACCTATAATGCCTTCCAGAATCGAACTTTCAAGATGCGAGCGGCAATATTATTGACTATTAGTGACTTCCCCGAGTTAGGAATGTTGGGAGGCATAAAGACAAAGGGGTACAAAGCATGTCCAATTTTCTTGGATGACCTTGAATCGCGTCACAGTTGCAACAAGACTTACTACGTTGGAGTCAGGAAGGACTTTCCAGCTAATCACGCTCTTCGTAAGAATAAAAAAATCGACTGGAAACAAGAGAAAAGGAAATCTCATCCCCAAAAGAATGGCTATGATATATATGAAGAAATATCGGGCATTCATTACATCCAAAGTTTGTAAAGAAGAACAAGGGCGGCGAAGATAGGTTGTGTTGGACACATGAGTCGATATTCTGGGAACTCCCATACTGGACATCTTTGAGGACAAGGCACGCATTAGACGTGATGCATATTGAGAAAAATATTTGCGACAATCTTGTTGGAACCCTGTTCCACTTACCAGGAAAAACGAAAGATGATTTGAAAGCCAGACAAATGTTGCAGGATATAGGTGTGCACAATGATCTATGGCCCCAAACAAGAGGTAGGACGACTTGTTTACCTTATGCCAACTACACGATCAAGCCTGAGAAATGTGGGGAAGTTCTTGAAAAGGTTGCGAATATACAATATCCGTCAGGTTATGCAGGATGCTTGAAAAACAAAATCAGCTTGAAGGATAATAAGTTTTCCGGCTTAAAGACTCACGACAATCATGTGTTGTTGCAACATATACTTCATATCGTTATACGCCCTTATGTGGCACCTCACGTGGCGACCGTTATCTGTGAGCTGGCAAATTTCTTTCAATCTCTCTGTGCAAGGGAGATTTTAAAAAAGAAACTGAAGCAGATGCAAGAAGATATTTACTTGATTCTTAGTAAGTTGGAGATGATATTTCCTCCGGCATTCCAAACTATCATGGTACATTTATGTAAACACCTTCCATCTCAAGTTCTACAAACCGGTCCAGTCCACTATACTTGGATGTTCTCTATGGAACGTGAATTGGGGTATTACAAAAAATGGGTGCGCAACCACCATTTTCCAGAGGGTTGCATCACAGAATCATACATTAATCACCAATGTGCGACCTTCATCAATTTATACCTCGATAAACGAACCATCGAACCCGAGAAGCCAGATAGATGGGGTATCTCAATTGTCTGCAAACATGTAATCCCATCAATTCAGGTGTGGGAGCCAACATTAACCACGAGGGAAAAAAAAGTTGCGCATTGGACAGTGATGTAGATGTGTGACGATTTCCGCACCACGATGACAGGTTTTATAGCGGATTACGAAAGTGAATACCCTCAATCAACCAGTTTACATCATCGAATCGATACATTCTGAACAATGTTCAAGGACACTATAAGTGCAAAACAACCTAAATGGTGTATTTAGGTTTAACCATTCTCTTGCACATGGGTTTCTAGTAATTACTCTTTCTTTTAATTACCAGATGGATCCTTGTTCCGACCAAGATCAACAATATGCGGCGGCGAAGGCTTTGAGTCGTTATGTGCAGAGAGTCAATTTTTATGCACAATGCCACGTACACGGTGTGAAATCCCTATCCGAAGAACGTGATAAAGGAAGAACATCATAGAATTGTGGAGTAATGCTCGAAGCAGAGGGCGATTTTGTGTATTACGGTGTGTTGTTATACGTAGTCAAGCTTATCTACACAGGAAGGATGCCGATAGTTTTGTTCAAATGCCGATGGTATGATTTGAATACCGTGACAGTAGATAATGGTTTGATATCGATAAATACCAACACAAATGCTTATAAGGATGATGCTTTCTGCCTCGAAACCATGGCCAAACAGGAAAGTTCTAATTCTCATTAACATATATTTGTTGGTATCTGCCGACTTTCGAAGTTGACTTATAATTAATATTCTACGTTTGTGTGCATGTAACAGATATTCTACGTCGATGACTTGAAAAAAGGTGGAGGATATAAGATCGTGAACAAGGTCGCACATAGAGGATTATTCATCTCCGAAAAGGTTGTGACCAGAATTTCATATGAAGTTGACACCCCTTACCAAGAGATCCAGTTTGAAATTTCTTCCCAAGTTGTAGCCGAACTAAATGAAATCCCTCCTTCTGTTGGGGAACTGCAAGAGATTGAAGATGTTGCGGATAACGACGACGTCGACGAGGATACTAAAGATGACTGTGATGGTCATGGATACAACAATGACGAGAGGAACGACTCAGATTAAATCTGTACCTGAACAACTTCGCATATTATACAACAAACTACTATTACTATAGTTTTTTGTAACACTGTTAATTGTGTACCACATATTTAGGTGCTCCAGGTGGTTTCTGAAAGACGAAAAGACATTTATTTGGAAAAAATCTGTTCACCAACCCGACGGATAAGGTTACATCCGTCGGTAAGGATTACCACCTTACCGACATATATAACCCCCAAGAACAGAGAGCAATTCCCCTGTTTTGATTACAAAATATTCGATAAATACATCAAAAAAACATGTTTTTGGAAACTTAAGTACATCACTAATTGTTTTATCATATTAAAAACATATTTGTGATGAATAATTTAATTATGTCTACCATATGTTTCAATTTGATATTTATTAAATTCCTTTCCTACGTATAGGGTTAGATCCGTAGGTATAGTAATCCTTACCAAACTTCGTCGACCTCATTGACCTCAATGTTCGGGAGGTTTGAACCGTTCGATCACAGGATTTTGGGCATAAGGATAATCTTTATCACATTACATACAACATGAACGGTGTTGATTACATAATATTACAACGAAACACGGACTTACTGATTGAAATGATCATTTTTACAATGCTCAATGCATAGATACTGTACTATGAAATACGAACATGTTTAGTCCAAGTAGGATATTTTCATATTAATACCTATCGTTTAAAAATATGTGTAGCATACATGACCGGTGAACCTAACGGTCCATTACGAATACAACGAGGGTCGGGAAGGATGACGGGTTGTTGGTCAAACTAGTCAATGGGTCTCTATAGACGGATGTGCATCCGTCGGTAGGCCCGTAACTTTCTCGAAATTTCGCTAAGTGTTGTGGCCAAAACGTCGTCGTGTCATGTAAGAAGGTTTACAGACGGATATGTATCCGTCGGTTAGCCTTTAAGTAGATAATGCCCTCGAACTCTAATTTCCTCTCATTTCTGCCTCACTCGATCTCTCTCTCTTCCTCACTCATGCGATCTGCCGCTCTTCTTCATCGCCGACCTCAACTCCGACTCCGTCCTCAACTCCGACGCCGACCTCATCTCCGACGTTGTCGACGACCCCATCTCCGACTCCAATTTTCTGTCCCTCAGACCACGCTCTCTCGAACGCGTACCCCATCGCGGACTCCGACCACCCTCATCGCGGACTCCGACCACCCTCATCGCGGACTCCGACCATATCAGTTGCAACTCCAAGCTTTGTCCCGTTCGAGCTCAGGTTCAAGCTCACACATCCACACCCTACATGCCAAGCTACGAGGCTACACTTTCAGGTTCGTTTTGTCTTCATTTTTATGGATTTAGGGTTTGTATAATTTCTATTTAAGCCTTTTCACCACATAGAATCGCCTCTTTGCTTCGTCCGATTCAAACTTAGAGACCCATTTTGTATATGAACTTCAATCGTTCTTGGGTAGAGACCAATGTTGTAGATTGAGCTATGGGGGGATATCTGGGTGACATTTGTGGATCTGGAGATGAGTGGAGATAGGGAAGTGATAATTGTAGTTGTAGTGTTAATTGTATTGAGTAGCGATAGTGATAACAAAAAAGGCTCGCTAGGAGCTGGCGTCTCTGTAATTGGGGTTCCATTTCAATCAAAGTTTGCTGAGTTATCATTTGGGCGTTATGGCTTTGGGATTTACATGTACATCTGTTACATTCCATTTTGTATATGAACTTCAATCGTTCTTAGGTAGAGACCAATTTTGTAGATTGAGCTATGGGGGGAGATTTGGGTGAAATTTGTGGATCTGGAGATGAGTGGAGATAGGGAAGTGATAATTGTAGTTGTAGTGTTAATTGTATTGAATAGCGATAGTGATAATAAAAAGGGCTCGCCAGGAGTTGTCGTCTCTGTAATTGTGGGTTCCATTTCAATCAAAGTTTGTTGAGTTATCATTTGGGTATCATTTGGGCATTATGGCTTTGGGATTTACATGTACATCTGTTACATTCTTGTGGGTGGATTTTGGGATGTAGGGTTACAAGTTAAGGTATTGATGGATTAAGGGTTTGAAATGAATTAATGGATTTAGGGTTTGAATTGAATTGAGGGATTTAGGTTTGTATGGATTGAGGGATTTGTGGCTTAAATTGAATTGAGGGATTTAGGGTTTGAATTAAATTGAGGGATTTATGGTTTGTATGGAATAAGGGATTTAGGGTTTGAATTGAATTAATTGATTGAATAGATATTAAGACCTTGCTTATTAATCTGGTCTAGGTTGAGGTTAGTCTCAGTTTGTTGTTGTACTTTGTTTTCTTCATGTTTGTAAAATTTGGATATATGATTGTTAGAACCATCTTTAATTTGGTTGTATTTGTTGATCAAAAAAAAGAAAAGAAGAATTCTAGTATCTAAGTTTGAGTAATTCCGTTTATGCAATCTCTGAAGTATCGTTTTACTAATTCGTATGCATTTTTTTGTAATGCTTTCGATGATTCAGATATTTTTTTTGTTCAATTGATAATTGACGATTCAAAAAGTGAAATAATCTGATGATATGTTACTCAATGACAATTTGAATGCCCAACCTTTATTTGTTATGTGAGTTTGCAGGATGGGAAGGAAAAATAGCACCCGGTTCTTCACCCGACTCCAATTCTTGTTCAACCCTCATACCCCTCAACAACCATCAGAATCGAGAGACAATACCATCGCCTCTTCACAGTCTACTGCTTGCGCTCCTCCCAATCGACGCATAAGAGACTGCCGGACCCCTGCGAGTAGTGTGGATGAGGGAGCCTCCACAACAAGCAACAGTCCGCCTGCACCGAGCATCCGGTGTCCTCAGGAAGTCATTGACAATGATGATGTGGCTGCAATGTTGGAGGGAGAGGAGTATTGGCCTCAAAAGAAGGCAAAGACGGGGAAAAGACGAATGGTTACGAACAAAAACCTCCAATGTCGCTTGAAGAAGATGGCTGATGGCGGGAAATTCAAATTGGGGCATAACGGGAAGGAAGTAACCGGCATGCTGGACCGGGGGGATGCGTGAGGGTCATTGGCGCCACCATTCGTACGTACATGCCAATGGACAAACCTAATTTCGACAGTTTGCCTGAAGATGATCAGGAGTTTCTGTTTCACCAGTTAACCGTAAGTATAGTATTAAAGTTTTCTTCTCATTACAACTTTTATTTAGGTTTTGTAGTTTATTTCTGATTGTTTGCCTTTTGTGTAGTGTATGTTTGAGTTCTGTCTTGGGGAGTACCATGGGGAGCTACTGCAGTTCATCATGTCAACGGCCAAAAGCCGTTTTAGGGAGTGGAAGTATGAGATACACATGTGGGTCCTCAAATGGAAGAAGAAGAACCCGGGTGTAGCAGTGCCTACACCGTTCGAGTTTCAAGAACGTCCGGAGCAGTTCGCGTGGCTACTCCAACACTTTGTATCCACGAAATTCAAGGTAACAAACTTGATTGTAAAGCTTCATTATAATTGTTTTGTTTCATAATTTTCAGTTTTATGTTTGAGTTTTTTACATGTTCGTTATGGTAACTAACACATAATTGCAGTTATTGACAATTGTGGGACTGCAAATCGGAAAAAGAACGTCCACGCTCACCACGGGGGTAGTATGACATTCAAGAAACGGGTCAAACTTTGGCTTGCGCGAAAATCCCTTCTTCCAAGCCTTGACGCATACGTAGAGGCTTACACGAAGGAAAATGACAAGAACGAGCACAACATAAAAAGCGTGGTAAGTTTCTTGAATTTTTGAGCAGAATATTATCTTTAGATTACATATTTTTTATTTATGGCATAAATTCATACAATATTACCACGTATTTGTCTAAT
Organism: Erodium maritimum; assembly: GCA_963921825.1. Classification (NCBI taxonomy): domain Eukaryota; kingdom Viridiplantae; phylum Streptophyta; class Magnoliopsida; order Geraniales; family Geraniaceae; genus Erodium; species Erodium maritimum. The sequence continues at coordinate 41,888,722 of OY997592.1, read as the reverse complement.
GCAAACTTCCTGCTGTATTTTTCATTAGGAAGAAGCCAAAATCATTGTGGAAGCAGCTCAGGAGAAGGTGTGCGAGTCACAGATGATCGAGTGTGAGGATTCATCCCCTACCATCTTCACACCGTTGACTGTGGAGGAAGAGCTACCCATCATGCATCAAATCGTCAAGAAGCCTCAGAAGGGTAGATTCCAACCCGGTTTCGGTCATGCGGTCACATCCCAACTGTGAGGGATAGGCACGACGGTCAATGCTCCAGTGCACGGTCTACAAGCTCATCTGAGGAGCTAGAAGAGTTGAGGACCCACATGGTGCAACAAGAGGCCGTGTTCACACAACGTTTGGAGGAGCAGCGCCAAGCCATGATTGCTGAGCAGCGCAAACTAATGGAAGAGCAGCGCAAGGATATGGAAGCCAAGTTTCAACAAATGATGGCAATGGTTGCCTCCCAGCAAGCTGTCGTCCCTTCCACAACGACCCCGTCTTCAGTACCGTCATCAGCCCCACTCTCTGTAGTACAACAGACTTCTGGCCCACTCTCTTCAGCAGCAAACCCCGAGTAGTAAAATTTTCCCCCGAACTTTAATTCAGTTTTTAAAACTTTTAAATATGTTTGTATAAACAGATTTGCATGACTTTGAACGATGTTGTATGTTGGAACAATTATATTTTATGGATGCAATGCAGTTTGTAGAATAATTTATACAGGTTTGCACAAGTACCAGACCAAGTTTAGGGTATATGCATGATTGGGGGCAGCATATTTCAATTTTTTTTGTTCCGGTAATAATTTTTGGCCCACAGATACAAAACATCGTATTCGTAGGTGGAGTTTAACACTTTACCTACAGATGCAAACCGTAGGTAAAGACACGAAGCTACGTTACGGGTTTCATCCGTGACTAAGGTTTTGTACTTTACATACGGATACAATCTGTAGGTAAAGTGTCAAACCTTGGCCATGGATACCATCCGTAGCCAGGGTATCCGTATGTATAGTCAAAAGCCTAGCTACGGATCCAATCCGTGGCAATGGTATCCGTAGGACAAGTAACACACCTTACCTACAGATCATATCCGTAGGAAAAGAATAAAAACATCACCTACGGATACAATCCGTCTGACAACTGGATAACGTGGCCTACGGATGCTATCCGAGGAGTGGTTGTCAATCTTACCTACGGATAGTATCTGTGGAAAAGGATATCTCCTCACATACGGATACAAGTGTCCGTCTTCCAAAAAGTTCCCCGACGAGACCTGGCCGACGGATACATTCGTAGGCGAAGCCTTATGCCGACAGATATGATGACATAGCCTACGGATCGTATGTGTATGTAAAGCCCTTTTCAGTAGTAGTGTATGGATCACGATTCGCTGTTTGTACGGTGTAGCGTGTGTGAACCGCGAACCCCAACCATTTGGTGGATCTATCTTAAATAGATGGATGGCTCGGGTGCCGGTTCATCGAGTTATGAGGCCTTAAGCTAAAATTTTTGACGAGATTTTTTGTTTCTTTTAATATGAGACGATATTCTCATAATTTTTTAAACGATAAAAATATACTTATATATGATAAACTTTATCCCTTAAATCAATTTAAGCACATTAATAAAAATAATTATGTTATAAACATGTCGAAATTTTATTTGAATGTTTTTTTTCTTTAAATTTTGCTGGTTGATTCTATTTTTTTATTAGAAAAAAATGCATTAAAAAAGTGGTGTGGGTTTTGGGTAAGAAACCACAAACGACCAAACCAACACAAGATCCAAACAAGGTCTTGAAGACCCGAAAAAGCCTGGAAAAAAAACACAGTCGCACCACTAAGAGGGGGGGATAAACAAAGGACGAAGAGAGGAAGCAAAAGAGCTCAATCAGGCTCAGAAAGAGCAACTATTGGCGACTTCGCCCAGGACCTAGGAGAAGGAGCTCGCCCTTTCGTCTGAATCAAAGTGAGCGCCCCAAACAGGATTCTCCGAAAAATGATAATCGGATCATGGACCGGAGCATAAATTAGGCGGACCATAACTCTTCTAAATTGCAGAAGCCCAGAAAATCGAGTCCAACCTATCTGTGCTAGAAAAGACATCAAAAGCTCTCGAAGTTGAGAAACCATGAGAGTCCAAAGACTAAGACAATCTGTCCGGGCGGGAACTTTCAAGACGAACACCGAAGAGAAAGGTGTAAAGGCTCTCTATGGCACAGAGCTCTCTATCAAGAAGATGGTACTGGAAAGTGAAGTTCCAACCATTGTTCGTCTGATAATGAATAACCGACTGATCTTTCTAGGTCCACTAACAATAAAAAAGCAGGGGAATAGAGTCTAAAGAGGAACATCCGTGACCTATGCATCTTCCCAAAAGCGAATGAAATAACCAGACTCTAACCCCCATCGAACTTTCGTTGGCCCAAAAATCTTAGGAAAACGAGGATCTTGAGCCAAAAGAGTAATATGACGAAGAACCAAAGAAGAGGAGCAATGGGAGAGCGGAAGACAAGATAGATTCCACTCGGACCCGTCCCAGCCGTGACGAGCACACAACACCCTCCTCCATTAGGAAGTTCACTTTGTGGAAAACCACCACCACCACTTCAGAAGGAAGCTCTTGTTCAACGCCTCCAGGTTGCGGACAACAAGACCCAATGCAAGATTAGAAAAACACACTCTATCCCAACTGACCTTAGCAAAACAACCCTTGGTCGAAGAGGAAGCCCAAAGAAGGCATCGTTGGATCCTCTCCATAAGAAGCAAAACTGGTTGGCTAGAGTGTATCGAATTAACATGAAGTGACCCTCAAAAGAGAGAAGACGAGCTTTTCATACCCCAAGCCTCGCCCGAAACTTGGCAATAATCGGGCCCTAAAAGGAAACGTTCCTTGTGTTGGCTCCAAGAATAAAACCCAAATAAGTAATGGGGAGGTGACCTATGTCGCAATCAAAGGCTGGGGAAAGAGAAAAGCTGGATGATGTATCAATGCCAAAGGTGAGAAGAATCGACTTGTCAAAGTTGGTACACAACCCCGATATCAACTCAAAACAATGAAGCGACATACGAACGTGATACAGCTGCAAAGGATCAGCCTCAAAAAAAAACAAAATGTCATATGCAAACTGGAGGTGAGAGACACAAATGTCAGCTCCCACCCAGACTCCACTAAACAAGCTCAATCTAAAGCCACGTTCAAAGAACTAGTGAAGACCTTCGGCGACAATGATGAACAAAAAGGGGGAGATAGGGCACCCTGACAAACACCTCGAAATATGGAAAACTGAGTAGATGAGGATCCATTAATAAGAACGGAGGAGTGGCCCTCAAGACAAGAAAAAATCCCCATAATCCACCGAGAACCAAAACCCATCTCGCACTAATGCTGCATCCAAAGCCAAGTGCCAGGGAGTTCCAACCATCGGAAAATCGGAACGGGTAAGGGGTATGCGATCTTGAAAGCGGACTCGGCTGGTTACCCGTTCGGTCCTGGGTGAGATTGCAAAGAGTACTCTCACTGGATCGAATGATGAAAGCGTTCAGAAGGTCGAAGTTGTTCCTAGATCCATAGAAGTTGATATCATCCAGCACCCTGTCCCGGAAGTGACGCAGGGTCTCGCTATCCTAGTGGGATTTTGCCTCATGTGTACGTTGAGTCCATTGGAGCGATCACGATCCCGGCAATGGAGAGTACCGCCGCTGATTTAGTTTCTCTGGGGAAGGTTGATAATAATACAAGGTATTTGGGTACAAAGATTTTCGTATACAACATCCCCTTTGGATCCACAGACAAGTGGATTCGGACTACTTTTGGGGTTTTTGGTGCAATCAAATCTGCCATTGCGATTAAACGACCAAACAAAAAAGGTCGGTGTTTTGGTTTCATGGATTTTTTTTCGTCGTCTACCGCTCTGAAACCATCGAGGCGTACAATGGTCTCAAATACAAGGGTTTCATCCTGTTCGTGGCTTTAGCTCGCCCGGAATTAGCCCCGTTTCCGGTTAAAGGGTTTATGGCCCCAAAACAGAGCATGACTAATTCACATAGTTTGGCGATGGAAACACGAGTAGAAGATAAGATAACCCTGGAAATGGATGATGGGCTCTATCCTCAAGCTTTTAGTCGCTCTGATCCCATCCAGAACTGTTCTTCTGTTTTTGTTCAAAACAGGGTAGGTTTGATGGAGGCTCGGATTCATCTCTGCTACAGGGGAAGAGGACCAGGCTGGAGGACGGGAAGCTGCTGAATCTTTTGCTCGCCGGTGATCGGAGGTCGACACTGGTGGTTGATTGGCTGAAGGAGAAGATTCGGGCGCAGATAGCTCAATCCCGCTCGTTTCGCGATTCTCGACAAATCTCGAATCCTAAGTGCGATTCTGGTGAATTAATTTCGGCAGGATTGTCGGAGGTGATTTGCAAAGAATCCATTAAGGATCGGGCGTCTTAGGATTTATTACGTGTAGACAAAGTTGCGACTGTGAGTTCGGAACCAGGGACACGCTCGAGTGGTGATGATCCTGTTTTGGCCTTCAATGATGCCTTTGTGGATCAGGTTGGGGGTCTTACTGAAGCCCATTCCGGTAAGGTTCTTGATCCAATGACTTCGGCTGTTGCTGTGACGTCAGAAATGTTGTATGAAGCCAAGAGGCAATTGGGCTGTCCTGTTGTGTTAGGCCCAGTTGAGAAGGGCCCTATGGATGATGTGGGGACATGTTCGGTAGTTGCGACTATTGGAGGGTTGAAGGCTTCGGTGGAAGCAGAGGAGAAGGAAAGTAGTCCATGGAAGGACGCTCTCCTTCAACCTCGTCAGAGCCGACCTCCTACTTATACTGTTGTTACTCGTTCGAGAGCTCGTTCTTTAACTCGGGAACGTTTTAAGAAGACAGCTCCCCCTGTTTCGACTTTGTGGAAGTCATCTCATAAGGCGCGACATAATTCAGCTCTTTAGCTATGGTTATTCTCTTTTTGTTCTATTTTGTTTGGTTATGGTTTGTTTGGTTTGGTTTGCTTTGTTTTTGGGTTAAGGTATTTCCTTATAGTTCCCCCTTAGCAGAACTCCTTATGTAAGCGTGTCTCTTTTACCCTGCTTCTTCTTGAATCAGGTCATTCCGATCCTTTTTGGGTTCGGTCTTATCAATAAAATTTTCGAGCTTATAAAAAAAACATCACACACTTAAGAAACAACAAATCGACCTTGTCAAAAGCTTTCTCAAAATCGAGCTTGACTAAAGTCGCACGCCTCTTCTTACGACATATGTCGTCCAAGACCTCATTAGCAACCATCATGCTATCAACCATGTAAGAACCGCTTCCGGTCAACGCCGGTCAAATTGGCGGAAAAACAGAAAAATTAAATTTTTGGATATACACCTAAATGAACCTAAAATTGACCCCGAGGATCATATCGAACTTAAGTTGACCCCGATATCGACCAAAGTGAGTTATGGGTGACTCAGGGCAACTTTTTGACCAATTCGGGAAAATTTGACTTTTTGCAGTAAAAGTCAACCGAGCTACCTTTTGGTCCGTTCGAGGCCCGATTTGGATCCAAAAAGCTTAGCCGTCATTACAGTGGTCTTATTTGCGCCGTTTCCTTGCAGCATGCGAAATTTTATAAATTCCTGGAAAATGGGCCCGTTCGGGGCCCGAGACAGCCGAATTTTGCGAATCTGACTGGAAAATATCTAGGAAGATATTTTTCTAAGCAGTGGGACCCACTTGACACTTGTCACACATTTGGTGGTTGGTTTTTAAAATAAAGAAAAAGAAAGGAGAGTGGTAGTTTTGTAAATAAGGGGTGGTTGGTGATAGTTTTGAACAAAACAAAAGGGATTGGGAGAGAAGGTTTTGGCCAAGGAAAAGAAAAAGGAGAGAATGAGAGAGAAAAAAAAAGAGAAAAAGAAGAGAGGAGGAAGGGAAAAAGAGAAAAGAAAGTGAGGAGTTTCGTCGATTTCCAGACGATCCGACCGACGGATCGTCTCAACGACTGCGGATTCGAACTCCCCTCATCATTCCCTACGGTAAAAACCCGACTTTTCCTCGTTTCAACGTGTTTTATTTCTAAGTGTTCGTTTAGAATTGATTAAATGATGAACGGTTGAGGTTTAGAGGTCGTTAGGAACGTTTTGGGGCGAAAATGAGCATTTTCCGGTGTGGCCGGGTGGGGCCCGCGTGTTCGGGTGTCAGTTTTTTCGTGTTTGTGTGGTCTTGGACGATCCCCGAGTCGATAATTTAAACCCGTATGAAATTATGGAATTAAATTGGGAAAATTGGAATTGTCGGGTTTAGAAACTTTAAACGCGAATTAAATCGCTCGGACGTCGGAATTTAGTTCTGTCGATTGCGTTGGAACACGCGAACTATTTTAGGATCGTAGAAACGAAAACGGGAATTTTCGGAGCCCCGGAAGGGCGTTTTCTGATCCCGGGCAGATTCGCCGACCCGGGCGAATCGGGCCTTTCCGGGCCCATTATTGACAATGTCGAGTAATTGGGAAGTTTGGGAGTGATCGGCATTGTCGGGGTTGCATTTGAGCGTTAAGTTCATTAAATACGGGTTTCACCTGCTTATTTAAGAAGTGTTTTAATTGTAATCATTGTAGACCGTGTCGCCGACCGTGGAAAGAGGAGGCTAAGCGGGTAATCTGGAGCATTGCCGGAGCGCGAGTTTCGGATTTGACACGCTTCAAGAGGTAGGGAGAAGTAGCCGGATATCGGCCTTGACTAGGGAAAGTTATCAGTAGAAATGCATGTGACACTGTTGGTGTCGTAGGACAAGTAAACATGTCGAACAGTAGAAATGCATGTGACACTGTTGGTGTAGTAGGATAAGTGAACTTGTCGAATAATAGAAGTGCATGCGACACTTGGTGGTGTCGTAGGTTGAGGGAACCTGTCGATTAATAGAATTGCATGTGACGCTTGGTGGTGTCGTGGGTTGAGTGAACCTGTCGAACAATAGAAATGCATGTGACACTGTTGGTGTCGTAGGGTTATTGAACTGATTGTGGTTGTGTGTGGCCATGAGTGCCTGTGGGGCGTTAAACCTGTATGGTTGTTGACTGACTTGATGAGTGGTAGCTAGTCATTATGTTATTTTCGCTGGTTGTTGAGTATTCGTGTGATTTGTGTGATTGGCGTGGAGGTTGGCCCGCCTATCGATTTTCCATCGATAAGGGGTGCCACGGTATGGCCATGAGTGCCTGTGGGGTGTTGAACCTATATGGTTGTTGACTGACTTGTTGAGTGGTAGTTAGTCGTGTTGTCAATTTTGCTATTTGCGGAGTATTGTGTGTTATTTGGTTGACTGTGATTGTCCTGGTGATACCTGTTTGAGCTCGGCCCGAGAGGTGTGTCGTACCTTCCAATGTGCGGTCGGTAAAGTGCGGAGGGTTGTGGTTCCCGTCAGGTGCGTCGTACCTTCCGGCGCGTGATTGGTAAAGTGCTGAGGCTTGAGCTGTGCCCGAGAGGTGTGTCGTACCTTCCAATGCGCGGTCGGTAAAGTGCAGAGGGTTGTGGTTCCCGTCAGGTGCGTCGTACCTTCCGGCGCGCGATTGGTAAAGTGTTAAGGCTTGATTTATGCCCGTGAGGTGCGTCGTACCTTCCGATGTGCGATCGGTAAAGTGCCGAGGGGTGTGGTTCCCGTGAGGTGTGTCGTACCTTCCGACGCGCGATCGGTAAAGTGCTGAGGCTTGTGGTTGTGCAGTATGGTGTGCGATCCTTTGCGATCTTGGCTGGTGTGCGATCCTTTGTGATCTTGGGTGGTGTGCGATCCTTTGTGATCTTGACCTGGTGTGCGATCCTTTGTGATTTTGGGTGTTGTGTGATCGGTTGGTTTTGTGTGACCCTACGTGATTTTGATTACTATTGCGTGTGTTATTGAGGTCGTGACTGCTGGATCGGGTCTACATTACGCAAGCGGGTTGTTCGAGGTTTCCCTCACGTGAACGGGTGGTTTGAGGTCTCCCTCACGTGAGTGGGTCATTTTGAGGTTTTCCTTATGTGATCGGGTAGTTGGGGTATTGATATTATGGTGAGCAATAGTGTTTTACTTAGTTGAGAATGTGATCCCCGTTTGAGGTTTCCCCTACGTGATCGGGTAATTGGGGTGTTGATATGGTGAGCAATAGTGTTTTCTTAGTTGAGAACGTGATCCCCATTTTGAGGTTTCCCTTATGTGATCGGGTAATTGGGGTGTTGATATGGTGAGGAATAGTGTTTGCTTAGTTGAGAACGTGTTCCCCGTTTTAGGTTTCTCCTACGTGATCGGGCAATTGGGGCGTCGATATGGTGAGCAATAGTGTTTGCTTAGTTGAGAACGTGATCCCCGTTTTGAGGTTTCCCTTACGTGATCGGGCATTTGGTGTGTTGATATGGTGAGCAATAGTGTCTTGCTTAGTTGAGAATATGATCCTCATTCGAGGTTTCCCTTACGTGAGCGAGTATTTGAGGTATGGATATCGTGAGCAGTTGTGACGGTTTGATATCAGGTCTTGAGGTAGTTGTTGCCTGTTTAGATTGGTAAGTTGTTAATGCTTTACTAGTATGCCATAATCGAACGAGTATCCGTGGAGGTGAGCGGAACGCTCATCCCCTTTACTACTTTTCCCGCATGCCTCTGAGGTAGGGACGAGTAGTGAATACTAGTTTGGTTGTGGAAAGTTACACGTAAATGCATATAGGATCGTGTAAGGGTTGTGCTTTACCTTGTCAATGTGACAAATGGAATTATTGTTCGGTCTCTGATTTGGGGTCTACATTACGTGTCCGGGTTTTGAGATGGTTGGGAAGTTTTTAACAGCTGTATTGCGTGACCGTCAGTCAAATTTGTGTTTTTGGGGTAGTAGTCCCCGGGGTTGTTGTTGTTGCCGGTGTTCCCGACATTTCTGTTGGTATGCCGTGGTCAATCCGGTATCTGTGGCGGTGAGCGAAGTGCTCACCCCCTACTGCTTTTCCTGCAGGTACTGGTCGTGAGGCGGACTAGGAGAACCCTCGAAGCTTGAAGAGCTGGGAGCGGAAGTCCGGGTCTTTGGGTAGTTAGTGACGTACCTTGTAGCTCGTGTTGTTCATTGTTTTGAACGTATTTTCCGCTGTAAAAATATTGTTTTTGTTTAACGTAAGTGGAAATTTGAAAAAGGTTTATTAAAATGTTTGAAAATCGTTTTACTGTTTCACCGTTCGCGTTCCGGGTTCGGTTTTACCGAATTCGGGGCGTGACAAACCAACTGCCAACCCTCGATGCAAGCGGACTAAGTATCATTGGTAAGCTGTCAATGACAGGGCAAAGGCGGAGGGAAAGAGTTTTGGCTATGACTTTGTACGTGGCAGTGGTAAGGTTAATAGGCCGAAACTCAGAAAACTCTCTAAGGAAAGCAACCTTAAGAATGAGGATAATGAAATTATAATTCAAGCATTTTCCGAGCATGCCAGTGGTGAAAAAGTAGTGGATAAAACACATAAAGTCATCCCAAATAATGTGCCAAGCTATCCTGAAAAAGAAGAGATTGAACCCGTACGGATCTGTGGCTTTATCTCCGTCGCAAGAACAGATAGCGAGAAAAATCTCCTCCTCAAAGAAAGGGGGCTCCAAATGATTCGTATTGAGAGAGGAAAGTGTCGAAAAGGGGAGATGAGGGAGCTTGAATTTCTCTCTCATGTCATAATGGAATCTAGAAGCAAAATGGGAAGCAACAGAAGCTTTGACAACAACGGGATCCGAGTGCTCAACCTCGTCTAATACAACCGTGGTGATGTGATTCTTGATCACTCTTCCTTTTCCAACCTTGTGAAAATAAGTTGTGATACGATCTCCCTCCAAGGCCCACTTGACGCGAGACTTTTGTCTCCACAAGACAACACGCTGGCTAGCTTTTGTGTGAAGCTGACTATCGTAAGTGGTCATGTCACTAAGCTCCACCTTGGTGAGAGGTCGGGAGTCGGCCAACACATAAAAGGTCATTGTTTTGAGCTCAAGTTCGGATATAGATGAGTCTAAATGACCAACCACTGTGGTGTTCCAACTGTAAAGATCATGTCGAAGATGTTTGAAATTCGACCGCATAATAAAGTGAGGTTCCCCAATGACCGTATACGACGCCCAATAACGCTCAACAAAGGGCAGGAATGCCTCATGATCTACCTAGGCAGAAATGAAGCGAAAAAGGAGAGAACCGCAATTAGTCGGAAAGGAAGTCAACAAGATAAGAGAGTGATCCGAGAACATCTGTGTGAGGCCAGATTGAATGGGATTCGAAAATAAGTCTAGCATATCTGTAGATAATAGGAACCAATCGATGTGACTACAACGAGAACGAGGTCCGTACAAAGAGTACTTCCTGTTTGAAAGATGGAGATCAACTAACTTGTATCTAGAAATAAAGTCGGCAAAATCACCACTGTCTACATGAACCCTGCTACCCGGTGACACCTCATCCAAGGTCGCAACCGTGTTGAAATCACCAGTTATAACCAAGTAGTGGTCAGAAAAAGGAATAGCTGAATAGAGGACAGACCAAAGCTCCCGCCGAGCACTAGGCGTGGATGTAGCATAGACATTAATGATCGTAACATGCTTCCCAGAAGGTAGATGATCGCTTGACCAGAAAACAATATTTCCTTTAGAGGAAAACATAAGCACCTTGAACACAAGAGTGTTCCAAATAGATATCACATAGCCAGGATTCCCAATTGACGGGGAAAAGGCGAAGTCGTGGTCAACTCCAAACCCACACGGCCGAATAATGGAGAGTGAGACAATCTCCATCTTCGAATTCTGAATCAACATAAAGTCGAGATGAATAAACCCTATCTTAGAGGCCAACAACTTCTGTTTCGAGTAGGAGTTGAGGCCTCTACAATTCCAAGAAAGGAGCTTCGTTGGCCACTAATAGAATGAGTCACCCCGTTGCTATTAGAAGAGAGCACTGATTCGATCATATGAAAATCTTCATTATTACTTCCATGATAGATCACTCCTATGATGTTGCTGAATCTCATGACAACACATACAATAGGAATACCAGTATATGGGTCGATAACTGTAGATGACCCAGAAGCACCCCAGATAGTCAGGGAGATAGCTTGTGGGGGAGGGACAAGACTGCCAGAAAATTGATGGGAGCTAGGGTGACTCTATTGATGTTTCAATTATTTATTTATTTATTTATTTGTGTAACTTGATTTAAACTTTCTAATTAGAAAAGATAAACAATAATGCTATAACTAAGGGCTTCTGTTATATTGAAACTTCTCTCTCAAGTATTGAGATTCTCCCTCTAGCCCTAGCCTACGTCGATATGATGCTCCCTAATGCAACCGCCGCCACGCCGACTACCGTGTCACCACCTGGTGTTGTTGGTTCTGTCTGTCTCGCCGCTCCCGTGCTCTTACATCCCATCTGGTCGTCTCCCTCGCAGACTGTGCCTGGTGTTGGGGATAAGACTCGATGATGGGGACGAATGGTGCCACGACCGCCTTCTCCTTGCGCCTCTCTTGTCCTGGCCCATCTTTCTTACCATGACGTCTTGTCGGAGTTGATTCCGATCTCCATGGGAACCTGGTATCCCTCGCGGGTCTCGAAGCCACGGCAGGAATGGTTGCGTCGCCATGCGTTTCCTATTTCCCCATTCGACTTAAACCTTAGGTCGCTGGTCTCCCGCCCTTCCCACGACCTTTCTTTGGCCCCGGGCGGCATGCGTTCTAGGGTTGCACCTGTTCGGCTGCCTCGGCCTCCCCTAATAGCGCCTCATCCTCCCTTGGTCACGTCCCCACACTTTGGGGTGGTTCTGGAGGCGTTTTCAGCCATCTCCATGGTCACTAGGGTGTCGAGTCGCACTCAACACTTTTTTCATGCCGCACAGTCTCTCCGCCATAGGTATGTTCGGGTATGGGGTGGGGCGTTGGTGTTCTCAGGTACCGTGGCTTCCCGCCCCATGCCTGGTCACGGCTACTCCGACCCTCCTCCATTGATTGCGGGGAAGGCTTCATCGGGCTCCGATAGGTCGGTTCCCTCTCTTAGAAGGCACCAGCTTCCACATAGCAAGTATCAGAGGCACCTTACGGCGTACCAAAGAGTTTTGTTGTGGCGTACTCTGACGATTGGTCCTCGTCCCCGGGTCGGACGGAAAGGGGATCAATCAACCTCGTTGGCTCGATCGTCTTCTGGGGCCCGTAGGGTTGATGACCTAGCACAGGAGACGGGAATGGAGGAAGGAGTTTCGCTTTCGATGACCATGAACCCGATACCTACGTTCAGATCGTCTCACGATGTAGATTTTAGCATAACCCTGGACCCGATACCTAAACTGGGTGTCCACGGTTCCAACTAGGACTTCGGCCATTTGGGGGCGATAGGCTCCCTGGATGGTCGGCGATGATTCAGCTCTCTGCTGATTCAGTTGTTGTGGTCACGACGCTCAATGTCGGTGGGTTTTGAGGTGGTGGTCGCGCACACTTGGGAGCGCGCACTGTTGAAGTTCCAGCGCCCGTAGCTCGCAGGGCTGGAAATAGGTTTCATGTGGCATCTGGACTACTGAAGAGGGCTACGACTGAAGATCCTCGAGCGAGAAAGCATCCCCGCCGGGAGGAATGATGTACCGGTTATGAATCATGGACTGGCCTGGGAGGGGTCTCTCGATGATGTTGTGCCTCCCACTACTGGAGAACTCCTTGGCCATTACTGTTGCGACAGTTTTTTGGAGCAAGACCTCCAGTACCATCTTCGCACTTGTTTTTCTTGTTGGCCCTTATGACATCCAAACACCGCCAGTGGCGGTTCTAGTACTAATAGGATTGGTGAGCCTCGGTTCCGTACTGTTTTTCTTTAGTGGTCAGGGAGTTTGTTCCCTGATGCACATTGTTGAAGTTTAATGAAATCATGCACCTTTCTTTTAAAAAAAGGGTTTATGTTATACATGAAAAACTATTAAGATTTAAATTGTATTTCTATTAATATATAAGATCACTATTTAAGAAGAGTTTAAATGTTTGAACAACAGTAGATTGTCTATTACTGGCTATGGAGGTGAAAATACAAATAGACTGAAGTTATTGATATAAAAAAAAAGATTTAATGCTACTTACACATAATATTAAGAAATAGTAACTACACAAACTCAATTCACACACGAATTTGTGGGTGATAGATTCTTTCTCCCAACTTGAGAGCAAAACCTAGCCTTAGCCGTCGTATTCCTGTGACTATGGTGCTTCCTAGCCTTGTCCTTAATGTCAACGATCTCGCTGACGTTGCTGTTGTTCTCCTTGCCGGCTCTTTCAAGGCGTCTCTAGTGCATACTTTTCCTTCATGGAGTTCTCCTTCCGCCTCTGCCCCCTCTCAACCTTCTCAAAGGAACGCCCAGGCTCGGCCTGTTTCTCCGGCGTTCTCGGCAAACATTTCCCTCCCCGTGTGAACCCTAGTGGTGGACCCCCACCAGCCTACTCCCTCGTCGTCGCCCTTCGGGGATACCTGAACCCATCGAGCTCTCCCACCAATCTCCTTGATTCAGGCTCCTCCAAATCCTATGATTCAGGACGGGCCGCACAAGTGGGATCTAGGGCCAGGTCTCCTTCCGCCACCGTATCGACCACTGCAAACATCGTCGCCACCGCCGTCTAAGCATCGTGCGGCGGTCTCCCTAGTAACGTGGTACCAAGTAAAACCCATCTAGGGTTTGTTGTTGGGCCTATACAGCCCAAGACTGATGGGCATCTACATCCCACTATTGGTGGGCCCTCCCGACCCATTAATGGGGGGTCTCGTCAGCCCACTACTAGTGGGCCCTCTCTGATGCCGCTTCTGCAACCGCCGCCGCCATCTTTGAAGCCATTGTTGGCGCATCTAGGATTGCCTCCTTCTCCCGGCCAGTTTTGAGATGGAGTATGCGAGGGCCCAAGTGTGAATGCTGTCAAAGTTCCAATGCCCACTAGAGGGTCTAGAGTTGGTACTGGAGCACTCTAGAGGTCGACAGCTGGAGAACCTCGGGAGGATCAAGTCAGGGCGGGGACGCAATCCCGCCAGGAGGAATGAGATGTCGGATGAGCATCGGGGACTGGCCCTGAGAGGGGTCCCATACAAATATTTTGCCTCCCACCATCACCGTTGTTGAGATCCTACATTTCCGGCATCCCCTTCCCCCTCTTCGTATTCTGTCCTTGCCTATATGGCTTACAAGTACCGTTTGTGACAGTTCTAGTGGAAAAAGGCTCAGTGAGCCATTGCTCTTTTTTCTGACCTTAGTGGCTCGGGAGCTTGTTCCCTGGCGCACATCGATGTTTTGATATAAATCTTCATAAAAATGCAACTTTCGCTCAGAAATATTAAGAAATAGTAAGAATTCGAACATTAGAAATGATAAACAATAATTTTATAACTAAGGGCTTCTGTTATGTAAAAAAAAACTAGTAAGATTTAAATTGTATTTTTATCAATATAATTTGATCACTATTTAATAAGAGTTTAAATGTTTGAACAACAATAGGTTGTCTATTATTGGTGACGGATGTGAAAATACAAATAGAATGAAATTATTGATATAAAAAAGATTTAATGGTACTTTCACATGATATATTTTAAAAAATTGTAAGAATTCGAACAAACTAATAATCAAGATTTGACTGTATTTCAGGAGATGCGTATATTTACTATTATACTACTGGTTTTATGGACACAGCTCTGCTAGGGTTTATTCTCCGGTAGGGTTTAGTGTTTTTTCGACTTTTTCATCACTATCGATCATGAACGCGGATGGGAGGAGATTGGAGTGGCCGGACTTTACCGGTGTTGTATCCGGCGAGCTTGGGGGAGAGAATATTGAGTTTTCAGGGATGGAAGAGAGCATGGAAGGGGGTATCGGGACCGGATCGTTGGCGGCGGGGGAGGACCCGACCAGTCCGGCGATCTTCCTCCAGCCTCAGAGCAGGGACGGGGAATCGCCCAGTCCGGCGACCTTCTCCTTGGGTTGGTCTCCGAGCAGGGACGAAAGTCCCGTTGAGTTCTCGGCGACGGAGGAGGTCGGCCGGTGTGAAGCCAAGAAGACGCGACGTGTGCAGGGCGTCGGGCCCCGGCCGAGGAAGAAGATGATCTGGCGTCCTGCTGTGACGCTGGTAGAGCATACGGTGACGGGCTCCGGGGACGAGTCTGGAGAGCCACTCCGTGACGGGGCGTCGCTGATCCCGATCGTTATTTCATCGGCGACGGGTTTGGAGGAAACGAAATCGGAGGAGGCGGTGGCGTGGAGGCTACGCAAGGGAAAGGCGCCGGTGGAGGGGTGCCCTAGGGTTCCAGAAAACGGACGGGACATGGAGATGGGCCCGGGCTTGATGGCAAACGCGCGGAGGTCGGGTTGGCAGCCTTGGCCGGCCTCAGGCCCAGGAGGCCCAGGGGAGAACCCTAGAACGGGCTGGACCCGGGCAAGCCAGGGTGATGTGGCCCAATGGGCTTCCCGGTACGGGGCGGGCTCGGGTCGGACCGTGCAGTCGGGTTCGGTTCAAGAGAGGTGGTATGCGTCGGGCTCGGGTCGGGCTATGTAGCCTAGGTCGGGTCGGGAGACGTGGGTGGAAATACCTGGGTCGGATCAGGGTATGCGGATGGAGCAGGGTTTTACCCGGTTGGGCGCGGCTCCGGTGGGTCAGACGTCCCTTGGTGGCGTTGGCTTCAACCCGTTCGGATCACGGGGATCTCCGAGATCCGGGCGGACTGATCAGGTGGGGGTCCTGGCCTCCCAAATAGGATCAATGAGGATCAGGGAGGTGGTGGTACCAGTGCAAGAGGTCACGGGACGGGATAACCTGTACCGTTTTGCAATGGCAGACAAGGTCCTAACGACTAAGAAGGTCTACTAGAAGTCAGCAGTGGACAGGTTGGAGGATGCCTGGGGGATGAAAGTGGAGGCCAAACCCCTGGAGGGGGGTCTAATAGCTTTCTTCTTTAGGACAACAAAGGAAAGGGAGAGAGTCCTTCTAGGAGAGCCATAGTCGTTTTGGGACTCCCTAGTATTGTTTACAGACTTGCGAGCTCACATGCAGGTTCAGGACCTGGAGTTCCATCACTTCTCAGTCTGGGCGCGTGTGTCCAATTTTCCAGTAGGGGCGTGGACAAGGGATGTGGGATTCCGTGTGGGAAATGCCTTGGGTGTTTTCCAGGGATTGGATGTCGATAAGGATGGTTTCTGCTGGGGCGACTTTATGAAGATTAGGATTAGAGCTGACATCAGAGTCCCCATGTAGAGCCAACTCTTGTTTCGGCTTTCGGTGTCTTAGGTACGTACCCGACTGATGATTTCTTATGAACACTTGCCTGAACATTTTTTTGGATGTTGTTGTGCGGGTCATCTATTTCCCATATGCCCAGTGGTGGGTGGTAAAAGAGGCCCATCGCTAAAGGCACCGACGGACCCCAGATCTTGGATGGAGAGAGCGAAACATAGGTAGGCAACGCCGGGTACAAACTGGACGTGCCTTTGAGGCTGTGGAAGTGGGAGCGTCAAGGTTGGGGAGCCGCGTACTCCTCCACAGAGCAAGGAGCCACGAGAGCAGGTGCATCAAGACTTTTACGGGGAGGAGGAGGCGCCGGTTGGCTGGCTCCCCAGGGAGATGTCACCATCCATGTCGAGTAAGAAACGAGGTGAGAGGGAAGAGGAACCTGAAGAGGAGACATGATCGTCAAACTCGGAGGGAGCATCGAATGTAGTGGTAGGGGACGGTAAGCACCCCCGCCTCCAGGAATGAGAGCCTGGAGACCCGGGAAGGGTTTGGTCGACTGTATCCCCTTCCTGGCAGTTTGGTGGCAGTGGTTCTGTCAACAGTCGATGAGATATTCCCGTACCACTTCGGGGTCAGCATTCCCGCGTTCAGGAGCCCTACATTTATCATTCAAGGGAGGACGACGCACGCTGACATACCGGGGGAGCTATCGGTCCACCACTGTTCGATGTTCAACTGGTCTGCTCGATCAGTATTTATGGTTGGAGCATACTATATCGGTATCCCTGGATACTACCGCAGTCAACCCCCCGGACCGCCTCTATGCATATGAGCACAATTTATTTCTCAGCACTCCTGATTATTTCTTATAAACATACCTTAAAATACATGAAAGATTAAGATGGTGTGATATAGAAGAATTAAGTGAGTGCTCAAACCAAGTAAGAAAAGAAGAAGTTGTACAAATATATATGAATTTTATTGACTTATAAACATACCTTAAATATATTTTCTTATACTTAACAATTATTCGTACTCAAAATTGATGTTGAGGCGTCCTAATTAAATACAAAAAAAATGTGTTGGGTCAAGTTATACGCCATTTATATGTGGGTGAAATCTATAATATATATCAAAGCAGTTTAATTTTTAATACGAAATTTAAAAAATATTAATTTATATTTAGAGGCCTAATTTTATTCGTGATCTCAAAATTTTATATCGAAATTAAATCCAACAATTACTTGAAAAGGTAGTAATTTAATTTTTTGGGACCTAATTTAGTTGTGGGGCCTTGAGTAATGACTTTAGTAACTTAAAGGGAGAGCTGACCCTGAATGACTTGTCTCTATGGAGGAAGAAGAATAGAGGGAGGGAGGTGCCAATCCTGACGGAGGAAGTACAATTCTTGATAGCCTCAATTTTAACTTTGGGAAACCACGTATCCTAGCCCCCCTTGACCTTTGTTTTTGCGATCCTAACTGGCGTTCACCTTTCGTTGCACTTCTTAACTCTGATGTTTCCGTTTTTTTCAAAAACTAACAAAACCCGTCTAAACTAACAGAGCCGTCTGCTTTTGATTTGAAAAGACCAGAATACCCTTAACACGAAGTCAATACCCTTGACTTGGTTTAAGACCCTTGACTCTTCATTTTTAGACACAGTTCCTCCATTCTCTCGCTCCATTCTCTCTCTCCCGAAGACGAAGCGACAACGTTGAAGCGACCCAGAATCGAGAAGAAGCCTAGATCGGAGGAGGAAGAACGCGTGGTCGCGAAGTGCAGAGAGTAGTATTTGTAAGTGGTACGAGTTTGAATCGATTAGTAGCTTAGGTTTTGTATGTTCAGATGATGAATATGATGTGTAAAAGCTCGGGTAGGATGTTGTAGCTCCAGGGTTAAGCTAAAAAAAACTAGTTATCCATCACTCCAAGGTTAGGGTTTTGAAAAATAAAGGGGTTACGGTTCTAAATAATGACGCCTTGAAGTTGTTGATTGTTTGGGTTATCTTAAATACAGTGATACGAGTTAAGAAAATATCACCCTTGTTGTTGTTCAAAGTTAGGGTTTACAAAAATTTAGGGTTTCCAGTTTATAAAATATTGATGTGATGTTTTTGAAGGTTAGGGGTTTCCGAAAATTTGTGTTTGGGGTTTAAAAAAAATATCTTCTGTTGTTGTTCAAAGTTTGGGTTTAAAAAATGTAGGGATGAAATGAAGTTGATGTAGGGGTTCCAGTTGTGAAAATGTGATGAAGTTGTTGTTGACTGTTAGGGGTTTCAGAGAATTAATGTTTGGGGTGTAAGAAAAATCAGGTATGTTGCATAAAAAATGTAGGGGTAATGACATGATTGAGTTTACATTTGTTAAGTATAGAACATATGTTGAAAATGCATTGCAATGAATGTGTATGTATTGTATGGGTTGAGTACATAGTATAGATTGAACCTTATTTCTCCCTTCTATTAACAATTGATTTGTAGATGGGTAAGGGGAAGGGTAAGGCGAAGGGCAAAGTGAAGGAAAAGGGTAAGACACCGGAGTTCATCAGAAGGTTAATTGATGAACCTTCTGACGATGAGAATTTAACGGAGACAAAGATGTTTGCAGATGATTTGGTTGACAAGGACATGATTGAATCTGATGATGATGCATTACATTCGGAGAATGAGAGTAATGCATCATCATCAGATGATGATATCGATGAACTGGATGTTGAAAAATAAATGGAAGAGGGAAATGAAGAGAATGTGGTTGATGAGGAGGATGGGGACTGTAGTGAGGGTGATTCAGACTATGAGGAGGCGTGTAATGATGAATCCAGTTGTGGAGATGAAGATGATTATATGGAGGAGAATGAAGGGCTGGGTTTTCCTCGAGGTTAGATAGGGAGCCTAGGCTGTGGGATAAATCATGTAAGTTGAGGAAGATCGACCTTGCACTGGGAGATACTTTTGAGACTGCATTCTGGTTTAGGAACGTGCTGAGGATGTATGATGTGGAGAAGGGGTTTAACTTCACTTACACAAGGAATCAGAAGAAAGAGGGAATTGGTGTTGTATGCAAGGAGAAGGGCTGTAGCTTTTATATATGGTGTGGACTGAATGAGGCTTTAGGACTGCTGCAAATTAAGAATTTCAGAGCAAAGCACAACTGTCAACCCAAGAGCCTTGGTCTGAATATGACTTCTACTGCCTTAGCTTATAGGTAATCCATATCATTCTAATTCAATTCACATACTAACATTTATTTCAAACTTGTATAACTTATTTATGAGTTGTTCTTTGATGGCAGGTTATGTAACTACATTCAGAAACACAAGAAGATTGAAGCTTCAGCCTTCCATGATTGTGTTTTCACAAAACTGGGGATTGATATAAGTATCAACATAGTATATCGCGTGCTGAAGAAGCCTATGGATTTGGAGCATGACGATGAAGGTCTGCAGTATGGTATGCTGAGAAAGTATGGGGAGATGCTGATGAAGATCAACCCAGGGACAAGATTTAATTTGATGACTGATGAGAGTGTGAAGCCAAGGTTCTTGCGTGTGTATGTGCGATACCACGCTAAACAAATTGGTTTTCTGAATGGATGTCGCCCTTTCATAGGGTTAGATGGTTGCCATCTTAAATCCTACCATGGGGGCATTTGTCTAGTTGTCGTGGCGAGGGATGCTAACGATGGAATGTTTGCACTTGCAATAGCAGTGGTTGAGGCAGAGACAAAGGATACATAGAAGTGGTTTGTTCAGAAGGTGGTGGAAGACTTTGTTATTGGAGAAGGAAAGGGCATGGTTTTCATGTCGACAAACAGAAGGTCAGTTGTGTAGTTATTTCATTTCTTTAGGTTTCATTTCAGTTTAATACTTCTAGTTTATTAATGTGGTGTTTGTTGTCGTAGGGGATAATTGAAGTTTTGACTGATTATCCAGAAATTGAACACAAGCACTGTATGAGACACTTGTATGAGAATTGGTTCAAACAATTCAAGTCTCATCAGTTGAAGAAGCTGTTATGGAAAACATCACGTGCAAGGAGTGAAGAGGGTTACGAGGAGGTTATGGAAGAGCTAAAGGGGGTTAATGAGAAAGCGTATATGTGGTTGCGTGAAAGGTCTCCACAACACTGATGCAAGGCTTTTTTCAAAGTGGACTCAAAGTGTGCTCACCAGACCAACAATGTCACAGATTCGTTCAACTAATGGATTGTTAAGGGCAGACACTTACCAATCTTCAACTTCCTGGAATTCTATAGGGGAAAGCTGATGAAGTGGTAAACACAAAGGGGAAGTTGATCGAGAGAGAAGATGGGGTGTTATGCCCAAGAATCAACAACATCATTGACATTATCATGGAAGAAGGGAAGAAATGTCATGTGAGGCGTAGTGGGACGTCCTTGTTTGAGGTGTGTAAGAAGCATGACACTTATAGAGTTGAACTCCAGGACTCCACATGCAGTTGTCTCCAGTGGCAGTTAAGTGGCATACCCTGGAAGCATGCTGCTGCAGCGATTCTTTGGAGAAGGGGTAACCCTAAGGAAGCTGTGCATGCCTACTATTCAGTGGAAACATACAAGAAGATATACCAAGGCCAAATCTTCCCCATTGATGGTTTAAAGAAGTGTAGGAAATTACCAGATGCTAAACACCTGTTGCCGCCTCCTCTTGTTCGTAAGCAACCTGGGCGACCAAGAGTTAGGAGAAGGAAAGGGTTCATGGAAAGGCAAGGGAAGCTGGATTCTAACGGTCGATCTTCACTGTCAAGGAAGGGTATAGTCATCAAGTGTGGGAACTGTGTGAAACCGGGGCACAATAGAAGGAGTTGCACAACTAAGGATTACGGTGTCACCTTGAAGCAGCAACCAAGGCGTAAAGGCACCCCTGCTCCCGAACCGCAGAGTACTCCACCAGAAGCGAAAGAGTCATATAATGTTCGAGGTGATGAGCCTTTCATTTCTCCACAACTTGACAAGAAAAGAGAAGCTGCTAAAGCAAAGCGTGCCAAGGATAGAAAGCGTAAAGTTGCGATCGTCTTGAAGAAAAATCAAGCTGAGGCTGCATCTAGAGGTGAAACCTCAAATCCAGTCGATAAAGGTATGTATTAGTAACTATTCATAAATTACGCTTATTTACATATTATATGATGTATCTCTAACCAATAAACACATACCCTTGCAGCCATACCCTCTGACCATGAAGCATCTGACGACGGGGACGCACGTTGGAAGATTATTTGCAAGAAATTGATGACTACGAGTATGATCCACGCACATTGGCCGATGATTCTCAGGACTTTGATGATTATGCGAATGATGTTGATTCTGAAATTGGAGAACAAGTTGATGGTAATGCACAATATAGAGTTCATAATATTATTTCAATACAATAGTAGTATTATTTAACTACTAATGTTACATGCAGTAGATGCCTCTGAAGGTCCAACTGAACCTACTGCTGAACCACCACATGAGGCTGCTGCTGAAGATGAACCTTTTGCTGAATCACAACATGAGGCTGCTGAACTTCATCCTGAAGCTCCTCCTCAAGCTCCAACAGAAATTACCATGGAAGAAGTTCTTAGTCAAGATTTCTGGAGATTGACCCCTTCCCAGAGTGAGTCACCGAGTATTGAGCAATAAGTGGACCATCTGATTCATGAGGTGCAAGAGCAATCCCGTGGTATAGAGAAGGATCTCCTCCAAGGTGATGGTTCATGGAGGACAGCAAAGGTAAACTTGTTAACTCAATTAATATTTGACAATTATTGAACCTCATAATCCATATGGTAGAAATCCGAACTCATAGTTGATCATATATGGCTAGAAATAAGAACCTATTTAAATATGTACATGTAGATGTGGGATAAAAATTATTGCTACACATCTGAATTGATATGTGAATTGAAATGTGAATTGAAATGTGAATTGACATGTGAACTGAAATTTGAATTTATATGTGAATTGAAATGTGAAATTATATGTAAACTAAAATATGTTAATTGATATGTGAATTGATATGTGAATTTATATGTTAATTCATATGTTAATTGATATGTGAATTGAAATGTGAATTTATATGTGAATTGATATGATAACTGATATGTAGATCTAGTCCATAGTATTACTACGTATATATAAAAATTGATGAAGAACACATTTATGAACTTAAAGGTTGATATTTTTAGGTACCTGATATCTCAAAGCTGTTGAAGAAGCTGAGAAAAGATGTTCATGACAGAATTGCCAGGCCTGTTGCTCCAAAACCGCCGGTTGCTCCAAAACCTCCGCTTGCTCCAAAACCTCCCCTTGCTCCAAAGCCTGCTGCTCCTCCTCCTGTTCATGTTGCTCCTGCAACTCCTATTGCTATAAGGAAGGGAAAAAGGGTGAGGCAAGCTGTGGAGGAAAGGGTAGAAGAACCTCATGTTGTTCATGTTGCTCCTACATCTCCTATTGCTCTAAGGAAGTGAAAAAGGTTGAGGCAAGCTGAAGAGGAAATGGTAAAAGAAGCCCCTCCATTATCCAAGACTACAGCTGTAAGGAGGGGATCAAGATGCAGGAAAGCTAAATTGTTGGACTAGTAGTGTGATGGGTCAGTAGGTGTAATGTATTTTTTGGTGGGTGGAGACTTTATGGTGTTTATTGAAGCATGTAGATGCTTTTTTTGTGTAGGGTAACATGTGGGTGGCAGACCAAGTTATGGTCCCCAGCCCTTTTGAGGATTTCTAAGGGAATAGAATTCCCTCCACAGCTCCATGACATGTTCGGGAGCAGTGGTTATTTTTTGTATGCTTGTTCCTTGGGAACACTAACACACTGCCCACTATGATGTTGATTTGAGCATGACTTCTTCACTTTTTGTTTCTTTACTGCATTTCATTTATCAACTTGTTCACTACCCCACTATTTACAATTTAGTATTTACACTTTCACCCTCTATTCTTATTCTCATCATATATAGAGGTATTGTTGCACATGCATTATACCTTCTCCTTCTCCCCAATTCCATCTCCACAGAAATGTCTAGTAGTGAAGATGGTTACTACAACTACTACTCATCCTCTCCTGGGAGCGATACATGGTACAAGTATGACCATCCAACAATCCCCGACCCTCCACCAGCCATAGATCATAAATCCATTTACCCATTCCCCATCCCCTCACCTGCCAGAGAATTTTCAGACAACGATGACTACCCACCTCCGGAACATGGTCGGATGAAACAACCTCCTGAAGAGTTCAAGAAGAACGAGTCCCCGATTCAACAGCCTCCTCCAGAAGCCAACAACAATGTCAAAGAAGACAGTTCTAACCATGGTTATGCTGTTGTTCCCGACACGGAGGATGACGAGGACGATGCCAGTACCTATTAACTCTCGTCATATTAGTGCTTCTGCTTTTATGCATGAACTAACTACTTTATCCTTGCATATCAAATTGCTT
Organism: Erodium maritimum; assembly: GCA_963921825.1. Taxonomy (NCBI): domain Eukaryota; kingdom Viridiplantae; phylum Streptophyta; class Magnoliopsida; order Geraniales; family Geraniaceae; genus Erodium; species Erodium maritimum. Next base: position 41,865,100 of record OY997592.1, on the reverse strand, counting down.
AACATTGACCTTGCATAACACAATTTTATCCACCAACACCATATTGCATAAGAATATCATATTGCAATCACAGTTGTTACATATAAGTTTCACAACCACTATAAACGTTGTTGCATATAAGGTTCACACGATACATCCTTCATCGTTATTTTTATCCATCTACTACATGAACAACTTCACCAGCACAAAATACCCAGTAACGATATAGCACACCAGGTTCATTGTCCTTAGACCACCGTGCACTTTCTTCTTCTGCTCCATCCTTACCTCCTCCTCCAATGTTTTAATCATATGCACTTGTTCAGGAGCCAATTCCCTCCCACGGGGACATACATCGTTATCAACCCACTCAAAAAAATTGCACTTGTGGGAAGCCTAGAAAAACACAAAACATTAAAACATAAACTAACATCAAAGACTGACACTTGGATCAAACATTCAAAATTTACAAACATCAACTACTTACACTTACACTTAATTTCTCACATCCAAGAAACCTTCTACCCGGATTTTCTTTTGAGAACGAGGTATGCATCGGAGCTCTTACACCACAATAACAATTACAAATTCTTGCCTTCCCCATCTATATAATTTTCAACTTGTCATCAACAAACCTATTTATATAATTTTCACAACTAACATGTTAAGCACACAAATAACAATAACCTTTTCTTTTTGCAAATTCACCATTTTCCATATACAAAGCCTAAGCCTAAATTCCGAGGTTAGCAAACCCTAAGCCTAAATTCTGAGGTTGCAAAACCCTAACCCTAAATTCTGAGGTCCCCAAACCTATGAACTACATTTGCAGGTTCCCAAACCCTAACCTTTTCTTTTCAACCACAACCATTTAATTTCTGGAGCTCAATCTATTGAACCCAGATAACCATTCACCCTTGTTGTAAGAACCGCTCCCGGTCAACGCCGGTCAAATCGGCGGAAAGACATAAAAATGTAAAATTTTGGGACATGCACCTAAGTGAACCTAAATTTGACCCCGAGGGTCATATCGGACTTAAGTTGACCCCGATATCGACCAAAGTGAGTTCTGGGGGACTCAGGCCAACTTTTTGACCAATTTGGGAAATGTTGACTTTTTGCCGGAAAAGTCAACCGAGCGACGTTTTGGTCCATTCGAGGCCCGTTTTGGATTCAAAAATCTTATCCGTCATTACAGCGGTCTTAGTTGGGCCGTTTCCTTGTAGCACGTGAAATTTCATAATTTCTTGGAAAATGGGCCCGTTCGGGGCCCGAGACGGCCGAATTTCGCGAATTTGATAGAAAAATATCTACAAAGATATTTTTTAAGAGGTGGGACCCACTTTCCACTTGTCACACAAGTGGTGGTGGTTGGTATTTCGAACAAAACAAAAAGGAAGTGAGGGGTAGTTTGTAAATAGGTAGTGTTTTGATTTTTAAAACAAAATAAAAGGGGAAAGGATGAGAGGTCTCGGCCAAATAGAAAAAAAAGAGAAGGAGAGAGAAAAAAATAGAGAAAAGAAGAGAGAAGGAGGAAAGGAAAAAGGAAAAGAAAAAGGGTGAGGTTTTTGTGATTTCCCGACGATCCGACCGACCGATCGACTCAACGACTGCTGATTCAAACTCCCCTCGTCATTCCCTACGGTAAGAACCCAATATTTTCTCGTTTTGGTACGTTTGAATTTTAGGGTTTGAGTTTAAACGGTTTGATTAAGGTTGGGTTTTGTTTAAGATTGGTTTAAAGATGAATGGTTGAGGTTTGGGGTTCGTTAGGAACGTTTTGGGGCAAAAATGAAAATTTTCCATTGTGGCCGTGTGGGGCCCACTTGCCCGGGCCTCGTGTTTTTCGTGTTCGGCTGGTTTTGGACGATCCCCGAATCGATAATTCACACCCGGAACGAATTATAAAATTAAATTGTGTAAGTTGGAAATTTCGGGTTTACAAACTTTAAACGCGAATTAAATCGCTCGGATGTCGGAAATTGATTCCGTTAATTGCATTGGAACCCTTGAATTATTCTAAGATCGTAGAAACGAAAACGGGAATTTTCGAAGACCCGGTAGGGCGTTTTCCGATCCCGGGCAGATTCGCCGAGCCGGGCGAATCGGGCCTTTCCGGGCCCATTAATGACAATGTCGAGTAATTGGGAAGTTTGGGAGAGATCGACATTGTCGGGGTTTCATTTGGGCGTCAAGTTCTTTAATATTCAGCTTTTCCTGCGAACTTGAAAAGTGTTTTAATTGTGTTCTTGTTAGATCGTGCCGCCGACCGCGGAAAGGGGAGGCTTGGCGAGTGATCGCGAGCACGCCGGAGCTTGGGCGTGGACTTTTGGGAAAGCGTTACGAGGTAGGGAAGAGTAGCCGGATCTCGGCCTTGACTAGGGAAATTTAACAGTAGAAATGCATGTGACACTTAGTGGTGTCGTAGGATAAGTAAATTTATCGAACAATAGAATTGCAGGCGACACTTAGTGGTGTCGTAGGATACGTGAACGTATCGAACAATAGAAATGCATGTGACACTTAGTAGTGTCGTAGAATAAGTGAACATATCGAACAATAGAAATACTGGTGGCTTTTGGTTGTGCCCGTAGGTTAAGTAACATGTTGTGTTTATGAGGGTGGTCATGTGTGCCTTTGGGGTGTTGAACCCGTATATTACTGTTGGTGTGTCGTGGGTGGCCATGTGTGCCTTTGGGGTGTTGAACCCATATATTACTGTTGGTGTGTCGTGGGTGGCCATGAGTGCCTTTGGGGTGTTGAACCCGTATATTACAGTTGGTGTGTAGTGGGTGGCCATGAGTGCCTTTGGGGTGTTGAACTAGTTTATTACTGTTTGTGTGTCTTGGGTGGCCATGTGTGCATGTGGGGTGTTAAACCTGTATTGTTGTGGACTGTCCTGCCGAGGGGTAGTGAATCGTATATTGTTGTCGCGTTTTGTTGAACCTTGGGTGATGACTGTGATTGCATGGAGGTTGGAGCCCGCCTAACAGAAAATGGGTCATGTGGTCGTACGCGTGGGGGTTGGCTGGCCTTCTGACTAACCATCGGTTAAGTATTGCTGTATATATTGCTAACAGGTCGACCGCCTGGCCCGACTTAGTGTCGGGGAAAGTTGCGTTGGGCAGGCTCAAGCCCAGCCGATTAGCAACCGGCACTGAGTAGCTGGAGTGTGATCCTTTGTGATCTTGATTGTTGTGTGCGATCCTTTGTGATCTTGGGTGTTGCGTGGATATTGGTTGCGTTTTGAGTTGAGGTCGTAACCGTTGTGTTGGGTCTACATTACGCGTCTGGGTTGAGTTGGTTGGGGGAAATAACAGTTTTCATGTGACAGTACGGTCATTTGAGTTAGGGGATAGTAGTCCCCGGTGTTTTGTTGGTTGTTGGTGTTTCCGGCATTTCTGCTAGTATGTCGTAGTCAGTCTGGTATCCGTGGTGGTGAGCGAACGCTCACCCCTAGCTGCTTTTCCTACAGGTACTGGTCGCGAGACGGACTAGGGGATCTCTCGAAGCTTGAAGAGATGGGAGCGGGAGTCCGGGTTTTTTATGGGAGTTTAGCGACGTACGCTTTGGTATTTGTCCGCTTGTTTTAGACGCTTTTAAGTTGTACAATATTATTTTGATTAACTCAAAGTGGTGATGTTAAGCGATTTATTAAAATGTTTGAAAACTATTTTATTGTTTCACCCTTCGCGTTCCGGGTTCGGTCCTGCCGAATTCGGGGCGTGACACTTGTTATGCATTCTTGGTACAAAAATCGATTACCCATTACCTTTTAATGCTTTCGAAATACAAACCCAACGAAGATGTCCTACTCACAGAGCACAATTACAAAACCCCTACCTTTTTGTCTATTCGCGACATAGAATAAGCCATTTTCAGACAAAAATCACATGCGGAGTACGATGTTGTCGACAGCTTCTCCTCCTCCTTCATTTGCTCTAACCCAACTGAAAATAGAGGGAAATGAAGTACTTCGAATGCTTTTCACCCAAACATTTGAGGGAAATTGTGGCATTTTCTGAATTATTGTCAAACACGTGAGCTGCACGTGGTCAACAAACAGACGGCTCTGTTAGTTTAGACGGGTTTTGTTAGTTTTTGAAAAAAATGGAAACATCAAAGTTAGGAAGTGCAACGAAAAGTGAACGCCAGTTAGGATCGCAAAAACAAAGGTCAAGGGGGGCTAGGATACGTGGTTTCCCCTTTTAACTTTTGTCCCGGGCGACGTGAGCACTCATCCACTTATCAACAATTGGTTCCAATCCCGCCTTGTAGATTGATAATTCCCCTAAAGAGTTCGTGTGTCATTTATTGTAATATATAAGAGCATGTACAATGGAAAGGCTTTGGTTAAGGGTTTGGATTAGAGACTTGGATGCTGATTGTACAAAATAGTGGGTCTCATGACTCAAAATAAGTTGTGTTTTACAATGGTGAGTCCTGGATTGAGGCTTGGATTATTAGTGGATGCTGACTGGATGTTGACTAGTTAATTAATTGATATTTTGCTGTTTTATTTAAATCATTATCAAAATAGTTAATATTATCTAAAATTGAAATAAATCTGAAAAAATAAGCAATGGTAATAACAAATGATAATCAATATATTTAACACGAAAAAAAATGAACTTGAACTTTTATTTATCCCCTTTTAATACAACCCCAATAAAATACAAGTTCAAGAATCATTGTTGTGGTGGTGGCGGTGGTGGTTGTTGTTGTTGTTATCAAAGAGCTGCAATTTCACCTTCACTCAAAATTCGGGTCTTAAACGACTCGTGTCATGCCAACTGGGCTTCTCTGTAGTTGGAGGTATCCTTTTCGTCTATGGCATTGTATTTGTCTAAGTATTAGTTGGACAAGTATGGGTTTTGTTATGTTTAAGTCATCTTTTTTCAACATAACAAACACAAGACAAGAATAGGAAACACATTTTCTCTCCCTCTTCCATGGCCATTTCGGGTTTGGCTAGTTTCCACCTCCATGTTTGTGTTCTTGAGTCCTCAAAGAGAAGAACTACGTGGCTTTGATTACCATGTGGATACGTAGGCGTCTTGGAGACTCAAGCCAATCATTCGTTAACCGGTGTTCTTGTTTTGGTAAGAACTAGTGCTGAATTTTTCTCTTGTGAATCCATTCTTTGTTAGTTGTTTCATGGTTTTAATCGTCTCTTGGTTTTCATTGATTTTCCGCTGCGAGTTGGTTCATCTCCAACCCTACCTCGAGACCCAACAGTGGTATCAGAGCCGTGCTACCTTCGGGATTCACAAGACGGTGTTCAAAGTTTCGGTTTTGCTTGAAAGTTTCGTTTTTTGGCATGTTGTTTTGCTAAATTGTTTGATAACATGTTTTAAATTCTTGTTCATGGATTTAATGCATGTAAAATGAATTTTTGAAAATTATTTCAAATCTGGAAATTTTGAAAAAAATTTGATTTTTCGGGTCTCGGGAGCGGGACTCTCGGGGAGCCGAAACCGGGACCGAACGGGGCTCCGTTGGACGGAGCTAGGCCAAGCATGACCATTGGATGGTTGATATGCCAAGGCTAAACCGTTTTGTTAAGTATGACGAGTTTGGAACCGTCATGACGAACTCGAAGAACAAATGTTCAAAAGTTTCATTTTTGAACGGTTTCGATAAACCGAGCATCAAAAATTTTCGAAACTTGGCTATTAATTAAAACCGGAAAATCACATGATGTTTGATAACATGCTTGTTTGATAACACGATGTGTGATGTGATGTTGGCATGGTGTACATAATAGCCCCGAGCTCGATTTAATTATTTATCGCTTTTCACGGCCTGCGAGCCGTTAGTGTTAGCGTGTAATTATTCTTTCAAGGTGTGGTCGTCGAACCACTTGTTTGTAATATTTATTTATTCCCGACCTGCGAGTCGTGTATTAAATTGTAATATTTTACTCAAGATGAAGAAAGGGCGAAAAGGTCATTTGGTGGCTTTTCGGGTGTTGGCATCAGCTTGGAGTCGGTGGAGCTCAAGAAGCTAGTGGGAGTTAGTTTAGGGGGCTATTATGTGCACATTTATCGCTTTATGCTTGGTTTAGTTTATGCATGATTAATTCTATGTGTTTTAGAATTGCATGCTTAACTTTATTTACCGAGCATATCACCTCACATGCAAAGATAAAATTGGAATTTTAATCCTTGTGTGTGAACCCTTAGAACCGTCATTGCATTGGATGTAGTTGACGGGTTCAAAGGAAGAATTACATTGGATGTAATTTGAGGCATCATTGCATTTGGAATGTAGTTGATGTGCTCATCGCATCTAGGATGTGCCAAAGTTTTGAACACAACTGGACAAGTAAAAGCGGGTCATGTCCGATACCTCCCAATCATCAACACCTTACTACCTCCCCGTCCTATGGGTGTCGTGCGCATTAGCGGAGCATCCATGGGGAAGCGGGGTAGTAGGTTTGGACGACATATGTGGGTGTCGTGCGCATTAGCGGAGCACCTACATAGTGACGGGCCATAGTTGAAAATTGGTGGACCCGACTACGATTCTCAGCCTGAGGTTGAGCTAGGGTAACAGATAGGGTAAGTCGTGTACATATGTACATACCCTAGCCAAGAGTCACATTGGATGTGATTGGATGGAGTCCTACCTACATAGCTCTATTAAGTGGTGAGCATTAGTTCAGCTTAATCGAGTGAATCAAGGATCTTGGTTACAGATTCTAAAGTTTTAGAATCGATTGTTGGTGTTTAAGCTTGATCTTCATAAAATTTATTCAGTTTACTGATTGAATTTTATCTGTTGTAGATCAAATGGCAAATTCAGCGAACATTAATAGTTTGTCATTAAAAACCATTCTTGACAGGGTCAATCTAAATGGGACAAACTATTTGGACTGGTACAGAATTTTGAGGATAGTCCTCAAGTCTGAACGCAAAGAATATGTCCTTGACAAGGCTGTCTCTAAGACCATATCAGAGTTACATGAAGTGTCAATAACTGCTGAGAAGAATATATCAGGGATCTGGGATCCAAGGATATTCTGATGGTCAACAAGGGAATTAGAAGTGGCAAGGGCGGGGCCCATGCGCACTTGGCAGGAAAGATGAGACACCTGAGAATGTCTGCTTCTACTGCCAATAGCCTGGTCATTGGAACCGGGATTACAGGAAGTTCACGGCTGATCTGAAGAAGGGCAGTGGGACTGCGCCTTCATCAAATAGCCTGGATGATCTGAAGAAGGACAGTAGGACTGCGCCTTCATCAGGAAACCTGGATGATCTAAGGAAGGGCGGTGGGACCGTGCCTTCATCCGGTATTAACTCTATAGAGCTACATCTCTCTACTTCCAAAGATTCACGGGTATTAGATACCAGGACTGAATCTCACACATGCACTTATATATGGTGACTGAAAGTAGGAGAGGTTTGGAAAGCACGAAGTGGACCTCAGAGTTGTGGCAACTGCTGTAGGATCCATGAGTCTTGTTTTGCCAAGAGGCCTTGTCTTAGTAATGTACAATGTATATTGCATACCTACTTTTAGTAGGAATATTATATCTGTATCCGTGTTTGACAAGGAAGGATATAATGTTAATATTGGAAATGGAGTTTTCAATGTTCTATGCAATGACATGTTTTATACCAGTACTGACTTGGTTGGAGGATTGTACATATTAGATATGGGTAACAATGCCTCAAGTTCTATTTATTCCGTTAATACCAAGAAGTCTAAATCCAACGATTTAAACCTAACTCTGTTAAGGCACTGTCATTTAGGTCGCATAAACAAAAAGCACCTATCAGCACTTCAGAAGTGCAGACTTTCAAGTTCATTCGAATTCCATTCGATCGATAGGTGCAAGGTTTGTTTGATGGGAAAAATGACTAAAGTGCCCTTTTATCGATCACGATGAAAGGGCGGGTGAATTATTGGGGCTGATACACTTGAATGTGTGTAGACCAATAAGTTCACTTGCCAGGAGGGGTTTTAGCTACTTTATCACATTTACTGATGATTACAGTAAATATGGTTATGTCTATTCGCTGAGACATAAGTCTGAAGCTTTTGATAAATTCAAAGAGTTTAAGATTAAAGTAGAAAACCAGCTCGACAAAGGTATTAAGGCACTTCGATTGGATCAAGGTGGAAAATACTTGACCACAGAGTTATTAGATCATCTAAAAGAGAATGGGATCCTTTTGGAATGGACTCCTCCTGGGACACTGTAGATGAAAGGTGTAGCCAAACGGAGAAATCGGACATTGTTAGACAATGATCCGTTCCATTATTAGTTGGACTGATCTCCCAATCTCTTTCTGGGATTATGCTCTAGAGACGACCGCATTCATAGTGAATCGGGCTTCGACGAAGGGTGTGGAAGGGATACTATTTTAAAAATGGTACGGGATGATGCCCGCTTTGTCCTTCCTAAATATTTGTGGTTGCGAGTCTTATGTGAAACATTTGGTTTCGACTAAGCTCGAACCAAGATCTGAGATATGCACCTTCGTGTGGTGTCCCAAAGCAACAAGGGGATACTATTTCTACAATCCCAGTGAGAACATGGTGTTCGTCGCTTGGGGTGGGGTCTTTATGGAAAAAAAGTTTTGTTTCCAAAGACGTCATTGTATGGACTGTGCATCTCGAATAAATTCAGGATGGTACAGATCTGTCTAAACCAATTGACCACCCAGTAGAAAGGAGCCAGAGATTGTCGTAGAGTGAGAACCAATTCCTGTTACAATTCCGGAAGGTCCAAGGCGATTTGAAAGGGTCAATCTTCCACCTCCAAGATATGGTATCCGGAGGTGACAATGAAGTCATGGTGGATCACGATGATCCAGCCACCTTTCAGGAAGTCGTGGATGGGCCCAACTCCGAGTTATGGCTGGGAGCCATGAGGGAGAAAATGCAATCCATGTCGGACAACCGAGTCTGGGAACCGGTTCATCCCATCAATGGTGTGAGGACCATCGGATGCAAATGGATCTTTAAGGTGAAGATGGACATGGACAGCAAACCTCTGACCTACAAAGCTCAACTGGTGGCGAAAGGTTATAGGCATGGATTGACTATGAGGAAACCTTCTCCTTAGTGGCTATGGTCAAAATCGATCCAAATTCTTCTTGACATAACTGCGTATCATAATTACGAGATATGGCAAGTGGATGTCAAAACCGCTTTCCTAAATGGAAATTTGACTGAGTACGTTTGTATGTCTCGGCCCAAAGGTTTTGACGATCCGAAGAATAAAGGAAAGATTTATAAGTTGTTGAAATCCATTTATGGATTGAAACGAACTTCTCGGAGTTGGATCCTTCGTTTTGATGAAGCTGTAATTGGATTTGGCTTAATCAAGAGCGAGGATGAATCTTGCGTTTATAAGAAGGCTAGTGGGAGCAAGATTACCTTTCTGGTTCTCATTGAAAACGACATCCCAACCTTGCACGAGACTAAAGCTTGGTTGAGGAAGTGTTTTTCAATAAAGGACTTAGGCGATGCTTCTTATATCTTAAGGATTAAGATATGTAGAGATCGCACCAAGAGGGTCTTGGATTTAAGTCAGGGAACCTATGTGAACAAGGCATTGAGTAGGTTCTTAATGCTCGATTCAAAGAAAGGACTCTTACCCACTAGTCATGGCATTCATCTCAGCAAGACTCAGTGTCCTAAGACACCTGATGAGCTGAAAAGGATGATGAGAATCCTATGCGCCTGGGAGCAGGATCGATCATATATGCCATGACATGTATGAGACCAGACGTCTCGTAAGCCTTATGTTGTACCAGTAGACATCATTCTAACCCGGGGGAAAGATGATGCTGAACTAGTCGTCGAAGGATGAGTAGACGCTAGTTTTCCAAGACAAATCCAGATGACTTTAGAAGTCAATCAGGATATGTGTTTACGCTGAATGGCAGAGCTTTAGCTGGGAAAGCGTAAAGCAAGATACCATTGCCGAATCTACGACAGAGGCCAAGTACATGGATGCTGCAGAGGCAGCTAAGGAGGCTATGTGGATTTGGAAATTCATGGCAGGGCTGGGTGTAATTAAAAACCCATCCAGTCCGGTGAATCCATTTTGCGACAACACAAGGGCCATTGCGCAAGCTAAAAGCCTAGATCGCATAACAAATCCAAACATGTACTGCGGCGTATCCACCTCATCAGATAAATACTGAACTGAGGTGAAGTGAAGATAACCGATATTGCAACAGATGATAACATAGCCAACCCTTTGACTAAGGCAGTGTCACTGCCTGAACATGTTAGACATGTAAAGTCGATGGGGTCATATTGGAGTTTAGATTGGAACTAGGGCAAGTGGGAGATTGTTAGTCTTAGTGCCCGTAGTTCAATCCTAAATGTCCAAATGTATATATCATCGTTAGCAATAAAATTAAAGCGGCTTTATATTACTTATGTGTTGGGGTAATATATCGATGTGTGCTCTGATCTATGCCCACCATGCGAATAGAACCATAGATCGAGATAGATCACACTCGATGGGTCCCTAGTCAACAAAGCTTCACTAGAAGCGACTAGTATGAAAGATGGCTCTTTATGGCTTACGTTCTGTTAGTCATTGGAATGGGATTCCGGAGTCTGATCATAGATATCATGTGGGACATGATATTGGACGACCCGCCCTGAATATGTGCCATAGATTAAGTCATGAACATATTCAGTGTTGTAGCTTGTCATGTATCCTTAGACCAAGGAGTCTTTGTGATCGCTATGTAGTCAACAACTGAGTTTGACCTGAGCCTAACGTTGTCCGTAACAGGGCTTCCATAACGGCCAGGATTGGCTTGGGGACGGGATACATGAGTGACACGAAAGACGGCTAAGGGATTTATCCCTCATACTAAGGTATGGGAAAGATATCGGTTCTCGGCCACTTGATCGAGAGTGACTGGAAGAATAGCATGGCCATGCACATGATACTGGGTATCATATCTTCAGTCATCTCACATATCAAGGAACGGTGATTGAGAATAATAAGGATGACGGCTCTATGCCTTATCTCAATCAGGATATCGGAGATAAAAGGATAATGACAGGGACGACGGAAAGGTTAGAATCGACAGGGTCGATTCGTTATGTAGTGTCAGGCAATACTAAAGTCTCGTTAGTTGCCACTTAAATAGGATCAAGTAAAATGGGATTTTACGTTGATCTATTGACATGCATAAACCTAAGGGTCACACCGGAGGATGAAACTCATTGACACATTTATGGAGACTGGCCAAAAGGGAGTTGTCTCGGGACATGACCAAAACTGGGTTTTGGGTCATGTGCCCGTAAGTGAATAGGACTTCACAGATCGAGACAAGGCTTGGAGTCTTGGGATTGATCGCGTCGGATAATGTTGGACATTTCCGGTATGGAAGGCTTGGAGGCGATGAGCGAATCACGGGACCTCGTTAGAAATGGCCACGGGCCATGTTCCAAGAGGCCCATGCAACCAAGGCCCATGGAACTAATTAATCAAGTCTTGATTAATTAGTACTAAGTAAGCAAGACAAGGATTAAGGTGTTGGTGATTCACCACCTAACCCAATCTTGTCTTGCCATACTTGTCCTATTTACACCTTACTTGACACCATACTTGTCCCATGCCTTTAGTTGGACAAGTATGGGTTTTTTTATGTTTAAGTCATCTTTTTTCAACATAACAAACACAAGACAAGAATAGAAAACACATTTTCTCTCCCTCTTCCATGGCCATTTCGGGTTTGGCTAGTTTCCACCTCCATGTTTGTGTTCTTGAGTCCTCAAAGAGAAGAACTATGTGGCTTTGATTACCATGTGGATACGTAGGCGTCTTGGAGACTCAAGCCAATCATTCGTTAACCGGTGTTCTTGTTTTGGTAAGAACTAGTGCTGAATTTTTCTCTTGTGAATCCATTCTTTGTTAGTTGTTTCATGGTTTTAATCGTCTCTTGGTTTTCATTGATTTTCCGCTGCGAGTTGGTTCATCTCCAACCCTACCTCGAGACCCAACACGGGCCTCGGCCCGTCGCGGGTTTACGGGACGTGGGCCTCGGTCCGTCTCGGGTTTGCGGAACGCGGGCCTCAGCCTGACCCGCGTTTTTGCAGGACGCGAGACGCATAAAAGTCGTCCCACAACGGGACGGCCCGCGTCCTGCGTCCCACAAAAACGCGAGTCGGGACGCAAGCCGCGATCCGAAACGACCCGTTGTCCGTGCTCTAAGGTACACGAGAGGTACAAATATGGAAACAAAATCATTCCATAGCAGTTATACAAAATAATCTATAATATGTAAACATAATAAAATCGTATCTCCATAATATACTCTAATACGTCCCCATAGTCAAAATAATTGGAGGTAAAACGTTGAGCGTAGACCTGAAATCATTAAACAGAGCTGACGAAAGACCTTTGGTGAAGACGTCCAAGAACTGATAGGAATATGGCACATGGAGTACACGAACCTATCATGAAGAAACTTTCTAACGAACAAAGTGTAAATCTAGTTCAACATGTTTAGAACATTGTTGTTATATAGTGTTAGCAGACATATACAGAATTGATGTTATCACAATATACAATGGAAGTAGTGGATGAGGGTGTCGTAACTCAAGAAGAAGATAGCATAACCTACAAGTTTCGGCAACAACATGATACTCAACTTCAACATTAGAATGAAAGACATTATGTTGTAATCAGCATCATCTCTCTAGATTCTTCTCTCGCTTCTCTCTACCTTGTATCTCTCTCGAACCATAGATCTACACAGTCTGGCCATCGGTGACTCCTCTGCAACTCTTGTTGCCGACTGTTACCGATGGCTGGTAACTTCTCCCCCTACTTTCCTTCCTTCTCTCTTTCTATCCTCCGCTTCCCTTTCATCTTCCTTCCTCTCTTCTTTCATTTCCTTTCCCACTTCGTTTTGACTCTCGTCTCGCCGTTTCAGTTCCGTCTCTGGCCGGATCCGGACTTGATTTGTCCGTGGCAAGCTTTTCCTCTCTTATTCTAGAGTCGATGGCTACAGATCGGTCCAGATATTGGTTGCCGACAGGTTTCTAGCTCACTCATCTGCTCGTCGCGTGTTTTTTTTTTGTCCGAGGGTGGCTTGGCTTAGATCTTCAGTGGGACACTGTTTATCTCCGTTAGTGGCGGTGGTGGCCGAGCTCCACTCCTGGCCATTTTGATGGCGTTTTCTCCCTTCCCAGACTCAGATGCAGCGCACTTTGTCAGCGGATTTAACCTCCCGCACAGGCATTGCTGCCCTAGCGATACCGAATCATTTTACTCGTGGTTTAAATCATGGTGTTTGGGGATTTTCTTTGTCTGGTGCTGTTATTGGTACTGGATAACGGTTGATTGTGGTGCTGGCCACCAACCGGTTGTCTTCTCTTCTTTGAAGGGGACAACAAGTTGGAAGAGTAGGTTCAGTTGGGGTTAAGGGTGTGTGTTAGTGGTGCTGTTTACTTTGGTTGGATTTGGGTTGGATCGACTTTGGTTTGTAGCTTGATTCTTCTCATTATTTCTCTTCATGGTCGTCAAATCCAAGTTTCAAGACTCAGTTTTTAAATTGTGCTTCATGTCTGTATTTCTAGTTGCTAGACTTTCTTGTTTAGTTCGACTTGGTTCGGTTCTATCTGGCTTTGTTGCCTGGTTCTGTTGGGTTTCCCCTGGTAGAGTGTTGGTTATGTTTGCTTAAAGTTTGTAAAACTAGGTTCTGAGACCTTATATTTGTCAGCCCCATTGTTGGGTTTTTTATGAGGTCGTGTAAATCAGTGCTCTTGTTGTATTGTGGAGCTTTGGCTCTATGCCTTCTCTTTTATATTAAAGGAGAAGGTTTTATCAAAAAAATTGTTGATAAAAAAAAAAAGACATCATGTTGACATTTTGATGACAAAGAGATACGGTTAGAACAAAGAAATATACAATACCCAGCATTGATAGACAAATATCGGGGCACCCGGCCCAATCAACATGTTAGTAAGCGGTCAAAGAAAATAAATATTCGCTAATATGGAGAACATGGGACAAAGTACCTTGTTGTAACAAAGAATGCATTTAAGAGCATGGAAATGTTGTTCATGAGGATCATGCATAACCAAACAGATTTGTTGAATACTAAAATAAATGTCAGGTCAGGTAAAAGTGAGGTATTGAAGGGCACCAACGAAACTGTGATTTAAGAAAGGTTAGAAACACGAGGTCTAAAGGATGAGGGCAGTTTATATTTGGTGTCAATGGGAGTACGAAAAGGATTGTAGGAAGACATATTCGCTCGAGCAAGTATTTCACGAGCAAACTTCTATTAGGAAAGAAAAAGACCAAATGAGGTACGAATGTTGGGTTTTATGCCTTAAGACAAATCACAATTCTTAATACATAGCCATTTGTGATCAATAAAATGACCATAGTTTTCATTATCATTCGATGTAATGCTAACAATATGAATACACTACTATTCCTGAGATATCGGGGTGCCGTGTCCCGATAGTAGAACACTTAGGAATGAAGGAGTGAGTTATTCATTCATCCCTAGTCTAATTTGATAGTTCGAACTAGTATGATGGTTAGTTGGAGGGTAATGTTTTGCTGATCATGCATATTGAGATAGGATTCAACATCGTAAATGTTAAAGAATTAACATTGGATGACCCACTTTAAGAATACTCCATAGAACAAGGACAAGAGTATTTCTCAAACTACCGAAGTGTATCTTAGGCCTACGAACTTGAAATCACCATATCTCCTATGTGTGTGGATTCATGACTTGACACAAGGAAACAATACTCTTAACAAGATGATTATACAAGATTGTGCTTAAACATGGATACATGCATATCAGGAATATGAGTGATTGTCATTGGGATTTGTCACTCGTGTTACCAAAATGAGTTAGATATCATCGGGGCCCTTGATGAGTAGGGATTGTAAATGGAAACATGGCCATGTGAGTGAACAAAAGTTTGTCACTTACAATCTAAACTCGGGATCAAGAAATGAACAACCGGACATAAGCAAGGTAGGTGTTTCTATGCCTTGTGTTTTATCATGATATCGCAAATAAAAAAGAGGATAAGAATATTTACGGTAATAGGTTTTGAGAAGAGAAATGTCAAGCACGCTACTTTAGGTTCAACATCTGTGCCCAACCCCGCACAGTCCAGACCTAGAGAGAAGTCCACGGGTGTTTATAGGGTAGTGTTCCAAGATACGAACGAAGAGGGATGGGGTTCCGTTTACTCGGATGCTTTGGGTCGAACACAAGGGATGACATGGGGGAAAATGAAGGGAACCAGGCCAACAGATTATGTGGAGGCCGTGGGAATTAGGGTGGGCCTACAACGGGTCAAGGAAAGAAGTAAGATTAAAACAGTGATCCAGAGCAACGCTAGAGCAGTGTTAAAGATCATCCAATCAAAAATCGTTTTGGCCTCCGCACTAGGGGACACAGTGGATGATTGTATGACCCTTTTGCATACTCTCGAAGATGGTAAACTCGAGTTCGTACAAGGTTAAGGGACCAGACCGCTCACTGGCTTGTCAGGGAAGCTTGATCTCAGCTTGATCGCTTGTGGTTAGGGACAGAGTTCTCCAATGCACTCAATATATTCTAATTGCTGATTTATAAACGGGGCCTCCCCTTCCTTAAAAAAATATGTTATGATAAACAAAAGGTATAATTGCAATAATTTACGGTGAACTATACACGTTTTGCAAAAAAAACTCACGGTGAACTATTTTTCATGTACAAATCTGTTATCTTTAACCGAATTTAGTCATGTTACAGTCATAGAACATCAACTCTTTTATTTAGAATGCCATTTTTTACCGTTTGCACTGCATGTGTTTCGTTATTTGTAACCCTCATGTATGCGTGTTTTGTAATTTGAAACCCTTATGTATACAATTTAATAGAGATAAGTTTAACTTTTAGCAAAAAAAAATGTTTAACCCCATTAGTAGATTTATAAACGGAAAATAGTATACCGTAAGTTTTTGCAAAAGAAATAGTTTACCAAAGATTTTGCAGAACACGCATAACTCATCGCCAGTTTTTACAATTATCCCTGTATGTAAATGTACAATTCTTATTCTCTGTTTTTTAAAAGCCTTGGGTTCCATATATATGTCCTGGTCGACCGTAGTCAATCCGGTGCTCATGGACCTGTAGAAATAGTCTGTTTTTTTTATCGTAGACACTAACTCAAGACATCCCCTTACTGACATTTCAAAGGTACAAGACAGAAAGTAAATAGTCCAACATATAAAAAGATCTAACCAAACCAAACTAAAGTGGTAAATAACATAAGGCAAGCCTACTCTGACGGCAGCTTTTTCGAGACTTCACAGCATCGGCAGTCCCGGGTCTGTGGGTATAGGCCCTGATTGAACATTTCCACCCCGCCGGGTCCTCTCATTGATCCGAAGGAGGCTGTGACACCTCCACCTGTGGCTCCTGAACTTCCTTCTCGTCCTTTATCGGGTACATGATGGAGTAAACCTACGACTTCCCTCGGGGACGCGACGTTGCCTGGTCCACTTCAACGGGAGGTAGACGTAGAAGTTCATTACCCTTCGCCTTCATCGCCTTTGACCGAATAGGACCCTTTCCTCCAGCTTGGCCCTGAGGTTCCTTCTGCATCCCTTGCATGTAGACCTGTTCACCTACAAATACAACAGGATAAATTTCTCCCCCATGCAGATCCCGATCCAAGACGTTACTCCCAGTGGTGTTCCCTGGTCCCCCCTGTTCGAGGGCGAGGTCGAGGTCCGATCGCCGGGGTACGTCGCAATAAACCCCGACGATAACCCATCATGTGCTCTTTCATGTACCCACCTCCCAAGCCCCTAATGATCGTCGACCGGTTTTCCTTGTCCCTACGATCCGAGAAACCAAGACGAACCGTCTCCACCGAGACCCCATCTGCATCTGCAATAGAGATCGTGAACGACGCCGAGGGGGATTCGAGAAGTTCGATTCCAAGAGATGAACAACTATGGGGAGTATCATAGCGGTTAGAGGATCGGTGGGCGGCTAGGCTGTGAGTATGGTGCTTGGCCTCACCTGATTGTGTTGATCGGAGTCTATGGAAGTAGTCCGATAGGGATGCAACGAAAAAGAAGATGGTTTTTCCCTTTTTTCAGTATTCTCATTTTCTGTTTTTTAGGGTTATTTACGATTTGGTACCCAATGTTTCGTCCACGAATGATTTTGTACCCTTATGTTTCAAATGACCAATTTAGACCCAAATGATTTGTCCACAGACAGAAGTGGCATATTCCGTTAGAAAACTAACGGAATATTCCTCTAAGTTAGTCATGTGCAGTTAAGTGGGGTGTGAAATGACGATTTTACCCTTTCTTATTTTAAGCTTATAAATTTGATAGACAAAATTACCATTATACCCTTAGTTATAAATAAATAAAATAAATAAAAATATACCCTAACCTATTCATCTACCCTAACTCTCTCGGTCCAATCTCTCTCTCTCTCGCTTTGACCGATTCATCTGCCTTAACCCCTACATCTTCCTCGTGTTGGGTCTCGAGATAGGGTTGGAGATGAACCAACTCGCAGCGGAAAATCAATGAAAACCAAGAGACAATTAAAACCATGAAACAACTAACAAAGAATGGATTAACAAGAGAAAAATTCAGCACTAGTTCTTACCAAAACAAGAACACCGGTAAACGAATGATTGGCTTGAGTCTCCAAGACGCCTACGTATCCACATGGGAATCAAAGCCACGTAGTTCTTCTCTTTGAGGACTCAAGAACACAAACATGGAGGTGGAAACTAGCCAAACCCGAAATGGCCATGGAAGAGGGAGAGAAAATGTGTTTCCTATTCTTGTCTTGTGTTTGTTATGTTGAAAAAAGATGACTTAAACATAACAAAACCCATACTTGTCCAACTAAAGGCATGGGACAAGTATGGTGTCAAGTAAGGTGTAAATAGGACAAAGTATGGCAAGTCAAGATTGGGTTAGGTGGTGAATCACCAACACCTTAATCCTTGTCTTGCTTACTTAGTACTAATTAATCAAGACTTGATTAATTAGTTCCATGGGCCTGGGTTGCATAGGCCTTTCATGGGCCTCTTGGAACATGGCCCGTGGCCATTTCCAACGAGGTCCCGTGATTCGCTCATCGCCTCCAAGCCTTCCATACCGGAAATGTCCAACATTATCCGACGCGATCAATCCCAAGACTCCAAGCCTTGTCTCGATCCGTAAAGTCCTATTCACTTACGGGCACATGACCCAAAACCCAGTTTTGGTCATGTCCCGAGACAACTCCCTTTTGGCCATTCTCCATAAATGTGTCAATGAGTTTCATCCTCCGGTGTGACCCTTAGGTTTATGCATGTCAATAGATCAACGTAAAATCCCATTTTACTTGATCCTATTTAAGTGGCAACTAATGAGACTTTAGTATTGCCTGACACTACATAACGAATCGACCCTGTCGATTCTAACCTTTCCGTCGTCCCTGTCATTATCCTTTTATCTCCGATATCGTGATTGAGATAAGGCATAGAGCCGTCATCCTTATTATTCTCAATCACCGTTCCTTGATATGTGAGATGACTGAAGATATGATACCCAGTATCATGTGCATGGCCATGCTATTCTTCCAGTCACTCTCGATCAAGCGGCCGAGAACCGATATCTTTCCCATACCTTAGTACGAGGGATAAATCCCTTAGCCGTCTTTCGTGTCACTCATGTAGCCCGTCCCCAAGCCAATCCTGGCCGTTATGGAAGCCCTGTTACGGACAACGTTAGGCTCAGGTCAAACTCAGTTGTTGACTACATAGCGATCACAAAGACTCCTTGGTCTAAGGATACATGACAAGCTACAACACTGAATATGTTCATGACTTAATCTATGGCACATATTCAGGGCGGTTCGTCCAATATCATGTCCCACATGATATTTATGATCAGACTCCGGAATCTCATTCCAATGACTAACAGAACGTAAGCTATAAAGAGCCATCTTTCATACTAGTCGCTTCTAGTGAAGCTTTGTTGACTAGGGACCCATCGAGTGTGATCTATCTCGATCTATGGTTCTATTCGCATGGTGGGCATAGATCAGAGCACACATCGATATATTACTCCAACACATAAGTAATATAAAGCCGCTTTAATTTTATTGCTAACGATGATATATACATTTGGACATTTAGGATTGAACTACGGGCACTAAGACTAACACCTCGTCCTCTCGACCTCGCCCCCGACCTTCATCTCTCATCTTCTTCGTCCTTCTCGACCTCGCCTCTGACCTTCATCTCTCATCTTTTTCGTCCTTCTCGACCTCGCCTCCGACCTTCATCTCTCATCTTTTTCGTCCTTCTCGACCTCGCCTCCGACCTTCAACTCTCATCTTTTTCGTCCTTCTCGACCTCGCCTCCGACCTTCATCTCTCATCTTTTTCGTCCTTCTCGACCTTGCCTCCGAGCTTCATCTCTCATCTTTTTCGTCCTTCTCGACCTCGCCTCCGACCTTCATCTCTCGACGCCGGTAAGAATTCAGCTCCAATTTTCATGAGGAAGAAGAGCCCAGATCTGCAAAACGAAGCCAAGTGGTGATTGTCCTTGGGTTTGGAGTTCATGCCAGGTCTAAGTTTGGTTTCTGCGTTTCCGGGTTTGGGTTTAGGTCGTGGCTCTCTGTTAGTCAAATCTGATTTGTGAGTGTTAGGGGTTTCAATTAGGTTATGTTTTGGGGGTTTCTGGTTTGGGATTCAAGAATTTGGTTGAACAAATTTTGATCGGATTTGGGATGAGAGCCCTCGTCAGAGATATTTATGCTCAGGGATGAAGAAGACGAATATGGCAAAAAAATGAACAATTTTCATAATTAGAATTATTATGAAATTTGAAAAAAAACAAAATATATCTACTTAATTTATATTTTAATTAATGAAAATTATTTAAATTGTAAAATAATTATGAAAATAAAAAGATAATTATAAAAATAATATTTTTATCATGAAATGTTATCAAATTAACAAAAATTTAAAATTTAAATATATTTTTATTAAGGAAATTAGAAAACTAAATATTTAGCAAAAATTAAATAAACAAAAAAGTTGTAAAATTAATTTTAAAATAATAAATAAATTAAATAGCTCAAAATGAATTAAAAAAAATATTTATGAAATTTAAAAAAATTATTAAAATAATATAAAATAATTAGATTTGTTTAAAATATTAAAAAAAATTATATAAAATTATAAATTATTTGAAATATATATATATATATATATATATTATTATAAATTATTTAAAAAGTAATTATAAATAAATATAAAGTCAACTAAATAACAAAGGGCAAAAAAGTCTTTTTATGTTTGTCAAAAGTCAACTAAATTGACAAAGGGCAAAGTGGTCTTCTAACATAATTCTGTTTGTTTTTTAACAACATCAGTTCAAAATGTTCGTGGATAGAACATTTGGGTACCAAATTGGTCATTTTAAACATAAGGGTACCAAATCGTTCGTGGACGAAACATTTGCTTACCAAATCGTAAATAACCCTTTTTTTTTATGAAAATGAACGATGGATATTATAATTAAGAAAAAGTTTTTACAAAGCAGGCAAGCAATAAAACACTAAAATCCAAATAACATAATGTAAATGAGTTCCCGTAATGGAGGACACTCGGACAGAAAACTAAAGCGCTCAAGTCTTCGACTACCTCTTGAAGGCGCCTGGAAGGTGATACTACGGTAGCATCTATTGACACCGATACAACGAATCCAGACTAGTGAAAGTTAGGATAGAGCAGGCCTCTTACCGTTAACAGATGATGATGGACAAAATACTCCCCCAGATGATGGTGGATAATGGTAGGGCTCCAAAACGCGGGATTGCTGACCTTTGAGTTGGTAGGAAAGTACCGTGCCAGCTTTTAGTGGAACCACTACCACCTACCGACCCCCCTCTGGACCTCTTCAGACTCATTCCTCGAGGCGAGGGTGCTTAGAGCCCCCCGCCGGTACATATGACGCCCCGTCCGGAATGCCGATTGTTCAGGACCGGCCCAAAAAGTAAGACCCAACCCGGTTGTGGAACCCAGATGGTCAACTCCCCTAATCTGACCCGACCCAAGAGCCTTGATCCGACACGCCCCAGGCCCGGGAGCCATCTCCGGTCTATAGCCCAACTCCCCGGGCCTGGACTGTAGCCTTCGACGGTCCACGACCCTCAGGCCCGTTATGAGGGCCCAAGCCTTTCAGTGCCTCTACCGAAACCCTAGTGGATTCTTTCCCAACTTCCGCCTCCACGTCGCCAGCTCCCCTTGCCCGCCCGGTCGACCAGTTCCGGCGTTCGAGGAGGTCGTCGCCGCAGGATAAACTCCCACCTCCGTTTGCGCAAAGAACGTGAGCCCCGCCTCCGTCGCTAAGGGATGAGGAATACAGAACGATCTAATGGAGAAGCCACCAGTCACGCTGTTGAAAACTGTCGCCGCCGCTTGGGTTTTGTCGCTACAAACCCTACCGAGACAGAGCGAGCACAGAGGAGCCGCCATGGCGATGTAGAGTCGACGACCGCCATGGGGTTGTCGATAGCTCTCCCACCCATCGAGAGGGGATGTTCCTTCTCTCTGTAAACATCACTGTGTCGAACCACAACATAGCAATTACAGAAGCCATTGACCAAATACCAAGGCCACACACCCATAATACTGCTGAGAGATCCTACTTATACGCGTACCACACAATACAGTCCATAGAGCATCCATACCTACCGTGATCTCAAGGTGATTGAGCACAACAGCCGCACAAAAACAACGACGGCGGAGAAAAGTCCCAGCCGCCGCAGCCCTAGTTCTTATTTTCATTTTCTGTTAAACTAGCGTACTAATAGATAAGAAATGAAAATGGTTAAGGTAAGTGTAAACTTCTAAGCTCTTCTACTCAATTTTTGCATTTCTTTAAAAAAAAATGCATTATTTGGAACAAATACTATAATATTTATCTCATTATAGAAACAAAGATGACGATAAGGAAATACTGTAAGTATGCTGAGACAGATCCATTTTGATGAAGGCATACTACTAAAAAAAACACGATGCTATGTTGGTCTAGGTTCATCATTGTGGTATTAAATGCATTAATAGTTTATAGAATAATAAAATAATTTATAAGACATTATGAACAAACACGTCTGTATATTTCGTACGAACATTTACTTGAGCACTATTTTGGATGCTGCTGCGCGGGTCATCTATTCCAGGTCTGTCCGGTTGTTGGGGGAGTTCGGGGGTCCTCACTGAAGGCACCAGGGGATCCGAGATCAGCAATAGAGAAGGCGAAACATGGGAAGGCCACCCCAGGGACGAACTGATCTTATCTAGGGGGATCGAAAAAAGGGGGCCATTCTAAGGAAGTACCAAGGACACCTCCAAGGAAGGAAGAGACAGGGTGGTGGGGACATAGGGAAGTAGAAGAGGATGAGGGGCCGATGGGTTGGTTGCCAAGAGATCCGACACCGTCACTATCTGGAAACAAGAGGGTACTGAGGGGGGAGGCTCCCGAGGAGGAAGAAGACTCGGCGGCGTCGAATGAGGCGTCATCTGCAGCGGCGGGGGGCTTCAAGCACCCTCGCCTCCAGGAATGAGTACTCAAGGGGACAGGGAGGGTTTGGTCGGCTGTACCTTCTCCCTGGTGTATAGGTGGCATTGGTATCACCAACAGCTGATGAGTTACTTCTCTACCACTTCGAGGTCAGTAATCCCGCGTTCAGGAGCCCTACCATTATCAGTCAAGGGAGGACGACGCACGTTGACATACCGGGGGAGTAATCGGTCCACCACTGTTTGCTTATCCTCTGATCTGCTCGATCAGTTTCTTCTGGTTGGAGTATACTGTATCGGTGTCCTCGGATGCTACCGCAGTCCCGCCCCCTCGACCGCCATTATGTCTAAGAGCAAAATTTATTTTTCTGCACTTGTCTTTCTAATTCAGTTAGTTTGGTTTATGTATGGCGACTACTACGTTTGTGGGCGCCAGCCTATCTTGAATTAATAATATCATCGTTTACTCTAAAAAAATGAACAAAGTTAGTTGGAGATACACAGTGTATATCATATATTGCCCCACTCATGCTCTTTAAAACATGTGGAGTTCCACGTAGTACTTTTCTTTTTCTTTTCCAGTATTCACGATTTTCATCAAATGATGATGTTTTTTTTTTAGAATAAAAAATAGACTTCACTAATTAACGAGGAGAATCATTACAATGGTCTGTATCCCAGAAAGGGTATAGCTTCAATAACCTTTGGAACCGAACCGATCCATCAAGCACATAAATTGGAACTAAAACAAAAATATAGGCCAAAACTAAGACCGGAATAAAAACTCAAAAGTGCCACAAGCCAGGAACCACTCAAAGTGGATTCTAAACGTCGCTTGGTCCCTACTCTTCAAGGACTCGTTCTGTCAACTGAGCTACCGAAGTTGAACATGACTGTATGGCTGGGAGGCATGTCTCGTCTCAGGGACCCCTCCCCCCCGGAAGACCCTGGAGCCATGGATTCCTATCATTCCTCGTGGCAAGGTTGTTTTCCCGCTCTCTCCTGGTCCTCCCGCGGCTCCCCCGATGTATCCCTCTTCTGACTCACTGGGTCATGCACCATTCCAGATGAGACAAACCCAGGGGGCCTATTTCGTTTAGTAAATGATGATGTATTTAAAACAAGTTATATGACAAAAAGAATGAATTTTTAAACTTTATAGAATCTGAATAACATTAGATTTAATATTTTATTATTATTGTAGATCACGTGCATGACACACGATCTTCAGTTTTCTGATATACCAAAATTTCTTGTGTAACAAAAACAAACGATCATAAAGGTAACTTCAATAATTAACTTTTTAAGTGAGTCGTTTGAAAATTTTCCAACAATCTGTATTTGTTTCAGCGTCTGTTTTCAACACCAAGGTCATGGAGAGTTACAAAGAACCACTACTAGAAGAGGTCATGGAGGGCACATCAGATTTGGTTTACATCGGATGTTACAAATCATCAACCTCTTCCTTAACTGCCAGAGGCCATGAGCAATTTCAGTGACAAAGGAAACCAATGTCTTGGTTTGGTCATTGGATTTTGCTGTGCTCCTACTTCATCTGTCATTCGTGCTCCAATGAAGATCTCGATTGAGTTCTCGACCCTGAGGAAAGTTTAGGGTTTTTTGGTCTATTCGTGTTGTTGGAGAGGAAGGACATTGATGGAGGAGGGCTTCTAGATTTTTCTCCGTCAAAATTCGAAAAGAAAGAAACCATTGGAGTCTAGAACAAAGAACTGATTATCGGAGATGTTGTGTTGAGAGGAAGAAGATGATGACGTCATATATATGTTTTTTTCCAGCAATATTTAATCTTAAAAATACTTTCATTGTAAACAACTTAAAATAAATTTTAAGAAATCTTTCAATTTTTAAAATTTTGTAACTTATTTTACGAATCAGATTTATTTTCATTTTGTTATTTCCAATTAATTAAAAATACTTTTATGTCGTCATAAAATTTGGTTTTATGTATGGATAAACTGTATAACACATTTTTGAGAAATTATTGACGCCCTACGGTTTTAGCACAGAAAATGGCACGACAAGCGTATCGGCCGTCAAATAGTATTTAGGAATTATGTCCAGATTATCGTACCCAAGGGAGCACGAGTTAAACAATTATTTAGAGTTGTTATTAAGATATTTTGTTTAGTAAATGATTTTTGGTTTCAAACAAGTAAATGCAAATAGTAATTTTAATGCAAGCAAGTACTCAAGCGAATTAGAGAGATGTTCGAATCAGAGGAAAAACAATCTAAGGCATGGGTTCATAGAGACCATTCCAATGCATTGAATATCGATAAATGTTGTAAAGTTGTCTGATTTTAGGGGCAACAAGTTATCTCTAAGTTAGTCCTAACTTCTCCCAAATGTTTCGGACCCTAATGGAATCTAACCACCTAGTTCTCCCGAATCAAGGTGTAGGAAGACTTAAAGCACTACGTTCTTTGATATTTTCTAACTTTCGATCTAAGTCTATGGCTATTGCTATTATGTTAACCTAGCTATCCCTAGTCTAGATGTAAACCCAATTTACATATGATTTTAGACTATCTGCAATCCTCATCTCTTGAGTGTTAGATTGCAATTCCTATCATCTATCAAGTCTACACAGGAGATAGAGCACTAACTAAAAATCAAACACAAACCCTAAATTCAAATCAAGCATCACAATAATTAGTTCCATGATCCTAGACTCATACATGATGAGTGATGTATTGTATGGTTCCATTGAACATGTAGTACTCCCTTAATATCGAATCCTTAGACCTGAATAGATGTTCGATGATTGGTGAAAACTTAATGCTTCGTGATGATGGCCAACGCCCGATGATATAAGTATAAACGTGTAATACCAAAGACAATCACATTCACAGTGTATTCACAACAATCTCATATGTTGTGCAATTCTCTTAGCTCGTGGTTATTCCCTTTTACTTGTTCAATGATGTATCTTATCTATCGTAGTCACCTTGTATATCCCTTATATTAAATTATTATTTTATTTTTAAACCAAATTATAAAAAAAAAGCGACGGTTGTAATATCAATATACATAACTACATTAGGGTTTGTTTCACTTCAGTGCCTCCTATGTGGGATCGACCGATACTTACTGATAAATCTAAGCTTATTGGAGTCGTGTGCATTGTGACAATAAAGTCATTTTCCCTTTGTACATTTATCTAACCTAATTTGGTCCCAACAAGATGGCTTAACTACTCCTTGGGTCTTTGGCAAGCAAAAACCCTCTCATTGGGAGGGAGAATAACTTTGATA
Source organism: Erodium maritimum (assembly GCA_963921825.1). Classification (NCBI taxonomy): domain Eukaryota; kingdom Viridiplantae; phylum Streptophyta; class Magnoliopsida; order Geraniales; family Geraniaceae; genus Erodium; species Erodium maritimum. The sequence continues at coordinate 41,839,278 of OY997592.1, read as the reverse complement.
AAATCTTCACTTGGCTCACTTCCTCCATACTACTTCTCAATGGTAAAGGCTCCAAAAGGAGTTCTCAACTCCCTTGTCATGTGGCAGAAGAGGTTTCTATGGCATGCCAAGCCCTCCTCTAGAACTGTCAGTAAACTAAGTTGGAACAAGGTGTGTAGACCTAAAGATGAGGGAGGTTTGGGGATAAAAAGCTTGGCTGTTATGAATGTGGCTTTACTCTCTAAATGGTGGTGGAGATTTGCATTGGAAGGTCCTACTCTTTGGAAGCTTGTTATCTGTGGCAAATATGGCTGGCTCCCCAATGATTGGGATCTCTCCAAATATTCTGAAATTGGCTCTGGCAGTTTTCTCCAACAGATACTAAAATTAAATGATGATCCCAGATTCAGTGACCTATTTGGCTTCAAGGGCCTCTCTTGGAAACTAGGAAATGGCCTTAGAATCTTCTTTTGGGATGACATTTGGTGGGGAGATACACCCTTTAAAACCCGCTTCCCAAGACTTTATATCCTCTCTCAAGCCAAAACCATATTAGTCTCTGAAGCTTGGTCTGGTTCCTCATGGGATGTCCAATTTAAAAGGTCTCCAAGAGGAAGAGCAGAACAAGATTGGATGTCATTCCAATTTATTTTGAATAACATTCAGATCCTTCCTCATGATGATACTCTTATTTGGTCTACTGATCAAAATGGCTTTTCTTCGAAGAACATACATACCTTACTTGATCACCAAAGCACCACTGCAAGCAGCTTCAATTTGTCAAGACACCTTTGAATCCCTGGTATCCCTCCCAAAATCACTGCCTTCTCTTGATTGGCCTGCCATGATGCCTTACCAAGTAAGTGTTTTCTGGATAATAGAGGTTTGCACTTATCTCTTGGAGAGGTTCTTTGTCGGCATTGTCATTGGGACTATGAGGATACCTCACATATTCGTCTGCATTGTCTCAAATCTTGGTCTATTTGGACTCTTATCTTTCATTGGTGGGGAGTGGTATTTGTCATTCCTGGTTCTACTAAAGAGTTATTCTCCTCTTGGCCATATCTTATTACAAAAAGGAAAGGTTCTTGGGGGAAAATTGTTCAATTATTTTGTTGGCAGATTTGGTTGGCTAGAAACAATCTGGTTTTCAATGGGATTGAGTTAACTGCCCTTCACATTTTTGATATCATCCTTAATAAATCTTATACCTGGGCCTGGACATCTTTCCATAAATTTGGCAAGTCCTTTTCCTTTCTCGAATGGAGAATATCTCCTTGGCTTTGCTGATCTGTTGACTGTTGTATTGTTCTTTCTGGGGCTTGGGTTTGGGATGGGTTTGGGATGAGTTGTGAGTTTGGTAAGTTGCTTAGCTTGCTCTCTTGTGCAAGCCCTCTTCTTCTCCCCCCTTCTCTTTTTGTGTGTGAGTAGTTCTAGGCTCTTTCTCTTCTTTGTGAGTGTGGGTAGTCTCTATTTAGGTCTGAGTGCTTCTTCCTGCTGTCTTTTTCTCTCCTTGCAGGTTCTTTTGAGGGTTTTACTCTGTTGATTGCCTCCCTTGTCTGCCTTATTTGATTTAGGCTCTTCTTTGGCATGCTGCTTTGTTTTTATCACAACCTTTTTTCAGGCTTCTCTTTTACCTGGTGCTGATGGCTTTTAATAGCCTTTCAAGTTCATCCTCCAATTGCTTATGACTTGATGGTTATTTCACATCTTGGCTGATGGCTTTTCTGCATAATTCTCTTACTCTAATTCTCAATCTTGGTTGCATCTCAGTGTAATTTATGGAGATTAATCACTTGAGGCCTCATCCACCTACTCTTCTCGAATTGCTGCATAATCTTGGCTGCATCTCTGCTGCTGCATCTTGTTCTCATTGGCGCGGCAAAGCTTCCTTCAGATGCAAGTTTCAGTTGGCGCCTCTTTTTGATTTCTTGAATTTCAAGCTTTCTGGTTTAATTTGTTGCTTTCATTGCTTTTAAGTTATTTTTGGATCTCCTTTATAGGTGGCTTATGACCATCTTGAGGTATCCCTCTCTTTTGTGGCCTTTCTTGGCTCTGTTCCTCTTTTATCTCAAAAGAGGTTCTATTAATGAAAAAATTGCCTATTTAAAAAAAAAAAGATGGCTTAACTATTTAGAGGTAAACACATGTCAAAACCCTTTAGTTTGGGCTTACGACACAGGTCCCAACAAATGCAATTTTGGAGGCAATTTTTTTGAAAGCTCTTGACTTAGGACTAGATATTACTACGATTTTAAGGAAATTGAAGCATTCAATAGGAGGATTTAACTTGGGTTCACCAACCTTAGCTTGAGTTTTTCTTCTACTCCTTTTCCTTGTATTTGATCCTATTGTTCTTAGTATTTTCGGATGACTAGAATTTCATGTTGATGGACTATTTCCTACTTTTTTGGAATTATTTGTATGACTTGATTTGCTAAATTTACGTGATAATTTGGATTAATTATTTGGGGAATGTCAAACTTTCTATTTTAAACTTTTATTAAGATGTTAGGAGATTTGGACCGGTGCTAGGACTTTTAGAAGTAGCCTTAAACTCCAGCTTTTCCGAACTTAAAGTTGGTTGGTAAATGATGGCGCATGAGTTATGCAAAACCTGACTTGTTGGTTTGGTTGGAGTATTTACTCTCTCTTTTATCAGCAAAGCAACTATATTAAAACCTTATCTTTATGACAAAGAACGATAAGAAAGAGGCACAGCCCAAACAAACCAAAGAAGCAAACAAAGTCGACTTCGCAACATGAGAACTAAGACAGTCCTCTGTCTCGAACCACAACCAGGAGTTAACACAAATTTTTCAAACAAGAATCTCAACCTTACCTAAGGCATACAAGTCCAACCAAAACCAAACAACCCAAATAAACTAAAACAAAAAGGTCAAGAACCTTAATTTTACAACACAAGGGAACAATAACAACATACTTGGGCCAAACCCATACCCAATGGCAAACTACCAAACCCTAAAGAACCTTCAGCACATCACCAACACCACCCACATCCAGAGTTGCCATCAGTACCACACCTCTGAAACTAGAAGATCGGATCACCACTAACCCCAACCAAGTATATGTCCAGATCTTAGAACAAGGGCACAAGGCCAAACCCCTCACGGTTTCCAACACCAACAAAGACCGTGACGCCCCAACCACAAACCGTGGTTGAGGAGGGGAAGATTAGATAACACGGGGAGAAGGGAGGAAGTGAGTAACATGAAACAACGGAGACAAGGTCTACCATGTCAACAGCCATCACCAGAAACCTGAAGAACAAACCACATCCCCACTTGAAAAGAACCCCCCCCCCCCCCCCCCCAAGCTTCAAAGGCCATATCTTCAACACAAGACCTGACAGCGAACAACCATCTCGGGATACAACACACAAATAGGACTCGGCCCCAAAATGGTAGGGAAAGGAAAGATCTAGCTAAGAAGAAGGAGAAGAAAGATTACCTTTGAGAAGCAGAACCGAACCCAAAGGAGCCCACACCTCTCGGATGACGAGAAACGCCACCGCGTCGGAGGCCAGCGCCTGAAGTCGGCGACCACTATAGGAAGAGACCCCACAGAGAAAGAGAGGTGCCGAGTAGCATGAGGAGGACGACAGGCTGAACCAGGGATCAAAACTGACGTCGGTCCCACGAAATCTAGGGACAAGGTGAATAAGGAGGGAAAGAGGGAGAAGAACTAGTCAGAAGGAAGCCACAACCAGTGACTTTCATGGTCGTGGAGACCAGGAACGTCGCCGATGATGGAGAACGCTACAAGTGGCATAGTTTGAGGTGGAAGGGATTATGGTTTCTAGAGATAGGGCGGAGTTCTCTCTCTATAAATTATGAGAAATTTTGTTGAAGTATTTACTTACTTATATTGATATCCAATATTTATATAGACTTGGCGGATTCACTATTTGTTGCCTTCTTATATTTCTTTTAATCTTAAAAATCATATTAAAAATCTAAATATTCTACATTATAAAAAATGATTGTATAAAGGTAGTTTTGGCTAGAGTTTCGAATAATGCAATACATAGGCAGACCGCAAACATTAGCATGTGGAAAACTTTTCCAAAAACTAGGGTTGAGAGCTCTCAACCCTAGCCGCTTCTAGCCGCCGTCATGAAACCACCACCACACAAGCCTCCCATCACCAAGAGATTGCTCCTGAGTATCTTCTTCTCCACCATCTTGGTATTGTTCTTCTCTACGCATCCACACCCTAATATTGCTTCGTTGAAAAGATGGTGCATCGACGACGTTCCTTGTTGCAGTGGTGCTCGTCTTCTCCATGTTAGCCTCCCACGTTTTGAGCGGTTCTCCTTTTTGTTTATAATTTTGTTATACTTTGCCTTGGCTTCTCCAAAAAGAGAGTATCACTCTCGAATTTGTTAAAAGAATTACGAACAAAGCACCTCATTGGTAAGCCAGAGAGGCTTGTTCTACATCTGTTCTTCGGTGGTCGGGTCACCTTTTTTTTATAAGCGCTAGAAAGTTTTTATTGAAAGGTCGATCTCCAAGGTGGAGAACGCCAAAAACAAAACCACGATTACAAAGTCTCCGATGGAGAAACAGGGACATACCCTTTAACAAAAAGAACAACTAACCAACCAACAACAACCTACGTTTCTTCTGCCGCAAGCAACTCGGAGGGTCCCATTGCCAATCACAATACGACCGATCTCTCCGGATAGAATTCGAAGTCCATAACACACTAAACGAGTGACTTTGATTTTTCCCGAAAACTGTATCTGCAGTCTCCAATACCAAATTAAAAACCAAAGAATTATGGAGAATCCACAATTGCCAACATACTATATATGCCACCCGAACCCAATGACACCACCAACCTGCCTTGCCAAAGCCCTTCCAAGCTAAAACAGCCTCAACCACTCTTCTACAAAACCGATAGTACATGTCATTAAACGTGATATTAACGCCTCTTGCTTCCAAAAATACTGACTTTAGCCTCTTCATTTCTGCTACAACCGCATTGAAATCACCTCCGATTCGAAATTTCAGGCAAGGTATCCATAACTGGGATAAAATTATTCCACAACTCCTTTCTAGTACGAGTGCTCGATGGGGCATACACATTTATAAAAGCCACGAATTTGTCATTTGAGACACACCCCTTTTCGTATTAGAGCGCGATCAATAAGCTCCACCAAATCCATAACCAACATTGAAGTTTCTCCAACAACTGAGAGTTCTCCCTACACTTCCTTCTGGCCGGAATCAACTCAAAATTACACCCATCATTTAAACCACAACTCCTCAACTTGTCATAATCAATACTTGTCCACTTAACTTCCTGCAACATCACAAAGTCAGACTTAACCTGTACAACCAGACCTTTCAGACCGTGGTATTTCTGAAAGGAATTCAGCCCTCTCATATTTCATGAGAGGACTATCATACTTCACAAAGAACTAGATAAAGCACACCCCTTAGTGCCTTCCGTCCCGTCACACTCTTCCCACTCTTCACCTTCCTCAGAATGTTGGTTCTTAAACAGTTTTCGGCGAGAAGTACCCACAACCTTTCTATTCAATGAATTCAATAAAGCACAACCAGAAATCAGAGCTTTATCACTAACCTTGGGATCCAGCTTCGATAGAGTCGTCAACTGGTTAACCGACTTATTAGTCCCTGCTGAGTTTTCCTTTTCAGCTGAACGAGTACGTGACCTTATCTAATAGAACTCCCTGAACATCAGCAATATGCAAGGCAGGGTTCACGATCACCAGGTCATTGGTGTCAGCAACACTTAGTTCACCCACAAGAGTCGACTTTGTCTGGATAGCCCCATCATCTCGGACGTTCAAATTTGAATTTTGAATTTCTCCTTCCTCAACTGAATAAGAATAACCATTCGAATTTGAAATCGAGCCCGAAGAGTCCGCAAAATTTTCCATGAAAGAAGGGGGGAGATATTGGACTTTGATTCTCCGGTCACCTTTTACTTGACGCACTTTATTGTATTCTTCTTTCTGACAATCAATAAATTTGTACCTTTGGTTAAAAAAATAATTTTGGCTTGATGAATGATTAGGTTGCTGATATTTAGTCCCGATTATTTAACTCGGTTATTATTGAATTTACTATATTACTTGTAATCGTGTATACTTGTGTACCTAGACCTGGATTTCACTTGTTGCCTCAAACTGATAAAATAAAAACTATTACGACCAAAGTTTAATTTGAGAAAAATATGAACTTCCACTAGATGTAGCTGTGTCAATATTGTACATGTAGTTTTGTGTAGGAGATCGAGGAGGGTTGGTGCGGTTGGGTTGGGTCCAAAAAGGAGGAATCGGAGATTAGTGGGCAACACCATTCCGGGTTTTGGTTTTGGTTCGGACCCAGTGCCATCAACTCATACAATCCTTTTCATTTTGCTTCTCCTAGGCCTACTTATATACAAAGAAGAATTGGATCATGATCCACACCATTCTCACACAATCCAAGTAAACCAGATTAATTTTTTGCCATCACTGACCAAATGTCCCTTTTGTTCATTGAACTTTCCACCCAAACTGATTTTAATCAATCAATTACTCATTTACCTTGTTTTCTTTTTTATGTGATACAGGTGGTTTTAAGGAATTGGTTGCTTAGAGAATTAGAGAGCCGGCAGGCCAGTGACGGATTTAGCTTTTTAAGTGAGGGGGGCACCAATTTTTTTTTGTATAATAATAATAAATATCAAAGTAATAAAAGTTAACATTAAATTTTTTAATATTGTATAAAAACGATAATGACTACTTATTACAATAATTGGCGTCGAGGTTTCATATTTTGATAATATTGTAAAATACATTCATTGTCAATACAATCGAAAATATCTTTTTCGATGTATACGATCATACTATCATTCATCCATTGGTCTCCCATTCGATTTCTCAACCGAGTCTTGATGATATTCATAGCAGAAAATATTCTCTCCACGGTCGCAGTAGCGACTGGAAAGATCAGTGCCAATGTAATCAACAAGTAAACTAACTAATATACATCATTTCTTTTTGTCTCTACCATCTTCTCTGCAAGAGCTCCAATACCTTTCAAATTTTTAAAAGCTTCGTTCGAACGCATATCTATAATGTAAGTGTCAAGTTGTGACTCAAGAATAATAAGATCCATTGCAGAGAAATCGTGAGGATAATACCTAGCAAGTTTAATCAACCTTTGTTTGTCAAAAGCCACGAATAAATCATCTGGACACAAGCATGCTACACACAGAAGTAAATCTATATTAACCTCGTTGAATCGGCCATTTAATTCTTGAAGTTGCATATCTATAATGGAATAAAAAATCTCTGCACGATAATGATGTAAATTTGTAACTTCTTGGGGTCCACGTCTTGATCTACCTGATTCTCTAAACATGTCATCCATGTTAAGAGTATCAATGTTGTGCTTTTCACAGAATAACATGACTTTCTCCAAAAGAATATCCCAATTATGCTCCATCATCGTTTGCAAACATTCTTTACATATCCGTACCAAATTCATTGCATTAACAATGTCTTGATCTTTTGGTTGTAATGCCTTTGAAAGATCATTCGTAACTCCGAATATGTCTATCATCAAATGAAGTTCAAATACAACCTCAAATGATTGCAACTTCGACAACAGTACACCTGACTCTCCTTTTTTCTCACTATATGATGGATCATCCACAATTTTTTTCTAAAACTCTAACTACAGAAGAGAACATAGTAACTAGTCGAACTAGCGTACCATAATATGACCCCCAACGTGTATCAGTGGGCCGCACTAAAGAAGTTTGTTGATTTAGTCCCTGTCCACTTACACGTTCACCACTTTCAACGGCTCACTGTTGTGTATCTTGAAGAATGTTAGATCGTTTCGGTGATGCACAAACAATATTCACCATACTTCCAACCAGCCAAAAAAGTGAAGCGAGTTTACTATGATGCTTAGCCACATGTACAAGTGCTAATTGAAGTTGATGAGCAAAATAATGAACGTAAAAAGCACATAGATTTTCCTTCAGAATAAGAGTTTTAATGCCACTCAACTTACCTTGCATATTGCTAGCTCCATCATATCCTTGCCCTCGCAACCTTGATATGCTCAAGTTGTGTCTAGAAAATACCTTGTCAACTGCCTCTTTCAGTGAAACGGCAGTGGTGCTACTAACATGCTCAATACCCATAAAGCATTCGATTACTTTTCCTCTTTTGTCCACATAACGAAAAACAACTGCCATTTGTTCCTTCACGGAAACGTCGCGAGATTCATCTACTAGAATTGAAAATAATGAATCTCCAAGATCATTAACAATAGCATTGATCGTTAAAGTAGCAGCTGCATGTACTATATCTTTTTGAACATTAGGACATGTTAATTTGAGATTTTTATCAGCATTCTGCAATGTTACACCTCTTATTTCATCGTTGTGATCAGCAAGGAATTGTAAGAGTTCAAGAAAATTACCACGATTTTTTTATTCTTCTGATTCATCGTGACCACGAAACGAAAGACCTTGTCTTAGAAGAAACCGAATACAGTCTACTGAAGCAGTCAATCGAGTACGATACTCATCACGAGCTTGGTCTGTTCTCCTCAATATTATATTCTCAATATTTTGCTTCTGATTCCTCAAAGCTTCCATATCTCTGAAAACTTGATTGTGAGCACTATCATGACCTCCAACATGACCTTGCAAAAGTTCACTCTTCTTCCAATTAGAAAATCCTTTTCCAACAAATGATTCTCCACCTGATTGTTTTTCAACACATGGTATAAAAAGATAGCAACACAAACAATAAGCAGCGTCGTTTGATATGCTATACTCTAGCCAGTTCGGGTACTTCTTAAACCATTCTCGGTTGAACTTCCTTGCTTTATTTCCATGTTGTGTTAATGGAAAATCATGTTGATGTGGTTGACAGGGACCCCTTTGTATATATTCTCTTCGTACTTGATCTCTAATATTAGGATGATGATCTAGAATAAACGGTCTTTTTCCCGGATCTGTTTCAAGACTTCCATAATTGAAATCTAAACTTGTTGGCACCGCTTTCTCACTTTTATCAGAAAGACTGTCATCTAATCTTGCAGATTTCTTCTTCTTCTAGTCAGAATTGATGGATTCGGATTTTCTTTTGAAATAATCCTCTATGAGCATAGTGATTTCGTAGAGAACTAAACTCAAGACTTAAATGTATGTATTCTCTAACTCTAGACAATGCCTTATATAAGAATAAAGTTTTCCTAAACTAATTAGAATTGAGAAAAAAAATACAAAGCAATTAAGTAACATAATAAAAAGAATATAAAAAACAACACTCTTAATATTTCCTAAAAGTAATACACTGCTGAACCTTCTCACTATATTCTCTAATTAATAATTTCAATTAGGAAATTAGATTTTAAAAAAAATTACAAAACAGTTTAGGAAACATACGGTTGCTGTTTGAATTAGGAAATAAAAAAAAAGTCTATTTTTCAGGGGGGGCACAAACCACCGTAACTGATTTTAAAAAAAAAATTAGGACATGATTAACACTAATTAGTGAGATGAGGAAAAGTGAGGTGGGGCACGTGCCCCACCTGGGTCCACTACGAATCCGCCTCTGCGGCAGGCCCCACCACATCTAAACTTTACAATATAAATTCCGGGTTTTAGTTCCCTAAATCGGGATAAAAAAGACTATGAAGCACTGCCTCCATCCTAGCCTAAGTAAATAGTCATTACTTGTGTAACTGAAGTTTTTTTTTGAGGTAAATAAAATTTCATTATTCGGAGTTTGAAGCCAGGAGTTCCGAAATGGGGTCTGGCAACCGAGTCAAATTCATTACAAGTTGAGACCAAATAAAAACATTACGAGCCAATTCGTGAGCTACTCAATTGGCTACCCTACAAACACGGATAACTTTCACTCTAGTTAATTGACTTAGGCTAGCCTTTCAATCATCTATAATCCCTCCAAAAGAACATATTAGACGCACTCGATTATTGATGGCAAGGACCACCCTACGACAGTCAGTTTCAATTGACCTTGTCAACCATTCATAGTTCCTCATCCAAAGCAGAGCCTCCTTAACAACACACGCTTCCAAATTTCATGATCAACTATGTGAGGGAGCATAAAGCATCGTACCCTCCTTACAATACCTTGACTATCTCTACAAAAAATGCTACCTACACCATGACCGACCACCACTTCTCCATCCGAATTGATTTTAATGGATCCTTCCCCTAGTTTACTCCACCTATTAGCACCAGCCAAAGATGTCGTACCAATAGAAGGAGGTTTTGCCTGAGCTTCTTTCCACTCCGACCCTAAATTCATTGTTTCCCGGTAAATGGCATCGGCCGAATGGCCTTCACATTCCAAACCCGCTTGTTGCGGGCCTTCCGTAGCTCCATGCAGACTACCCCGATCAGTTCTGCATCATCCCAAGTGTAGCTCTCCACAGTATGTGCAAGCCAACCTCGAAGAAAGTCCGAGTGACTCAATGAAGCGCTCGTGATTCTACACTAAATATCAACCGCAAGGGGACAACTAACTAAGACATGTGCGTCCGTCTCTTCCTCCCCACACACCCCACATAACCTTAAAACATCCACCCTCCGTGATCTAAACCAAACACCAGTTGGCAGAATACCAAAAGCCCCTCTCCAAAGAAAATTAGAAAATTTAGGAGGGACTCGTAAGGACCATAAAGCCTTCCAAAATTCTTCTCAACTGTCAGGCCTTCATCTACCTGCATATGCATTGATCTCCCTGTAAATCACCCCCACCGAGTACAAACCATCCTTTGTACCCTTCCAATACCAAGAGTCATTCGAACATAAGACACTAAGAGGGACCCGGAGCACTACACTTGTATCACGCTCTGAGAATACCCTCTTCACAAGATCAAATATTCCATTCCTGACGCCCTAGCCAAAACAACCTACTTACTGGCCAGAATTTCGTTAGTCCCTCCACATCCATTAACTCCCTTGACTCGGAACCGGCACATGGAGCACCTGAAATGAAAGTATGCTCTCTTGAAACCGATCCTCCTGCGAATACCTCCTCTAACCACCTCCTGAGCATCTAATAAACTATTCCAGATAGGGATAGAATTGGATTTCTTGCGAGCATTGAGAAAATCGGACATAGGGAAATACTTCGCCTTCAGCACTCTGCTAATAAGACTCTCTGGGTTGATCATTAATCTCTAGCCTTGTTTCCCCAGCAGCGCTAAATTAAAGTCATGCAAGTGTTTGAAACTTAAACCACCTTGTAGCTTATGATCACATAAAGCTCCCCATCGGCGCCATTTAACCCCCGACCCAGTTTTAGTGTTGTGTGGCCACCAAAACATGTTCATAGTTACCTCTAACTCACGGATCAAAGATAGAGGTAATAAATGTACACTCATGGTGTAAATTGGAAATATTTGAATAACAAACTTAAGAAGAACTTCTTTTTCGGCTTTACTTAATAACAGTTCATCCCAGTTGCTCAAGTTAATAGTGCTTGTTTCAATAATACTTCTTGCTTTTGAGTAGAATTAGTAGTACTTACCCAAAAATAATATTTTTAATCTTTAGTGGAAATATAAGAGCATGTTTAAATCAAACAAAAAAATAAAGAATAGTAAAGTTGGTTAAGATGGCAATGAAGACACATAATATTTGAATTTGATATTAAGTTCAAAATTTTGTATTACAACAAACACGTCAGGGTTTTTTTTGAAAGGCGAACGACTTGCATTACCAGTACATGTGAATCTTTACAAGTAGGATTAAAAAGTCATCAGAACAGAATAAGTCCGAGTCCCCGGCGCTCTTGAACCCGTAAAAATAACCTAGTTTCCATCCTAGACAATGATTACTCCTTACGATCAACCCGATTATAAAAACTGAAATAACTAAAAAAATACATAATAAACCAAAATCCAAAACTCTACTGAAAACACATAACATATTGAAAGCAGAAAAATTAAACTGGATCCTCTAATGTAATCTTGAGTTCCCAATCGAAGATTGCAAATCTCGGTCCTGAATCATAGGGAGTAGGCCACAAGCCATCTACCCCTCAGGGTCTAAGCAGCCTCATGGGGCCTAGCAAGCCTGTTTTGCAGCCCTCGCCGTCTATGAGTCATCCTCAGTCTCCTCCTTGTTGGCCCTTTTGTTCTCTTTCTGCTGACCCAGTGCACCCAAAGCCCTCTTTAGCTTCGCTTGGGAAGTCTGGGCGTACACTTGGCCTATTTTGACCCTTACTTTGGTCTTCTGCATCTTCATCCTCTTAGGTCCCAGACCTCCTCCCAGCTCCCGCGGCTCCTTGTGTCTCCCCCCCCCCCTCACCCCCCCCTCCCCCCGAACAGATGCTTCCATCATTTGCGGGGGGAAGCCCGAGAAGGCGACTGTGACTGTGTGGGAGTCCAAGTGGAAATGTTGGGTACTCCCACCACCTCCTAACGACCGGGTTCTGGATCTAGGTTAGCTATGTTACGGGTCTTCGCGATCGCGCATGTCCCATCTGACGATCCTGGATCCACCCTCTGAATAAATGGAGGTGTCCCCTCGGGACCCTCCTTAGCCATGTCACCGGTCTTCGGTGTTTTCGTCCTCTCTCCTTGTGAGAGAATCGGGAATCCAGGTGGCGTACGAAACTGCTCGCCCCACAAAGGCTTCTAGTGCCCCAGGTCCAGATTGAGGGATGTCAGCAGTTCCTCCACCCGGGCTTCGGGACGACGTTTGGGAAGACCCTAACGAGTCTGCAACAACCTGTATGTATCCACTCTAAGAACATCAAGCAATGAATCATCAAAACGTACCTCGTCTTTACAAACCCCCTGAATCTGAGTCGTACATTATTGAATCAGATTGTTGAGCCTTCCACATCGGGCACATAAGCCCGGTAGTCGTTCATACTACAGTTCTACTATTGTAGCTAGTCGGTGACCTGGGAATTGAAGTCGAATCTTCTTCCTGATCGGCATGTTCACATCCAAACCAACTCTGAACCACAAAAAGTCATTCCAGGGCTTCAGGGTCGGGATGGGGGCCAATGTTATTTCATGTCCGATCGTGATTGCAAAGAGAGCCCGGATCGATTCAATTCTGGCGTCTCCCGACACATTATAAGATCGGGCCCCTATCTCCATAAACTGAAAATAGATGTTGTTCGGCTGCGTTCAGGGCACATACGGAAGGAGGATGAGAGGGTAGCCGCTAAACGTTCACGGGTCATTCAATTGATGATAGCCTCAGATGGAAAATGGAATGAGACTACGCCCTATGGTAGGACGTCCACCTCTATGTCGTTCACATGCCAGTGCTTGAGCATCATCCCGATTAGGTTTTCGAGTGTAGCGAACTCCGGTGACTAACTTTCCCACAAGAGAGACCAGTACCAACCATCAGACATGCCCGACACCGCATCACGGGGGACCACAACTACCGCCTCTTCATCTCCATCGTCTGAAGTGGCATCGAGGGTAGTTTCGGACGATGGGATATGAGCCGTGGGTACGTCCAGGCCCACTGAGACGGATGGAGACGGGTGGAGGCGTGGCCTGAGACCGTGTCAGCGGCCATGCATGTGGCTGTAGCTCAGAGATCTGGTCTGGCTCTCGGCGCTTCGGCGAGAATCGACCATATGGGAACTACGGCTGGTCTTCAGCGAGGCCCACCGGGAAGAGAGAGTGACAGGGGCCTTATTTTCTAGCGGCGGCGTTGGAGACTCTGATTCCCCTACCCGACATTGGTTAGGGTTTTCACTTCCACGAGGCGGCGAAAGGTCGGCCTGAATTGGTTTGACCACGGCCGTGATGAGGCTAAGGGTTCGATTTCGAGATGAGGACGAGGAGGAAGTGGAGGAGGGAGCCAAGGTAGAGATGGAGATCGGAAATAGTGCAAAAATGATAGCTGCGGAGAGAGAATAAGAGGGGGAACCCTCAGAGTCACTGAAACTAATATTTTTTGCAAATTTTGAGAAGTTTTTTTTTACATTTCAGATTAAAAATAAGTAAAATATCAAACAAATCGTTAAACTTGAAATACAACTCACTTTTAAATAGAAGATATGAAGACTTATTGTTTTCTAATACGGATTTTTTTTAGCGAAAATTGTAAATTTCATTAAACTTCACAAATAAAAAAAAAACGATTTGCATCAAGGAACAAGCTCCCTGACCACTAAAGAAGGATAGTACGGAACCAAAGTTCACCAATCCTTGTACTACCAGATTCGCCACTGACAGTGATTGGATGCCATAAGGGCCAACAAGAAAAACGAGTGTGAAGATGGTACTGAACGTCCTGCTCTGAAAAAACTATCGCAGTAGTAATGGCCAGGGATTTCTCCAATAGTAGTGGGAGGCAAAGCATCGTCTAGGGACCCCTCCCAAGGCTAGTTCCTAATGATTGACCAGTCAATCATTCTTCCTACGGGCCTGCTTCCCCGCCCTTTCCTGATCAACCCGCGGAGCTCCAACTGTCGACCTCTTCAGTGCTCCAGTGGCCGTGCTCCCCCCATATCCAAGCCCACTAGCTGAAGGCAGTGGAACTTGAACAATTCGTCCTCTACCTCCAAACCCACCAGGAATTACCGCTATGATTTTAGCAACTGAACTAGTAGAGAGATGATCGGTCACCGGCCATGTTATACCCCGAACCCCCATGTCGTTAGGTATGGAGTTCGTGGAAACCAGGGGGGCCTATCCATAGGTAAGGCACCATTAGGTATAGAGTCCAAGAAAAAATTTGACCGAGTCTCCTCTCCCCAGTCTGTTGCATATGCCTTGACCTATTTATCTCTTTGATACTCTAGCAAGGAAGCGTCATACCTTGGGGAGCCTCTGACCACCTAGGTGCAATCCTTCAAAACGTGCCCGAGTCATCCGTAGTTGTAACAGAAGCTCGGGAGCTTGGAATAGGTCAGGTCGATCTTGATTGGCTCCGGTAATTCCTTGAATCAGAGGACTAGACCTCGCCGGAGGGGCCTCTTGATCAGATGCCATAATCGAGTCCTGGTCGTGCCGCCCCAGCACATCCCCCACTGGTAACACGGGACGTCCACGCATGTCCCCAATGCATAGCCAATGGATGTCCCTGCCTCTTTCGTCCGACCAAAGGTGGAAGGCCTCGTGCATGCGCCCACAACTACATACGGTCCAGAACAGGTAACTCCCAAGCACAGGGGTCGAGGTCCCCAAGCAGAGGGGTGCGCCCGTCGAAGCACCAAGGCTCATTCACTCGAATCCAAGCCCTAGCCTCTAAGGATCGGAAGTAGAATCCAAAGAGACCCGAACCTAGGTCCTTGACAACGAGACCCACATCGGTGTCCCCCATGCACCAATGATGATCCGAGGAGAGTATCCTTCCGAGGTGTCTTCGAAGACCAAAGTTTACCCAGCAAACCCCATTGTTGGCGGGTAATAGTAAACGAGATGGTCGGAGAGAAGAGAACCACCACCTCGACCTCCTCCTCATCTTCAAGCGAACACGAGGACAGACCGTCCTGAAGGCCTGCAAGAGATGCCTGAAGCTCCAAAGCCTCGATGGTCTGGACGAAAGCAGCTCATTCGTGAGAAGGTGTCATGTCCGATCTCTGGTCATCCACTCTGGTATCGTGAGGCACGTAGGAATGACTGAGGTTTGTCCCTGATTAGGTAGACAGCGCCCAAGCCCTAGGGCCTCTGCCATCATCCTAGAAAGATCGACCATAGGTGCTTTTCTTTTGGTCGGGTCTCTCTACAACGGCGGCGCCAAAGGAGTACCTTCGGTAGAAGGAATCGTCGTTGTAGGGGTCAAACCCCCGTGGGTCAAAGGAGCCAAAGAAAGGTCATGGCTAGGGTTTGGCAGTGACGGCGTGGAAGGTTACATCTGGGAGTTGCGTGAGGAGGAAGCAACATGGACACGTTTAGGTCGTCCCCGTTTTGGTAGTAGCGCAGGCGGCGGGGACTGAGCTCCCATGGAGAAGGACGACGTGTTTGGCATCGCCGGTACAACAGAAGAAGAAGGAGGCAAAGAAGACGGAACCGATAACTTCGGATGTCTCCTTCGGCGTGTCTTATCCCCCACACCGAGCGCGGTCTACGAGGGATTTGACAAGGCCAGGTCGGACGCAGTAGAACCGACAAGAGTCACAGGTGCAATAGGAGCCTCTACGACAGGTGTTGGCGAGGTAGTCGGCGAATCAACGGTGGTGGCAGTAAGTAGGAGCTCCATAGAATCACAGATGGTGCGGCTAGGGCTAGGGTAGGTCTCAATATCGAGAGAGTCCTATCTTTCCTTTTCTTTTGTTTTTTTTCTAATACAGATAGTTTAATACTCTTTTTGGAAATCATCATAAATATTTCAAATAATTTATTATTTTGAAAAATTAAATAGAGGATAAATCACACTCCGTTGTCTATAATATATAATTTGACCTCAAATATTGTTTTTGTGTATTTGTTTGATGACAAATGACTAGAATATGAGTGTAATGCCACAATACAACCTTGGACTTTTTTCCTAGTTTTCTCTCTAGTCCTAGCCTCCCACCTAATTATGGTACTAGTCTTTGTCCTCACCGTCGATATGCTTTATGTTTTGCTTGGAGTCATTGTCCCTATCGGTGATGTCCCTTGCAGACCGTGCCCGGTACTGGGGATAAAGGCCGACGAGGTAGGGAGATTGATCTAATGGTTTCGTTCTCTCCATCTTCTCCGCCTATGTTGCCGATACAACCATCGTTTGTTCCAAGCACGCCGTCGGAAGTAGCTCCTCTTTTCTTGGGATCTAGGGTTCCATCTCCATCTCCAACCACGAAACCGAGACGGGGAAGGCCAGTGAGAAACCTATGTTTGCCTCCCTCTCAAGGAACGACCTCACCCCTCACTCACCAAACCATAGATTGCTGGTTTCTCCGTCTTACCATAACCTTGCTCTGGTTCCTCTCCCGAGCGGTGCAAGTTCTAGGGTTACACCTCCTCCACGGTCCCCGGGAGTTCGCCTGACCATGCCTCGGCCTCCCTTGGTCACGCCTCCATACCTACACTCGCCCTTGGCCCGCTCTCAAAATTCGGGTATGGGGTGGCTAGGGATGTACTTTCGGTTCAGACTCAACACTCTTTCCTTGCTGGTTCCAGATCCTTGACACAGATGGTGGTGGCATCCTCCACGGTCGTCCTCCGCTATAGTTGGGTTAGGCGACAAGGAGGGGCGTAGGCCTTCCGCTTCAGATCTGACCAAGGGTACGTTTGTCGTTCCCAAGGATTTGATAGGCAGGTTGCCCCTATTGGCGGACAACAGGATGGTATACGGGTGAGGGTCGAGGAGCGGGACCGGAATCGTTATTCAAAGAGACATCTTTCGGTGTACCAAAGAGTTTTGTTGCGACGCACTCCGGCGATAGGGCCTCACCCCCGTTTGGGGTGGAGGGTGACTCAATCGCCCTCACTAGCTCGGGGGGGGGGGGGGAGGAATGATTTTTTGGGCCCACAGAGTAGATGTTCTCGTAGGGAAACAGGGATTAGAGGACGGTGACTCTTTCCCGATGACCAAGGATCTGATACCTAAGAATGGGTTGTCTCCATGTATGGAAACCAACGTAACCATGGACCCGATACCTAATTCGGGTCTACGCTTCTCTACCAGGGACACCGACAATTCACGTCCGATAGGCCTCCCTAGGTGCTCGGAGTTAAGCCCCCTGGTTCTGTACACGGGAAGATCCAGCAGGGACCGGGTGGTGTTCAGCTCTCTACTGATTCGATTGTTGAGGTCACGACGTCTATTTCTTGTGGGTTTGGATGTGGAGGAGTTGAAGTTCCACCGCCCACAGTTGGGGCGGGACACGGGGGCGCATGATATCTGAAGCACTGAAGAAGGCGGCAGTTGGAGAAACTCGGGTTGGCCAACGGCGGGCTGCAGATGGGTCTCGGGACGTTCAGGCGAGGGCTGGTAAACAGCCTTGTTAAGTGGAATGATAGGCACCAAGGACTTTAGGGACCAGATTTAGAGGGGTCCCTGGTATAGGTCGTACCTCCTTTTACTAATGTAGTCCTGGCCTGTGGATTGGGTTGAGACTTCCAGTATCATCTTCTCACCCCCACCTCCCCTTCATGCCTTTATGGTGGCCGTCGGGGCATCCCGACATCAGATTTCAAAATCGTCAGCGACGGTTTTATGGATAAAAAGAAAAATAAACTTTATGTTCGATGTATGTTCTTTTCTAGTGGTCAGGGAGCCTGTTCCCTGATGCACATTTTTGTTCCCATTTTCTATCAATAAAACTTGCACATTTTAGTAAAAAAGAAACTGGAATATGAGTTTAAGCGTTGCACCTTGTGAATTGTACTAAATTGTAAAATAAAAAGAAAAATTTGTTGGAAATAAATGTTCTCGAGGCTTATGTGTTTCTTTTCCCACATTGAAGTTTTGATGAGGCAATCTTGAGTTTATAAATGTTTCTTCTCCCTCCTTCTAAAGGTTATTGGGCATGGGCTTGCGCTTTGCTTATCTACTTTGCATCCAGTATTGAGAAGATCTCTAGAACTACAAAATTTACCCTAAACATTATTTGGTATCTTCGGTGTTACTTTGCTCAAACATCAACGAGGAAGCTTGAAAAATTGAAATAGAAGGGATGAAATTGAAAATTTATCCAGTTCCCTCGTTATTCTTAGATTTTGTTTTTTGAGTTTTTGGTTTGTGTATTGATTGGGCTTTTGTCTAGTTTATGTATTATTCTTAGATTTTGTTTTTTGAGTTTTTGGTTTATGTATTGGTTGGGCTTTTGTCTAGTTTATGTAGGTCTTTGTGATGAGTTCTTCGAGTTTCAACATTTTGTTGAGTTGTTTGCCCATGTTGTAAATGATGTGAACCCGAGAAATTATCTTGACTCTTCTCTTTATTTGAAAGTTAAGTCTCTTATAAAACAAAGAATTATTTCGTGACGTTGCATGTAGGTCCAGTTGTCTACTTGGCCAATTAAATTGTTAAGGCCTGCAACAAAGATATCTCTCATGTAATTTGGAATAATTTCACGTCAGTATCCTAAATTTTTTATATTTTACTTATAATACCCTAAATCTTTTTTTGTGTCATCTCAGTACCCTAAATCTTCATTTATTCCATTTTAGTACCCACCATTAACTCTCCATCTGATTTTCCATCCAAAACAGGTAAAATGACTATAATACCCCTCATTAACAATCAAAATTTCAAACCCATGCCATTGATTTTCAAAAATTATTTTTATTCTACAAAAATCAGTTTTTTAAATAAAAATCATGTTTTAATTTTAAAAATTCAGTTCAACCACTCTGAAACCACGCCCCAAAGCCACGCCGATTCTGGATTCCTATACCTCTCCAGTCTCCATCACCTACCTCCTCGGCTCCAACCCCAATCAACGAAATCAGCACCGTAGCCGCCATCCTAGAGAACACTCCCGTCGTTTTCCCGAGCTCTTCTCTAGGCCAGGGATCTCTTCCCGTCGTCCACGGCTACTCGGGCGAGTCCAATTGGCTCTTCAAGCTCACCTCCGTCCTCTTCGCCAAATTTGGCACCACCGTGTGCGCCATCGACCTCCCTGGCCATGGCTTCTTCGGCGTGTGTTTTGGTTCTATTCGTGAAGAATAGGGGGCGTGAGGGAGTGAGGGTGAGTGAGAGAGAAACAGTATAGAGAACGAGGGCTTGGATCTGAAATGAAATAGGAAAGAGATAAAATTAAGGTTTTAAAGTATTCAAGGGTAGTTTGAACATTAATGTTAGTGCCAACAACAAGAAGGTAGCGTCTTAAGGTCTTATAGCACCACAGTAACTACAACCTCAGTTCATCCCAGTTCATCCTTAGGTCATCCTTGTTCTTCTTCCCAATTCCTGCCCTACAATCATGGTTTAGAGATCAGTTTAATCGGTGTAGTGTCCTGGTTGGTCCACTGAGATCATCGGACCACCGTCTCTTGATCTCGTTTTGGTGTTATTCAAGCTTCAAATTTGTACTACAGTCTCATCACTACCAAAAGATGCACTCTGCTTCTTCTCTGTCAAAACCCTTCATCCTTCGAGCTTGGGTGGGGTTTTGAAGTGTTTTAGCCATAGGTGTTGTGTTCAGGATAGATCAAGATTGATTCATCGAACCACCTTGGCTCTTTTGGTTACCCTTCATCACGTTTACTTTTCCACAATATATTGCCTTTCTTCTTGAGGTATGGCTTCTTCTTCAGCCACAAGTCCTCCACCTGGTTTTGAGCCTCCACAGTTCAGACACAGGGAAGAAGAGATTACTAGACTCAAATCCATAGTTGTTTCTTCACAACAAAGAAACAGAGAAGAGGTGCCAACAGAAGGGAGGAGGTTTTTGGAGGAACACAAGATCTTTGTTCATAACATACCTCCTAGGAGTTCTTCAATCTGGTTGCAAAATCTATTTCAAGAGTGTGGGGAGATTAAAAAGGTGGAGACTCCAATTAAACCGAATCTGAGGGGAAAATGGTTTGCCTTCATCACCTTCGAGACACTTGAAGCATTACAGAAGGGTCTCCATATTTTCAATGGTTATACCTTAAAAGGGTACAGGTTGTTTGTGGCTAAAGTTTGGGACAAAAGGAAGATGGGAGGAGATAGGTTTGGAGGTCAGTTTTGGAAAAGAAAGGAACAAGACAACACTCAGTTGTATGAGCAACACAGACACAGCTTCCCCACTGGAACAGTTGTAGAAGACAATAGAGTTCTCATTGAAAGAGGCCACCTAGCATTGTTACACAAGAATTTTTCAGTACAAGCCATCATGGAAGACTTCAAAGCTGAAAGAGAAGTGGAGATTGTTCTAAAATCTTTGGGGAACAGGGTGGTTCTGGTTTACTTTCCAGATGAAAAGGTAGAGAAGGAGGCTTTGAAGGAGGGTGCTGATTGGCTGCATTTCTGGATGACAATCATACCTGACAAAGACAATCTGTTAAAGCTTGGTGGGAAGTATACTTGGGTGGCCATTCATGGGGTCCCCATTTTGGGTTGGTGCTTTGAGACTTTTCAAACATTAACCAAAGATTTGGGGACTTTTGTGACTATCCATCCTTGCACACTTGAAAGACATATAATGGATGTGGCATTTGTTCTGATTCATTCCATGGAGTATTTGAAGGTTTACAAAGAGACTGGTTTATTCTTAGAAGAACAAGCTTTTAATGTGATGGTCTGTTCTGTGGAGAGCTCTTCACTGCCTTTTGTTCATCCAAAGATCATTACCACATTTACTCCTTCTGCTTCTGATGAGGACACTGACAATACAATTGAGGAGTTGTCTAGTAAACCTGGGGACACACCTGATATTGCAGCAATCAACCAACAAATTGATGAGGAAGCTGAAGGTGATGTCCAATTATCTGATCATGGGACATTAATGGTGCAATAACAGGTTGGTGGATCCATTATGGGGGAGGAGGATAATCTTTTGGTAGCAGAGACTGATCTAATGTTGTTGAAGAATCAAACCACACCACCAGTTGTTGATGTACAAGTATTGGAAGATCAAGACACAGTCTTCCCTCCTTTATCTCCCATTGTCACAGGTTTAAATTCTTTGCAGTCCCAGCAACCTTTGTCTTCAGCTACATTCAAGGAAATTCTTATTGCTCCAGACACATTTGGAGAAGAAAACTCAGACAAGATTGTTATTGCTCAATTTACATTACCTTTGAGCAACTTGGTTCATCAAATGGTAACTATAGATGGCACTACAACACATCAACAAGGACAAAATAAGATTTTGGGAGCTGAACACATTAATGAGATACAACACTTACTTTCTCCCTTGGGTCCCGGAGAACAGTGTGATTTACAGCCTGTTTTGCACCTTAATTCGGTTTTGGGGGGAATTAGGGTTTCAAATATTGAGTTACAAAATAAGCAAACTTGTTTAATGGAAAAGGGAACTAGTGGTAAAAAGAAGTACTCTGCTACAGTTGCAGCCTATAACACTAGATCAAGGTCCAAAATTCATGTCCCAAATCCTTTCCAATCTGCAGCAAAGGCCAAAGAAAAGAGGGAACTTCAGAGTTTCAAACCTGGTGGAGAAGGCACATGGAACCTCTGTCAAGCAATTGGACTCAAAGCATATATAGAGGAGGATCTGGTGGCAGATAGATTCGACAGTTTGGAGAATGAGGTTAATGAAGCAGTGGATTTGGAAGGAGACTCTGATGATGATTTTTGTGACTTGGAGGAGAATGATGAACAGAGGATCAGCTCTGTGATTCATACTCCCTTTACTCAGAGACTCTCTTCTCCATGAGAATAATCTCATGGAATATGAGGGGAGCTTCTTCGAGGCAGAAAAGAAGAGCTCTCAGTATCTTGTGTTACAAGCAAAAGGTGGCAATGGTGTTGATTCAGGAATCAAAACTTGAGGACCTACCATTTTATTTTTTGGACAGTTGTGGCTTCAGAAATACTTGGGAAGCTGTGTTTACACCATCTATTGGGAATTCTGGTGGGATTATTACAGTTTGGAACACATTGGTCTTTCAAAAACAGTCATCTCAGGCTGATCAACATGCAGTGTTTTGGTCTGGCAAATATATTCCTCTTGATTACAATTTGACAGTGGTAAATGTATGTGCTCCTTGCTCAATACCTCTAAGAGCAGTTCTTTGGGAAGACATTCAACAAAAATCCTCAGCTCTCTCTCCTAATCTTTTGGTAGCAGGAGACTTTAATGCCATTTTAGAACCTTCTGAAAAAGCAGGTCCTCTGAATTCACAAGCTAGCATCAATGATTTCAGAAGCCTTATTAACAATGTGGGGTTAGTGGATTTACAAATGACAGGTGGAAAATATACATGGTTCAATAACAGATCAAGTGCCTCTAGGATTGACAAGTTTTTGATCAAACCTCAAGTTCTATCAACTTTTAGTAATCTTTCTCAATCTTTCTTGCCTAGAGGGATATCAGATCATAAACCTATTCTCTTGTGCAATCCTGTGGTAGATTGGGGCCCCAGGCCTTTTAAATTCATCAATGCCTGGATCAAACACCCAAAGTTTCTCACAGATACAAAATCTCATTGGGAGTCACTGGTGGTTTGTGGCTCACCCTCCTACAGACTTTGGTATAAATTAAAAGCCCTGAGAACTTTTTATAGGGGTTGGAATATTAGCACTTTTGGTTGTCTAGAAAATGATATTGATAAATTGAAAGATCAGATCAATATTTGGGATGGCTTGAGTGAGTCCAGAGGCCTGCTACCTTCTGAGTTATCTCTTAGGGCCTTGTGTCAGGCTTTGCTAATTCAGAAACTCAAACTCCAAGCCAAAATGTGGTGCCAAAAGGCTAGACTCAAGTGGAACAATGAAGGTGATAGGTGTACCAAGTTTTTCCATTTGATTGCCAATTTTAATTTTTCTAGAAGAAAGATTTCCTTGATACTGGAGAATGGGAGATTTGTACAAGAGCCTGCAGAGATAAAAGTCTTGGCTAAAAACCATTTTGCCAGTAGGTTCAAGAAAGACAAGGAGGTGTGCATAGATTTATCTTCCTTACCTTTCTCCTCCTTAACACAAAATCAGGCATCAAATTTGGAAATTCCCTTTCAAGAAGATGAGGTTTTATGTGCTATTAGAGTCTGCAATGGTGAAAAAGCTCCTGGGCCTGATGGGTTTACACTTAAGTTTTATCAGACTTGCTGGGACATTATCAAACAAGACATTATGCAAATGCTTCACTATTTTCATGCTGGAGGCCAACTAGGTAAAGGGTTGAATTCTTCTTTCATAACCCTGATTCCCAAGAACAATACCCCCCAAAACTGGGATGAATATAGGCCCATTAGCCTTATCAACAGCTCCTACAAAATCATCTCTAAGATCCTAGCTGCTAGATTGAAGCCTCATATGAATCAGTTGGTGCATGATGTTCAGACAGGTTTTATTGCTGGAAGACAAATTCTAGATGGGATTCTTATAGCTTCAGAACTCATTCATTTTATCAAAAATTCTGGTCAGGAGGTAATTGTATTCAAAATTGATTTTGAAAAGGCTTATGATCATATTGATTGGATTACCTTACATCATGTGTTGAAAATCATGGGGTTTGGCTCAAAATGGACCTCTTGGATATCTGAATGTGTACAAGCTTGGTCTTCAGTCTTGATTAATGGCTCTCCTTCTGGGGATTTTCAACTCCAAAGGGGGTTAAGGCAGGGTTGTTCACTGTCACCTCTACTATTTGCACTAATTGCTGAAAGCCTACATCAGTTAATGGTCAAAGGATGCTCAGAGGGATTATTTGAAAGGATAAAATGTAGTGAGGATGGACCAGAAATTTCTCATCTTCAATTTGCAGATGATACATTTATTTTTATTAAAGCAGGGAAACAACAAGATCTAAATCTGAAACATATCTTATTCTGCCTACAACAAGCAACTGGCTTAAGGATCAACTTTCTCAAATCAAAGGTGCTAGTGCTTAATCCTCACACTGTCATTGTGGATGAGATAACAAGGGTTTTGGGGTGCAATGCAGAACAATTACCTTTTGAATACTTCGGTTTCCAACTAGGGGCAAATCCTAGGAGGAAGAAAACTTGGGAACCTGTGATCAGAAAATTCAAATCCAAGCTAAATATCTGGCAAGCCAAAGAAAAATCATTTGGAGGCAGAATTCAATTGATAAAATCAACCCTCAGCTCACTGCCTCTGTATTATCTATCACTCTATAAAGCTCCCAAAGGTGTGATTCTTGAAATGGAAAAATGGCAAAAAAAGGTTTCTTTGGAATGGAAACTTAATCAGAAAAGGACTACACAAGGTCAGATGGGATTTGGTCTGCATGCCTAGGAGAAGAGGGGGTTTGGGAATCAAAAGTTTGAAAATTATGAATATGGCTCTATTAGCAAGATGGTGGTGGAGGTTTGCACTTGAAACTGATTCTCTATGGAAAAATCTATTGTGTTCAAAATATGGGTGGGATCAAAATGCTTGGGATCTTTCCAACTTTTTTCTCACTCAGGGTCAAGGTTTCCTTAGGCATATTGAATCATTACTGTCAATTCCTAAATTTTCCATTGCCTTTGGGGCTGAAGGTATTCAATGGAAAGTAGTATCTGGAAATTCTATCTCTTTTTGGGAGGACAAATGGCTAACTGAGATCCCCTTCAAATTCCTCTTTCAGAGATTATACCATCTTAGTATCCAAAAAACCAAGAGGGTTGCTCAGTGTTGGGATGAAGAAGATTGGCTATTATTATTCAGAAGGGACTTGAGAGGTTGGGAGCTAGATCAATTAGAGTTATTATCACAGTTGCTAGATAATGCCCCTACTTTAACTCCAGGGGAGGATACAGCCTCTTGGAAGCTGGATGTTAAGGGCTTCTCAGTGAAGAAGATGTATCAGTACTTAGATGAGGAGCATGAGCAAAATTTGAATTGGCCAAGGTTTCTTTGGACACCTATACTCCCACCAAAAGTAGCAGCATTTGCCTGGTTGATGTGTATGCAGGCTATTCCCACAAAATGCTTCCTTTTGATTAGAGGTATTTATCACAACAACATCTGGTGTAGCTTTTGTCAAGAGGATCCAGAAGAGATTGATCATCTCTTTATTGGTTGTCATGTGGCTTGGAATATTTGGTGTCTTTGTTTGGAGTGGTGGGGAATTCAATCAGCTTGTACTGAGACTATAAAAGGCTGGTTTTTGGCTTGGAATCAACTAGGAGGCAAGAAGAAAAGGCCTCATTGGAACATGATATTCTCCATTGTGATGTGGAGAATATGGTTATGCAGAAACAAACTTCTTGTTAACAATATGTTTGATCATCCTCACCAGGTTCTGCAAGCCATTCAGTCTGATTCATATCATTTGCTGTGGGCCAAATTTAAAAAGGAGCAATCCTTCTCCTTTTTAGATTGGATCACAAAGCCACAGAGTTGTGGAAACAATTCACTGTTGGGCAACATTTGATCTGGCACTGGGGGGATTTTTTAGGGGAAGGGTTGGGTGGTTTGGGTGAGAGGGTGAGGTCTGTTAGAGTCTAAACATTGGTAGTTTTTAGCTGTTCATGAGCTTATGGGGAGTTCTTTACTTATAACCATTGTTGAATGAGGGTTATGAGTACTTATTAATTCTGAGTGGGGGTGTCACGCCCCAATTTCAGCGAACCGAAATTAGGGACGCGAACGTTTAAAAAGTTACAATACTGAAACCTGTTTTCGTTAAATCATTTTAAAAGTCAGTTTAATTCCACAAAAGAATATTATTTACATCTCAAAAATAATAGTCCCACACTTGGACAAAACGAGATACACGTCTCTAGACTCAAAACACCCAACAACCCGCTTCAAGCTCTTCAAGCTTCAGAAGCTCACCTAGTCCAGACTACGAACGGTACCTGTAGGAAAAGAAGCTAGGGGTGAGCGTTCGCTCACCACCACAGATAATAGACTGACTACGGCATAACTAGCAGACAAAGCCGGTGACACCAACCACGACCCAAAAGATACACACACGACCAGAACTTTCCTCAACTAACTCAACACTCGGATACGTTATGTAGACCCCACACTACAATCGACGACCTCCTCCAAGACACGACTGACCACACAATACCAAACAAGATCACAAAGGATCGCAAAACGGCTGCTCAGTAACCAAACTCTGTCTCTCGCCCTTTACCGATAATAGACGTGGTCAGGCGGTCGACCTGTCGCGCAACTTCTCCCGATCCCAGTCGGGAGGCTAACCCACAACCTCTCCGCTTCACCCGATCCCAGTCGGGTGGTTAGCCACACCCGCGCGTCCTTCCCCCGATCCCAGTCGGGGAGCTAGCCCACAACCCCTCCGCTTCTCCCGATCCCAGTCGGGAGGCTAGCTACACCACACAACCTCCACCAGTATCAAGTAACCAATCACAATCACAAACAAGTTCAAACAGACAGTAACGACACCGGTGACAACTCCACAGGAACTCAAGGCCAACAAGACACCAACAATCAAACACAGGTTCAACAACCCTACGGGCCCTCATGGCCACCCAAGACACCAACGATAAAGTACGGGTTCACAACCCCACGGGCACTCACGGCCACCCAAAACACCGAAACGACAACACGGGCTCTCATGGCCACCCAAGACTCAGCAATAATTAAGACGAGCTCTCAAGGCCACCCAAACTCAATCAACAAATAACACGGGCTCTCAAGGCCACCCAAACTCAATCAACAATTAACGCACAACAACCTCCGGGCATGGTCATATGCCTCCAGTAAAACAGTTAACGCTAAGTTCTCTGCTCCTACGACACTACTAAGTGTCACATGCATTTCCAGTATTCGCTATGTTCCCGTATCATGCATTTCTAATATTCGATAACCTAAATAACCCACGACACCCCGGTGTCACATGCAATTCTACAGTTAACTTTCCCTAGTCAGGGCCGAGATCCGGATACTTTTCCCTACCTCGTAAGCAACTCCAAAAGCGCTCCACTAAACCCGAGATGATCGCAGTCACTCGCCGAGCCTCCCTTTGCCTCGGTCCGCAGCACGATCTAAAAGAACACAGATTTAACTCACCTTTAAACTAGTACGAACAGGCCAGAATTAAATAAACTCAACGCCCAAACGTAACCCCGACAATGTCGATAAAGGACCCTTAAAGGCCCGATTCGCCCGACATGGCTAATCTGCCCGGGTTTTGTAAATTGCTTTCCGGGCTCCCCCTCGATCGGAGCCGGACTCTAAATTTAACACGAAGCCCCAAATTAAAAACGGTTCCGCCGTTAAGTTAACGGCTACGATTTGTCCAGTTTAAATACGACAGTTGTCTTTTACACTCGAGCGGGCTAACAGTAGGGTTACGACGGATCGGGTTCGAGCACTCGCGCACCGAACCCAGATTTGATCTAAACCCAGTTAAAACCCCTTTTTACTTAAAACCGCCTTTGAAACTCCTTGCTTTAATTAATTTCGTCTTTGATTTTAAAACAAAACGGTTTCCTTCTGCTCGTTTCCAAACTCGAGATTTTTGGTCCAAAACCCTTCTAAATCCGATTTGATTTCGTTCCCCCCCCCCCCCCTTCGATTTAACTTAACTCACGTTTCATTTTAACGACCGACTTTCGTTTTTAAACCCGTTTAATTTAACCGATCTAGTTTTTATCAAGAACCATTTTACGTCAAAATTACACAGATCGCCCTTTTGTTTTAATTCCGATTTTGGTTTTAAAAACTCAGATTTAATCCTTAAACACACTTAAACAGATCAGAAACGTAAGAAACATAACAACGATAACTTATATTTTGTCGTTCTTCTTTACAATTTCAGATTTACAACGTTTACAATAAATCTCAACAATCCTTTAACAAGTCTGAATCGTTCTTGTTCTGTTCCTTTCCCATTTTCGAAGTTCTATCACGTCCTAATCAGATCCAGAACAGAAAACATACTGTCACCGACCAGATCTGGACAAACTCGGGAAAGGGAAAAACAAGAGACGAAGGACGATTTCTGCTCGGGTCCGATCGACCACTGGCGCCGGTCGGCCGAGGTTCCACGGGCCGAGAACTAACCGTGAGGAACGGTGGTAGGGGAGACGGCGGATAGCGGCGGTGTACGGCGATGTACGGCGGCGTACGACTCGGGTCCGGACGACTCGTCCCGTTCCGGATCTGACGAGCTCGCCGGCGACGGCGGGAGCTCGGTTCGTGTTAGGGCTCGGACGGGGAGATCGGAGACGGGAAGCGGGGCGGTGGCGCGTTAGGGCTCAGGACGGAACCGGTGGTGGACGGCCGGTTTTTGGACGGAGACGGGGAAGATGCTGGTCGGAGATGAAGGAGAAGAGAGAGGCAGGGAGGTCGGCGAAGGTGGTTGCGTGGCTGGCCGGAGCGGTGACGGGGTCGTGATGGAGGAGAAGAGGACGGGACGAGGGTGGTGAGGGAGGTGGCGGCCGGGAACTGTGGTGGACGGCTGGAGTTCGGCGAGGAAGACGAAGGAGGAGGGAGGCTGGATCGAGAGGGTTGAGAGGAGGATGGAGGCTGAGTGTGAAAATGGTGCTGAAACCCTAGGGTTTCAGCCTTTAAAGGGTGTGGGTTTTGGGCAGGCCACATTGGGCCTCAAAGGACAACCGGGCCGAGAGGCTGGCTGGGCTGGGTTGGGCCTGCGCGCCTGGCTTGGTCCAGACCTGCTCCTTCCCCTTTTTTTTTGCACTTGTTTTAAAAACCTACCTTAAGGTTTTCGGTTTGCGAATTAATACCCTAATGAAACGGAGCGGGTTTTACAGGGGGCTCCTATTTTTTGTGTCTGATTTTCTGAGAGGGGTAGATGAAGCTATATTTAGTTGTGAGGAGTGGATAGGTTAAAGTGGAGTTTACTGGTTTTTGTTCTTGACATGTACTACTGGTGGAGGAACAAGACTTTGGTTTACAGTTTTCTTCTCCCTTGTGCACACACACAGCTTGCATAAGGACTCTGTCTACATGTAGGGAGATCTCTCAATGGTACTGATGCAGCTCCATTCTTGCAGGGGAAGGAAAAATCAAAAAAGGGGGGGGGGGGGGGGGGGTCTTGGACACTTAAAATGGGTTTTGATTCATATTACAGTTGGGCTCTTTTTTGGGGGAAAGTTAGGTATTGTCCACAAATTAGTTGGGTTTAAATGGTGGTTGGGAAACTTGTGACACAAGTAAAGGTGTTAGTTGGTTTTGTTGGTGTTAGTTGGTTTTGTTGGTTAGTTGGGTTGTAATCATCCTTGAGGGCTAGACCCTTGGCTTTGGCTTTTAATCGAAAGCTAGGTCTCAATAAAATCAAAAAATTGCTGATAAAAAAAGGGTAGTTTGGGGATTTTTATAAAAGACATGGTCATGTGCCTGACACATGACGATTTTCCATCCAAAATGGATGGAAAGTTAACGGTAGGTGCTGAAATGGAATAAATAAACATTTAGGGTATTGAGGAGGCACAGAAAAGATTTAGGATACTATAAATGAAATATGAAAGTTTTAAGGTACTCACATAGAATTATTCCTTTAAATTATTATAAATTGTCATGTGTGGACACCACAACATGCATGCCTCTACTATTTTTATACATGAGATATGTGGCAAGCTATTAGATGTTGTTGGTGTCTATAAGTAGATGTATTAATATAATTAAGAAATTCATATTACAACATGTTATCGACACGAGTAGATCGACACTACAATTCTGGTATCAAAGTTTTGTTACTTCTCAAGTTATAGTGATTTATTTTGTCGATAGCATTTGTGAAGTATTTGATTAATATCAAAGCTAACAAATTTGAGACCAAAACTTATGAATTAGGCCCAAAGCCTAGAACTTGCATTTACGATCAACTGCAAACTACATACCTGAAGTCTAATACTTGCGTTTAAGACCAAATTATAAACCATGGAAATGAACCATGAAACTTTCATTTGAATCCAAAAACACAAACCACATGAAGCCAATATCCAACAACATGTGCTTAAAATCAAAATATGAACCACTTGTATGAAGCTTTTACTCTATAAAATATACTTAAAGGAAAAATACAAACCATGAGCCCGAAGTCTGAACTTGTATTTAGGGCAAAAGACAAACCACAAGCATGCAACCTCTAACTTGTGTTGAAGGCATAAGCCTGAAATTTTCTATGTGATTATGTATGTACTTAATTTATGTGTTTATTATGTCTATTGTTGCCCTGCGGTTTTACAGGAGGAATGATGGCACAACAAGTAAACCAATCATCAATTCGTAAACGGATGGTAAGTCTGGTATCGTACCTAAATGAGCAAATAGGCATACACTATTCATCATGTTCAATATTCATCTCTCTCGGTTTGAGGTATTTAAAATTGATAATTATGGATTGTAACAGTAAGAAATTAAGAATATGAAAATAAAAATAGAGAGTTGATGAGCGTACATCTATCCTACTTAATTTGTACATTTTCTCCACATTTTTACCTTGTTTGTGTCTCGTTTTTATATTTTTAGCGGTTATTAATAAGTGTGCATATCCTCGTTCGTTGTCGATATTTTTTAGTACTTCAAAATATATCCAATATTGATCTCATTTTGTAGGTCTCTGAAAAACAAAACTAATGGCGAAAGAACGAAATCAATCAGAGCTAAAATGGAGCGGATACGAGCGAAATATTGAAAAAAAATGTAAGGAGCTGCAACAGATTTGTCCAGTGTGGCGCGTTTCAAAGATACTCTGTGTTCCTGCACGGTGCCTGTCATTGATCCAGCCAAAGCTTCAACACATGAAAATGTAGAAGTTGGAGATGGTGGGAGGCTTGATGAAAACTTGAATCCTCCTTAAATCATTAAAACTATGACCTTAGATGGTAGAACTTGCTCCCAAAATTGAAGAGCAAGCTAAGAACTAGAAAGAATAAAAAGAACAAAGAAAATAACAATACTGAATTTAATATTTTGTGTCAAAAAATCTGTTTCGCGTGTTTTTACAAAAAGCTAATAAATAATAATATATATATATGAGGGCTATCAAGTACAAACCACCCCTTACATCAGAACATAGAACTAATCTACACCATTCACTATAGAAAATCAAGGGCCCAGATTTGTCATAAATTCTGATTCTAAAATTGGTTCACGCGCATGTGTGTGGGTATTTTCGGAGAAAAAAAAATAGTGGGAAATCGTAAAATACAAGTGGGAAATCGAATTAAATTGGATAACGGCCGAAATTTGTGGTGCAATATAAATAGGGTAAACTTCACCTCACTACCCCAAAAATACTTGGGTTTCATCTTACTACCCTTGTAATAACCACTCCCGGTTAACGCCAGTCAAATCGGCGAAAAACAGGAAAATTTAAAAATTTTGGACACACACTTAAATGAACCTAAATTTGACCCCGAGGGTCATAACGAAATTAAGTTGACCCCGATATCGACCAAAGTGAGTTCCCGGGGACTCAGGGCAACTTTCTGACCAATTTGGGAAAGTTGACTTTTTGTTGGAAAAGTCAACCGAGCGACCTTTTGGTCCGTTCGAGGTCCGTTTCGGATCCAAAAAGCTTAGTCGTCGTCACAGCGGTCTTAGTTGAGCCGTTTCCTTGTAGCCCGTGAAGTTTCGTAATTTCTTGAAAAAAGTGCCCGTTCGGTGCCCGAGACAGCCGAATTTCGCGAATCTGACTGAAAAATATCTAGAAGATATTTTCCAAAAGGGATGGGACCCACTTGCCACATGTCACCAATGTGGTGGTGTTCGGTTTATTGGACAAAACAAAAGAAGACTACATGAGAGTTAGTTTTGTAATTTAAGTGTTAGTTGTTGTTTTAAAACAAAACAAAAGGAAGAGCAATCAGGTGTGTTCGGCCATAACACCAAAAAAAGGTAGAATTAGAGAGAGAAAGTGGAGAGAGGAAAGAGAAGGAGAAAATGGAGAAAAAGAGAAGAAAAGGGTTGGGGCTTTGTGATTTCCCGACGATCCAACCGGCGGATCGTCTCAACGATCGAAGAATCGAGTTCCCGTCATCATTCCCTACGGTGAGCATCTATCCGATTTTCGTTTTGGTACGTTTAAAAGTTAGAGTTTGTGTTTAAATGGGTTAAATATGGATGAGTCGAGGTGTAGGGTTCGTTAGGAACGTTTTGGGGCGAAAAGGAACATTTTTCGTTGTGGCCGTGTGGGGCCCACTTGCCCGGGCCTCGGGTTTTTCGTGTTCGGGTGGTCTTGGACGATCCCCGAATCGTTAATTCACTCCCGGAACGAATTTTGGAATTAAATTGTAAACGTTGCAAATGACGGGTTTAGAAACTTTAAACGCGAATTAAATTGTTCGGAAGTCGGAAATTGATTCCGTCAATTGCGTTGGAACCCTTGAATTATTCTAAGATCGTAAAAACGAAAATGGGAATTTTCGGAGCCCCGGAAGGACGTTTTCCAATCCCGGGCAGATTCGCCAGGTCGGGCGAAACGGGCCTTTCCGGGTCCATTATCGACAATGTCGAGTAATTGGGAAGTTTGGGAGTGATCGACATTGTCGGGGTTACGTTTCGGTGTCAAGTACTTTAAAATTCAGTTTATGTCTGGGAACTTAAAGGTGTTTTAAATTGTGTTCTTATTAGATCGTGCCACCGGCAGAGGAAAGGGAAAGCTAGGCGAGTGATCGAGATCACGCCGGAGCTTGATTGTGAGCTTTTGGGGAAAGCATACGAGGTAGGGAAAAGTAGCCGGATCTCGGCCCTGACTAGGGAAAGTTAACAGTAGAAATGCATGTGACACTTGGGTGTCGTGGGTTAAGTAAGTTTATCGAATAATATAAAGGCAGGCGACACCGGGTGGTGTCGTATGATACGGGAACGTATCGAACAATAGAAATGCATGTGACACTTAGTAGTGTCGTAGGAGCAGTGAACTTTAGATATTAGAATTACTGGAGGCATTTGGTTATGCCCGGAGGTTGATTGTTTAGTTTGTGTCTTGGGTGGCCATGAGTGCCCGTGGGGTTGTTGAACCAGTTTTTTACTGTTGGTGTGTCTTGGGTGGCCATGAGTGCCCGTGGGGTTGTTAAACCAGTATTTTACTGTTGGTGTGTCTTGGGTGGCCATGAGTGCCCGTGGGGTTGTTAACCCGGGGGAAAGATGATGCTGAACTAGTCGTTGAAGGATGAGTAGACGCTAGTTTTCCAAAACAAATCCAGATGACTTTAGAAGTCAGTCAGGATATATGTTTATGATGAATGACAGAGCTTTAGCTGGGAGATCATAAAGCAAGATACCATTGTTGAATCTACAACAGAGGACAAGTACATGGATGCTGCAGAGGCAGCTAAGGAGGCTATGTGGATTTGGAAATTCACGGCAGGGTTGAGTGTAATTAAAAAGCCATCCAGCCCGGTTGTTGAACTTTGGTTGTGATTGTGATTGCCTGAGGTTGGGGGCCCGACAGAGATCGGGGGAAGTTGCGTGGGGGTTGGCTAGCTTTCCGACAGAGATCGGTAAAGTTGAGCATTCTTTGGCTAGCTTTCCGACAGAGATCGGTAAAGTTGAGCATTCTTTGACTAGCCTTCCGATAGGGATCGGTAAGGTTGAGCATTCTTCGGCGATGGAGGGTTGCTCCCCTTCCGACTAGCTATCGGAAAATTAATTCGGTACATATCTCTAACAGGTCGACCGCCTGGCCTGACAGGGGTCGGTAAAGTTGCGTGGGGCAGGCTCGAGCCCAGTCGGTTAGCAACCGGCACTGAGAAGCTGGAGTGCGATCCTTTGGGATCTTGTTTGGTGTGCGATCCCTTGTGATCTTGGGTGTTGCGTGGTTGTCTTTTGTGTCTTTGGTGGAGGTCATAACCGCTGTGTCGGGTCTACTTTGAGTGTCCGGTTGTTGAGTTGGTTGGGGAAAGTAATAGTCCGTGCGTCAGTCGGGTTACTTGAGTTTGGGGATAGTGGTCCCCGGTGTTTGGGTTGTTGTTGTTTCCGGCATGTTCTGCTAAGTATGCCATAGTCAGTCTATTATCCGCGGTGGTGAGCGAACGCTCACCCCTAACTGCTTTTCCTACAGGTACTGGTCGCGGGACGGACTAGGTGAGCTCTCGAAGCTTGAAGAGCTAGGAGCGGGAGTCCGGGTTTCCTTTTTGAGTCTAGCGACGTACGCCTTGTATTTTGTCCGCTTGTTGGGACGTACTTTTGTGTTGTAAATTATTGTTTTGATTAACTAAACGGTGGTTTTAAAGTGATTTATTTTAAAAGGTTTGAAAATGTTTTATTGTCTTAAACGTTCGCGTTCCGGGTTCGGTTCTACTGAATTTGGGGCGTGACAGCTTGGTATCAGAGCTCGAGGTTTCACACCTCGAACTGTACGTCAATTAGGTGGGAGAGTCGAGTCAGTAAAGGTCACGTCGTGCGTTGGGTACGCAAGTCGGAAACCGTGTGTCGACCCGTAGTGTTTTGAGACCTGTTTGTGATTGTGTGTATGTGCAGTATTTTATTACTGGCATACTGATTGTGTGTTGCTGCATGAAACGTTTTTAAGCTGTCGCGACTCGACTCAGGAGCGCTCCTGTAGTCGAACGTGACGGTGTTGACATCAAATGGGTACAATGTAGTTCGGGGACGCCTGGACCGGGTTGTAACTACCTGGTGTCAAAATGAGATTTTAGGGTGAAAAAGAGAAAGTCTTAAAATTGGTTGGCCCGGTGGGCGTGTTTTAAAATTGGTTGGCCCTGTGGGCGTGTGTTTGAATTTGTTGGTCCGGTGGGCGTGTGTTTAAATTGGTTGGCCCGGTGGGCTAGTCTTGAAATTTGTTGGCCCGGTGGGCGTGTTTTGATTTTGGTTGGCCTTGTCAGCTTGTGTTTGAGGTTGAGTGACTTGGATTGTCTGTGAGTCGTTGTGCGTGAGTCGTTAAATTGGTGATCGAGCGTGTGTGACGCTTAAGACCGTTTTTGGGGTTAAAAAGAGGTAAAAATCGAGTCTGAAACGAATTTGGGTTTAAGGTTCCTGTCTTGTTCCACCGTCTTGATTGTGCAGTTTGAGTGTTGGTTTGCGTGGTTGTGTTCACGGTTGTGTTGGTTGTAGATGTCGTAAGTTCGGTGTTAAAGGGTGAGGTCTTGGGTTCGAGACTCATCAATAACCTACGGTAGTGATACAGCGCCTTGGTGTGAGAGTCTCACCATACGGAGAGGGGTTAAGGTTGATGCGCTGCGGCGCCATATGAACTAGGTTTCCCCTATGTGAACGGGTGTTGAGGTTTCCCTCGCGTGAACGGGTGGTTTGAGGTTTCCTTCACTTGAGTGGGTTATTCGAGGTTTCCATCGCGTGAACGGGTGGTTTGAGGCTTCCTTCACGCGAGTGGGTTATTTGAGGTACCCTACATGATCGAGTAACTAGGGTATCGAGGTTGTGAGCAATAGTGGCTTGCGGAATTGAGAATAGGATCCCCGTTGAGGTTTCCCTACGTGATCGGGTAATTGGGGTATCGAGGTTGTGAGCAATAGTGATTCGCTGAATTGAGAATGTGATCCCCGTTTGAGGTTTCCCTACGTGATCGGGTAATTGGGGGTATTGAGGTTGTGAGCAATAGTGATTTGCTGAATTGAGAACATAATCTCCGTTTCGAGGTTTCCCTTACGTGAGAGAGTATTGAGGTATTAATAGCTTGAGCAGTGTGACGTTTTGGTATCAGGTTTTGAGGTGGTGGTTTGCCCTGGTCAGATTGGGGACGAGTAGCGAATACTGGTTGGGTTGCAGAACGTTATACTTAAATGCATAGAGAATCGTGTGAGGGTTGTGCTAGACTTTACCGGAGTGACCAATGGAGGGGTTGTTCGGTCTCTGATTTGGGCGTCGGTTTTAATGGATACTGGGGTGTCACACTCGTTCGCTTCGTCGAGTGGTGCTGAGATGTTGGGGCTGAGTTTAGAGCCATTGAGTCCACCCCCTGCGTTTGGATACGCCGGTTAGGGGTGATGTGGTGTTGACTAGGGTATGTCGTGCCTGCGGAGTTAGAGAAGCGAACCGATACAGGAGGTTCGAGAGAGGGCTCAAGAGCCCTAATGCTGGATCGAGTCCTCACCCCGAGGTTTCGGGTATGTTCGGAGTTGGTAGGCACGGCGACGGTAGAGGAGCGAGGTCTTAGAGAGACCGCGAGGTTCCGTGAGGTTCGGCAGCGACTGAGCTTGTGCGTGTATCCGTGGGAAGGATACTTACGAA
The DNA here is from genome assembly GCA_963921825.1 of Erodium maritimum. Taxonomy (NCBI): domain Eukaryota; kingdom Viridiplantae; phylum Streptophyta; class Magnoliopsida; order Geraniales; family Geraniaceae; genus Erodium; species Erodium maritimum. Next base: position 41,802,639 of record OY997592.1, on the reverse strand, counting down.
ATGACAACCTTTGACGTGATCCTGAGAAAGGATTGGCCGGCGAAGTGCCGAGCCAATATCGACTGTTACTGGCAACGAGTGACGGTGTCAACAGGAAACACGAGAGGTTCGTGTATTCTGGGCAGTAGGAGCGGAGTTCTTCTGTCGGCTTGTCCACAGTTAAGGAAGTATCGGTCGTGCAGAGCCGAGAGTTACCGCGAGTGGCGTGTGAGTTCCCCAAGGTCTTCCTTGAGGAGTTGAGCGGGTTGCCACCAGTTCGTGAGGTGGAGTTCAGGATTGACCTGGTGCCGGGAACGGCAGCGATATCGATGGTGCCTTACAGGTTCGCGCCAGCCGAGTTGACCGAGCTGAAGAGTCAGCTCGAGGAACTTCGGGAGAAGGGGTTTATCCGGTCGAGCACATCGTTGTGGGGAGCGCCAGCACTCTTCGTGAAGAAGAAGAGTGGAGAGCTTCGGATGTGCATCGATTACCGGAAGCTGAACCGGGTTACGGTGAAGAACCGATACCCGATGCCGAGGATTGACGACTTGTTCGACCAATTTAGAGAGTCGACATGCTTCTCGAAGATTGATCTGCGATCCGGAAATTACCAGTTGCGAGTCCGAGAGGGGCGTCGGAAAGACTGCATTCCGGACACGCAATGGGCTTTACGAGTTCTTGGTGATGCCTTTTGGACTGACGAACGCACCTGCAGCGTTCATGGATCTAATGAACTTTATATTCCGGCCGTTCTTAGATCAATTTGTGGTGGTGTTTGTTGACGATATCTTGATCTCCTCGCAGAACGAGGCGGCGCATGAGGAACATCTGAGGGGTGTTCTGACCCTGTTGCGCACACATCAGTTATACACCAACCTGGAGAAGTGTGAGTTTTGGCTCGCTGAGGTGGGATTCCTCGGTCACGTTGTGTCCCGTGACGACATTTTGGTCGATCTGGCGAAGATCAACGCGGTTTTGAAGTGGGCGCGGCCCACGAGCGTCTTCAAGATCCGCAGCTTCTTTGGGCTGGCAGGATATTATCGACGGTTAGTCCAGGACTTTGCGCGTCTAGCCGCGCCTATGACTCTTTTGACACGTAAGGGAGTCGGGTTTATGTGGACAGAGGATTGTGAACGTGCGTTCACGGAGCTGAAGGCTCGTCTACCTACCGCTCCAGTGTTGATAATGCCAGAGCGCGGGGTAGAGTATGAGGTCTATTGTGACGCGTCCGGGGAAGCACTGGGTTGCGTGCTGATGCGGTTGGGTAGAGTCGTTGCTTGTGGCTCAAGGCAGTTGAAGACACACGAGCACAACTATCTTACCCATGACTTGAAACTAGTAGCAACAATGTTCGCGCTGAAAGGCTGGAGGTATTATCTGTATGGCGAGCGATTTCAGGTGTTCTTGGATCATAAGAGCCTTAAGTGCATCTTTTCCCAACGAGACCTGAACATGCGCCAGCGGCGATGGATGGAACTACTTGAGGAGTACAACTTTGAGCTACTCTACCATCCGGGTAAGGCGAATGTGATTGCCGATGCACTGAGTAGGAAGCCGATGTCGTGTCCTGCTAGCATCTCAGTCCGGGAGTGGGACATGATGAGTGAGCTGGGCACGCTCAGGTTGGAGCTAGAAGACGTTACTGGCGGCGTAGCCATGTGCTTCTTGGTGGCCCAGCCCACCCGGCTTGGCCGGGGGATAGAGGCACAGTCGGTGGATGTCGAGACGACATGGATCTAGGAGAGAGTTACCGGCGGTGTTGACGCCGAGGGCTAGGATCGTCGTGCTAATTGGGAGTTACGGTATCGCGGAGGTTTTTTCGTACCGAGTAACGGTGGAGGCAACGAGCTGCGAGAGTCGCACTATTCGCGTCTGACAGTGCACGTGGGTAGCACTAAGAGGAGCGCGACATCAGGCGACATATCTAGTGGAATGGGATGCGGAGAGCGGTTGCAGAGTTGGTATCGCGGTGCCTCACTTGTCAACAGGTGAAAGCCAAACATCAGCGTCCCTCTGGGTTATTGCAGCCAATGCCGGTTGCATAGTGGAAATAGGGGGCACGCCACGATGTATTTCCTGAGCGGTTAATCGAGTTCGCCTACAATAACAGCTTTCAGGCCAGTATCATGATGGCACCGTTCGGAGCGTTGTATGGTAGGCCGTGTCGGTCGCCCGTGTGCAGGGTGGAAGTGAGGAATGAGGGTTCACTGGGTCTAGAACTGGACCGAGAGACAGCTGAGTCGGTCGTGCCGAAGCGTGAGCGGTTGAAGACCGCGTAGAGTCGGCAAGAGCTATGATGACAGACGGCGCCGACCTCTCGAGTCAGCAGTCGGTGACCATGTATCCCTGAAGGTGAGTCCGAAAGGTGGAGGGGTGCGTTTCAACCGCGGCGGAGGCAGGTTAGCCCCGCGGTGTATTGGGCCTTTCGAGGTCTTGAGTAAAGTGGGAGCAGTTGCATACCGACTTGCACTGCCACCGCAGCTTGGGAATATCCACGTTTCCCAGTTGTGGAAGTATATGCGGATGTCGAGGTAACGAATGATGTCTCGTATAAAGATAAACCGGTTTGGGAAATGGATCCACGGGAGCAGGTCCAGCGCGGAAAGGTTATCCGCTCGAAACAGGTGCAGTGGCGGCACCACGAGGCCGAGTCGACTTGGGAGCGCGAGGACGAGGTTCGCGCGAAGTACCCCGATTTGTTCGACTCCCGAGGTACGTCTGTTCTAAATTTCGCGGACGAAATTCCTTTAAGGGGGGTTGATTGTAATAATCACTCCCGGTCAACGCCAGTCAAATCGGCGAAAAACAGGTAAATTTAAAAATTTTGGACAGACACTTAAATGAACCTAAATTTGACCCCGAGGGTCATACCGGACTTAAGTTGACCCCGATATCGACGAAAGTGAGTTCCGGGGGACTCATGGAAACTTTCTGACCAATTTGGAAAAGGTTGACGTTTTGCTGGAAAAGTCAACCGAGCGACGTGTTGGTCCGTTCGAGGTCCGTTTCGGATCCAAAAAGCTTAGCCGTCGTCACATCGGTCTTAGTTGAGCCGTTTCCTTGTAGCCCGTGAAGTTTCGTAATTTCTTGGAAAAAGTGCATGTTCGGGGCCCGAGACGGCCGAATTTCGCGAATCTGACTGAATAATATCTAGAAGATATTTTCCAAAAGGGATGGGACCCACTTGCCACATGTCACCAATGTGGTGGTGTTAGGTTTATTGGACAACACAAAAGAAGACTACATGAGTGTTAGTTTTGTAATTTAAGTGTTAGTTGTTGTTTTAAAACAAAACAAAAGGAAGAGCAATTAGGTGTGTTCGGGCATAACACCAAAAAAAGGAAGAATTAGAGAGAGGAAGTGGAGAGAGGAAAGAGAAGGAGAAAATGGAGAAAAAGAGAAGAAAGGGTTGGGCTTTGTGATTTCCCGACGATCCAACCGACGGATCGTCTCAACAATCGAAGAATCGAGTTCCCGTCATCATTCCCTACGGTGAGCATCTATCCGATTTTCGTTTTGGTACGTTTAAAAGTTAGGGTTTGTGTTTAAATGGGTTAAATATGGATGAGTCGAGGTGTAGGGTTCGTTAGGAACGTTTTGGGGCGAAAAGGAACATTTTTTGTTGTGGTCGTGTGGGGCCCACTTGCCCGGGCCTCGGGTTTTTCGTGTTCGGGTGGTCTTGGACGATCCCCAAATCGTTAATTCACTCCCGGAACGAATTTTCTGAATTAAATTGTAAAAGTTGGAAATGACGGGTTTAGAAACTTTAAACGCGAATTAAATTGCTCGGAATTCGGAAATTGATTCCGTCAATTGCGTTGCAACCCTTGAATTATTCTAAGATTATAGAAACGAAAACGGGAATTTTCGGAGCCCCGTAAGGACGTTTTCCAATCCCGGGCAGAATCGCCAGGTCGGGCGAAACGGGCCTTTCCGGGTCCATTATCGAAAATGTCGAGTAACTGGGAAGTTTGGGAGTGACCGACATTGTCGGGGTTACGTTTGGGTGTCAAGTACTTTAAAATTCAGTTTATGTCTGCGAATTTAAAGGTGTTTTAAATTGTGTTCTTATTAGATCGTGCCACCGACAGAGGAAAGGGAAAGTTAGGCGAGTGATCGAGATCACGCCGGAGCTTGATTGTGAGCTTTTGGGGAAACCATACGAGGTAGGGAAAAGTAGCTGGATCTCGGCCCTGACTAGGGAAAGTTAACAGTAGAAATGCATGTGACACTTGGGTGTCGTGGGTTAAGTAAGTTTATCGAATAATAGAAAGGCAAGCGACACCGGGTGGTGTCGTATGATACGGGAACGTATCGAACAATAGAAAAGCATGTGACACTTAGTAGTGTCGTAGGAGTAGTGAACTTTCGATATTAGAATTACTAGAGGCATTTGGTTATGCCCGGAGGTTGATTGTTTAGTTTGTGTCTTGGGTGGCCATGAGTGCCTGTGGGGTTGTTGAACCAGTTTTTTACTGTTGTTGTGTCTTGGGTGGTCATGAGTGCCCGTGGGGTTGTTAAACAAGTATTTTACTGTTGGTGTGTCTTGGGTGGCCATGAGTGCGTGTGGGGTTGTTAACCCGGGGGAAAGATGATGCTGAACTCGTCATTGAAGGATGAGTAGACGCTAGTTTTCCAAAACAAATCCAGATGACTTTAGAAGTCAGTCAGGATATATGTTTATGCTGAATGGCAGAGCTTTAGCTGGGAGAGCATAAAGCAAGATACCATTATTGAATCTACGACAGAGGACAAGTACATGGATGCTGTAGAGGCAGCTAAGGAGGCTATGTGGATTTGGAAATTCACGGCAGGGTTGGGTGTAATTAAAAAGCCATCCAGCCCGGTGAATCCATTTTGCGACAACACAAGGGCCATTGCGCAAGCTAAAAGCCCATATCGCATAACAAATCCAAACATGTACTACAACGTATCCACTTAATCAGAGAAATACTGAACTGAGGTGAAGTGAAGATAACCTATATTCCAACAGATGATAACATAGCCAACCCTTTGACTAAGGCAGTGTCGCTGCCTAAACATGTTAGACATGTAAAGTCGATGGGGACATATTGGAGTTTAGATTGGAACTAGGGCAAGTGGGAGATTGTTAGTCTTAGTGCCCGTAGTTCAATCCTAAATGTCCAAATGTACATATCATCGTTAGCAATAAAATTAAAGCGGCTTTATATTACTTATGTGTTGGAGTAATATATCGATGTGTGCTCTGATCTATGCCCACCATGCGAATAGAACCATAGATCGAGATAGATCACACTCGATAGGGTCCGTAGTCAACAAAGCTTCACTAGAAGCGACTAGTATGAAAGATGGCTCTTTATGGCTTACGTTCTGTTAGTCATTGGAATGGGATTCCGGAGTCTGATCATAGATATGATGTGGGACATGATATTGGACGACCCACCCTGAATATGTGCCATAGATTAAGTTATGAACATATTCAGTGTCGTAGCTTGTCATGTATCCTTAGACCAAGGAGTCTTTGTGATCGCTATGTAGTCAACAACTGAGTTTGACCTGAGCCTAACGTTGTCCGTAACAGGGCTTCCATAACGGCCAGGATTGGCTTGGGGACGGGCTACATGAGTGACATGAAAGACGGCTAAGGGATCTATCCCTCATACTGAGGTATGAGAAAGATATCGGTTCTCGGCCGCTTGATAGAGAGTGACTGAAAGAATAGCATGGTCATGCACATGATACTGAGTATCATATATTCAGTCATCTCACATATCAAGGAACAGTGATTGAGAATAATAAGGATGACGGCTCTATGCCTTATCTCAATCAGGATATCGAAGATAAAAGTATAATGACAGGGACGACGGAAAGGTTAGAATCGACAGGGTCGATACGTTATGCAGTGTCATGCACTACTAAAGTCTCGTTAGTTGCCACTTAAATAGGATCAAGTAAAATGGGATTTTACATTGATCTATTGACATGCATAAACCTAAGGGTCACACCGGAGGATGAAACTCATTGACACATTTATGGAGAATGGCCAAATGGGAGTTGTCTCGGGACATGACCAAAACTGGGTTTTGGGTCATGTGCCCGTAAGTGAATAGGACTTAACGGATCGAGACAAGGCTTGGAGTCTTGGGATTGATTGCGTCGGATAATGTTGGACATTTCCGGTATGGAAGGCTTGGAGGCGATGAGCGAATCACGGGACCTCGTTGGAAATGGCCACGGGCCATGTTCCAAGAGGCCCATGAAAGGCCCATGCAACCAAGGCCCATGGAACTAATTAATCAAGTCTTGATTAATTAGTACTAAATAAGCAAGACAAGGATTAAGGTGTTGGTGATTCACCACCTAACCCAATCTTGTCTTGCCATACTTTTTCCTATTTACACCTTACTTGACACCATACTTGTCCCATGCCTTTGTTGGACAAGTATGGGTTTTGTTATGTTTAAGTCATCTTTTTTCAACATAACAAACACAAGAAAAGAATAGGAAACACAACTTCTCTCCCCCTTCCCTTGCAATTTCGGGTTTGGCAAGCTCCCACCTCCATTTTTGTGTTCGTGAGTCCTCAAAGAGAAGAACTACGTGGCTTTGATTCCCATGTGGATACGTAGGCGTCTTGGAGACTCAAGCCAATCATTCGTTACCCGGTGCTCTTGTTTTGGTAAGAACTAGTGCTGAATTTTTCTCATGTGAATCCATTCTTTGTTAGTTCTTTCATGGTTTTAATCGTCTCTTGGTTTTCATTGATTTTCCGATGCGAGTTGGTTCATCTCCAACCCTACCTCGAGACCCAACACAGGGTCGATTCGTTATGCAGTGTCAGGCAATACTAAAGTCTTGTTAGTCGCCACTTAAATGGGATCAAGTAAAATGGGATTTTACGTTGATCTATTGACATGCATAAACCAAAGGGTTACACCGGAGGGTGAAACTCATTGACACATTTATGGAGAATGGCCAAAAGGGAGTTTTCTCGGGACATGACCAAAACTGGGTTTTGGGTCATGTGCACGTAAGTGAATAGGACTTTACGGATCGAGACAAGGCTTGATGTCTTGGGATTGATCGCGTCAGATAATGTTGGACATTTCCGGTATGGAAGGCTTGGAGGCGATGAGCGAATCACGGGACCTTGTTGGAAATGTCCATGGGCCATGTTCCAAGAGGCCTATGTAACTAATTAATCAACTACTAAGTAAGCATGACAAGGATTAAGGTATTGGTGATTCACCATCTAACCCCATCTTATCTAGCCATACTTTGTCTTGTTTACACCTTACTTGTCACGATGTTTGTCCCATGCCTTTAGTTGGACAAGTATAGGGTTTGTTATGTTTAAGTCATCTTTTTTCAACATAACAAACACAAGACAAGAATAGGAAACACAACTTCTCTCCCTCTCTCCCTACAATTTCGGGTTTGGAAAGCTCCAACCTCCATTTTTGTGTACTTGAGTCCTCAAAGAGAAGAACTACGTGACTTTGATTCCCATGTGAATACGTAGGAGTCTTGGAGACTCAAGCCAATCATTCGTTAACCGGTGTTCTTGTTTTGGTAAGAAATAGTGCTGAATTTTTCTCTTGTGAATCCATTCTTTGTTAGTTGTTTCATGGTTTTAATCGTCTCTTGGTTTTCATTGATTTTCCGCTGCGAGTTGGTTCATCTCCAACCCTACCTCGAGACCCAACAGTGGTATCAGAGTCGTGCTACCTTCGGGATTCACATGACGGTGTTGAAAGTTTCGGTTTTGACATGTAATTTGCCATACTGTTTTATTACATGTTTTAAATTCTTGTTTATGGATTTAATGCATGTAAAATGAATTTTTGAAAATTATTTCAAATCTGGAAATTTTGAAAAAAATTGATTTTTTGGGTCTCGGTAGCGGGACTCTCGGGGAGCCGAAACCGAGACTGAACGGGGCTCCGTTGGACGGAGCTAGGCCAACCATGACCATTGGATGGTTGATATGCCAGGGCTAAACCGTTTTGTTAGTTATGACGAGATTGGAACCGTCATGACGAACTCGAAGATCAAATGTTCAAAAGTTTCATTTTTGAACGGTTTCGATAAACCGAGCATAAAAAAATTTCGAAACTTGGCTATTAATTGAAACCGGAAAATCACATGATGTTTGATAACATGCTTGTTTGATAACACGGTGTGTGATGTGATGTTGACTTGGTGTACATAATAGCCCCGAGCTCGATTTAATTATTTATCGCTTTTCACAGCCTGCGAGCCGTTAGAGTTAGCGTGTAATTATTCTTTCAAGGTGTGGTCGTCGAACCATTTGTTTGTAATATTTTTTTATTCCCAACCTGCGAGTCGTGTATTAAATTGTAATTTTTTACTCAAGACGAAGAAAGGGCGAAAAGGTCATTTGGTGGCTTTTCGGGTGTTGACATCGACTTGGAGTTGGTGAAGCTCAAGAAGCTAGTGGGAGTTAGTTTAGGGGGCTATTATCTGCACATTTATCGCTTTATGCTTGGTTTAGTTTATGCATGATTAATTCCATGTGTTTTAGAATTGCATGCTTTAACTTCATTTAACAAAATTCTTGATGGGCGTATTAAAAATCAACTAATTGATTTCCTAAACTTGTCCCCTAGATATAAAAAAAACCTTAACAAGGGTTGCGCTCTCTCTGCGCAGCCTCCTCCCCCTCCCCCCCCCCCCCCCCCCCCCCCCCCTCCCTCTTTCTCCACCATTGAAGCTCCTGACTCAGAGCCCTCTGTCCACCTTTCACGGTTACCCTTGACGGGTTTACCTATGGATTGGTTCCAATCTATCCTTTTATGGGTTTTATTTTATTTTTGCAGTCGGTCTACCTCCGCAGGTCGCCGCCTATCGTTCAATCTGTTCCACGGCCTCTCCCTCGTCTCGCGCTACCGATCCCGCGTCGCCGGACCGGTCCCGCCCTCGAGCCAGTAGCCACCGTGGCCCCCCTACCGTTCTCCGGAATACGGGCTCCACGCGCCGTCTTCCATCTGCAGCGGCCTCCCTCCCCATGGTCACCCCTCGTCGGCATGGGTCCGCTCCCTCAATGGATCTGGGATCCGGGAGTAGGGACGGTAGGCTGGGGCCTATTTCCCCGGCACCCGAAATCGGGACTCTCAACCCCTAACAATCTTTTGCAACAGGGAGGTCTCGGGGAATCTGCACTAAAGGCTAATTCTCTAGTATGTTTCACTGTTTTAGATCGAATAATCTTTTGGCTAAATAAGTTTAGGACTTTGGTTTATTATTTTTTTTGTAACGTTGGATCGAGGAACTCTTGAGTTTGGATCTGCGAGACAAAGCAGATTATATGTATGGAACCATGTGCGCCTGACGGGCTACGACCGGTTGGGACAGAAATCTGGTATCCGCGACTGTTATGTTCCTTTTTTGTAAGCATGATATGATATCATAATACAATACCTCTTTCCCGTTTCAAAAAAAATCATTTAACGAGCATATCACCTCACATGCAAAGATAAAATTGGAATTTTAATCCTTGTTTGTGAGCCCTTAGAACCGTCATTACATTGGATGTAGTTGACGGGTTCGAAGGAAGAATTACATTGGATGTAATTTGAGGCATCATTGCATTTGGAATGTAGTTGATGTGCTCATCGCATCTAGGATGTGCCAAAGTTTTAAACACAACCGGACAAGTAAAAACGGGTCATGTCCGATACCTCCCAATTACCAACACCTTACAACCTCCCCGTCCTATGGGTGTCATACCCATTATCAGAGCATCCATGGGAAAGAGGGGTAGTAGGTTTGGACGGCATATGTGGGTGTCGTGCGCATTAGCGGAGCACCTACATAGTGATGGGCCATAGTTGAAAATTGGTGGACCCGACTACGATTCTCAGCCTGAGGTTGAGCTAGGGTAACAGATATAGTAAGTCGTGTACATAAGTACATACCCTAGCCAAGAGTCACATTGGATGTGATTGGATGGAGTCCTACCTACATAGCTCGATTAAGTGGTGAGCATTAGTTCAGCTTAATCGAGTGAATCAAGGATCTTGGTTTCAGATTCTAAAGGTTTAGAATCGATTGTTGGTGTTTAAGCTTGATCTTCATAAAATTTATTCAGTTTACTGATTGAATTTTATCTATTGTAGATCAAATGGCAAATTCAGCGAACATTTATAGTTTGTCCTTAAAAACCATTCAGGGTCAAGCTAAATGGGACAAACTATTTGGACTGGTACAAAATTTTGAGGATAGTCCTCAAGTCTGAACGCAAAGAATATGTCCTTGACAAGGCCGTGTGTAAGACCATATCAGAGTTACATGAAGTGTCATTAACTGTTGAGAAGAATATATCAGGGATCTGGGATCCAAGGATATTCTGATGGTCAACAAGGGAATTGGAAGTGCCAAGGGCGGGGCCCATGCGCACTTGGCGGGAAAGATGAGAAAGTTGAGAATGTCTGCTTCTAATGCCAACAGCTTGGTCATTGGCACCGGGATTACAGGATGTTCACGGCTGATCTGAAGAAGGGCAGTAAGACTGCGCCTTCATCAGGAAACCTGAATGATCTAAGGAAGGGCGGTGGGACCGTGCCTTCATCCGGTATTAACTCTATAGAGCTACATCTCTCTACTTCCAAAGATTCATGGGTATTAGATATCAGGACTGAATCTCACACATGCACTAATATATAGTGGCAGAAAGTAGGAGAGTTTTGGAAAACACGAAGTGGACCTCAGAGTTGTTGCAACTGTTGTAGGATCCATGAGTATTGCTTTTCCAAGTGGCCTTGTCTTAGTATTGTATAATGTATATTGCATACCTACTTTTAGTAGGAATGTTATATTTGTATCCGTGTTTGACAGGGAAGGATATAATGTTAATATTGGAAATGGAGTTTTTAATGTTCTATGCAATGATATGTTTTATACCAGTACTGACTTGGTTGGAGGATTGTACATATTAGATATGAGTAACAATGCCTCAAGTTCTATATATTACGTTAATACCAAGAGGTCTAAATCCAACTATTTAAACCTAACTTTGTTATGGTACTATCATTTGGGCCGCATAAACAGGAAGCGTCTATCAATACTTCAGAAGTGTGGGCTTTCAGGTCCATTCGAATTCCATTCGATCGATAGGTGCAAGGTTTGTTTGATGGGCAAAATGAATAAAGCGCCCTTTATCGACCGCGGTGAAAGGGCGGGTGAATTAGTGGGGCTGATACACTCGAATGTGTGTAGACCAATAAGTTCACTTGCCATGAGGGGTTTTAGCTACTTTATCACATTTACTGATGATTACAGTAAATATGGTTATGTCTATTCGGTGAGACATAAGTCTGAAACTTTTGATAAATTCAAAGAGTTTAAGACTAAAGTAGAAAACCAACTCGACAAATGTATTAAGGCACTTCGATTGGATCGAGGTGGAAAATACTTGACCATAGAATTATTAGATCATCTAAAAGAGAATGAGATCCTTTTGGAATGGACTCCTCCTGGGACACTGTAGTTGAAAGGTGTAGCCAAACGGAGAAATCGGACATTGTTAGACAATGGTCCGTTCCATGATCAGTTGGACTGATCTCCTGATTTCTTTATGGGTTTATGCTCTAGAGACGGTCGCGTTCATGGTGAATAGGGCTTCGACGAAGGGTGTGGAAGGGACACCATTTTAGAAATGGTACGGGAAGAAGCCCGTTTTGTCCTTTCTAAGGGTCTGGGGTTGCGAGGCTTATGTGAAACGTTTGGTTTCGACTAAGCTCGAACCAAGATCTGAGAAATGCACCTTCGTGGGGTATCCCAAAGCAACAAGGGGATACTACTTCTACAAACCCAGTGAGAACATGGTGTTCGTCGCTTGGGGTGAGGTCTTTATGAAAAAGAAGTTTTGTTTCCAAAGACGTCATTGGGAGGACTGTGCATCTCGAAGAAATTCAGGATGGTACAGATCCGTCTAAACCAATTAACAACCCAGTAGAAAGGGAGCCAGAGATGGTCGTAGAGTAAGAACCAATTCCTGTTACAATTCCGGAAGGTCCAAGGCAATCTGAAAGGATCATTCGTCCACCTCAAAGATATGGTATCCCGAGGTAACAATGAAGTCATGGTGGATCACGATGATCCAGCCACCTTTAAGGAAGTCATGGATGGGCCCGACTCTGAGTTATGGCTGGGAGCCATGAGGGAGGAAATGCAATCCATGTCGGACAACCAAGTCTGGGAACTGGTTGATCCCATCAATGGTGTGAGGACCATCGGATGCAAATGGATCTTCAAGATGAAGATGGACATGGACGACAATCATCTGACCTATAAAGCTCGACTGGTCGCGAAAGGTTATAGGCAGATCCAATAGATTGACTATGAGGAAACCTTTTCCCTAGTGGCTATGGTCAAAATCGATCCAAATTCCTCTTGACATAACTGCGTATCATAATTACGAGATATGGCAAGTGGATGTCAAAACCGTTTTCCTAAATGGAAGTTTGACTGAGGACGTTTTATGCCTCAGCCAGAAAGTTTTTTCGATCCGAAGAATAAGGGAAAGATTTGTAAGTTGTTGAAATCCATTTATGGATGGAAACAAGCTTCTCGGAGTTGGATCCTTCGTTTTGATGAAGCTGTAATTAGATATAGCTTAATCAAGAACGAGGATGAATCTTGCGTTTATAAGAAGGCTAGTGGGAGCAAGTTTACCTTTTTGGTTCTCATTGAAAACGACATCCCAACCTTGCACGAGACTAAAGCTTGGTTGAGGAAGTGTTTTTCAGTAAAGGACTTAGGCGATGATTCTTATATCTTAGGGATTAAGATATGTAGAGATCTCTCCTAGAGGGTCTTGGATTTAAGTCAGGAAACCTATGTGAACAAGGCATTGAGTAGGTTCTCAATGCTCGATTGAAAGAAAGAACTCTTACCCACTAGTCATGGCATACATCTCAGCAAGACTCAGTGTCCTAAGACACCTGATGAGCTGAAAAGGATGATGTGAATCCCATGCGCCTGGGGTGAGATCGATCATATATGCCATGACATGTACGATACCGGACCTCTCGTAAGCCTTATGTTGTACCAGTAGTCATCAGTCTAACCCGGGGGAAATATGATGTTGAACTAGTCGTCGAAGGATGGGCAGACGCTAGTTTTCCAAGACAAATCCAGATGATTTTAGAAGTCAGACAGGATATGTGTTTACGCTAAATGGCGGAGCTTTAGCTAGGAGAGCGTAAAGCAAGATACCATTGCCGAATCTACGACATAGGCCAAGTACATGGATGCTGCAGAGGCAACTAAGGAGGCTATGAGGATTTGGAAATTCACGACAGGGTTGGGTGTAATTAAAAACCCATCCAGGTCGGTGAATCCATTTTGCGACAACACAAGGGCCATTACGCAAGCTAAAAGCCCAGATCGCATAACAAATTCAAACATGTACTGCAGCATATCCACCTCATCAGAGAAATATTAAACTGAGGTGAAGTGAAGATAAGCTATATTGCAACAGATGATAACATAGCCAACCCTTTGACTAAGGCAATGTCGCTGCTTGAACATGTTAGACATGTAAAGTTGATGGGACATATTGGAGTTTAGATTGGAACTAGGGCAAGTGGGAGATTGTTAGTCTTAGTGCCCGTAGTTCAATCCTAAATGTCCAAATGTATATATCATCGTTAGCAATAAAATTAAAGCGGTTTATATTACTTATGTGTTGGAGTAATATATCGATGTGTGTTCTGATCTATGCCCACCATGCGAATAGAACCATAAATCGAGATAGATCACACTCGATGGGTCCCTAGTCAACAAAGCTTCACTAAAAGCGACTAGTATGAAAGATGGCTCTTTATGGCTTACGTTCTGTTAGTCATTGGAATGGGATTACGGAGTCTGATCATAGATATCATATGGGAGATGATATCGGACGACCCGACATGAATAAGTGCGATAGATCAAGTCATGAACATATTCATTGTCGTAGCTTGTCATGTATCCTTAGACCAAGGAGTCTTTGTGATCGCTATGTAGTCAACAACTAAGTTTGACTTGAGCCTAACGTTGTCCGTAACAGGGCTTCCATTTGGGGACGGGCTACATGAGTGACACGAAAGACGGCTAAGGGATTTATCCCTCATACCGAGGTTTGGGAAAGATATCGGTTCTCAGCGGCTTGATCAAGAGTGACTGAAAGAATAGCATGGTCATGCACATGATACTGTGTATCATATATTTAGTCATCTCACATATCAAGGAACAGTTATTGAGAATAATAAGGATGACGGCTCTATGCCTTATCTCAATCAGGATATCGGAGATAAAAGGATAGTGACATAGACGACGGAAAGGTTAGAATCGACAGGGTCGATTCGTTATGCAGTGTCATGCACTACTAAAGTCTCGTTAGTTGCCACTTAAATAGGATCAAGTAAAATGGGATTTTAAGTTGATCTATTGACATGCATAAACCTAAGGGTCACACCGGAGGGTGAAACTCATTGACACATTTATGGAGAATGGCAAAAAAGGAGTTGTCTCGGGACATGACCAAAACTGGGTTTTGGGTCATGTGCCCGTAAGTGAATAGGACTTTACGGATCGAGACAAGGCTTGGAGTCTTGGGATTGATCGCGTTGTATAATGTTGGACATTTCCAGTATGGAAGGCTTGGAGGCGATGAGCGAATCACGGGATCTCGTTAGAAATGGCCATGGGCCATGTTCCAAGAGGCCCATGAAAGGCCCATGCAACCAAGGCCCATGGAACTAATTAATCAAGTCTTGATTAAATAGTACTAAGTAAGCATGACAAGGATTAAGGTGTTGGTGATTCACCACCTAACCCCATCTTATCTAGCCATACTTTGTCTTATTTACACCTTACTTGTCACCATGCTTGTCTCATGCCTTTAATTGGACAAGTATGGGGTTTGTTATGTTTAAGTCATCTTTTTTCAACATAACAAACACAAGACAAGAATAGGAAACACAACTTCTCTCCCTCTCTCCCTACAATTTCGGGTTTGGAAAGCTCCCACCTCCATTTTTGTGTTCTTGAGTCCTCAAAGAGAAGAACTACGTGGCTTTGATTCTCATGTGGATACGTAGGAGTCTTGGAGACTCAAGCCAATCATTCGTTAACCGGTGTTCTTGTTTTGGTAAGAAATAGTGCTGAATTTTTCTCTTGAGAATTCATTCTTTGTTAGTTGTTTCATGGTTTTAATCGTCTCTTGTTTTTCATTGATTTTCCGCTGCGAGTTTACTCATCTCCAACCCTACCTCGAGACCCAACATATGATACTATGTATGAATTAGTGTACGACGTTGATAGGGGTATGAAATTGAAATGAATTGGTGTAATACGTTGTTTAGGGTATAAAATTAAATTGGTTCTGGGATGTACGATTAAGTCATAAATTACGTATGTACTAGTAGAAAAACAAATATGAGGGTGTGGAAATGAAATACTTGTATGATGTCTGTTTAGTTCACAATGTATGCATGTAGTAGTAGAAAAAAAAATATGAGGGTATGGAAATGAAATACTTGTATGATGTGTGTTTAGTTCACAAGGTATGTATGAACGACGTAAAAGCAGAAATTTAGGTATGAAAGTTGAATGAGTTTATAATGTATGTTTAAGTCTAATACCATGTGTGAATTGGTGGCTAAGTTGATTGGGGTATGAAATTGAAATGACTTTGTGTACTTTGTTTGCATTTGTGTCGTAAGTTGTTTTGGGTATGAAATTGACGATGTTAATGCTCAGTGTGTGTGTGAAATGGTGCAGATATGGATATTGATAGTGAACAGGAACCAAATGAGACAGTGGTAGTAGGACCCAAAGGGTCCAAAACTTACATACCATCGTGTGTCGCAAACCGAACACCGTTTGTAGGGCAAATATTTCCAACTTTGGATCATGGGATATTGTTCTATAGGACATATGTTATGCTTAGCGGATTTGACACAAGGCTGACAACGACAAAGAAGAATAGGGATAATGTCGTGAAGTTGAAATACATCACGTGTTCAAAGGAAGGACATCGGCGAAAAACAAGTGATACCATGGATGGTGGAAAGGCAAGAACAAGAAAATGTCTAGACACAAGGACTGGTTGTGTAACGATAATCAGTTTGAATTTTGAATCCACTACCATTGGATACGTGGAAAAAAGTTCGTACCAGCGCACAACCATGAAATGGTAGTCAAGAGCCAGAGACATACTTTGAAGGGCAAGCGACATGTGACAGAAAATCACGTTTCATGGATTGATCATTGTACAAGAGCAAGCATCAGACCAGTAGGTGCTCATCGGCTAATGAGTCAAAAGTGTGGCGGGCCAGAAAATGTTGGTGCAAGTGAACTGGATTTCATTAACTACCAGCGTGACTTGAAAGCATATATAGGCAACATCGATGTGCAAGTAATTCTTGACAAATTCCGTAGCAAGAAGGAGTCAAACAGCAGGTTCGGATACGATTACTCAGTCGACGATGAAGGAAGGCTAACGAATTTGTTTTGGTGTGATGACATTGCTGTGAAAAACTACCAGCTGTATGGTGACTATGTCAATTTTGATACTACATACCAAACAAACAAGTAAGTTGTTATAAATCTTTTTGTTGTTTCATATAATTAATTTTGTTTATTTGTTTCATATAATTAATTCTCTTAATGAGTGGAATAGGTATTCGATGTCTTTTTGTCCCTTCACTAGGGTGGACAACTACAAGAACAATGTGACATTCGGATTAGGGCTGGTGACACATGAGGACGTCGCTTATTTTACATGGATGTTCAATGCTTTTCTGAAGGCAATGGATATGAAGGCACCAAAATATTTGTAACCGATCAAGATCCGGCCATGAAAATCGCAATTCCAAAAACCATGCCGGATACCGCACATAAGTTGTGCATGTGGCACATTATGGATACACTCGATACCAAGGTAAGGTTTTTTTTTGATAATGTGATCTATGAACTACAAAATATATATGTGGCTTAAGTGAGCATACATTCGATATATTCAGGACATAAAAATGCGAAATATAATATGGCTAAAGAAGCACGTTATTGATGCAGGTTGCAGGTGCTAACGTTAAGGATACGCCATTCTATAACAGTTTTTACAAGATCGTTTTCAACGATGACGTCACATCAGATGAGTTCGAAGAAGAGTGGAATGAGATCATGGTTGAGTACGATCTATAGGAAAACAAATGGCTCAAAAGCATATATGATTTGCGGCATAAATGGATACCCGCGTATTTCAGGGACTTAGATATGGGCCAATTTATGAGGACATCATCTCGTTCGGAGTCTATGAACAGTACATACTCGCAATTCACGGATAGGTATTATAGTCTTGTACAATTCATGTGGGCCTATTACGGGGTAATAGAAAGGCAAAGACAAGAGCACTACAAGCAAATGATGCAAAGCCACACTTCGTTTCCGCAGTTGGTAACGAATACTGACATAGAAAGACACGCTTGGAAACATTATACTCGTCCAGTGTTCAATGACGTACAGGACGACCTTTTGGATGCACAGAAACTATGCGAGTTGGCTGGTATGGTGGCAGCGGGGACTTAAGAGAGTACAAGGTAATTGATTCTAAATTTCATCCTACTCGAGAGTTCATAGTGGTACAAACAGTGGGCACGGACCACCTCGAATGCAATTGTAAACGTGTGCTAACACATGGTCTATTGTGTTCACACATTTTTTGTGTACTGCAAAGCACAACATTGAAGAACATCCCTCAAAGCCTGGTGAAGAGGCGTTGACGCAGGGAAACGAAAATATCTACAATAATTGATGTTGTGGCTGAACCTCCAGAGAACCCCATCGTACCGACTGAGGCCCTATTCATTACTTTGAAGAAAGAATTAGATGACAAGCTTAAAACACCAGATGTAGCTGAGTTCAGTCTACGAGAGTTGTTGGATACACTTCAGAATTTTAAAGTGAAGTAAATACATGATATAGTAGAGGAACAACGTATGAGGAGGACGAGTTATATTGCTTCAGTTACTGGTATCGCAATGTCGAACTTGGTGACCGTCAAACCACCGGCTATTACAAACACTAAAGGTAATCGGTTACCGACGAGCGATAGGTTGAAGTCAAATAAGGAAAAGGCTATAAAAGCTGGAAGTAAACCCCCACGATTGTGCAGAACGTGCAAGAAGTATGTCAGTGATCACAATAGCAGGAACTGTCTGTTGAAAAAGAAGGATAAGTAATCTTGCATAATCAGGGTTGTGTATTTTTGAACAATGGTTGATGAGTTTATTTTGCATAACTTGTTTGATTGCAATGTATGTTCGTGTTGACAATAAGTTACTCTTTAGTTTCAGTCAGTGTTATCACAATTTGGTTTAACTTAACAAGATGATGATGTAGGGGTAAATCCTAAACAAACATACAAAAACCAGCAACTGTTTGTTCATCATCATCCTAATGAGATACCCAAAAAACAACTATAAACTAACTAGTTGTTTGTTCATCATCCTACTAATCAAAAACACATAAACAAATAATTACTACCTAGTTGTCGTCTTCGTCAGTGTCTTCATCATCGCCAAAGTATTAGTCCTCTAAATCCTGCTCCTCACCCGAGACGTCAGCATCCTCTGATTCCTCTTCCTGCTCCTCCAAAGCCTCCAGCTCCGCCTTCTCCTCCTACTCCAGAGCCTCCAGCGCCGCCTTCTCCGCCTCATCCAAAGCCTCCAAGTCGGACTCAAGGTGATGTCTCTTAGGATTCTTTCTTGTGTCGGCTTCATGAGATTGCTCCTCTCCTTCCTCCGACCAGCCTCGCTTCCTTTTGAGGTTCTGCAAATGCATGGCATTGGAGGACTCGGCCTTGCAAGGACCCTTCCCTTTGGCCTCCACCGTGGCCCTGGGAGTAGGAGGGACCTCATTAGGATCATCATCGTCCCCGTTAGAGAAAGGGAGGACGGGGATCGCGTTTGCATGTCCATTGGATGAAGAATCCGAATGGAGGGGGTCGAAGTCGGACTCTGATTCCAACACGTAGAGGTCAGAGTCCGAGGAAGGGATGTCGTCTTTGGGTACGAGAAGACGATCAGGCTTGAAGTGGGTGTAGAGGTCGGCTGATTTCTTCGGCATGGTTGCGGGTTGGATTATTGAGGGTTTGGGAAGGAAGTGAAGAGGTTGTGGAGAATAAGTAGAGACGATGAAGTAAGGGTGTTGGTGAGTAGACAATGGGCAAGATTATTTCAGGTTAATAAAGGTAACCGAATAGGTGTGGAGAATGAATAGGGAATGTGAGGAGTTGTGGAGAAGAAATAGGAATGTGAGGAGTTGTGGTTAAAAGAAAGTTTTATTGGTTAAGGAAACAAATAATTGGTAAGTGGAGTTAAAACTTTATGCATGCAATAATGAACTACTAGATTTTGTTATTTCATGGCAAAATATTGGTGGGGGAACGTGAGATGCAAGCAAAATACATTTTAAACTAAAGGGGGTAAACTGACATTTGTAAAAATATGATGGGTGGGGGTTTGTAACTAAAGGGGCATAAACTGAAATCAGTTGTATGTATAGGGGTAGACAACTCATATGGAATTGATTGTCATATTTTAAACTACAGGGGTATAAACTTAAATTTGTAATTAAATTATGGGTTGTCGTTTTAAGTTGTATGTATAAGA
Source organism: Erodium maritimum (assembly GCA_963921825.1). Lineage (NCBI taxonomy): Eukaryota > Viridiplantae > Streptophyta > Magnoliopsida > Geraniales > Geraniaceae > Erodium > Erodium maritimum. The sequence continues at coordinate 41,782,999 of OY997592.1, read as the reverse complement.
CAAACTCTATGTCTGTTGTTGTAATTTTCATTTGTGTGTGGTTTCTGAAATTTAGATGAGTCCAATTGTTAGATCAAACAACAGGGTTGTCATTTGCAAGATACAGATTATATGATTGTCATGTTTTGAAAATAAAGGGGTTTAAACATGAAGTTTAAATACTACAGGGGTATAAACTGCTACTTAAACCTGATAATAAAACCTTAAAGTAAGGGTTGGCATTTTTTATTTGTATGTATGATCAAAACTCTACGTATGTTTCTGTAATGTTCAAATATTATATGTCACGCCCCAAATCCGGTTTTAACCGGACTCGAGACATGACTTAAGGGAGAAGCAATTGTAATAATAAAATGTCATAAAAACAATAAATCCTCTAACAACGGTTCATAAAATTCATAGTAAATTCTTTTACAAAAAGGTTCATGACCGACAAAAATCTGACCAAACGTCTGTAGGAGATAAGCACCCGGACCCTAGAAGCTCCCTAGCATCGAGTCCACTAGTCATCACGCAAACCTGTAAAACAATCATAAACAAATAGGGGTGAGCTTGCGCTCAGTAGGGAAAATGCATAACTAGGGCATCTTTTTAGTTTAACAATTAGGGTTTCACAAGTTTATTCAAATCTTAATAAGGCGAGGGACCAAACAGATGATGAAATACGAAGGCAACCGAGTGTTTAACACTTTCAAAGAGTCAACATTTGTCATAGGAAAATACGAGAATCAATGCGTTTCTTAAATAATCAATAAAGGATATGGTGCTCAATTAATGACGTGGGACATGATGTCGTCACCCTCCGATCCACAATACTCGTTGTGTCATGTCGGATTTTCCCTCGGTCCAGAGGAGACGCATAACGTCGCAGAGACGTATAACATCGAGAATGCCGGAAACGTCCCTAGGAGGACAAATATCATCGGGACTCTCAGAATCGTCTCCAAAGAACCATATGTCATCGGGACAAGTAGAATAATGTCGTGGGACATGAAGTCGCCACCCTCCGATTCACAATACTCTCTGTGTCATGTCGGATTTTCCCTCGGTCCAGAGGAGACGCATAACGTCGCAGAGACGTATAACGTCGAGAATGCCGGAAACGTCGGAAACGTCTCCAAAGGACCATATGTCATGGGGAACCAAGGTATTGCTCCCGTAGGACGCATACACTTGGGTGAATCATCCCCAAGTGTAAACCAACCGATTTCCCCGCAGGGTCCAATATCCAATGCCCCGCAGGGTCCAATAACCAATGCCCGCAGGCTCCAATAGTCGATGCCCCGCAGGGTCCAATAATCAATGCCCGCATGCTCCAATAACCGATGCCCCGCAGGGTCCAATACCAATGCCTGCAGGCTCCAATAACCGATGCCACACAGGGTCCAATACCAATCATTATTCCGCAGGATCTGCCACACACCAACGACTATAACACCACCAGATTACCCCCCCCCCCCCCCCCCCGGTGTAAGTACTATACCGAACAATCAAACAACTTAAGAATAAGAATAAGGGAAACACACAATGACACAGCAACCAACCAACGCTTATCGAATCACACTTTCACCACAACACACCAAAGACATCCATTCAATCCTTACACTTACCGTTATACTTACCTGTCACGATCCATCAGTCCATCGATCACCTGATCGTACTGTTTGACACAATCAGTCATACTCGATCATCCGTTCAAGCATTCAATCATTCAACATTCAATCAATCAAACAATCATGTAAACATTCAATCAATCAATCAATCAAGCATACGATTTAGCTAGTTTCGTTAGACTCTTAACTTATCCAAACTAGGCAACCAAGCATGTGAACCTAACACAACAACTAATCCGAGGGCTCATCACGGCCTCTCTACCAGTAAAAAAATTCTCAAGTATTAAAAGCGAGTTACACTAGTTATTCTCATCCTATGCATGCATACTAGACGCATCCGATTATTAGTAATTGAAAGACGAGTATTCTAGTTATTCGCATCCTATATGCATTTCTAGGACCTTTCCGATTTTATTAACCTAATAGGCATACTAAAGTACTAAATTACACGAGGAGTTTAGTATTTTCCCTACCTTGTGGTCTTCCTCTAATAATACTCTGCTGTAAAGTCGATTTGCCTCTTCTCCGTTCTTCACACGGGTTCCGGAGTGGTCTTCGTCTTCTCGGGCGAACTCCCAGCTCTCGGGCGAAGTCCAGTATGGGTATAACAGATAAAATGTCCAATCAGATCCGGAAGGGTCCAAAGTCTTTAATTATCCATTTTTAAGTCAAAACATTCAATTAATTCATTTATTAAATCAGATATTAAAAATAATTAAATCAGTAAACCGGTTCGACCCGGGTCTGACCCGGCCCGACCCGGATTCGGACCGAACCCGTAACCAAACCCGGTCCAAGCCCGAATCTGAGTCCAGGCCCGACCTGAGTCTTGCTCTAGCCCAAGGCCCATATCCCAGACCCACCGTGTCTCGGCCCAAGGCCCAAACGAACGTGTGGCCCAAACCCATGCCTAAGACATGGTTAGGGTTGGCATGTCTCGTGACGGTGGCGGCGGATTTACTCCGGTGGCGGCGACGGCGAGCTCAGGGGGAGGCGACGGTGGCTGGGCGTCGACTCTTACCGTGGTTCGGGGTTAAACTCTCTGACGCGAGAGCAGAACCCATCGCGAGGAGCTCCGGCGAAGAGGTGCCTCGTGCACGCGTCTTCCAGAAGAGGGAAGGTCGCCGGGGAAAGATAACAGGGTCGGCACGCCGTGGGTCTGAGCGGAGACCTCCCTCACGGGCACGACGCGACCCGGGGCGTGAACGGCGGCAGACGGCGAGGCGAGATTCTGGCGATGCTTCTGGTCCTTCTACGAGAAATGACGGCGGCGTGGGTTCGCGAGTGAGGGGCGAGGGAGGCTCAGATCTGACGGAGAATGGAGAGATTGAGGGGATTTGGAGCTCTGGTATCACCCTCGTGCAGAAGTAGCTCGGATTTGACCCGGACCAGAGTCGCCGGCGGCGACATGTCGATGGGGAGTGATGGAGCGCGAGAGAGAAGCAGATGGCTCCTCGAAGAACGTGCGCAGAATTGTGGAGACGAGGGGACTCGAGTTACGGTTAGGGACGCGCGGGTGTGGGCCTGGGCCTCGTGCTCGTGGGTTGGTTCACGCGGGCCTGCTTCAGGGTTGGGCTCAGCCTGGCCCAAATGTCCAGATCAGCTCAAAATCCTTTTTCCCCTCTTTTTTTATTTTTTATTTTCTTTTTCAAAATACCCGTTTGCAATTTCCTACCCCAACGTTTCGATTTTCAAAATATTACCCTTTAGTAATTAGTGGGGCTTTACATTATAGGTCCGAATTTGGAATATAATAATAATAATAATAATAATAATAATAATAATAATAATAATAATAATAATAATAATAATAATAATAATAATAATAATAATAATAATAATAATAATAATAATAATAATAATAATAATAATAATAATAATAATAATAATAATAATAATAATAATAATAATAATAATAATAAAAACAACAACAATAAAACATTTTTATTTAGGAAATGCAAATTGGGTCCAAGCAATAAAATATGTCCAAATAGACTACTACAGTATCAGGATGAAATTTAAGAAAAATCTGATGAAAAACATCATGCCTGTCGCCCCTTCACAGGAAGTACCCCTTGAACTTTGGGTTGAACCTTATTCTACTGTTGAAAATAAGCGCGAACAGCCAATTTGATTTTGTTCTCCCACAATGTATTCCTCTCGAAAGTTATCAACTTGTACATGAACCTCTTTCGTAACTGTAGTAGCTGAGTAGGCTTCATTGTACATGCAGTAAACACATATATGTAAACGACTACGTCAATATATAACATATATTTTGGAAATATATAAAGATTCATTTTAATGTACTTACATTATCCCGTTTAAGCCTCCCAGTCCATTGACCATAACCGAGATATGACTCCATGTGCCACATGGTGAACACCCCACAATCAACGAAATTCTTGGTTGACTCCCATGGGACATGAACACGGTTAATAGGGGTTGCACTTGTTCTATAGGCCAATGTGGTGTTACGTAATTTGACATCCTTCCTCATGCAAATGACAATATTGTCACGCTGGATATATAAAAAACAACATCATAAATCAATAAAATAGACGAAAAACACATATAATAAGATGGGGATCGTACAATAGCACTATGTATCCCATCATAATGTAAATCGTCATCCACAGATGTCTTGAAATTATCAAAAATCTCAATGACGACCCTTGCTAGATCGATACACATCAATGTGAAATGTTTGTTCTGTAGTATAACCATGAATACCTAAAGCAAGATGAACAGGTAAAATGATCATACGTCATTAATGATGACCGAGATTTGATATAATACACTCATAAATGATACTCACTAAATCCAAAATAATACGGTTGTTAGCGAATTGATCGTACCATACCTACCAAAATAATATGTTAGGTTACTACATGAACAACAAAAGATCGATCGTATTAAATGAAAGATACGATAATCACGTATGCCTGCTTGCGCCGACAGAAAGAATCTAGCTGGGGAAGTGCTGTTCCGGATCTCCTCGAGGTGGTTCAAGTAGTTGCACCAAGAATCGACCACCTGCGCATCCAATTCTAGATTCGGCAATAATGTCTGCATACAATCCTTATTGATGCAAAACGGTTTACATTCATACAACAATTCCCTGCATGAAATCATACAAAATTACAATGAGATTAAAATGAAAAATAATCTTACCCACTCATCTCCCTGCAAGAAAACATACATAATTAAACAAGTAGAATACACATACTTACAACTCATCTCCCTCACTCAGGCAAAGCCACTCATCTATCTACTGCTCATCGGTATGGGATGCTCGAACTTTGTTTGCCTGTCAATATATGGCGATCGAAATTTGTAGGCCGGAACGGGTACTCGTCAAGGTTTCCTGTAGAACACATTCAGTGGCGTTATTGACAATATTAAATCCCGTAGGACTTATATTGTCGCCTACTAGGTTCTCCTCAGGAACATTAAGTTCTGCACTGAGATTGTTATTCATGGCCGTTTGTTCATTTTGTTACTGCACAATTGTATCATGTCGGTATGAGTCGTTCGCAACGGTCGCCCCAACCGAAACCAAATCATCAGTTCCTTCAAACGACAATGTCTTAGCAACCTGATCGCAATCCTTGTTTGTTGTATTGTCATTATCTATGACGTTCTGTTTCTGCAGTGTGGGTGTTTCTTGGCAGGGTGATATGAGATTGAAAGATGGAGGAAATCCAGACGATGTGTGTTGTTCAGCTTTCTCCAAACTGGTTATGGTATCCCACACGTCAGGAATATCAAACCACGTGTCTTGTGTGGGAAAAATATCTTTTGTTTGTGTTGGGTGATCATCAAATGATTTTCTTTGGGCTATCCAGTCGACCAATTTGCCAACACGCTTGAACAATTCAGCTTCACGGTCTCCTTGTTGTCTGTCACGGATAATATCCGTAAACTCTATTATAACCTCAGTATATTTCTTCATGGTTGCACAGCACCTTTCAGCGAACCCCTGAATACATAATATAATTGTATAATACTTTCAGTTTGTATGTTGTGTGCAAACCATATGTATGTTGGTATACAAGCCGTGAATAAAAGTAGCACGAAGAAAATGTATTGCATTAATGTATTGCGTATTTACCTTAGGAATATGGCCAGAGCTAGGTTCTTCTACTATAACGGGTTTTTCAATACCATTGAGTTTATGATTTAGCCCAACATGCCATCGGCAACAATAGGTGGCTCAGTGACTACATGACCCTTCCCAAAGCCCTCCAACCCATCTCCAGCGTTTCCCTATCATTAACCATCTCAGTAGTCCACCCAATTAGTGATAGCCACACCCTTGGAACAGTCGGTATGCCAACTTGCACACATCCAAGTAGAACAACTGCATGTTGTAAAATGTATGTTAAGAACAAAAGCTAGGACATGATAGACGTTATACTTTGTGGAAATATAATGAAATGATTGGTCGAACTAAAAATATAGAAACTCGCCAGGAGAAATGTAATTGGGCCGTTGAATAAATGAGACCCCTTGCTCTGGTAAACCCAATCTGTCTTCGAACTCGCAAGCTTCTGCACAACTAACTGACACCAATTAAATGATGGTATCCGACCGACATCCACTATCGCTTGGAAGCAAGACTGGTTCACCATGTTGTCAGATCCATATCCTATTATAGTGGTGACAAACAACACCATAAAATTGTGTTTGAATTCATCACAACCTGTTATCTGTGTCATCATCCTACTGGTCATCACTTTTGTTGTGATAGCCTTACTTTGAAATTAATTGCGCCACACATCGAACTTTGGGAGGTTCTTTATTGCAAAAAGATTAGATTCAACATGCAATTCGCCATTTGGTATGCCAAGGGTGTCATGCACATCACGATCCGTGATAGGTAGAGACTGTCTACCATCGTTAAGAGACAACGACATGCTGGCTACATCAAAATTCTCTACCAGGTAATACGACAGTGCATGTGGGATATTATTGACTCCCAATTGAAGTATGTATCCAAAACCTATAGCCTTAACCGCCTGTCTCTGAGCATCATTAAAACTAGCAATAACCTGCGTCAGCGCGTTCGACAATGCCCTTGTCTTCAACACCGAAAGTGTCGAAAGTCTTGCCTTTATGAGCTCTTTCCTGTCTTTCTTAGTAAATTTTGGGTGCTTTGACTTCTTCTCCAATACAGGTTCTCTGTCACGTGCACCAACCTCAACATCATCTCCAGCTAATATCGAATTGGCACTCCTCTTTCTTTTTGAACCGCCTCGACAATCTTCAATCGGAACAGTCGCCTTCGCCTTCTTCGTACCTGGGTAATCCGTACATGATCATCACTGGATTCCGGTACATTAGGTGTTGTCTGAAAGTCCGGATCATCTGTATCCAAAGAAAAAACAAATTCATTTGCAGTGATAATTTTTAAATACGTTTACCACCCTATTGAATAAAAAAGAACAATACACACATAATAAAAAAGTTAAACATACATCCGGCATGACTTACAAATTACTACACTGTATTTTTTGGGAATATGGGGTTATTTTTATATACGTTTCATGTCACGCCCCAATTTCAGTAAAACCGAACTAGGGACGCGAACATTTAAAAACATAAAACATTTGAAACCTGTTTTGAATGTACACTTTGAAATTACCATTTAGTTAATCAAAATAATATTTACAACTCAAAAACGTCCCAACAAGTGGACAAAAGTATGGTATCCGTCGCTAGACTCAAAATAAACCAAGAATCCCGCTCCTAGCTCTTCAAGCTTCGGAAGCTCACCTAGTCCAACCTGCGACCGGTACCTGTAGAAAAAGCAGCTAGGGGTGAGCGTTCGCTCACCACCACGGATAACAGACTAACTACGGCATAATCAGCAGACAAAGCCGGTAACACCAACAGCCAACTCAACACCGGGGATCACCATCCCCAAACTCAAGTAACCCGACCGACACCCACACACAGATACTTTCCTCAGCCGACTCAACACTCGAACACGTAAAGTAGACCCGACACAACGATTGACAACCTCCTCCAAAGACACGATAGACCACCACGCAACACCCAAGATAACAAAGGATCGCACACCAAACAAGATCACAAAGGATCGCACTCCTGTTAGCTGCTCAGTGCTGGTTGCTAACCGGCTGGGCTCGAGCCTTCCCCACGCGCTTTGCCGATCCCTGTCAGGCTCCAGGCGGTCGACATGTTGGCGATATATACAGCGCTGCTTTTCCGATAGCTAGTCGGAAGGGGAGCTGCCCTCTAATCGCCTAAAAACGCTCACAACCTCCCGAGACTCGAACTCGGTCAGGCTAGCCAAAGAACGCTCGCAACTTCCCGAGACTCGAACTCGGTCAAGCCAGCCAAAGAAAGCTCGCAACCTCCCGAGACTCGAACTCGGTCAGGCCAGCCAAAGAACGCTCGCAACTTACTGATCCCTGTCAGGTAAGCCAGCCAAATTTCACACCACTTCCCGACACACAGTCGGGTCACTAACCTCGGGCAAGCACAATCACAATCACAAGCAAAGTTCAACAAACAGCAACAACACAGGTTCAACACTCCACATGCACTCATGGCCGCCCAAGACACCAACAGTAAAACACGGACTCAACAACCCCACGGGCACTCACGGCCTCCCAAGACACATCAACCATAACTCACGGGCTCAACAACCCCACGAGCACTCATGGCCACCCAAGACACACCAACAGTAACTCACGGGCTCAACAACCCCACAGACACTTATGGCCACCCAAGATACACCAACAATAACTCACGGGCACTCATGGCCACCAAGACACACCAACAGTAACTCACGGGCTCAACAACCCCACGGCACTCACGGCCACCCAAGACACACCAACAGTAACTCATGGGCTCAACAACCCCACGGCACTCACGGCCACCCAAGACACACCAACAGTACCTCATGGGCTCAACAACCCCACGGCACTCACGGCCACCCAAGACACACCAACAGTAAAGACACGGGTTCAACAACCCCACGGGCACTCATGGCCACCCCAGACACAACAGTAAAACACGGGCTCTCATGGCCACCCAAGACACAAATTACACAAACAACCTCCGGGCATAACCAATGCCTCCAGCAGTTCTAATATCAACAGTTTCACAATCAACCTCCGGGCATGGTCATGTTCCTCCAGTACTCCTAATATCGATAAGTTCACAATCAACCTCCGGGCATGATCATATGCCTCCAGTAATTCTAACATCGATAAGTTCTCTGCTCCTACGACACTACTAAGTGTCACATGCATTTCCAATCTTCGATAACCTACTTAACCCACGACACCCCAAGTGTCACATGCATTTCTAATATTCGATAACCTACTTAACCCACGACACCCAAGCGTCACATGCAATTCTACTGTTAACTTTCCCTAATTAGGGCCGAGATCCGGCTACTTTTCCCTACCTCGTGCGTGTTCTCCAAAAGTGCCCAAATAAGCACCGGCGTGATCTCCGTCACCCGCCTAGCTTTCCTTTGCCTCGGTCCGCAGCACGATCTAAAAGAATACAATTTAAAACGCTTTTAAGCTTGCAGGCATAATGCTGAATTTTAATAAACCTGACGCCCAAAAGTAACCCCGACAATGTCGATCACTCCCAAACTCCCCAATTACTCGACATTGTCGATATTGGACCCGGAAAGGCCTGATTCGCCCGACATGGCGAATCTGCCCGGGTTCTGTAAATGCCCTTCCGGGGCTCCAAAAATTCCCGTTTTCGTTTCTACGGTCATAGAATAATTCGAGGGTCCCAATGCACTTGACAGAATCGAATTCCGACTTCCGAGTCAATTAATTACCGTTTCAAGTTTCTAAAACCCGATAATTACAACTTTTCCAATTTAATTCCAAATTTCGATCCGGTTGTGGATAAATGATCCGGGTAACGTTTTAAACCACCCGAACACAAAAACCCGTGACCCGAGCACGTGGGACCCACACGACCACGATGGAAAAATTCCCTTTTTGCCCCAAAACATTCCTAACCAACCCCAAACCTCAACCATCCAATCTTTAAACCAATTCTAACCAAAACCCAACCATAATCAAACCGTTTAAACTTAAACCCTAAATTTCAAACGTACCAAAACAAAAATCGGTTAGGTGCTCACCGTAGGGAATGATGATGGGAGCTCGATTCTTCGATCGTTGAGACGATCCAACGGTTTGATCGTCGGGAATAGTGGCAAAACCCCAACATACATTCTCTTCTTCTCTCCTCCTTCTCTCTTCTTTTCTGTCTCTAAACTTCTCTCTTTTTTTTCTTTTTTTTTGAACAATTATCGAACACATATTCTGCCATCCCCTTTTCTTTGTTTAAAAATACACCATCTTTCCATATTTACCAAACTAACATCAACTCTTCTTTATTTACAAACTAACACTAATGTCTCTTCATTTGTTTTGTCCAATAAACCTAACATCACCACATAGTTGACATGTGGCAAGTGGGTCCCACACCTTTTTGGAAAATATCTCCTAGATATTCAGTTTCGCGAAATTCGGCTGTTTCGGGCCCCGAACGGGCACTTTTCCCAAGAAATTACGAAACTTGACGGGCTACAAGGAAATGACTCAAATAGGACCGATGCGATGACGGTTAAGCTTTTTGGATCCAAAACGGTCCTCGAATGGACCAAAACGTCGCTCGGTTGACTTTTCCAGCGAAAAGTCAACATTTCCCAAATTGATCAGAAAGTTGCCCTGAGTCCCCCGGAACTCACTTTGGTCGATATCGGGGTCAACTTAAGTCCGATATGACCCTCGGGGTCAATTATAGGTTCAATTAAATGTCTGTCTTAAATTTTTAAATTTTCCCGTTTTTCGCAGGTTTGACTAGCGTTGACCGGGAGTGGTTATTACAATCCACCCCCCTTAAAGGAATTTCGTCCGCGAAATTTAAAACAACGCACTTCAGGAGTCGAACCGGTCGGGGTACTTCGCGCGAACCTCGTCCTCGCGTTCCCAAGTCGACTCGGCCTCGTTGTGTCGCCACCATACCAGTTCTAAGCGGATAACCTTTCTGCGCAGAACTTGCTCTCGTGGATCCCTATCCCACCTCGGTTTCTCCTTATACGGGACATCACCCGTTACCTCGACATCCGCCCACTCAAAGACGTACTCAAGACCTCGAAAGGCCCGATACACCACGGGGCTAACCCGCCTCCGCCGCGGTTGAAACGCATTAGTCCACCTTTCGGACTCACCTCCAAGGATACATGGTCACCGACTGCAGACTCGAAAGGTCGGCGCCGTCAATCAGCATAACTCCTGCTGACTCTACGCGGTCTTCAACCGTTCACGCTTTGGCAGGACCGACTCAGCTGTCTCTCGGTCCAGTTCTAGACCCAGTAACCTCTTATTTCTCACTTCTGCCCAGCACACGGGCGATCGACATGGCCTACCATACAACGCTTCGAACGGTGCCATCATGATACTGGCCTGAAAGCTGTTGTTGTATGCGAACTCGGCTAATCGCTCACGAAACACATCGTGACGTGCCCCCATTTCCACTGTGCAACCCGCAGTGGCTGCAATAAACCAGCGGGACGCTATTGTTCGGCTCTCACCTGCCGACGAGTGAGGCATCGCGATACTAACTCCGCGACCGATCTCCGCATCCTGCTCCACTAGACATGCCACCTGATGTCGCGCTCCTCTTAGTGCTACCCACGTGCACTGTCAGGCGTGAATACTGCGACTCTCGCAGCTCGTCACCAGTAACAGTCGGTATTGGCTCGGCACTTCGCCAACCAATCCATTCCCAAGACTACGTTGCTGTCACTTCGTAAGTATCCTTCCCACGGATGCACGCACAAGCTCAGTCGCTGCCGATTCTCACGGATCCTCGCAGTCTCTCTAAGACCTCGCTCCAGTACCGTCGTCGTGCCTACCAACTCCGAACATACCCGATGCTCGGGGTGAGGACTCGATCTAGCATCAGGGTTCTTGAGCCCTCTCTCAAACCACATGTATCGGTTCGCTTCTCCAACTCCACAGGCACGACATACTCTAGTCAACACCACCCCACCACCAACCGGCGTGTCCCAACGCAGGGGTGGACTCAACGGCTCTAAACTCAGCCCCAACCTCGCAGCACAACTCGACGAACAAACGAGTGTGATATCCCGGCATCCAATGAAACTGACGCCCAAATCAGAAACCGAACACCCACTCCATTAGTCACCCCGGTAAGGTCTAGTGCAACCCTCACACGGTCCTCTAGGCATTTACTTGTAACTTTCCGCAACCCAACCAGTGTTCGCTACTCGTCCCTTGCGGGAAAAGTAGTAAAGGGGATGAGCGTTATGCTCACCTCCAAGGGCCACCCGTTCGATTATGGCATACTAGTAACGCACTAAAGACTTACCGATCTAACCAGGGAAAACCACTACCTCAAAACCGGATGCCAAACGTCACACTGCTCACACCATCAACACCTCAAGTACTCGCTTACGTAAGATAAACCTCGACACGGGAAACACTTCCTCAATTCAGTAACCACTATTGTTCACAACCTCAATCACCCAAATACCCGATCACGTAGGGAAACCTCAAGACGGGGATCACGCTCTCAACTGAGCACACACCATTGCTCACACTATTAATACTTCAATTAAAATAATACGTAAGCGAACCCTCAAATAAGCCGCACAAACGCACACTAAGCCACGCAACGACAAACCTAACCGTACAACGAAACAACCACAAAACAATTGAAACCGGCTTACTGGACCAGGCCGACAACTGACCCAGGCCATACCACCTTCCAGGTCGGCATCCAAGTCGTGTCGTGCCACCTACCGGGCCGGCACCCAGTCCTGCCCATTTCACCTTCCGGGCCAAACCAGTGACCCCGATCTCGTGGCGGTGATGAATTCGCACCACGTACACCCGTTATGTCTACCCTAGGGCACTCGTATCTTTCCCTGCTAAAAGCAACCCGCACATTAGTGCGTCGCAGACGTTCGACCACCAAAACACAACACAAGTACCAAAACAACGACCAAAACACACATCACTCAACCTCAATCACCAACCAACCCGGCCAAACAACCATAACAACCACAACAACGACACCCGCCCACCGGGCCAACCAAAGTCGAACAGAGCCCACCGGGCCAACCAAAATCAAACATACCCACCGGACCAACCAACTTCCACACACGCCCACCGGGCCAACCTAAAAAAGCACGCCCACAGGGCCAACCAATTTAAAAACTTTCTCCTTTTCATTACAAAACCCCATTTCTTAACATCAGGTAGTTACAACCCGGTCCAGCCGTCCCCGAACTACATTGTACCCACTTGACGTCAACACCGTCACGCTCGACCACAGGGGCGCCCCTGAGTCGAGTCGCGACAGCTTAAAAACTTTTCACGCGGCAACACACAAACAGTATGCCAGTAATCCTGTACTGCACATACACACAAACACAAGCAGGACTCACAACACAACGGGTCTACACACGGTTCCGACCTGCGTACCCAACGCACGATGGGACTTTACTAACTCGACTATCCCAACCTACTTGACGTACAGTCCGAGGTGTGAAACCTCGAACTCTGATACAAAGCTGTCACGCCCCAATTTCAGTAAAACCGAACTAGGGACGCGAACATTTAAAAACATAAAACATTTGAAACTTGTTTTGAATGAACACTTTGAAATTACCATTTAGTTAATCAAAATAATATTTACAACTCAAAAACGTCCCAACAAGTGGACAAAAGTATGGTATCCGTCGCTAGACTCAAAATAAACCCAGAATCCCGCTCCTAGCTCTTCAAGCTTCGGAAGCTCACTTAGTCCAACCTGCGACCGGTACCTGTAGAAAAAGCAGCTAGGGGTGAGCGTTCGCTCACCACCACGGATAACAGACTGACTACGGCATAATCAGTAGACAAAGTCGGTAACACCAACAGCCAACTCAACACCGGGTATCACCATCCCAAACTCAAGTAACCCGACCGACACCCACACACTGATACTTTCATCAGCCGACTCAACACTCGGACACGTAAAGTAGACCCGACACAACGATTGACGACCTCCTCCAAAGACACGATACACCACCACGCAACACCCAAGATCACAAAGGATCGCACACCAAACAAGATCACAAAGGATCGCACTCCTGTCAGCTGCTCAGTGCCATTTGCTAACCGGCTGGGCTCGAGCCTGCCCCCACACGCTTTGCCGATCCCTGTCAGGCTCCAGGCGGTAGACCTGCTGGCGATATATACAGCGCTGCTTTTCCGATAGCTAGTCGGAAGGGGAGCTGTCCTCTCATCGCCTAAAAACGCTCACAACCTCCCGAGACTCAAACTCGGTCAGGCTAGCCAAAGAACGCTCGCAACTTCCCGAGACTCGAACTCGGTCAAGCCAGCCAAAGAACGCTCGCAACCTCCCGAGACTCGAACTCGGTCAGGCCAGCCAAAGAACGCTCGCAACTTACCGATCCCTGTCAGGTAAGCCAGCCAAATTCCACACCACTTCCCGACACAGTCGGTTCACTAACCTCGGGCAAGCACAATCACAATCAAAAGCAAAGTTCAACAAAAAACAACAACATAGGTTCAACACTCCACAGGCACTCATGGCCGCCCAAGACACCAATAGTAAAACACGGACTCAACAACCCCACGGGCACTCACGGCCTCCCAAGACACACCAACCATAACTCACGGGCTCAACAACCCCACGGGCACTCATGGCCACCCAAGACACACCAACAGTAACTCACGGGCTCAACAACCCCACAGGCACTCATGGCCACCAAGACACACCAACAGTAACTCACGGGCTTAACAACCCCACGGCACTCACGGCCACCCAAGACACACCAACAGTAACTCACGGGCTCAACAACCCCACGGCACTCACGGTCACCCAAGACACACCAACAGTAAAGACACGGGTTCAACAACCCCACGGGCACTCATGGCCACCCCAGACACAACAGTAAAACACGGGCTCTCATGGCCACCCAAGACACTAATTACACAAACAACCTCCGGGCATAACCAATGCCTCCAGCAGTTCTTATATCAACAGTTTCACAATCAACCTCCGGGCATGGTCATATTCCTCCAGTACTCCTAATATCGATAAGTTCACAATCAACCTCCGGGCATGGTCATATGTCTCCAGTAATTCTAACATCGATAAGTTCTCTGCTCCTACGACACTACTAAGTGTCACATGCATTTCCAATCTTCGATAACCTACTTAACCCACGACACCCCAAGTGTCACATGCATTTCTAATATTCGATAACCTACTTAACCCACGACACCCAAGCGCCACATGCAATTCTACTGTTAACTTTCCCTAATCAGGGCCGAGATCCGGCTACTTTTCCCTACCTCGTGCGTGTTCTCCAAAAGTGCCCAAATAAGCCCCGGTGTGATCTCTGTCACCCGCCTAGCTTTCCTTTGCCTCGGTCTGCAGCACGATCTAAAAGAACACAATTTAAAACGCTTTTAAGCTTGCAGGCATAATGCTGAATTTTAATAAACTTGACGCCCAAAAGTAACCCCGACAATGTCGATCACTCCCAAACTCCCCAATTACTCGACATTGTCGATATTGGACCCGGAAAGGCCTGATTCGCCCGACATGGCGAATCTGCCCGGGTTTTGTAAATGCCCTTCCGGGGCTCCAAAAATTCCCGTTTTCGTTTCTACGGTCTTAGAATAATTCGAGGGTCCCAATGCACTTGACGGAATCGAATTCCGACTTCCGAGTCAATGAATTACCTTTTCAAGTTTCTAAAACCCGATAATTACAACTTTTCCAATTTAATTCCAAATTTCGATCCGGTTGTGGATAAATGATCCGGGGAACGTTTTAAACCACCCGAACACAAAAACCCGTGACCCGAGCACGTGGGCCCCACACGACCACGATGGAAAAATTCCCTTTTTGCCCCAAAACGTTCCTAACGAACCCCAAACCTCAACCATTCAATCTTTAAACCAATTCTAACCAAAACCCAACCATAATCAAACCGTTTAAACTTAAACCCTAAATTTCAAACGTACCAAAACGAAAATCGGTTAGGTGCTCAACGTAGGGAATGATGATGGGAGCTCGATTCTTCGATCGTTGAGACGATCCAACGGTTTGATCGTCGGGAATAGTGGCAAAACCCCAACATACATTCTCTTCTTCTCTCCTCCTTCTCTCTTCTTTTCTGTCTCTAAACTTCTCTCTTTTTTTTCTTTTTTTTTGAACAATTATCGAACACATATTCTGCCATCCCCTTTTCTTTGTTTAAAAATACACCATCTTTCCATATTTACCAAACTAACATCAACTCTTCTTTATTTACAAACTAACACTAATGTCTCTTCATTTGTTTTGTCCAATAAACCTAACATCACCACATAGTTGACATGTGGCAAGTGGCAAGTGGGTCCCACACCTTTTTGAAAAATTTCTCCTAGATATTTTCCAATCAGATTCGCGAAATTCGGCTGTTTCAGGCCCCGAACGGGCACTTTTCCCAATAAATTACGAAACTTGACGGGCTACAAGGAAACGGCTCAACTAAGACCGATGCGATGACGGTTAAGCTTTTTGGATCCAAAACGGTCCTCGAATGGACCAAAACGTCGCTCGGTTGACTTTTCCAGCAAAAAGTCAACATTTCCCAAATTGATCAGAAAGTTGCCCTGAGTCCCCCGGAACTCACTTTGGTCGATATCAGGGTCAACTTAAGTTCGATATGACCCTCGGGGTCAATTCTAGGTTCAATTAAATGTTTGTCTTAAATTTTAAATTTTCCCGTTTTTCGCAGGTTTGACTAGCGTTGACCGGGAGTGGTTATTACATTGCCCACTTATAATTTGCAGTCCACTACCCTATTAAATTGTGCATCCATAGTTCGATAAATGCAGTTTACCGCTCTATTGAATCAAAAAGAACAATACACACATAATAAAAAAGCTAAACACACATCTAGAATGACTTACAAATTACTACATTGTATTTTTTGGGAATGTGGGGTTATTTTTACATACGTTGCCCACTTATAATTTTCAGTCCACTACCCTAATAAATTGTGTATCCATAATTCGATAAATGCAGTTTACCACCCTATTGAATCAAAAAGAACAATACACACATAATAAAAAATTTAAGCATACATCTGAAATGAACTACACATTACTACACTGATTTTTTGGGAATATGGGGTTATTTTTACATACGTAGCCCACTTATAATTTGCAGTCCACTGCCTTATTAAATTGTGCATCCATAATTCGATAAATGCAGTTTACCACCCTATTGAATCAAAAAGAACAATACACACATAATAAAAAAGCTAAACATATATCTGGAATGACTTACAAATTACTACATTGTATTTTTTTGGGGAATATGGGGTTATTTTTACATACGTTGCCCACTTATAATTGCAGTCCACTACCCTATTAAATTGTGCATCCATAATTCGATAAATGCAATTTACCACCCTATTGAATCAAAAAGAACAATACACACATAATAAAAAAGCTAAACATACATCTGAAATGACTTACAAATTACTACATTGTATTTTTGGGAATATGTGGTTATTTTTACATACGTTGCCAACTGATAATTTTCATTCCACTACCCGATTAAATTATGCATACATACTTCAACAAATTCGTTTTACTACCCTATTGAACCACATATAAAAGCACATACATCATATGTAAAATAAACACATATAGTAGTTAAGCTATATATACATACGTACCACCAAACAACAAGAACGGACGACGTAACTTCTTTCCACTCTTATTCGAACTTTGCTTCTTCGAAATCTGCTTCTTTTTTCCATGCTTCTAACGGTATTCTCTTTATTCTCCAATTAAACTCAACGCAGTGGTATACTGATTTATGCATATCTCCAATTCTGATATTGTTTTTATAGTATACTGATGTATATCGAATGCAATATCATTGTAGAGTTTGATTATTCCTTAAACTCAAAGTTTCCAAATATAAAATAAATCGTTTTAGTATAGGATTAATACATAAAACAAGATACGTGTGATTTTATTTCCCTAAATTTAAGCTATATACGATTCTATATATGAAGCTAAAGTCGGATATACCCTCTAAACCGATGAAAATAATAATTTCGGAATGGAATTGGGCGCGTGTACATTAAATTCCAAAACTAATCTCATCCATCCAAAAAACGATTTCAAGGGATGGGATTAGTTCTATGTTCTGACCAATTTATTTGGTTTGTATCTGATATCTATCCTATATATATATATATATAGGGAGACAATCACGTGCGAACCTCCCTTACGGTGCGAACCTGCGAACCTCAAATCTGGTTTGCGGAAATAGCGAACATGGTTTGCGGAAATAAGCATCCTAGTTTGCGGAAAAGAAGTTTGAAAAAACAGCATTTTATCTTGAGAAAATATGGTTTGCGAAAATAGTGTTTCTGGTTTGCGAAATTTTTGTCTGAGAATATTCACCGCAAACTGAGAACACTATTTTCGCAAACCAGATACACTAAACAAGCAGGTTCGCACGTTCGCACCGTAAACCATGGTTCGCACCTGATTGCACCCGTATATATATACCGTATAACATACAAACCGCTCTTATTGTGCAAATTGCGGACTCACAGGCGGGCGACACGTTTCTTTTTCGCGCGCGCGCATACGCGCACAACTCTTGTTGTGCGCGCGTAGTGCTGGTACTACTCATGCAAGGTGCTCGTGCTTTACACACGCAAGTGCTAGTACTTTACTGACACAAGTGCTGGTACAATGTTTATTAATTCAGAGAAAATGATTTAGAATCAAAGCCTCGTGTGCTTTTATAGCGAAACTAAACCCCAATGTCCTAATACAATAAGGAAACTTATCCCAAATTCCTAATATGAATAAAGAAAATATGAAAACCCTAAAAAGAAGAAGAAATAAACACGCGTACTCTAAATGTACGAATTTAAGCCTCCAGATGACCCCGAATGGCCGAAAAACATCGTACGTCATGGCACTATGAGTTTTGCTCAGGAGGCCGTTTCAACCCACAAAATGCTAGGGTTTTGTCGAATTCTGACATTGACTCCTTTTCGGGCTTTCCAACTGCCGCATCAATACGTGTACGATATGGAATGCATCACATACACAAGTGTCGGTACCTTACATACACAAGTGTTGGTACTGTATATACACGAGTGCTAGTACCAACATGCATAGTTGTGGTGGTGCCACGTACCAGTACTTTGCATGCGCGAAAAAAGACATGTGTCAACATTGTATGGAAGGTACCAGCGCTTTGCATGGGGTAGTTGCTGGTACAGTACACACTAGTGCGGGTACTTTATATGCACAGGTGTAATAACCACTTCTGGTCAACGTCAGTCAAACCTGCGAAAAACAGGAAAATTTAAAAATTTTAAGACAGACACTTAACTTAACTTAAATGGACCCCGAGGGTCATGCCGGACTTAAGTTGACCCCGTTATCGACTAAAATGAGTTACGGGGGACTCAGGGCAACTTCCTGGTCATTTTGGGAAAGATTGATTTTTCGCTGGAAAAGTCACCCGAGCGACGTTTTGGTCCATTCGAGGACCGTTTTGGACCCGAAAAGCTTAGCCGTCGTCGTAGCGGTCTTAGTTGGGCCGTTTCCTTGAAGCCCGTCCAGTTTAAAATATTTTTGGGAAAAGTGCCCGTTCGGGGCCCGAAACGTCCGTTTTTCGCGAATCTGATTGGAAAATATCAACTAGATATTTTCCAAAAGGTATGGGACCCACCTTGACACTTGTCAAGTATATGGTGGTGTAATTTTTGGAGGGAAAATGGGTGGATGTGGTGAGTTGGCCGAGTATAGGGTAAAAGGGAAAGGAGTTGGAGTTAGTTGTTATTTGTTTTAAAAATTAGAAAGAGGAAGAGAGGTTTTAGAGAGAGAAGGAGAAGGAGAAGAAGAGAGAAGAAGGAAGGTTGAGCTAGGGTTGGTGATCGAGCCCTTGGATCGAGTCAAAGCAAAGAGCAATCCCGTTCCCCTCATTCTCCTCTACGGTAATACCCGAACCGATTCTCGTTTCGATTATTTTCAAGAGCTAGGGTTTGGTTATAAAATTTGGTTTAGGGTTGTGTAGAGATTAGAGAGGTGTTGGAGACGTTTTAGAGGTGTTTGGGAGAGAAATTTCACGTTTTCCGGTGACCGGAGGCTCGGGAGGAGCTCCGGCCACCGTGGGTGGTGGCCGGCCGGCCATGTGGTGGTTGGCCGGAGGTGGCAGCAGCCACCACTTGGTGGCCGAGCCCCTCCCTCAAACCCTAGGGTCTCGGCCAAGCCTCTTGGGTGGGGCCCACGTGCTCGGTTGCTCGGGTTTTAATGTTCGGGTGGTTTAAAACGTCCCCCGGACCACTTTTTCCTAATCGAATCGAAATTTGGAATTAATTTGGAGAAGTTGTAATTAACGGGTTTTGGGAAACTTTAAACGTTAATTAATTGACTTAGAAGTCGGAATTCAATTCCGTCAAGTGCGTTGTGTTCCTTGAAATATTCTAAGACCGTAGAAACGAAAACGGGGACTTTTGGAGCCCCGAAAGGCAATTAACCAAAACCGGGCAGATTCGCCATGTCGGGCGAATCTGGCCCTTACGGGTCCTTTTTCGGCAATATCGAATAATTGGGAAGTTTGGGAGTGATCGGCTTTGTCGGGGTTACGTTTGGGCGTTAAGTTTATTAATTTTCGGTTTATTCGTACTAGTTTAAAAGTACTTTGAATTTGTGTTCTTTTAGATCGTGCTACGGACCGAGGCAAGGGAAAGCTCGGCGAGTGACTAGGTCCACTTCGGGTTTTGTTGGAGCGCTTTTGGATCTATATACGAGGTAGGGAAAAGTAGCCGGATCTCGGCCCTGATTAGGGAAAGTTAATAGTAGAATTGCATGTGACACCGGGGTGTCGTGGGTTGAGTAGATTTATTTAATTATTAGAAAAGCATGATACGGGATTGTAGCGTTTAAGAGAAAGGCATGTGACACTTAGTAGTGTCGTAGGAACAGAGAACTTAGCGATAATTGAATTACTGGAGGCATATGACCATGCCCGGAGGTTGTTTGTGAAACTAGCGATTTTAGGACTGTTGGAGGCATCGAGTATGCCGGAGGTTGTCGTGCGCTTTATTTAATTGTTGAGTTTGGGTGGCCTTGAGAGCCCGTATTTAATTGTTGAGTTTGGGTGGCCTTGAGAGCCCGTATTTAATTGTTGAGTCGGGGTGGCCATGAGAGCCGTGTATTTAATTTGGTGTCTTGAGTGGCAGCGAGTGCCCGTGGGGTTGTTGAACCCGAGTCTTGACTGTTGAGGTGTCTTGAGTGGCCTTGAGTGCCTGTGTGATTGAACTTGCCTGTGATTGTGATTGTGGTTACCTGGGGTGGTGAGTTCTAAAGGTCGACAGCCTGATCCGACTTAGTGTCGATGAATTGCGAGTTCTAAAGGTCGACAGCCTGATCCGACTTAGTGTCGATGAATTGCGAGTTTTAAAGGTCGACAGCCTGATCCGACTTAGTGTCGAGGAATTGCGAGTTTTAAAGGTCGACAGCCTGATCCGACTTAGTGTCGAGGAATTGCGAGTTTGAAAGGTCGACAGCCTGATCCGACTTCGTGTCGAGGAATTGCGATAGGTCGAACCCTGACCTGATTGAGATTGGTTACTGAGCAGCTGGTGTGCGATCCTTTGTGATCTTGTTTGGTGTTGCGTCGTTTCGTTCGAGTCCTTGAGGAGGTCGTCGATAGTTGTGTCGGGTCTACACTGTTTTATCGAGTGTCGAGCCTGTTGAGGAAGGTGACGGGTTGTGGGTCAGTTGGGTATCTGAGTTGGGGACTGTAGTCCCGGTGTCGGGTTTGGTTTTAGTGTTACTGGCTTCTTCTGCTAATTATGCCATAGTCAGTCTGTTATCCGTGGAGGTGAGCGAACGCTCACCCCTAGCTGCTTTTCCTACAGGTACTGATCACCGGACGGACTAGGTGAGCTCTTGAAGTTCATGGAGCTTGGAGCGGAGTCTGGTCTTTACTTTTCTTGAGTCTAGTGACGGATGTTGTACCTTGTCCACTGGTTGGGACGTTTTTGTATTGTAAATGCTATTATTTTGAGAAGTAAATGGAAATGTCAAAACTTTTATTGAAAACAGGTTTCAAGTGTTCATGTTTTAAATGTTCGCGTCCCGAGTTCGGTTCGCTGAAATTTGGGGCGTGACAGCTTGGTATCAGAGCTCGAGGTTTCAAAC
Organism: Erodium maritimum; assembly: GCA_963921825.1. NCBI lineage: Eukaryota > Viridiplantae > Streptophyta > Magnoliopsida > Geraniales > Geraniaceae > Erodium > Erodium maritimum. The sequence goes on along the minus strand of OY997592.1, from coordinate 41,761,092 downwards.
CTCGGACTGTCCGTCACTTAGGGGGGAGAGTCGAGTCAGTGTAGACCCGTCATGTCTTGAGTCTTCTTTTGTTTGTGCGTATGTTACAGTATTTTGTTGCTGGCATACTGATTGTGTGTGATTGCGTGAACTGTTTTTTAACTGTCGCGGGTCGACTCAGGAGCGCTCCTGTAGTCGAACGTGACGGTGTTGATGTCAAGTCGGTACAACGTGGTTCGGGGACGCCTGAACCGGGTTGTAACTACGTGATGTCAAGGAACGAAGTTTTAAAATGAAAGGGTGAAGGTTTTAAAATTATTGGCCCTGTTGGCATGTCTTGAACTTGATTGGCCCTATGGGCATATGTTTGATTTTTGATTGGCCCGGTGAACGGGGGTCGTCGTGTTGTGTGGGTTGGTTTGCCGTCGCTTGTTTGGTGCACGTCGGTGCGGTCTCGTTGTGGTCTCGTTTACTAATGCTAGTATATAAAGTACGTTTAGCTTGAGCGGTGTAGCGCTTTAGTGATAAGCACGTTAGTGTAAGCTTAAGAGGGTGGACGTTAGTGCGTTTGTACTGTCGTTTTTATTTAAGTTCGCAAACTGAACGTTTGCGTGTATCCGTGCAGAGGATACTGTTTATGGCTCGCGGTAAGCGGGGACGACCATCAGGAACGCGGGGCCAGGCACCCACGCGAGGCCGGCGGGGACGGTCAGCAGGGGCATCAGGGAGGGTGCCGACCGTCGAGCCCGCCGACTATGCGGAGGCACAGGGTACTCCTGTCGGAGAAGACAGGAGGAGTGATGCGGGGCCGTCTGCAGGCACCCCCAGTGTTCCGCCAGTCGCGGACCCTCCAGTGATGACTGCCCTGGATGAGCTTACCAGGACCGTTCAGAGTTTGGTGGCGATCATCGCCAGCCGAGAGTCGGCTTCGCCAGCACCAGAGGCAGCCGCAGTCCCGGTGAGGGCCGCTCAGACAGAGGATCTTACCTCCCGAGCGCTACTAGATTTCCTGAAGCTCGGGATACCTGTTTTTGTCGGGGAGCCGAATCCCGACCTGGCTGAGCGATGGATAGAGCAGGTCACACGAGACTTGGACACATCGGGTGTCGAGGATGGCCGTCGGAGAGTGTCCTTCGCGGCCCATCAGCTGAGAGACAGCGCCTACCACTGGTGGGGGCGGGTGAAGGACACGGTCGGATACGACTACAGCGTATTCCAGGAGGTATTCATGGCACAGTACTTCCCCGAGTCGGCTCGGCTGGAGCGACATCGGCAGTTCTTAGACCTGGAGCAAGGGGGGATGACGGTAGGAGAGTACGAAGCCAGGTTCACAGCCTTGGCCAGATTCGCGCCTGAGATGGTGACGAGCGAGGCGAACCGTTGCCTGCGGTTCCAGGACGGACTGAGGCTGGGCATCAGGAACCAGGTTCTCGCCTTGAGGATACGGAAGTATACCGACCTCGTGGACACCGCAGCTACAGTAGAGCAGGGCGCCAGGGATGCAGTCAGGAGCCGTGAGGTCCGACCTCGGCCGATCAGTTGGGCAGGGCCGTCAGACTCACGAGACTCGCGGAGGCAGAGGACCGCGGGATCCTTCCGACCACCGCCTCATCAGAGTAGATCGAGACAGCAGGGGTCAGTGGCATCAGTGGGGCCAGTCGCCTCAGAGAGGAGGCCGTCATGTTATCACTGCGGGCAACCAGACCACTTACAGCGAGACTGTCCGACGAGGGGAGGAACCGCGGCAGTACCAGCTACTAGCCGGACAGGCCAGGGCTCGGGGTCGAGGGCTGACGAGATCAGCTGTTACCGATGCGGCCGGGCCGGTCACACTATGGCATGGTGCCGAGAGCAGTTGGGGGAGACATCAGTGCAGCGACCGCAGCAGTCGCGGACAGTACAGTCGCCCAGAGGTCGCCCTCGACAGGGTCAGCAGCCGAGATCATCACGGCCGTCTACGAGCGCACCAATTCCGAGACAGCAGCAGAGTCACGGGTATCCAGCAGCCAGTGCGCAGGGTCAGAGGCAGCAGGCCTCGCAGGGGAGAGTATATGCAGTCACCGACTCCAGAGCCCCAGGACCTAGCACGTACCGTGAGACCATCCAGGGTACGTGTTTGTTGTATCATTTATGGGCTTTGTTCTTGTTTGATACCGGGGCATCGCACTCTTTTATTTCGTCGGGTTGTGCTGAGAGGTTGGGGTTGAGCTTAGAGCCGTTGAGTCCACCCCTATGCCTGGACACCCCAGTTGGGGGTGGTGTATCGTTGACTAGAGTATGTCGTGCCTGCGAGATTAGAGTCGCAGACTGTCCTTGCCCTGGTGACCTTCTCGTGTTGGGGATGACTACCTTTGATGTGATTTTGGGTATGGATTGGTTGTCGAGGTACCGAGCCAACATCGATTGCTACAGACGACGAGTGACAGTGACAGTGGGCGGTACGAAGGTGACGTGCGTGCTGGGGAGTAAGAGTGGGGTCCTCCTTTCGGCGTTGTCTGCAGAGGAGGAAGTACCGGCTGTGCAGAGCCGAGAGTTACCGAGAGTGGTATGCGAGTTCCCCGAGGTCTTTCCTGAGGAGTTGAGCGGGCTGCCACCGATTCGTGAGGTGGAGTTCGGGATTGACCTAGTGCCGGGAACGGCGGCGATATCGATGGCGCCTTACAGGTTTGCGCCGGCAGAGTTGACTGAGCTGAAGCGTCAACTGGAGGAGCTTCAGCAGAAGGGGTTTATCCGTCCGAGTGCATCGCCGTGGGGAGCACCAGCACTCTTCGTGAAGAAGAAGAGTGGAGAGCTACGGATGTGTATAGATTACCGGAAGCTGAACCGGGTTACGGTGAAGAACCGGTACCCGATGCCGAGGATCGATGACTTGTTTGACCAGTTGAGAGGGGCGACTCACTTCTCGAAGATCGATCTGCGATCCGGTTATTATCAGTTGCGAGTCCGTGAGGGGGACGTCGCAAAGACTGCATTCCGGACACGCTATGGGCATTACGAGTTCCTGGTGATGCCATTCGGACTGACGAACGCGCCAGCAGCGTTCATGGACCTGATGAACAGCATCTTCCGGCCGTACCTGGATCAGTTTGTGGTGGTGTTCGTGGACGATATCCTAATATATTCGCAGAACGAGGCGGCGCATGAGGCACATCTGAGGGTTGTTCTGACCCTACTGCGCGAGCACCAGCTATATGCCAACCGGGAGAAGTGCGAGTTCTGGCTCTCTGAGGTGAGATTCCTCGGCCACATCGTATCCCGTGACGGTATCCTGGTCGATCCGTCGAAGATCGACGCGGTCTCGAAGTGGGCACGGCCCACGAGTGTTTTCGAGATCCGCAGCTTTCTGGGATTGGCAGGCTACTATAGGCGATTTGTCCAGGATTTTGCACGACTAGCCGCACCGATGACTCTGTTAACGCGCAAGGGTGTTGGGTTCGTGTGGACAGATGACTGTGAGCGTGCGTTCGCGGAATTGAAGACTCGACTGACTACAGCTCCAGTGTTAGTGGTGCCCGAGCGAGGGATTGGCTATGATGTTTACTGCGATGCATCCGGAGAGGGACTGGGTTGCGTGCTGATGCAGTCGGGCAGAGTTGTGGCTTATGGCTCCAGGCAGTTGAAGATACACGAGCGCAACTATCCTACCCACGACTTGGAGCTAGCAACAGTCGTGTTTGCGCTAAAGAGCTGGCGATATTACCTGTACGGCGAGGGGTTTCAGGTGTTCTCGGATCACAAGAGCCTCAAGTACATATTTTCCCAGCGAGACCTGAACATGCGTCAGCGACGGTGGATGGAACTACTCGAGGAGTACGACTTCGAGCTACACTACCACCCAGGCAAGGCGAACGTTGTCGCCGACGCCTTGAGTAGGAAGTCGGCTCCGAGCCTCGCCAGCATATCTGTCCGAGAGTGGGACATGATGGGGGAGCTGAGCACATTCGGGCTTGAGCTAGAGGAGGTTACTGGCGGTGTTGCCATGTGCTCCCTAGTGGCTCAGCCCTCACTGCTTGCCCAAGTGTTGGAGGCGCAGAGGGAGGACGTCGAAGCATCAGAGATCCGCGAGAGAGTCGTCAGGGGTGACGAGGTGGTGGGCTGGCAGGACAGTACTGATTGGGGACTACGGTACCGCGGGGGGCTGTTCGTACCAGTTAACTATAGAGATGCCGTGTTACGAGAGGCACACCATTCGCGTCTCGCAGTGCATCCGGGGGGCACCAAGATGTACCGTGACCTCAGGAGGCACTACTGGTGGTGCGGCATGAGGAGAGCAGTCGCAGAGTTTGTGTCGAGATGCCTTGTCTGTCAGCAGGTGAAGGCAGAGCATCAGCGTCCCGCGGGATTGTTACAGCCACTACCGATTGCTCAGTGGAAGTGGGAGCACATTACGATGGATTTCGTGTGTGGACTACCGAGATCGCCCAAGGGAAACGACGCCGTGTGGGTGGTAGTCGACCGGTTGACCAAGTCGGCCCATTTTCTGGCTATGAGGATGACAGACCCGGTCGACAAGTTGAGCAGTCTGTATATCCAGGAGATAGTGCGCCTCCACGGGGTCCCGGTGTCGATAGTGTCTGACAGGGATCCCCGCTTCACGTCCAGGTTCTGGCCGAGTCTGCAGAAGGCACTGGGGACAGAGGTCCTACTCAGCACAGCACATCATCCTCAGACAGACGGTCAGTCTGAGCGTACCATTCAGATCTTGGAGGACATGCTGCGAGCATGTGTGCTGGATTTCAGGGGATCTTGGGAGACCCACCTGCCATTGGCCGAGTTCGCCTACAACAACAGCTTCCAGGCCAGTATCGGGATGGCACCGTTCGAAGCGTTGTATGGTAGGCCGTGTCGGTCACCAGTATGCTGGGCAGAGGTGGGGGACAAGAGTCTGCTGGGGCCAGATCTTGTCAGAGAGACGACGGAGAAGGTCACATTGATCCGCGATCGGTTGAGGACCGCGCAGAGCCGGCAGAAGAGTTATGCAGACAGGCGACGTCGACCTCTTGAGTTTGCAGTCGGGGATCACGTGTTCCTGAAGGTGAGCCCGAGGAAGGGGCTGGTGCGGTTCAGGCGCAGCGGGGGAAAGTTGGCTCCGAGGTACATAGGCCCGTTCCAGATCTTAGACAGAGTGGGAGTCGTGGCTTATCGTCTGGCGTTGCCACCGCAGCTTGGGAGAGTACATAACGTCTTCCACGTATCCCAGTTGCGGCAGTACAACGCAGACCCCTCCCACGTCATCGAGTGGACTGATATCGAGGTGGCTGATGATGTCTCCTATGAGGAGCAGCCGGTTCGGATCATGGACACACGGCAGCAGATTCTGCGGGGAGGCAAGATTATCCGCTTGGTCCGAGTGCAGTGGAAACATCACGGAGCTGAGTCGACGTGGGAACGCGAGGACGAGGTTCGCGCGAAGTATCCCGGCCTGTTCGACTCCCGAGGTACGTCTGTTTTAAATTTCGCGGACGAAATTTCTTTAAGGGGGGTAGACTGTAATAACCACTTCTGGTCAACGTCAGTCAAACCTGCGAAAAACAGGAAAATTTAAAAATTTTAAGACAGACACTTAACTTAACTTAAATGGACCCCGAGGGTCATGCCGGACTTAAGTTGACCCCGTTATCGACTAAAATGAGTTACGGGGGACTCAGGGCAACTTCCTGGTCATTTTGGGAAAGATTGATTTTTCGCTGGAAAAGTCACCCGAGCGACGTTTTGGTCCATTCGAGGACCGTTTTGGACCCGAAAAGCTTAGCCGTCGTCGTAGCGGTCTTAGTTGGGCCGTTTCCTTGAAGCCCGTCCAGTTTAAAATATTTTTGGGAAAAGTGCCCGTTCGGGGCCCGAAACGTCCGTTTTTCGCGAATCTGATTGGAAAATATCAACTAGATATTTTCCAAAAGGTATGGGACCCACCTTGACACTTGTCAAGTATATGGTGGTGTAATTTTTGGAGGGAAAATGGGTGGATGTGGTGAGTTGGCCGAGTATAGGGTAAAAGGGAAAGGAGTTGGAGTTAGTTGTTATTTGTTTTAAAAATTAGAAAGAGGAAGAGAGGTTTTAGAGAGAGAAGGAGAAGGAGAAGAAGAGAGAAGAAGGAAGGTTGAGCTAGGGTTGGTGATCGAGCCCTTGGATCGAGTCAAAGCAAAGAGCAATCCCGTTCCCCTCATTCTCCTCTACGGTAATACCCGAACCGATTCTCGTTTCGATTATTTTCAAGAGCTAGGGTTTGGTTATAAAATTTGGTTTAGGGTTGTGTAGAGATTAGAGAGGTGTTGGAGACGTTTTAGAGGTGTTTGGGAGAGAAATTTCACGTTTTCCGGTGACCGGAGGCTCGGGAGGAGCTCCGGCCACCGTGGGTGGTGGCCGGCCGGCCATGTGGTGGTTGGCCGGAGGTGGCAGCAGCCACCACTTGGTGGCCGAGCCCCTCCCTCAAACCCTAGGGTCTCGGCCAAGCCTCTTGGGTGGGGCCCACGTGCTCGGTTGCTCGGGTTTTAATGTTCGGGTGGTTTAAAACGTCCCCCGGACCACTTTTTCCTAATCGAATCGAAATTTGGAATTAATTTGGAGAAGTTGTAATTAACGGGTTTTGGGAAACTTTAAACGTTAATTAATTGACTTAGAAGTCGGAATTCAATTCCGTCAAGTGCGTTGTGTTCCTTGAAATATTCTAAGACCGTAGAAACGAAAACGGGGACTTTTGGAGCCCCGAAAGGCAATTAACCAAAACCGGGCAGATTCGCCATGTCGGGCGAATCTGGCCCTTACGGGTCCTTTTTCGGCAATATCGAATAATTGGGAAGTTTGGGAGTGATCGGCTTTGTCGGGGTTACGTTTGGGCGTTAAGTTTATTAATTTTCGGTTTATTCGTACTAGTTTAAAAGTACTTTGAATTTGTGTTCTTTTAGATCGTGCTACGGACCGAGGCAAGGGAAAGCTCGGCGAGTGACTAGGTCCACTTCGGGTTTTGTTGGAGCGCTTTTGGATCTATATACGAGGTAGGGAAAAGTAGCCGGATCTCGGCCCTGATTAGGGAAAGTTAATAGTAGAATTGCATGTGACACCGGGGTGTCGTGGGTTGAGTAGATTTATTTAATTATTAGAAAAGCATGATACGGGATTGTAGCGTTTAAGAGAAAGGCATGTGACACTTAGTAGTGTCGTAGGAACAGAGAACTTAGCGATAATTGAATTACTGGAGGCATATGACCATGCCCGGAGGTTGTTTGTGAAACTAGCGATTTTAGGACTGTTGGAGGCATCGAGTATGCCGGAGGTTGTCGTGCGCTTTATTTAATTGTTGAGTTTGGGTGGCCTTGAGAGCCCGTATTTAATTGTTGAGTTTGGGTGGCCTTGAGAGCCCGTATTTAATTGTTGAGTCGGGGTGGCCATGAGAGCCGTGTATTTAATTTGGTGTCTTGAGTGGCAGCGAGTGCCCGTGGGGTTGTTGAACCCGAGTCTTGACTGTTGAGGTGTCTTGAGTGGCCTTGAGTGCCTGTGTGATTGAACTTGCCTGTGATTGTGATTGTGGTTACCTGGGGTGGTGAGTTCTAAAGGTCGACAGCCTGATCCGACTTAGTGTCGATGAATTGCGAGTTCTAAAGGTCGACAGCCTGATCCGACTTAGTGTCGATGAATTGCGAGTTTTAAAGGTCGACAGCCTGATCCGACTTAGTGTCGAGGAATTGCGAGTTTTAAAGGTCGACAGCCTGATCCGACTTAGTGTCGAGGAATTGCGAGTTTGAAAGGTCGACAGCCTGATCCGACTTCGTGTCGAGGAATTGCGATAGGTCGAACCCTGACCTGATTGAGATTGGTTACTGAGCAGCTGGTGTGCGATCCTTTGTGATCTTGTTTGGTGTTGCGTCGTTTCGTTCGAGTCCTTGAGGAGGTCGTCGATAGTTGTGTCGGGTCTACACTGTTTTATCGAGTGTCGAGCCTGTTGAGGAAGGTGACGGGTTGTGGGTCAGTTGGGTATCTGAGTTGGGGACTGTAGTCCCGGTGTCGGGTTTGGTTTTAGTGTTACTGGCTTCTTCTGCTAATTATGCCATAGTCAGTCTGTTATCCGTGGAGGTGAGCGAACGCTCACCCCTAGCTGCTTTTCCTACAGGTACTGATCACCGGACGGACTAGGTGAGCTCTTGAAGTTCATGGAGCTTGGAGCGGAGTCTAGTCTTTACTTTTGTTGAGTCTAGTGACGGATGTTGTACCTTGTCCACTGGTTGGGACGTTTTTGTATTGTAAATGCTATTATTTTGAGAAGTAAATGGAAATGTCAAAACTTTTATTGAAAACAGGTTTCAAGTGTTCATGTTTTAAATGTTCGCGTCCCGAGTTCGGTTCGCTGAAATTTGGGGCGTGACAACAGGTGCTGGCACCAACATGTACCAATACTTTTACGTTGGTACCAGCACTTTGCATGCGCGAAAAAAAGGACATGTGTCAGCATTTGTATGGAAGGGTACCAGCGCTCTGCATGAGGAGTGCCAAAGACGTACTCGCGCGAACAAAAGTTGACCGCGCGCGCGAAAAGGACACGTGTCACCCTCCTGTCCATTCGTAGTTTGCACGATAAGGCTGGTTAATTTGATGTTGGTGATGTTAACCATAACACCATGTATCAACTTAAAGGAAATAACATTTACACAATACCCATGACCAAGGATTTAAATCCAAGGTCATGGATTCCAAATCCTACACAAGCATACCAAAAAAAATAACTTTACAAAAAACTAGAGAAGGATAGAGATTAGATTCAAGATTGGGTTGAGAAACCCAGTAAAAAAAACTCTTCTAGCTTGCTAACCCACCATCTCCAACTCTCGAAACCTTCAACACATGAAAATGAAGAAGATGGAGATGGTGGGAGGCTTCATGGAGCTTGTTCCTCCTTAGATCTTCAAAACCATGGCCTTAGATGGTAGAACTTGCTCCTAAAAATGAAGAACAATCTAAATACTTGAGAAAGAAAAAAAAAACAAAGAAACTAATGCTGAAATTTAATTTTTGTCTCTAAAAATATGTGTAAAAAAATATTCTCCCTACAAAAACTGATGCTAGCCTATATATAGATGCTACTCAGGCAAAGTATCTAAGAGCATCCACAATGCTTACCGCCGACACTAGCGGGGACTTGTTGGCGGTGAGCATTAAAATAATATTTTTTTTGTCTTCCCGCCAGCTCACCGTCGACGGGAAACGCCAACACCGTGCAATGGAAGACTTTTTGTCGGCGGGGAGCTGCCAGCGGTGTGAATAAAATATTCTTAAAATAAAAATTAAATTAAACAAAATTGCATAAAAATAAAAGGACTAGTACAATGTGAACGAAAGAAATGTGAACTAGAACACATATTAATTTTTAAAAAACAATTTTTTAAAAAAATGTATAAAAGAAAGAATTTATATTAAAAAGAAATTTTAAAAATAATTTATATAACAAATAATTTTAAAAAAGAATGTATTAAAAACAATTTATATAAGAAAGAATTTATATAAAAAAATTTAAAAATTTATATAACAAAATAATTTTTAAAAATAATATATTAAAAATAATTTTAAAATTGAATGAATACAAACAAAATTAAAAAAAACAAAAAAGTAATTTGAAAAATCTTAACACTAGCGGTGAGCGCGGGTTGTGAGCTCACCACCAGCTCTCATTGCGAACAATTTTTTATTAATTTCTCTCTCTTACTTTATGTGTTCTCTCTCTTCCTTTTGACTTCCCCGCCAGCTCCCCGCCCATGCATTGTGGATGCTCTAAACTGAACTACACAACACGCGCGGAGAAAAGAAGCCCTTTAGCAACTGGCGGGCGTAGACGATCTATTGCGGGCAGATGCACAAATATGCAGTGCAACTGCCCAGATCAAGGGTTGAAGTCACCTCATCACGTGTTGATCAGCTATTGACCAGTTGACTCATAGAGTTGGCCAGATCTGCGGCCCAAAAATGCTGGAACACGGGCTACCATGTGCTACTACTACAGCGGATAGGGTTTGTGGCCCTGCTTCTAGTAGATTTTTGACTTTGGTATTTTTCTCTTCTTTCGCTCATATCCAATCCGTTTGTGCTTCGATCAAGCTCGTTCTTGCACTAATATTTTCCTTTTTTTGAAGGATACAAAATGAGAACAATGATGAATAGTTTTAGAGCACTAGAAAAGTATCGACAAAAAATGAGACTGCGTAATTATTAATAATGTTAAATATATAAAAATGAGGCACAACAAGGTAAAAATATATAGAAAAATGGTCAAATTAACTAGAACACATTTACGCTCATCAAGTTTGCTCACATTTAAACCTTGCTCGCCCTTGAGCAAGCTAAAACAAAACTAAGATAAGTACCAAGGTGAACCATCGATATAAAATTTCCTAGGAAAATCTTGTCGGCTCCGGATTATTGAAAGCAATAAAAGGATGCAAGTGCTGACTCAATTAACCTGGAAATATGCAAATGCACAAGAAAATAAAAGACAGAAAATCTACGACTAAAAAAACATTTGTGCTTACAACTTGGATTTATTAGCAATATTAGCCTAGAGCCCGCTAATGGAGTGAAATCTCTCATCATTTCTTTCCATTTTCCGCTAACCATTATTTACTTGTTGTAGATTAAAGGTGTATATGTGGTGATCTACAAAATGAAATGAAATATCTAGAAAATTTTCAAGCCTCCCTATCATCATTTAGCCCTTTGCTCTCTCAGCCCTAACATACTAGCGCAACTAATCAGGAGCATATATAGACTCATTCACAACTCACACAATTGGGTGTTGTCATGCAATTACATTGCCTTGGGACTATGAGAATGGTAAACCCATCTAGTTCATTTACGAGTCAAGTGGTAGATCAAAGTTTTGTTTTGTTTTTTCAATTACGTGTAGAAAACTTTGGATCACACTAAGATAGGTTGGGGGTTCACTTTTAAATACGATATGACTAACTCAGGACTTGAGGGTCTCCATCTGCAAAATGATCTGTCGCAGCCCCTCAAGCCTTTGTTAATACACAATTTGTATTAGATCCCCTTCCCTGGGACCTATACTCAATTTCCCCGTGCATAGTAAATATGATTTCCAATTAGTGCATGGTATGGTTAACGATGGTGAAATCTAATAATGCTTTCCTTATGGTGTTAGATTACTTAAGTTCTTATGTATGCGGTATCATGAAATCAACCACACAATAGTCATGGGGAGATGGCACAAGACCATTGCCCAGACCAATATGCGAACCACCAATCATCAAAAAAATCAATAATAAAAGGGTGTAGTTTTATGATCTTGAGGAAATCTCGACCAATCCTCAAACGAGAGATAACAAAAACGAATGCATGTCATTCTCGCTACCAACTACCATAAGTAGAGATAGCTACACCTCTCGGCGAGTCTACTTAGGTACGCCTAGTTCACTTCCTCATTTCCGAATCCCCTCAATATAGATGAACACGAAAAATTAAATATAACTAAATAGAGCAACGAATCATGGAGCTCTGGTAATACACAAGCATAAGCAAGACTATAAATAAAAGGACGGATCTACTTAGCTACGCCTAGTTCACTTATTGAAAACCAAACACCACCGATCAAGATGATTTCAGTAATCAAGTAGAGCCACATAGAGTAACTTACCCTAACTTATTGGTCACACACGTTGTGCTACCCAACGTTTAAAAATATTATTTACGATACCTAAACTTTTGGTCACAAACTTCTGTTAGTAAAAATGGTTGAAATATTCCATTTCATTGTTCATTTGATCCATTTAATTGTTAAGTGGAGAGAGAAATTTCTTTTTGTCCTTACTCGTTGAAACCTTTTTGAATTGTAGAAGGGAAATTACCATATTACCCTTATTTGATAAATATAAAATAATAAATAAAATAAATAAGTTAACTAAATAATAAAGAAAATAGTCTTTCAAGTCATATGCATAAGTTAATTCGAATATAAAAGGGGAAAATAGTCATTTTCTGCCTTTCTGGTTAGTTTTTATCAAGGGAAGTTTTTGACCAAAATTTTAGGTATCGTAAATATGATTTTTGAACGTTGGGTAACCCAATATGTATGACCAATTCTGTAAGGTAAGTTACTGTCTTTTGCCGTTACGATTATACCTACAAAAATTGGAATTTTTTGTTTTCCGTCGTGTTAACGTAACACATACTCCTATAGTGATATCAGAGCCTTCATGCATCATTGATTGTCTATCTTGAATTGCATGATGATATTTTTTGAGCATATAGGAATTTTATTGGATAGAATTAAAAAGTACAGACGCAACCAGAAACATAAAACCGAAGTAAAATTGCAACAAAAGTAAATGAAATAAAAGGGTGAGACTTGATTCCTAACCCATAGGTGCTAAACCTTAACCCTATAGCAAGATACTCGGTTAATCCAAGGACATTCTATTGGTGGACACCAACCTTGAGAAGGTGAGGCGTGTATCCTCATACACACCCAGTTGCTCGTCCTTTGACTCATTGGACTTGGTGAGGCTGCGTAGTAAACCTCGCTTGGCTGTTGGGGCCATCAAGAGCCCATGTTTTCTATCCACGATAGTTCAACACCGTCGTCGATTTTCCACCCACTATTGCTGAAACTCCGGGTAGACACCACAATCTTCCAGTATCGGCCACACCTACAAAGCCAGCCACTGCTCCTAAACTTCATGAAGCAAATCATGGGACTGAGGGGACCTAATGCAAAGATCCCTAGTGAACAAAATCGGGTCTATTTCGGTGTTGGAGCCTTTCATGTCCTCGTGATGAAATTGGTGGTCCGTGAAGCGAGGGAGGAGGTGGCAATGGATTCGGCATGAGAGAAGGGCGACATCCGATTGAAAAAAAGGTCTTCGTTGCGACCAAGGATAGATGGCAATCGTTGCATCGGGGATCCACATGTATCGATTAAAACTAATATATTCATATATGTAAAGGGTTTACCTCGATATAGGATACTTAGGAGCTTGCTTGTTCGAGACGGGGACTTTGAAAAGATAAGCCGAGACACCCAAATGTTTTCCCTATAACGGTATCCACACAAGAAAAATGACTCCACAACTAGACTTGCTAGTATCCTTGACGAAACTCACTTTGCTCTCTATAGGGGTGGCGGAAAGTTTCAGCTATGAAGCTTATAATTTTTAACCCCCTTATCTGTTATGTTTATAGGACTTGATTTATCCCGAATCAATCCAAGTAGAAATAGGAAACCCAAAGAAAAGAGGTGTCTTGCTTTCTTTTGACCTAGTTAAACTATAATCCCTTTTAAGTCTAGACCTTCTAGAATAATTAGGATTTTACTTAATTCTAGTTTTATAAATAAAACACAATAATGTATATAATTTAATGGGTTGCCCGAATACCTTATAGCTCAATACGGTTGTTCGGCCAAGCCCTTTATTTTGTATATTCTAGAAGGTCTAGACGAATTCTAGTTTTACTAGGTCAAAAGGAAACAAGACTCCTTTCAATAGGTTTCTTATTTCTACTTGGATTGGTTTAGGGTAAATAGAGTCCTATAAATATAAAATTAGGGGGGGGGGATTATAAGCCTGATAGCTGAAATTTTCGGCCACCCCTATAGAGAGCAAGGAGTGAGTTTCGTTCAAGGTATCTAACAAGTCAATTTGTGGGCCCATCTTTCTCGTATGGATACTGTTAGATGGAAAACAATTGGGTGTCACGACTAATCTTTTCAAAGGTCTCCGTCTTAAACTAACAAGCTCAAAAGTAGCATATATCGAGGTAATCATTTTACATATATGTATAGATTAGCTTTATTGATACATATGGATCTAGTCTTTTATTAGGATTACCCGAAAAAGTAAACTTTTGTTTTCCGCCTTGTTAACGTAACTCGTAATCCTACAAGATCTGAATCCCTCTTCCCTACACACTATGTGTAAGAACCGCTCCCGGTCAAGGCCGGTCAAATCGGCGGAAAAACAAGAAAATTTAAAAAATTTGGACAGACACCTAAATGAACCTAAAATTGACCCCGAGGGTCATATCGGACTTAAGTTGACCCCGATATCGACCAAAGTGAGTTCTGCGGGACTCAGGGCAACTTTTTGACCAATTCGGGAAAAGTTGACTTTTTGCAGTAAAAGTCAACCGGGCGACGTTTTGGATCCAAAAAGCTTAGCCGTCGTTACAGCGGTCTTAGTTGGGCCGTTTCCTTGTAGCACGTGAAATTTCGTAATTTCTTGGAAAATGGGCCCGTTTGGGGCCCGAGACGGCCGAATTTCGCGAATCTGACAGAAAAATATCTATAAAGATATTTTTTCAAAGGGTGGGACCCACTTGGCACTTGTCACACAAGTGGTGGTAGTTGTTATTTTTGAACAAAACAAAAGGAAGACAAGGTGATGGGTTCGGCCATAACCAAAAAAAGAGGAGAAAAGGAGAGAGAGAAGAGAAAAGGAGAAAAGGAAACGAAGAAGAAGGAAAGTGTTAGGGTTTGTGGATTTCCCGACGATCCAACTGACGGATCGTCTCAACGGTTGTAGAATCGAGCTCTCGCCGTCATTCCCTACTGTGAGAACCTATTTGTTTCTCGTTTTGGTACGTTTGAAAGTTAGGGTTTGTGTTTAAACGAGTTAAATATGGATGAGTTGAGGTGTAGGGTTCGTTGGGGACGTTTTGGGGCGAAAATGTTCGGTTTCCGGTGACCGGAGGCTCGGGGGAGCTACGGCCACCGTGAGTGGTGGCTGGCCGGAGCTGGGACCGGCCACCACTGTGGTGAACCGGTCCAAAACCGGTCCAGCCACCCACGGGTGATGGTGGCCGGGTGGGGCCCACGTGTCGGGTTTCGGGTTTTTCGTGTTCAGGTGGTTTTGGGCGATCCCCGAATCGATAATTCACACCCGGAACGAATTATGGAATTAAATTGTGAAAGTTGGAAATTTCGGGTTTAGAAACTTTAAACGCGAATTAAATCGCTCGGAAGTCGGGAATTGATTTCGTCGATTTCATTGGAACCCTTGAATTATTCTAAGATCGTAGAAACGAAAACGAGAATTTTTGGATCTCCGGAAGGGCGTTTTCCGATCCCGGGCAGATTCGCCGAGCCGGGCGAATCGGGCCTTTCCGGGCCCATTGTTGACAATGTCGAGTAATTGGGAAGTTCGGGAGTGATCGCCATTGTCGGGGTTGCATTTGGGCGTCAAATTCATTAAAATTCAGCTTTGCCTGCAAACTTAAAAAGTGCTTTAATTTGTGTTCGTGTTAGATCGTGCCGCCGACCGCGGAAAGGGGAGACTAGGCGAGTGATCGCGAGCGCGCCGGAGCTTGGGCGTGGACTTTTGGGGAAAGCGTTACGAGGTAGGGAAAAGTAGCCGGATATCGGCCTTAACTAGGGAAAATTAACAGTAGAAATGCATGTGACACTTAGTGGTGTCGTAGGATAAGTGAACGTATCGAACATTAGAAATGCATGTGGGCACTTAGTGGTACCCGTAGGTTAAGTAACTTGTTGTGTTTATGAGGGTGGTCATGTGTGCCTTTGGGGTGTTGAACCCGTATGTTACTGTGTGTGTGTCGTGGGTGGTCATGTGTGCCTTTGGGGTGTTGAACCCGTATGTTACTGTTTGTGTGTCGTGGGTGGCCATGTGTGCATGCGGGGTGTTAAACCTGTATTGTTGTTGAATGTCCTGCTGAGGGGTAGTTAGTCGTATATTATTGGCGCTATTTGAACCTTGGGTGATGACTGTGATTGCATGGAGGTTAAGGCCCGCCTGACAGAAAAGGGGTGCCACGGAGTCGCGCGCGTGAGGGTTGGCTAGCCTTCCGACTAACCATCGGTAAAGTTGTGCATTCTTCTGCGATGAAGGGCGGCTCCCCTTCCGACTAGCTATCGGAAAAGTATCGTTGTATATGTCGCAAACAGGTCGACCGCCTGACCCGACTGCGTGTCGGGGAAAGTTGCGTGGGGCAGGCTCAAGCCCAGCCGGTTAGCAACCGGCACTGAGTAGCTGGAGTGCGATCATTTGTGATCTTGATTGTTGTGTGCGATCCTTTGTGATCTTGGGTGTTGTGTGGTTATTATTTGCGTTTTGGGTTGAGGTCGTAACCGCTGTGTCGGGTCTACATTACGCGTCCGGGTTTGAGTTGGTTGGGAAAGTTTAATAGTCGTTTTGCGTGACCGTCAGTCTAATTTGGGTTTTTGGGGTAGTAGTCCCTGGGGTTGTTGTGGTCGGGTTCCCGGCATTTCTGCTGGTATGCCGTGGTCAACCCGGTATCCGTGGCGGTGAGCGAAATGCTCACCCCCTGCTACTTTTCCTGCAGGTACTGGTCGTGAGACGGACTAGGAGAGCCCTCGAAGCTAGAAGAGCTGGGAGCGGGAGTCCGGATTTTTGGGAGTCTAGCGACATACATGTTGGTTTTTGTCCGCTTGTTTTGGACGCTTTTCATTTGTAAAATATTGTTTTTGATTAACATAAGTGGTGTTTTTAAGCGGTTTATTAAAATGTTTGAAAATTATTTTATTATTTCACCGTTCGCGTTTCGGGTTCGGTCTTGCCGAATTTGGGGCGTGACACTATGTCTTGTTCAATCGGAGGTCCTTGTGCATGATATTCAAGGCAATCGTCTATGTCCCTAGGTGTTGGGGAGAGGTACGTCTAGATAGTCATTGTTGAGCACTGTCTCACACGTCATATATGTCTTCTCGGACTCTGACGAGTCATGGTGAACCTCGGTCGAGACTTAGGTGTTGAGCTTGTCTAGAAACGCTTTCTGTTGTCAAAGGTTCTCGCACTTCACTCTAAGTGGTTGTCTATGAATGCATTGAGTCGGTCCCAAGCATGCCTTGTCGATCCATCTGATGGAAACTCGGCCTTGATCACTAAGTTGGAGCTACTGGTGATGGAGTTCATCGGGAAGCCTCTAAATTGTGGCACAATCTTAGATGCTTGGTTAGCTTGCCTCGTGCGATGTAGAACAATCCTTCAGCTGATCCTCTCATTGGGCAAGCTGAGTTGTCATGTTTTCAATAAGATTAGAGAGCAATATCGTCATTCTTATAATAACGAATAGATGACCAAAGTAGATAGACAAGACTATATAAATGTTAATTTATTCACAACGCTTTAATAGATATGAATCAGTTGAATTGTTTTCTATACAAAAGAATGGAAGAATAAAGAATTGGTTAGATGACTATGCAATTGCATGTTTATGTTACACATACACAACTACTTGAAAAACCAACTAAAACTAAAATAAAGGGGTAAAAAATAAATAAAAAATGATTTCTAGATCTGGAAAACCATTACTTCCCCGATAACGACACTATCTTGCCGAGTGGTCGTTGTCGGGGCGCATACTCAATAACAAATACAAGTAGATGACTAGCCAATGGGAAATAACCAAGATGTCATTCTCCGGCAATGGCGCCATCTCGTTGGGCACTGTGTGGTCGAAGCACTTGTATGTATATAATTGTAAGCACACACGATATTTAAACAATTAGTATAGTTTACGAGAAAAGTACTGGTATATCCCACATGGAAGCGGTGGGTACCCCAAATCTATTTTTATATTCAAACCTAAAGCTCTCACTACCCTAGGTCAGTTTTTATTTATTCCTTTTATCATACTTTACATTTTTTTGCTCACAAAAGATATCCAGTGAGTGAAATTGCGGTTGGAGCAACCATGACCTCTAGAGATACTAAAATGAGGAGGTAGAGAGGGACCATCACTAAGCTGGAGGAACATGCATTGAAATCTAGGATGCAAGAGTGTAAGCAAGGTAAGGTGAATCATGCATATCAGAAAAGAGCACAAGTGTGTGTGAATTTGGCGCGATTGTACTTTCATGATGGTCTACCAAAGCGACTCAAGTTGATACGTGGAGTTTGAAGAGAAACCAGTATCAACGACCTTATGTAATTGTCTAAAAGTAGTGGAGACCAAACATTAGTTGGGTCATGACACCCCGACCCTGGCAGCAATCCTTACAACTCTCTTAGGCCCTAATAGTTCCCTACCTAACAAGTGATAAGAATTCTTAAGATTACCATAAAAGCTGAATAACAATTGTGATCATAAGTCAGGGACGTATCCTATACTTAGATAAGGGTAGGGTTTCTAACCACGTTAGAATACATTCACATTCTTGGGCATCCGGTGTTGATCGTAGAATTACGATAGTCGTCTATCCGGTGGTAAAGAAAATTAATCACCTCTCCCGGCTCAGGACAACCTCTTTTTAGTCTAGCTATGCATCTTGGTTTGTGGTGTCACCCCAAACTGCTCCCCGCCTTCCTGTAATGACTTTCAACTTCTTTCTTCGACTCGACTCTTGAGATTTTCGTTTAGCTCTCCCGTTCACAATTTCCTACTATACAAGACATGTCGTGGAAGAACAAAAGGAGCGAAGAGATGGAAATGAAATGAAATGAAATGAAACAAAAATGATACATATGTAATATATGCTAAATAGAAACAAAAACGGATAAAACATAAATGTCATCTATTAACGCACACGGATAAATACTAGTAAGTGTCAAACAAGATGTATTTCCATCCAAATCAACGATTTCCATTAGCTTAATTAAAGTTAATACAAAAGTGAAAATTCATGTGAGAACTTAAGGCAATTGAAACATAATAAAGTTACTTAATCGAGGATAAAACAGTTTTATCATACGAAATAGCAAAAGGCCTTGAAGCAAGAGGAAATCTGAATACCTGATCCTGTATGTAAAACGAAATCCGGATAACAACAGAATCTACGCTATGAGCCAATGCGATGCTCCCACGTGGGCATCCTCCCTTTACATCACCATCATCCTCTCAGCAGATTCTTGGTGACTCTGTTCCTCAATACACTCCACAACTACCCTCAGTGTCACGGACTCGGACCGAGATGTGCAACAACAACGCTCCTCATCTCCGACCAACCTCCATGATCGATACATCACACGCCACCGTCCCGGTCAAACCCGCACCCCGCCGGATCAGAACCCGCACCCGCAAGCCCAAGTTCCTCAGCCTCCGACTCGAGCTCTCCCCGCCCGCCCAAATGGCGGTCCGCCACCAGCAGCTCAACCTCTTCCCGCTCCACCCCGAGAACCTGGTCGACACGCACGACGACAACGTCAACTACCTCCTCGACACTGACGGTGACGGCTGCGCCACGCTCACCGGCCTCCTCGACGGCGCCACCACCGCCTCGTCGGAGCAGGAATCGCCGTCGCTCTCCTACGCGTACAGGGATCGAGATCGGGAGAGCGAGGAGGGCGGGGACGCGATGCTGGTACGGACGGCCATGAAGAGGAGCAAGGAGAGGCAGGTGAGCGAGGAGAAGTGGGTCTGTTACTCGGAGGTCGTGGAGAAGAAGGAGGAGGAAGTTACCAGCTGCTCCGCGGGTCCATCGTGGTGGTGCCCTCCCAAGACCACGCCCAGATCGCTGTCGTTGAAGCTCGATTACCAGCAAGTATTGGCGGCTTGGTCTGATAAGGGCTCGCTCTACATTGAAGGCCCCCAAACAGTCCCCGATTTGCACCATGACGACTTCCTCAACGATTCTGTCTCTGCCAACAGCACCAAAGTGAGTAATTAACAATTTTCTACTTGTTTAATTATATGTTTAAGACATCAATTTTTGGTTTGGGCTTTTTGGAACTGTTTTAAATTTTCCAAGTTCTACTTTCATTTTGGTCCGTAACCTTTATTGAGTTTTGGTTGAGTCATCTTCACCATCTTTTACTGCTTGTGCATGCAGAATTATATGACGATCTGTCTGTTATGGTAGACATTTAATAGTTCAGATTACATTCAATAAGTTGACAAACAATTAACAAGGCGGCCCCTAATATGTCATCTTCTCAGTATATAACATAGTTATATACACTTCAACAATAATTTTAAAAAATTTAAAAAAATTATTTAAAAATCACTTTTGTTATATATATATATATATATATATATATATATATATATATATATATATATATATATATATATATATATATATATTTACTTATTAAATGAATTTATTTTTTATTTAAAAAATAACTTTAGTTTTATTTAAAAAAAATCATTGAGGGTATTTTCGACATTTTAGCAGACGGAAGGGGTTTCTAGTTACAAGTTGTATCTTCAAGGTATGCATTAGCAGTTTTTGAACTTTAGGGTAAGCATCAGTTAAACGTGTCAACTTAAGGATAGTCATTTGTAGTTTTCCATTGTATATAACATAGTTATGGTTTTTATCCAAGTGTATACAAACTAATAACTCATCTAGCCTCTGAATTAGTGGATTCAAAGGTCCATGATTTATAAGGAGTTAGTTGTAAAATAAATTCAAAGGTCTGCATATTTAAAATTCATGTTATTAATGATTTTTATAAATAAAAAATCCGAGTCTTCAATCTTGACGATCAAACGGTTGAGATGGGTTCCCAGTTTGTACTGCATGGAGTGGTTTTTTATTCTATCTACGTGATTCAACCTCCAACCAAACTGATATCCTTGATAAATCCTAACAAGCCCGATGGCTTAATTGGTGATTCTAAATGCCCGATTTTATACTACGTGAATTAACAACTATAACTATAATGTGTAAATGAATAAAGAACACATATATTGGCTCAGCAATATGCCTACACCCACAAGACAACAATCAGCTCTTGTATTATTGAAAAATAATGTGAGTACAAACCTCTATATCCTTAAATTCATATACTGCAACCCACAAAACAAAACATTTTACCACATTGATTTGCTCCCAAGAGTTTGGAAACCATATGCTTTTGTTGCTGCAAAATAGCCCCAAACCAAGAGCTCTTCTTTGCTCCTGCTAATCTCCTATCTGCCAGACACCATGTAAACCTAGAGAAAAGGTTTTTAAGAACACTTATGGCCCGTGGGCCTGTTTTTGAAGCCAAATAACTACAATTTCCACCTTGGCTATCAGGACACATCTCCAACAAGGTGACTTCTGAAATATTTATTCAGGTTAGTTCTTGTCTTCTTGATGCTTGTCAGATAAAAAGGGATGAGAGAGTTTATTACACCCCTAGAGATTAGTTAAGTGGGGTGCTTGTCTCAATGACGTTTCAATTAAAGATGTGTTGTTTTGAGTACTCACTTGAAGTGTGTTGGACGGTCTATATGAGTTAGATATCATATAAGTTTGGTGCTCTTTATTTAGACTATAGCATCCCATTACTCAATAAGATGCATCCACATCATAGAAGTTTGTATGGAAGTAAAATTGGAGTGTTTCGTGAATGTTCTGTTTATATTGATTTTTATGTAGGGTGTAATCGACAGTTGGGGCAGTGTTGGAAATCTATGGACTGTCCCAGAAAGAAGAGGAGATATAAGTGGTGTAAAACTAGAGGAAGATGGAGGTAAAGAGGGTTGCAGTACTAAGCTAGGGCAAAGAGAGGCAAGTGTTTTGAGGTACAAAGAGAAAAGGCAGAACAGGCTCTTCTCTAAGCGAATTCGATATGAAGTTCGCAAGCTTAATGCAGAGAAACGCCCCCGTATGAAGGTAATTCCTCATCTTTGCGTATTATCATCCTCATGTCTTGAAAACATAGAAATTTTAGTATGAAGTTGTGCATCTGATATTTTTTGGTCACATTGTTCATCCATCCACCCTTGTATTGAAATCATAATCATGACCTAGGCATGGCAATATTCCAAAAATACAGTGAGCTCTTGGGTAACTTTTGATATAGATGATCAAGTCTTTTTTGTGCAAGAAAAGTACATGTAATAAGAAGTTATAAATATAAAATGGGCAAATTCTTGTGTTGTGTTATTAATCTATAAGTCAATATACCACACAGTTAAGAGATGTGGTAACTCTATTAAGTTCCCAATCGCTTCTGGAAGCTAACAAATCTTTCCAAAATTTGCAGGGTCGATTTGTGAAGAGAAACTAGTTAAGGTTAAGAATAAGAAGTGTGAAGATTTTTGACATCGTGTTGCTGCAAAGGAGCGAAGCCCTTCAGATGCCTTCTATCTTGGGTTCGGTCGAGGAATTGAAGGGCTATAATTGCCTGAAAGGCAAGGGATGGAACAAATGGGAGTCCAAATATCACATATGGGAAGTGTGAAAGAAAAAAAGCCAATTTAGAATAACAAAAATAAAGAACCATCCAACTCGGTGCATCATCGGATATTTAGTTAGCAGTTTGATATTATCTTGTGGATCCAGTAGTTAAGTGAGTGATGCAGATTTGTATTGCTGGATGAAACGGGGCAAGAGTATGATCAGATGGAGGAGGAGAGGTTTTGGTTAATAAAGAATCGATAAGGGATTGAAACTTAATATGTTAGTTGTGTTTTAGTTTATCAGCAATGCTTAATCTATCAACAAAAAGATTTAAATGCTTGATCGCTTACTGAACGGTTGTAGTTTGAACAACAAAACTACTGTAGTTGGTACTTGTACTTGTGGTTGATATCTCCTTTGGTGTAAAGGAATCGTGGCGATATGATAAGTCTAATGATTTAGTTAGAAGCTAACAGGCATAAAACGGTCCAAAAATAAATAATGTAACCAATTATGAGTGAAGTGCTCATCCGTGACTATCATTTTTATGATTATGTCGTCAAGTTACCGATGTTAAATTAGTTTGAAAGGTGGGGATGGAGACGGAGGTAAGTAGGAGCTGTGGTAGCCAAGAGAACGCGTAAGCCTACCTCTGCCAAGCCCCAATAGGCTTGCCTGTTTCTCCCAAATTTGTTGGTAATTTGTTTAATCATATCTCAAAATTCAAACCTACCTCTCATTCTAAAAAGGCCCACTTGAATGTACTACCTCAAACCTACCACCCTTTTACGTTCGGCTTCGTAGGACGCACATTTTCGGGACACCAACACAAAAGTTATTCTTTTATTACGTGATATTAGGCCATACCTATTTTATTTATGTCCTGAATTGATAATTTTAGTAATCAGTGATTGACGGCAAGGTAGCATGATAAATAACGAAAAGTAGGTTAAGCATAATCCCGTACAAACCCGAGATGTTAATCTTTAACTATAATTATTATAATCTTTTTTACAATCGAAAAATTCAATGCAACACGTAAGGATATCATATTAATTCTCTCTCAACCCCAACCTCAGTTTCTGCTTCACACGTCGCCACCCTTTCTATTATCCCTAATCGATTACGGCCCCGACTGTCGTCGGCGGAAGCCACTCCCCCTGCTTCCACTTCTCTCCTCTTCCTTCTTCTTCCATTTTTATTTCCTTCAGTTTCAGATCTGTTGGGGAGGATGTCTGATCCCTCTGGCCTCGTACTCGTTTAGAGATGGCCGCCATCCTGCGTGGTCCTTTGTTCGGTCTAGTCGTCAGTGTTGTGTTGCTCGGTGGATGCTGCTCGGGTCCTTGATGGAGATTTCGTCAATTCATATCTTGGGCTTCGCTTCAAGTAGCTCGATGCGGCTGCTGTTGTCCCCGCCGTTGTAATATGGTGTTGTTAGGTTCGGTGTGGAGGTGAAGGTTCCGTCTCGACCTCTACCTCTTAGATCTGTTTGCTCGTGCTTGTGGCTGGGAGCTCGGAGTGCTTGGTTGCTGCTCCGGTCAGGTGTGGTAGTGGAAAAATCCTTGGTTGATTTTGCAAGCTCTTTCTTGTTCGCCGGCTTGTGGTCTATTAGCTCCTCCATCGCCTTGTGGCTCCAAGAAGCTCGTGTCGGACGTATTCCCGACGTTTATGCTCAGATCCGGAGTGGGACGACATTCCTTGGTCATCCCGACCTTAGATAGTCGCGAAATTGGAGCTCTAATGCTTGGCTTCTCTTTTGACTCTCTCGCCGGTGCTGAAATGTTGTTGTCGGTACGATTTCGATCTGGGTTTTAGGACGGGTCTGCCATGGGTTTGGAGTGGGTCGGGGCTGGAGCAGATAGAGGTTGGAGCGGATCGGGTCTACAACGGGCCGATTCTAGAATTGGGTGGGTCAGGAGCTAGGCGGGGCTGGAACGGATCTAGAGTGAGGAGAGTCGAATCTTGGCCCATTTTGTCTGTGGGTCTGGTTCGTTGGGTCTCCTCGGCACGCATAGGCCGCGTGTCTGCTCGTAGAAGCAGTTGGGTTCGTTTTGGTGCTGCTCACCGGTTATTGGGTCGTTGTTTCTCATGTCGTCAAGATGCCTAGCTAATCGAAGAAAGGAGATCCCCGACATCGTTTGTGACTTATGGTGGTTGACTATTGTTCTATTGTTGGCTTTGGTGTCTCTCTGTCTCAGTCCGGAATGGATCGTGCTCGGTATCATTACAGGCTATTTCCTTCGGGTCCTCGTTGTCGGTCGACGAGGGGTTACCGGTTTTGATTTCGGAACGTTCAACACGCATTCCATCTTCGGTTTCTCGGAAGTGTAGACTTACTACTGC
This sequence comes from Erodium maritimum, assembly GCA_963921825.1. Classification (NCBI taxonomy): domain Eukaryota; kingdom Viridiplantae; phylum Streptophyta; class Magnoliopsida; order Geraniales; family Geraniaceae; genus Erodium; species Erodium maritimum. Next base: position 41,736,746 of record OY997592.1, on the reverse strand, counting down.
TAGCTTGGAGTTCGGAGCTCGTACTCGGTAGAAATACCGGTCCTCCCCCTTTTGGGCCTCTTTTCGGTGTTTACCGGAATTATGTTTCGGAGGACTGAGGGTGAGCTTCATTGTCTGCTCTATTTCTTGCGGTTTCGACGAAGGAGTTTCTCGCGGGTCATTGGAGGTGTCTGGCTCTAGCTCAAGTCGTGAGATGCGCTTCTACATCCTATTGGGTATGGATCATTGCTGAGCTATTCTAGCTGCTTCGGGTGCTTCGCCTTCCGGGGGCTTCTTGGACACTGCCTTCCGATCTCTGTTTGGTAATTCCTCTACCACCCTCTCCTTTCATTTGTTTCGATTGGCTTCACTTTTTTTCGACCCGTTGTTTGGTGTTTAAGCTCGCATGTTATAGGTGTTGGTGTTGGCCGCCGACGAGTGTTTAAGGTTGTTCCTTGGTCTGAAGCCTTTTGTCTTATTTGTTTGGATTGGTGTGTCTCGGTGATTTATCACCGATTTTGTATCTGTCGATCATGGTCTAGGACACCGGCGTTTTTAGTACTCTGTTCTTTAGGATTTAATGTTATTATTGATTCAGGGAGTATGATTCAACTTTGATTAGGTCAATAGTGTTTCCTTTGTGCATGTTTGTTTTCTCTCTGCCCTCGTTGGTGGCTTCTCTCGGTGGCTCAGACCGGTTCTTCATTTGTTTTGTCATGGGCTTCATGGTAGGGATATCTGGGTGGCTAGACCTATTTTTTTCAAGCTCGGTGGTTGTCTTCTTTCTGTAGGTTGTTCTCTGTTTGTTGGTGGGGTGTAGGTTTGTTTTTGTATTGGTTTGATCCGTGTAGGATCAGTTGTTGTTTTGTTTTGATCCGTGTAGGGTCGGTTGTTTTTATGGTTTGATCTGGGTAGGATCGGTTGTTTTTCTGGTTGGATATGTGTAGGATCGATTGTTTAGTTTGATCCGTGTGGGATCTTTGGTTTCGGTTGAGGCTGAGAAGTGTTCAGTCCTTCTTTGTTAGTTGTTTTTTGTGGGTGGCTTGTAGCTATGTCTCTATACTCCTCTTTTTCCTCAAAAGGGGTTTCAATTTAAATATGCTTTTTCGATAAAAAATAAAATATCATATTAACTATGACTATTTTAGGTGTGTATTAGACCGCTTTGTCCATCTCGACTCGAGTTCTACTTTTCCTAATTTGCACCTTGGTCTTTCAATGAGATATCTTGAGAGGAAGAGGGGAATACTTCAAATAGCCGAGGGGTTGCAGATGACAAGACCTTGCAAAACAAAGAAAATAGAAAGCGAAAGCGAAAAAATCAATCATAACGACCCGAAATTGGGAGAAAGATTGAGGAGGCCCCTTATGGGAGAACGATAGCAATGGCGTGGCAGAGGTATCAAGCAGTAGTAGGGGATGTAGGTAGTTGGCGATCAGAGGGGAAGAGGAGGGCCGCCGCTGGGGCGGTGGCTAGGGTGCTTTCATACTCTTAGACCGAGAGATAGAGGTTGCGGGTAATCCTCTTTAGTTATAGTTATTTCTTAATATCTCTTATTTTCTTATAACTATTTATATATGTAGGAGTGCAGGGTTGGTTGACTGGAACTTACTCTCCCAAAGTTTAGGATCTCTATAACCAGCACCGACATTTTGATTATACCTTGTTAAAACCTTGGTGATATTATCGACTGAAGAGAAGTTTCCATTGCACTGACCAATTTGTATGAGTTTTTTGAGTTGGGCCTTATCAAGAAGCCTTTGTTTTTATATTTGTTGGGAATTTTTTTGTTCAACATTTTAAGGGTTAAATATGTTTACCTACACTAAAGTATGCATATATTACACATGCACACACTAACCTTTGGAAATTACACATACCTACCCTAACCATTACATTTGGTACATAGGCTTGTGTATGCATCTGTAATTTTAACAGATAGGTTAGTATAGGTATCTATTAAAATCTTGAATATATATAAAGATTAGTGTAGGTATTTGTTTTTTTTCTATAAGCGAAATATTATTAAAAAATCCCGTCTTCCAAGATGGAAAACAAGGATAGAATGATACAATCCTGACGAGGATCAAACAAAGACCTTTCCAAATTAAAGCAAAACACGAGTAAAAGAAAAAAACAAAACAACCTACCACAAAAAAGCACTTGCCATACCTACAATGTCCGAGAGTCACGGCACCAAACAACCGACCCACATCAAGGATCCCGATAAGCTCCCACGCATTTGCTTGGAGACTCGCACTAGAAATTAAACATACATCAGCCACCAAACCACACCAAATTGCTACTACCACTAAACCGCACCCTTCAGACCTCTTAAGGTACGGACCATTCAACAACTTATAGCAACGACAAAAACAACAACCACACTTGGAAGCAAGGCAGCAGTCCGACACTAAAACCCATCTAACCGAGAAACTAAAGCCAAGAAAAAACCTCCACCATTCAACCCGAACTCCCTTCATACTAGTTGTAACAACAAAAGAAAGCGTGAAGAAGTTTTTAACCCTCTCTTTCACTGGAATAAACCTCGGAGTAGTCGTCTCCCTTGTCTTTGAATCAAGGCGTTTGGTCAATTCCAAGTCTAGAGAATCGAATTGTTCACCCACAGAATAGTTTTAAGTGAGAGCTTTCTTACCCACATATTTCACATATTCCTATCTATCTCACCTTAACTCTCTTTCTCGACTTAGAGATCTATCTTTGGTTGCATAAAAGTGTACCACTTTTTCCCTTTCCACTCGATGCCTTTAAGAGTCCCACGTCTACTACTCTCGCTTGTTACTTGAGTCCCACGCCAAGAAGTCAACACTTGTGAGTAAGGGATCGACACCTTGTGATTATAATTATCCTTCTGAGGCTGGTTTGACTCCTTAAACCTAACTATTCCATCCATAGTCGGCATTGGGGGGTGGGGGAATAGACTGATCCTCCAAGCAAAAAACACTTGATTTCGATATAAAACCCTTATCCGAAAAAGCTAGATTTTGAGGTAAACAGCTCAGGGAAGCAGGCTCAACTTCCGGGGAGTGATCGGGGCCCGAGATAGAAGGCAACAAAGAAGCTGAAACAACAGAATTATGGACATCTCGCAAACAATCGTTCAGTTTTAGGCTTAGCTTAGAATCATGAACTAGACCCAAAGTATGGATCAACAAAAAGTAGCAATGCAGTTCATCTGACTTTTCATCCCGAAGCATAAGCATCAACGAGCCCAAGGTATTGCCAATGGTCTCTAACGTTTCTTGACTCCAACCTAACACCGAGACACCTTCTATTCTCACCTAGGAGAAATAACCTGGCTTAATCAGCCAATCTCTTGGAGGAAAAAACTGAAGGAACCATGATGAGCACCAGTTCCATTCCTTTCCCCATAATTTTAGGCATGATGAGTGAACTGGGGAACGGAACCAGAAAATACGATTTACCAGGTCCTTAATAATTAAAAGGGGTTTTGACTTCTTCAAAAATTCTTTTCTTAAGCAATCAACTGTAAAATCAAACGACGCAATACCAGTACTCCCGATGATAGAAAAAAGGGATAGATATTTGGCCTCTATCCCTTGAAGAATAGCAAAACCTCACTGATTTCTTCCCTCAACATTAGAAATCTCCTTAGACACTCACACATGCTCTAATGCCCTTCGACCCAATGGTTTCCTCATTAATTCTAGTCACTTTGTAGTCAAAAACAACTTGTGGCCTTCAAAAACCTCCCCTTTAAATGACTTAATAAAAATCTCCACATCATCATGAAATAACGTTTGGATAAAGCTGAACAATCTCCCTCCTTTATTCGGCCTTGAACTCATATGGACTTTGGAGACCACAACGCTAGTCTCGATCAGGGCTTTTAACCAGACGTGGTTTCCCAAAAGAAGCAAGTTACTAACAAACAGTTTTGGTGTCGACTTTATCTTCACTGCGGTTGCATCCAATAAACTAGGATAAGCCCTATCAGCATGAGATCCTTTCGTCGCCTCCTCCCCCGAGATCGATAAAGCTCTAATTTTCTATTTTATTAGTAGTTGAGCTTCATCCTCAATGAGACAAATCACAAAGGTCAGCCTTGGTATTTTCAGTAAACAACCATCAATCAAGGTTTCATGGTACATGATCCCTGGTTGAGCTCTCCCGAAGTTGGGATCACCATTAACTACGACGGTTGCCTCAACACTCATGCTCTTAGTTTAGCTATTTGTAATTCTTAACGTTAGTGTGTGCAAGTGTAATATGAGTATGCGTTAGTGTAGGTAAACATAATTAAACTATATTTTAAAAATTAAAACATAATTATTTAATTTCAAAATTTATGTTCATACCTACAAATTCAAATGAATGACTTGATAGGGCTTATTGATTTATTAGTTTATGGTACTTTGATGCCTATTGTTACAACTATAAATCAAAGAGTCATTAATACATTAACGAAATTAGTTTACACATCACATAATAAAGAATATAAGAAACAAAAGAAAAAAATAAAATCATTCAACAAAAAATAGATCCAAAACAGTATGAACAAAATAAGAAAATCCATATTTTAATGACATGCCTATTTGGATTAGTCTGATGGTGAAGAGCTCTTCACGTCTTATCTGTCCTTGATACCATAGGTTTGAATCCAGCGGGTATACTTTCTTGGAAGCATATGTGGGTGATGGTTTAAATTAGGCTCAAGTATGATTTCCCTTTATTTCTCTCTGATAAAAAAAATTAATGGCAAACTAAACAGATTCAACACTTATGTAAATGAACAAAATTTACATTCATATCATTTTCAAGTGACTTCAACAATCAAAAATTAATACAAACGAAAGACAAATCAAATAAAAATATATAAACAAGAATCAAGTTTGAAGATGAAAACAAAATCATAAAAATAATCTAACATGCATATCATTACATAAACACCCACAAACTATGGGTGTGTCAAAAACTCCGAAATTCGGGTGAATCCGAACGGATCCGATATGGAAACTAAATGATCCGATCGAAGTTGGAAAAAAAATTTAGTCCAAAATCAAGACATTCAATGATTTGGACATGGATCCAGATCTAGTATTCCAGATCCGGCGGATGCCGGGTAATATCTGGTCCGATAATATTTAATATTTATTCATATTTAAATCCATGATACCTTGAATTTATTAATATTTAAAATGTAATAATTAAATTTAATATGACTTTTATAATTTGAATTTAGTTTAGATTCTAAGTTTATTGTAGTTTGTTAATTTTTATGATTGTATATTTTTATAATATTGTCTTGATGGTTGTAAAGTACATTTTATTATTATTTATATAGAGTAGATTTATGGTGTGTTTTTTCACCATTAATCATGGATAATTGAGATCACTTCATGATCCTAGCTTAATGGTTTTTCACCTAAATGCTTAAAAGAAAATTGTTAGTGTTTTTTCTTGTTTTTATTTTTAATAGAGGAAATTAGTTGAAATGGACATTTTGGGCTAAAAAAGTAGGCCCGTTAAGGTATGGTTAAAGCCCGGAATCTTTCCGATCCGATCCTAATCTAGAAGCCCAAAAATCTGAAATTCTATAGGTAATCTGAACAGTATCTAGCTATGCATAATCAAACATCCCATTAAGGAAAACTCTCAAGATTGTAGTTCCTTCTAGGACACAATTGTCGAACAGTTATGGAAGGAGGGGTGTTTTGACCCAAAATATTTTACCTAGCAAGCAATAAAGAGTCATTGGAATAAACAGGCACCTCGAGTGCGGAGGTACATCACCATTTTGAACAACTCGAAGGACGATGTACGTAGCGGATGGACCGACGAAATGTACAAAGAGGAGGCCAAAGGTATTTACGCAAAAACAACAAAAGGCAACGAGCCAAAGCATTTCAACCTCAATCATTGGATCACGCTTGTGGAAAACGAAGACAAGTTCTTGGCTAAGGAAGGCGCGACCGGGGCTGTATGACGATAATTAGATGAGGCTGGTACTTACAGCTCAACCCCACCCACTTCACTTCCTACCACTGATGAACATGTAACAACTCTCGGTGGTAAGTCCCAACCGGGTATGGTATCCTCCGATCCTTCCGAGGGATGTAGTACCCTAAGTGCCCCTCCCCCCCCCGCCCCGCAAGTACAAGAGCAACCGATGGGCCAGAAGGATGATAAGAGGAAGGGGAAGGGTATTTCTACTCAAACACAAGCCATTGTAGACATGAACAAAGCAAAGTGTGATAAGGCGGACAAATTTATGACGCTAGATGTCAAGTTCGAAAAATACTACACCGAATACAAACGGACACAACAAACTTCAACGAGGAGCAGCTTGTCACTCACGCAAGAATGTTGTCTTTAGTGTATGCATAATGTAAGAAGATCTAGGCTCATATTGACAACCTCCAATAAAATTGTACTATTCTTTTTTTTTTTTGATAATCGAGGGGAAATATCATTATACTTTAAAGATGAAGTACAATGAAAAGCAAGGAAACAAACCAGTATGGTTGTTCCTGCTAAAAACCAAAACAATAAAAGTTCACAAATATTATCTGCAAAGAACAGGTACGAAACTTGCAGATAAAAACTAAAAGGAGAAAGAACATCTGCAAAACTCAGATAAAGCAGTCCAGCGGACCTTTCTGCCAAATACCAAAGGATATGTAAGGTTTAAGAAGACCCCCCGTTCGAAACAAAGAGAAACTGAGCGTCTGCAACCTTAAGAAAACTGCTTCCAACGTCTCCTCCACCGAATTATAAACCAGGCCATTTCTCCTCAACCACAGAATCCAGACAGTGACATAGGTCATTCTGAGCCAAACAAGTCTCCGACCCCTCTTCCACAGTCCAGTCCAGCCCATGAAAGTAGAAGAAAAAGAGAAATCGTGGATACACGTAATACCCCACCAACGATAAACTGAAGACCATAACTCCCATGCAAAAGGACAGTGCAGAAAAATATGATCTACGTCCTCAAAAACTAGCTTGCAGGATTTACATAACATACTAGCAAGAGAGATTCTGCAGCCTCTACTCTCCAAGAAAACCATAGAGGGAATGACATTATTGAGGATCAGCCACAACAGCATAGCATATTTTGGGGGCCATCTCTTAATCCATAAGAATCCAGACCAAGGCGGAGAAGGAGGATGAGAGTCTTCCAGCAGGCCATAAACCGTCTTCGTGATAAAAAGCGAAGCTTTTGACCATACTAGAGTGTCTTCACAATCTGGCCGAAACTGAAAAGATCCCAACGAAGAAAGCAACCTCTGCACTTCCCACTCTTCCCAAACAAAACAAGTTCTGCGAAAGATTAGGGACCACATACCGTCTGAAACGAACTCACTGATCCTGCGATACTTCAAAACCGAAAGGGAGTATAAACGGGGGTACTGGACGGATAAATGGGAGCTCCCAAGCCAAGTGTCCTCCCAAAACCGAACCCGACTTCCCCTTCCCACTTTCCAATGCAAACTCTGAGGTCCAAATAATTGCGAAAAACCAATATCGGAGGCCAAAGATATGATATGGGTAAAAATGGACGAAGAATTCGGCTTATCAACTGCGGTCAAGTCCCAAGAGTCCGAATCCCACCCGTATTTTTCACAGACAAATCGTTTCCAGAAAGAGTCATGTTCGTTTGCAAAACGCCAGAACCACTTTGCCAGAAGACTATTATTTACCTGCTCCAGTCTCCTAATTCCCAAACCTCCCTGTAAGCGGGGTCTGCAAACCTTATTTAGTGAAATTGTTATTTTATTAATTATACAATGTAATATTTGGTTTTTGGTTAATTTATTAAATAAAAGTTCAAGTTTAATTTTATTTTAGTTCAATTTTTTTTAGTCAAAAGGTGTCATTTCGTTTACTTAGGTTATAACTACAATTGAGTGCATTATGAGGAAGTCCTTGATCACGAAAGTGTAGAGTCCCTGAAGGTCTCTTTACAAAAAACTCTGAGACAAAAAATCTGGTACAACTAGTGTTGGAAGTGTCATAAAAGCGTATTGAAAATAAAACTAAACTATGACGAAACCAATAATTGGTGCTCAAGGTGTAGCCTTCATGCTCTATTCGTTTTATTAAACCGAACTTGTGATCATTGATTTCAAGAGGAGGTAGAGCTCTATTCAGGGACCCTCCAAAGGCCAGTCCTTAGAGCACTGAATCCCTTTCATTCCTCAACGCGGGCCTATTTTCCAGCCTTGTCCTGATCGTCCTAAGGTTCCCCAATGGACCCTCTCTTTACTCCCCCCGACTCCTGCTCCAACACCAGACCTAGTTCTTGCTCCAAGTCCAGCTCTATCTATGTGCCCAAGTAGGTTCTGGGCGTCGTATTTCCCGATATCCGAAGGCCAACCGATTACCAAGTTTTTCCAACCAGGATCGGCCGAACGGGTCGCACCGTTAGGTGAAGTAGCCGAGGATACTATCGGGCCCATGTCTCGAGACAAGGGGCCTTAGGTGTAGAAGTCAAGGATATCGATTTGCAAGACGCCTGATCATCCCAATCTATTGCATATGTCGTGGTTTGGCGGTCCTTTAGGGATTCCAGCATCGAGGAGTCGAACCGGGGAATACCCACCACCTCCAGGTCACACTCGGTCACCATGTGACCTATCGTATCACAATTATAACAAAACGAATGTAGTTTTGTATAAGTAAGAGTGAGACAAATTGGGTCGGGAAATTCTCAAAAGCGAAGTAGGAACTGTCTGCGGTGGAGGCGCTTCACAAGATGCCGGAAACAAACCTTTACTGATCCTTCCCAGCATGTACCCCATTGATCGCACGGGACATGAACACAAAGCCCCAACGTCGCACCACTTGTTTCTCCCGTGGTTTTGGTGCAGACCAAAGGATGGAGGCCACATGCATGTACCCATAATTGGATCCTATTCAGGGTGGGGGGGTTCTCTAGCCATCGGGTCCAGGTCACCCAGCAATAGTGGTCTCCCATCGAATCACCACAGTTCGTTATCTCGAACCCATGCCCGGGATTTCTCCGTCTCGAAGTAAAACCCAAAGATACCCAGTCCGATGTCCTTGATCACTAGTCACTCAACTGATTTTCCCATGCCTTGGTGATGATCCGAAGGAGAACCTCCTTTTCGGGGCGGGTTGGACGTCCATAATTTACCCATCATGGCAAATTGTTGCCTAGCTAGAATAGATGGGCTCACTGGAGTATACGTACCATTACCTCGATCTCCCCCTCTTCCTCTAAAGAGCAAGCCGAGAGGCCATCTTGAAGGTTGAGCCGGCTTCCTTGGGTTTGAAAATTCTACGGCGGTGGACCATCCCTGATGGTAGCGTGAGCAGTGCCGGGATCACGGGGACATAAGGGGCGTTGGGAACCCCGACCCCCTCACAAAGAACAACTTCCTCGAGAAGAAGGAGATCTCGACAATTACGAGAGAGAGAATCAATTTAATTTAATACTTATTGTTTTAAATCGAAATTTAATAAATTTAATAAAATATTAATTAATTATCCAGTCAATTAACCAATCAATTTTCATACATGAATGTCATACGATAGAACACAACTTAATGTAAAAAATTTACATCACAATTCAATATTGTCACCATATGGTTTTTTTAACGGGTAATTTTCACCTCAATACCCTAACTATTGTTTTTTTTCACCTCAATACCCTAACTATTTTTAGTGGCACCTCAATGCCCTAGAATCCATTTTTTTCAATTTAATACCTGCCATTAATTTTCCATCCGTTTTGGATGGAAAATGGTCATGTGCGAAGCACATGACCCTTTTTTTTCTTCTAAAACTGACGTTATTGACCTTTATTATTTTAAAACCCTAAAACCTTTATTAATTTGATTCTCAACCGCCGCTTCCCATTTGCTCTCTCTGCTCTCATCGCATCTTCTTCCTCGCAACACACCCTCAGTCTTGTTTCACCAACCACACCCTCAACCACATCTACGGGCTGTCCCTCACCGACCTCAGGCTCTTCACGGTCTACGGGCCTTGGGGCAGACCCGACATGACCTACTTCTTCTTCACCAAGGACATCCTTCACGGAAATACCATTGACATCTACCGGACGCAGGACGACAAGGAGGTGGCGCATGACTTCACCTACATCGACGACGTGGTGAAGGGCTGCATCAGCGCACTGGACACGGCGTAGAAGAGCACCGGGACGGGGGGGAGAAGAAGAGCACCGAGAGGTGGACTATGGACGTCACGGGTCTCGCCGTAGACGAAGGAGGGATTCTTTTTTTTTACAGATCTGAAGCTCCATGCCGAAGTGAAGCTTCACATCGCTGGAAAAGGACTAGTTTTGAGGGATTTAGGGCATTTTGGGGTTTGGGGGAAGTTTGATTTGGGGCATGTTCAGAAATAATTTGAAAGTATTAAGTTGAAATTGATTCTCCTATTCTTCAGCAAGTTTGAATGTTCTCCTAATTTCTGTTCTTCTGAAATTGTCCAAGAATTTCTCTATTTTTGCTGTTGAAAATGGAGTATTTTGATGAATTTGGGTATTGTGTATTGGATGATATTTGGCCATGGAAAATGGAGATGAGGATGATGGCGGTTAGTACTGTGAATTGGATGATATTTGGCCATGGAAATTGAAGATGGTAAATTGAAGAAGGGTAGTGAGTTGAAAAAAAAAATAGGTAGTGTTCTAAGGTTGAAGAAGGGGATGTGACAAAAGGCTCATGCTTTCTTTCGAACCCTAGGGGCTGCTTTGCGCAGCCTCCTCCCCCTTCCCCCCTTCTTCTCCACCGTTGAAGCCTATACCTTAAATTATTCAAAAGCTCTCCACAAAACCTCGTTGAGGTTACTCTTCTAACCTTTCTAAGGTTCCACTGCCGCCGCCGCCAGCCTCCTCCATGGCAATTCCATGCCTCCACCATCGAAGCCCCGGCTTCAAGGTTCTCCACTACCTCCAGGTGAGATCATGTCTACCCGACTTAGGGTCCGCCGCTGCCGTCATTGCCGTCCATTGCCGCCCACCAGCCGATCTCTCACCCCGCGTCCTGATTCTTGGACGTCTCGCAGCCACCGTGGCCCTCCTGCCACTCTCCGGGTTACGGGCTCCATGCGTCGTGCCACCTATCGCCGACATGGGTCCGTTCCCCCGACGGATCTGGGATTCGGGAGGAAGGACGATAAGACGGGGTCTGCCTCCACGACACCCGAAGTCGGGACCCTCGATCTCGAACAAACCACTGCGGATCGAATCGATGCTCTCGCCTTCTGCACTACTTTGAAAGAGCAGGGCGAATCAAGACGAAGAATTGACGATACCAGATCGCTCCAATGGCACGGGGCCTAGAAGACCTGGCATCACAATTTTGGTAGTCTGCTCTTTCGATCGTGTGCTAATTTCTTTTCCTGTTTTAGGTCGAATAAGTTATTGGTTATTCACTGTGCTAGGTCGATTAACCGTTTGGGACTGTGCTAGGTCGAATAAGCTTAGGACTTTGGTTTATTATTTCCTTGTAACGTATGTTGAAACGACGGTAGGGAGTTGTCTTGAGTTGTTGCGCACGAGTTCATGTGGGCTAAAATTATGGGTCTATGAGCGCGGGCTAGCTACGGTCGGCCCGGACAAATATCTGGAACCCGAGGCTGTCAGGCCTCATTCTGTATGATTGCCTTTTGGCATTAATGAAATCTCCGGTTACCCGTTTAAAAAAAAGGTTGAAGAAGGGTAGCAAATTGAAAAAAATAAATAAAACGAATTTTAATAAGATCTTAAAATTAAAACTGATTTTGAATAACTAAAACTGATTTTTAATAATTAAAATTGATTTTGTAATAATTAAAATCTGAATTTTTAAAAATAAATATGATTTTTAAATAAAAACTGATTTTCTTAAGTAAATTCTGATTTGTTTAAAATAAAAAATGATTTAAAAAATAAAATCTGATTTTTAAAATAAAACATTAATTTTTTAATATAAAAAAAACAGATTTTTTAAAATAAAATCTAATTTTATAAAATAAATAAAAGAAAATAATTTTTGAAACTCTATGGCATGGGTTTGAAAATTTGTATGTTAGTGAGGGATATTATGGACTTTTTAAGTGTTTGGATGGAAAAATAGATGGAAAATAGACTAAAACTAACGGTGAGTACTAAAGTGACACAAATTACCATTCTAGGGTATTGAGATGCCACTAGAAATAGTCAGGTCAGGGTATTGAGGTGAAGAAAAACAATAACCAGAGTATTAACATGAAAATTACCTTTTTTTTTTTATCATGATCTCCAAGTAAGTCCTTTTGCAAAAATAGGAGGAGAAAAAGGAGTACAACAAACCTTCCAAAGTAAGAGTATGCCTAGGTAACCAACCACCATTCTCGTAAATAACGCTACCAACCACCTATATATAAAATACACAATAAGTGCAAGATGAATTATTGCCCAGACACGTGATTCTTTAACTGCTTCCTCTACCTGCTCCGCACGCACGCCACCAAACACCCCAATTTGAAACTGACTCGCTTCCTTGTGTATATAAGTTCAGTGTCACTCTTCCTTGAAGCTAAAAGGTTGAATTATGGCGACCCTCCCTCTCCTTGTGTGGTCCTTGCCTCCTCTGGCTCTCTTCCTCTACTTCCTGCTCACCGGCCGGCGAGGCAGGCTCCCGCCGGGGCCCAGGGCGTGGCCGGTGGTGGGGAACCTCCCGCACATGGGGGCGATGCCGCACCAGAACCTGGCCGCCATGGCGCGCACCTACGGGCCTCTGGTGTACCTCCGGCTGGGGTACGTGGACGTGGTGGTGGCCATGTCGGCGTCGGTGGCGGCGCAGTTCTTGAAGACCCACGACGCCAACTTCTCGAGCCGGCCGCCCAACGCCGGAGCCAAGCATATTGCTTACAACTATCAGGATCTCGTCTTCGCCCCCTACGGCCCACGCTGGCGCTTGTTCCGGAAGATCACCGCCCTCCATCTCTTCTCCGCCAAGGCCCTTGATGACTTCACTCATGTCCGCCAGGTCTCCTTTTCAACCATACCACTTGTATTTATTGCAATCTATACTACTTTCTTACGACAGTGACTTCAACTGTCCCTCTCACATAACAAAATATCACTAGCTCTAAACATTAAACAATAATTTCTATTTTTTTTAACTTCTAACGCCACTTTTGATATTTTCATCCTATTAAAACGTGAGTGTTCTCCTAATAATTAGGAGAGAATATATATACTTGAAAGAACACAATAAATAACACAAATAAACACAAAAACGAACATAAGAAATATAGGGCATACGATGTAATTAGTTCTTTTCAAATCCGTAACTTTTGTAGTGGGGCGTTCCGGTATCGCTCGTCCATCGTCTTGAGTCGCTGGGATCACCTGAGATGTCCCTCCCTGTGATGAGACTTGGTTTAAGTGTGATAAGGACATCGGAGTATGCTCCGGATGTGATTTCACCGATACTTCTCGCAGAAGAAGATCGCTTTAGCTTCCGTAGATCATCTTTGGATCGACCCACAAGGGTCTGTCCAGGCTCGAGGTGCCCGACTTTGGGTTCCGTGGAGACAAACACCATCCTATCGCCCCTCTCCCAGATCCTAAATCCACCGTCTGTATTGTTCCGAAATTTGTACTTGATATTCATCGAAAAAGAGGGGAGCATCTGAAGGCCTCTTCGGTTGAGAGGATGATGGCTCGAAAAAAGTGGATCAACGGAAATGTCAATGAGGACAACCATGATGGTTAATAGTGGATGACAACAACGTAAGAAGAAAGAGGACAAAACCATGGTGATTAGGGTTTTTTCCCCTCTTGGAAAGTTTTTCACGTTTAAGACTATAATTTTCTGAGAATATATATACTTGAAAGAACGGTTCACAAGAAATCCAACTTTGTAGTGTTTTTTTTAATTGTAATATTATTCACTACTTGGCTACCCTTGGTTTCGACTATTGTAATATTATCTGGAAATTAGTAGCATTATGAATGGATAAGACAGCCCATGTCTGCGCTTGTAACTTACTCATAATCTTAAGCCTAACTTATTAAATAGAGAGAATTATTATTAGTTTTGAATAAAAAAATAGAGAGAATTATTGTTGCTTCGTGTCTGGTCAACATAATTACATAGAAAAAAAAGATACAGGTCTAACCAAATGAGAAATGTAAATTCATTTTACACATCCATTTTGTTTTGAAGAATAATATTTCAATCCCTTAAAAATAGAGAAGTATATCACTCAGTGCAAAGGGACGATTTTATTTTATTGGTAATGTTGTAAAATGAGTAATAACATCGATTATGCAGGAAGAGGTTAGGACACTGACAAGCGCGTTGGCGCGTTCCAATGGGGGAGCTGTAAATTTGGGACAGTTGTTGAACATCTGCGCGACCAATGCGTTGGGGCGCGTGATGATGGGTAAGAAGGTATTCAGGGACGGGACAGATACCGTGGATCCAAAGGCCGATGAGTTCAAAGCAATGGTGGTGGAGGTGATGGCGTTGGCCGGCGTTTTCAACCTCGGCGACTTCGTCCCGGCTCTCGACTGCCTCGACTTGCAGGGAGTCGCCACCAAGATGAAGAAACTTCACAAGCGATTCGACGCCTTCTTATCCGCAATCCTTGACGAGCACAAGACCAACCAACAAACCACCTCCTGCTTGCTCTCCACCTTGATCTCCTTCAAGGACGACGCCGGCGCCTACCTCTCCGACACCGAAATCAAAGCTCTACTGTTAAACATGTTCACCGCCGGGACCGACACGACCTCCAGCACCGTGGAATGGGGCATCGCGGAGCTCATCCGGCAGCCCAAGATTTTGGCCAGAGCGCAACGAGAATTAGACGACGTCGTCGGGAGAGACCGCCTCGTGACGGAATCGGACCTCAGTAAGCTGACCTACCTCCAAGCCGTCGTCAAGGAGACGTTTCGCCTCCACTCCTCCACTCCCCTCTCTCTCCCGCGGATCGCCTCGGAAAGCTGCCAGGTCAACGGCTACCACGTTCCCAAAGGGTCAACCCTTCTGGTCAACGTGTGGGCCATTGCTCGGGACCCGGAGGTTTGGGAGGACCCGCTGGCTTTCCGACCAGAGAGGTTCCTTCCCGGCGGGGAGAAGCACGGGGTTGACGTCAAGGGCAATGACTTTGAGCTGATACCGTTCGGGGCGGGGCGGAGGATATGCGCGGGGATGAGCTTGGGGCTGCGTATGGTTCAGCTGCTGACGGCCACTCTGGTTCAGGCCTTTGACTGGGAACTTCCACAGGGGGCCGTAGCCGAGGAACTGAACATGGATGAAGCTTATGGCCTCACCTTGCAGAGAGCTTCGCCCTTGCTGGTGCATCCACACCCAAGGCTACCTCAAACAATCTACCACCAATTATCCACCTGAATCCCAAGGCTACCTCAGACTCCCTACCACCAATTATCTACCTGAATTTCATATCACTTGTAATTCTTAACTTGCTACTTCGCATGTTATACCATTATCCCTCTTTTTGAAAATGATTGTATCCGTTTGTACGAAAATGAGTTTTTATTTTTATTTCTTTAATACAAATGCAGTTGCAAAAACATACATTAGTGCACGGTTAACAATTTGTGTTTTTGCTTGTACATGTTTTTTTTTCTTCAAAACATATTCAATATGCTACTTAATAGATAGATCTTGAAAAAAGAAAGTTTTTGGCGCAAGAAAAAATTAAATCGGAGTTGAAACGAAGCGGGAAAGATCAAAATAGGAAACTTGGGGGAAAATAAAAATCAGCCATGCGATTTGCGATTCCAAGGCTGGAATTGGTTCGTATTTCGCAAAAAATTGACCAACTCGTATATATATATATATATATATATATATATATATATGATAGCTATCAGGTACAAACTTTATAATTTCGTCAGAACGTAGAACTTTCAATCTGGACCCTTGTATCGTAGAATTAAAGGCCCAAATTTAATGCATATCTTTTTAATTAATGCATATCTTGTAATTGATTTCGTGATCAATCACCCCCAGCCCCCCTGAATTTCGGTGGCCATCCAATTTGGGTCATCAATGGTCTAGATTAGTTCTACGTTTTGACCCGAAAATGGATTTGTACTTGATAGTCCCTCTATATATATATATATATATATAGAGTTGGTATCAGGTACAAACCACCCTTTATTGTGCAATGTCACGACCCGATTTCAGCGAACCGAACTCGGGACGCGAACATTTTAAAACAATAAAACAAAGAACCCTGTTTTGGATAAACACTTTAAAATCTCCACTTAATTAATCAAAATAATATTTACAACTTAAAAACACGTCCCAACACGTGGACAAAAGTATAAGGTATCCGTCACTAGACTCAAAAGACTGAACCCGGACTCTGCTCCTAGCTCCACAAGCTTCGAGAGCTCACCTAGTCTGTCCCACGAACAGTACCTGTAGGAAAAGCAGCTAGGGGTGAGCGTTCGCTCACCACCACGGATAACAGACTGACTACGACATAATTAGCAGACAAAGCAGGTAACACCAACAACGACTCAACACCGGGGAACACCATCCCCAACCCAAGTACTCTGACTGAACATACACCCGCTATTGCCTTCCCTGACCAACTCGACACCCTGACACGTAAAGTAGACCCGACACAACCATTGACGACCTCTTCCAGGGACTCAAAAGAAAGTTACGCAACACCAAACAGCATCACAAGGGATCACACACCAAACAAGATCACAAAGGATCGCACACCAAACAAGATCACAAAGGATCGCAAACCAGCTGCCAAGAATGCTCACGCCCTCCCGGGACTCTAACCCGGTCAGGCCAACCCAAGAATGTTAGTCTTAGTGCTCATAGTTCAATCCTAAATGTCCAAATGTATATATCATCGTTAGCAATAAAATTAAAGCGGCTTTATATTACTTATGTGTTGGAGTAATATATCGATGTGTGCTCTGATCTATGCCCACCATGCGAATAGAACCATAGATCGAGATAGATCACACTCGATGGGTCCCTAGTCAACAAAGCTTCACTAGAAGCGACTAGTATGAAAGATGGCTCTTTATGGCTTACGTTCTGTTAGTCATTGGAATGGGATTCCGGAGTCTGATCATAGATATCATGTGGGACATGATATTGGACGACCCGCCCTGAATATGTGCCCTAGATTAAGTCATGAACATATTCAGTGTCGTAGCTTGTCATGTATCCTTAGACCAAGGAGTCTTTGTGATCGCTATGTAGTCAACAACTGAGTTTGACCTGAGCCTAACGTTGTCCGTAACAGGGCTTCCATAACGGCCAGGATTGGCTTGGGGACGGGCTACATGAGTGACACGAAAGGCGGCTAAGGGATTTATCCCTCATACTGAGGTATGGGAAAGATATCGGTTCTCGGCCGCTTGATCGAGAGTGACTGAAAGAATAGCATGGCCATGCACATGATACTAGGTATCATATCTTCAGTCATCTCACATATCAAGGAACGGTGATTGAGAATAATAAGGATGACGGCTCTATGCCTTATCTCAATCAGGATATCGGAGATAAAAGGATAATGACAGGGATGACGGAAAGGTTAGAATCGACAGGGTCGATTCGTTATGCAGTGTCAGGCAATACTAAAGTCTCGTTAGTTGCCACTTAAATAGGATCAAGTAAAATGGGATTTTACGTTGATCTATTGACATGCATAAACCTAAGGGTCACACCGGAGGATGAAACTCATTGACACATTTATGGAGAATGGCCAAAAGGGAGTTGTCTCGGGACATGACCAAAACTGGGTTTTGGGTCATGTGCCCGTACGTGAATAGGACTTTACGGATCGAGACAAGGCTTGGAGTCTTGGGATTGATCGCGTCGGATAATGTTAGACATTTCCGGTATGGAAGGCTTGGAGGCGATGAGCGAATCACGGGACCTCGTTAGAAATGGCCACGGGCCATGTTCCAAGAGGCCCATGAAAGGCTCATGCAACCAAGGCCCATGGAACTAATTAATCAAGTCTTGATTAATTAGTACTAAGTAAGCAAGACAAGGATTAAGGTGTTGGTGATTCACCACCTAACCCAATCTTGTCTTGCCATACTTTGTCCTTTTACACCTTACTTGACACCATACTTGTCCCATGCCTTTAGTTGGACAAGTATGAGTTTTGTTATGTTTAAGTCATCTTTTTTCAACATAACAAACACAAGACAAGAATAGGAAACACATTTTCTCTCCCTCTTCCATGGCCATTTCGGGTTTGGCTAGTTTCCACCTCCATTTTTGTGTTCTTGAGTCCTCAAAGAGAAGAACTACGTGGCTTTGATTCCCATGTGGATACGTAGGCGTCTTGGAGACTCAAGCTAATCATTCGTTAACCGGTGTTCTTGTTTTGGTAAGAGATAGTGCTGAATTTTTCTCTTGTGAATCCATTCTTTGTTAGTTGTTTCATGGTTTTAATCGTCTCTTGGTTTTTATTGATTTTCCGCTGCGAGTTGGTTCATCTCCAACCTTACCTCGAGACCCAACAGCTGCCAAGAATGCTCAAACCAGCTTGCACTTACCGAGACTCTAACTCGTAAGGATCGCAAACCAGCTGCCAAGAATGCTCACGCCCTCCCGGGACTCTAACCCGGTCAGGCCAACCCAAGAATGCTGCAACTTACCGAGACTCTAACTCGTAAGGCAGCCGGAAAATGCTTGCACTTACCGAGACTCTAACTCGTAAGCCAGCCAAAGAATGCGTGCAACTTACCGGGACTCTAACCCGTAAGCCAGCCAAAGTATGCTCACAAACCCAAACCACACACGCGCGGCCAGGACCCCTTTATTGGCGGGCGGGCCCCTACCCCGTCTGAACATGCAGACGCGTGTGCTCGTGGACCCCCGTTTCATGAAGCGGGCCCCCAACCTCAGGTAACCACAAACACAATCACAATCACAATCACAATCACAAGCAAGTTCAACAACCAGTAACAACACAGGTTCAGCACTCACAGCCACTCATGGCCACCAAGACACTAACAGTAAAACTCGGACTCAACAGCCCCACAGGCACTCACGGCCTCCCAAGACACACCAACCGTAAGACATGGACTCAACAGCCCCACAGGCACTCACGACCTCCCAAGACACACCATAAAACACGCTTGCAACTTACCGAGACTCTAACTCATAAGCCAGCTAAAGAAGGCTTACAACCCCCTCGAGACTCTAACTCGGTCAGGCCAGCCAAAGACACCAACCTTGGTACACGACTCTCAAGGCCAACCAAAACACCAAAGGTAAAGACACGGGTTCAACAACCCCACGGGCACTCATGGCCACCCAAAACTCAACAATAAAACACGCTTGCAACTTACCGAGACTCTAACTCGTAAGCCAGCTAAAACACCAACAGTAAAGTACGGGCTCTCATGGCCACCCAAACACGAATAATAACACAGGCTCTCATGGCCACCCAAAACTCAACAATAATAATACACGGGCTCTCAAGGCCACCCAAGATGCCAAAATAAACAATCAACCTCCGGCTTAACCCAAGCCTCCAACAGTCCTAATATCAATAGTTTCACAATCAACCTCCGGGCATGGTCATATGCCTCAAGTACTCCTAATATCGATAAGTTCACAATCAACCTCCGGGCATGGTTATATGCCTCCAGTAAAACAATTATCGCTAAGTTCTCTGTTCCTACGACACTACTAAGTGTCACATGCTTTTCTAATATTTAAATAAACCTATTCAACCCACGACACCCCGGTGTCACATGCAATTCTACTATTAACTTTCCCTAGTCAGGGCCGAGATTCGGCTACTTTTTCCTACCTCGTATAATACTCCAAAAGCGCTCCATTAAACCTCGATGTAAACCCAGTCACTCGCCGAGCTTCCCTTTGCCTCGGTCCGCAGCACGATCTAAAAGAACACAATTTTAAAGCACTTTTAAACTATTACGAAAAACCCGAAAATCAATAACCTTAACGCCCAAACGTAACCCCGATAAAGTCGATCACTCCCAAACTTCCCAATTACTCGACATTGTCGATAAAGGACCCTTAAAGGCCCGATTCGCCCGACATGGCGAATCTGCCCGGTTTTCAATAATTGCCTTCCGGGGCTCCAAAAGCCCCCGTTTTCGTTTCTACGGTCTTAAAATATTTCAAGGAACCCAACGCCCTTGACGAAATCGAATTCCGACTTCCGAGTCAATTAATTAATGTTTAAAGTTTCTAAAACCCGTTAATTACAACTTCTCCAATTTAATTCCAAATTTCGATTCGATTAAGGGTAAATGGTCCTGGGAACGTTTTAAACCACCCGAACGATAAAACCCGAGCAACCGAGCACGTGGGCCCACCCAACCTCCTTGGCCGAGAGCCCTAGGGTTTGAGGGGGGGCTCGGCCACCATGTGGTGGCTGCTGCCAGCTCCGGCCAGCCACCTCATGGCCGGCCGGCCACCACCCACGGTGGCTGGATATCCTCCCGAGCCTCTGGTCACCGGAAAACGTGCCATTAAACCCCCAAACACCTCTAAAACGTCTCCAACACCTCCACAACCTCCACACAACGCTAAGTCATTAGTTTTAACAAAACCCTAGCTTTCCAAAATAATCAAAACGAGAATCGGTTTGGGTATTACCGTAGAGGAGGATGAGGGGAACGGGATTGCTCTTTGCTTTAAGACGATCCAAGGGCTTGATTCTCCTCCAAACCCTAACCCTTTCTTCTTCTTCTTCTTAATTAAACTAATAACAAAACCCACTTTTCTCTCTTTTAACCCCTTATGTTCGGCCACACCTCCCATCCACTCATTTTCCCCCAAAACTAACACCACCACTAATTGGACAAGTGGCAAGGTGGGTCCCACACCTTTTTGGAAAATATCTAGTTGATATTTTCCAATCAGTTTCGCGAAAAACGGACGTTTCGGGCCCCCCACGGGCACTTCTCCCAAGAAATTACGAAACTTGGCGGGCTACAAGGAAACGGCTCAACTAAGACCGATGCGACGACGGCTAAGCTTTTTGGATCCAAAACGGTCCTCGAATGGACCAAAACGTCGCTCGGTTGACTTTTCCAGCGAAAAGTCAACATTTCCCAAATTGATCAGAAAGTTGCCCTGAGTTTCCCGGAACTCACTTTGGTCAAAAACGGGGTCAACTTAAGTCCGGTATGACACTCTGGGTCATTTAGGTTCAATTAAGTGTCCGTCTAAATTTTTTTTAATTTTTCCTGTTTTTCGCAGGTTTGATGGCGTTGACCGGGAGTGGTTATTACATGCAAACTACGAACCAATCTGAGCCATAGGATCCGCCCAAAGTGATGTCAGCAGAGTGCACCAGATGCTGACACGTGGGCAATAAATATATCAAAACACCGCGCCTTATTGTGCAAACTACGAACTCACCAGGTGCTGACACGTGGGCGCGCGCGCTGCTGGTGCGCGCGCGCACATTGCTAATAATTTGGGCGCACAGTGCTGATAGTTTGGCATTGTGCTAAACTATCAACACTGTGCGCCCAAACTATTAGCACTGTGCGCGCGCGTTCTGCTGACGTCACTTTGACCGCATCCTGTGGCTTAGATTGGTTCGTAGTTTGCACAATAAGGATGGTTTTTACTGGATAGCTACCATATATATATATATATATATATATATAGGGGTACAATCCGTTGTAAATGAAGCTTATGTTGTAAAATGTAAATAGATTGTAATCATTAGATTAGATTAGATTGAAAGATGAGATTAAGATAGTCATTAATGGTATAACTGTAAATATAAGGAATTTTAAATCTATTAAGGACATTTTATATGGAATGGGTAAATTTGATTTTATTACTGTATTTGATTTTTTTTACGGTTAAAATATCTGATTTTTTTAATAAATTCGAAAATATCATTTTTTTAATATTTTATTTTTGGCATATTTAAAAAAAAAATCAGCTTTTTTTCATTAATTTTATTGTTAATACTAATATTAAAGAACTTTCTGGCTACTGTTACATAATTTATAGCTAATATTACAATAATTTATATTTAATATTACAGTAGTTTGTAGTTAATATTACAATAATTTATTAAAGTAATTTGTAGTTAATATTACAATAATTTATAGGTGATATTACAGTAATTTGTAATCAATTATATTCAATATTATAGTAATTTGTAAATAATGTTACAAAACTTTATAGTCAATATTACAGTAATTTGTAAGTACTGTTATAACATAATCCGAAACAATGTTACAGAAGAATCCAAACGACAGTACAAAATATATTACAGATTAATTCTAACAGGGTTATAGAATAATCTGAACGACATTACAGTTTAATCCGAACGATGTTACAAAAGAATCCAAACGATGTTACAAAAGAATCAAAATGATGTTACAAAAGAATCAAAACGATGTTATAGAAGAATCCAAACGATGTTACAGAAGAATCCAAATGATATTACAGATCCAATCTAATCACCGAATAATACAAACAATATTACAGAATGATCTAAATTATATTATAGTTAAATACAAACTATATTACAGATCCAATGTGACAAACCCCCAAGAAATGACCAAACATGTCCACAATAAGTAAACTATGTCATGTATTGTCCATGCAACCCAAAGTCTAATTTAACGTGATCATATAATACAATGAAATGGCAAGTACATGAACAAGGGTACAACATAAACTAGGGGAGAAAATCGACAGAAGACACGTATCATATCAAATATAATATTATAGTATTTATCATATCAAATATAATATTACAATATTTATCAAACATTATTAAGGTATTTATCAAATATAATGTTACAGTATTTATCAAACATTGTTACAATTTTTAGAACATAATATTATAGTCTTTACCGATCATTGTTACAGTTTTTACGAACGTGTAAGATGTTCCAAAACATGCATTGTTCAATTTTAAAGTTGTAAAATCTGATTTAAGAACACAAACAAAATCAAAAATCGTCTTAATTTTTGTTTCCACATTAGATTCACAAACCCCCAAGAAATTACCAAACCCGTTCATAAAATTTCACAACCTCCCTCACAAAATGAATCTTAATTCAATTTCAAGGAAATTTTAACAAGTACATGAATATACAAAGGGGAGAGCTGTAGCCTCAATGCAAACTAATCATTTCCATATTTACATCATATCCTCGGATTAATATAACACTGCTTCTTGGATGAGCGGTAGCCACACACTAGGAAGCTCCACTTCATTTATTACAAAGATGGTGACAATTAAATATCTTAGACAAATCTGAAGAAAAAAGAAAAGATAACTTGCTTTTCACCCACATAGATATTAATAGAAAATTGACTAATACATGGAACAATAATAAAGTATACCTATCGAGTTAAACCAATTATTAATCAAAGTCTACTTATCTGGTTAGCAAAATAAATATATATTGTGATGAATTTTCTTTACCAGAGATGACGAGGTCGGAGGTAGTATAGATTTGAGATGTCGAGGCCGAAGGCGGTCGAACCAGAGGCCGTCGTAATGATTGATGAAAAAGATGCGATCCTCGTGTTTGTGGGTTGCTGGATCGTGACGGCTCTGAACCTCTCACCGGAGTCCTAAAGTAGATCGCATGTGCCATAACAGATCATGGCGCCTGAACCTCTCACCTGGTGTTGATTCAAGGTAGCGAGGCACAAGAACAGAGGATAGAATGGTGCCATAGTGGTGGGCTGCGTGATAAGAGGGAAAAAGAGATGTGATTTCGAGGGTTAGGTAAAAACTGACACAAAAATTACACAAATGGTCTTTTTGGTGTATAAATTGTCTAAAATAAAATTTAAATTCGTATAATTTACAAAAAGTGCCATCAAAACTGCTGAAAAATCTGGGCCTTCAGTTTTTCTAATCATATGGATAAAATTTATTTACATTTTACATTATAAACATCCATTTACAATGGATTGTGTACCTATATATATATATATAAGAGCAATCAGGTGCGAACCATGAGTTACGGTGCGAACATACGAACTCAACCAGATTACGTCATGTGTCGCGCTCAGAAAATGCCCCCCTTTTTTTTATAATCAAGTTTATTAATTCGATTTTTCCCGTTTCGTTTCAACTCCGATTTCATTTTTTCTTGCGCCAATATTCTTATTTTTTCAAGAGCTTTCTAACAAGTAGTGGATTGCATATATTTTGATGTGTTTTTGAATAAGTGTGTGGATGTGTGAATATGAGTGCGAAAAATGTGATGTGTTTTGCAAATTTAGTGTATATGGTTTGCGGATTTAGTGTATATGGTTTGCGAATTTAGTGTGTTTTGCAAATTTAGTGTATATGGTTTGCGGATTTAGTGTATATGGTTTGCGGATTTAGTGTATATGTTTTGCGAATTTAGTGTATATGGTTTGCGGATTTAGTGTAATTTTCACACTAAATTTGTTTGCTTTATATATTGTATACAGTTAAGTATTTCTTTGGGTGACAAGGGTTCAATTATTATCAACCATGGAGAATGTAAGTGAATTGATGCATACCCACATAATGTATTACATATTCAGAATTTGGTTCTTCCATGAATGATGAAGAGCTTCTTCACTTTTCAATTTCTGGTACTTGATAATTGAGTAAGTTATCTCTCAATTTTGATTACTGTTTGCACAAGAAAGTTTATTAATAAGTTTCAGTGTTTGCATTAAGAAATTATGTTTGGTTCTATTTTAATTTCATGCAATATGTATATTGGTTATTAGTTGATATATTAATTACACAGTAACAATGCCATGGGCCTATTCCATTGCAATTCAACAATATGTCTTCAGAAATAAACGTGAAGATCTAATAGTAGTCAACTAAAGATAAATTCGCAAACCATATACACTAAATTCGCAAACCATATACATTAAATTCGCAAACCATCTACACTAAATCCGCAAACCATATACACTAAATCCGCAAACCATATACACTAAATTTGCAAAACACACTAAATTCGCAAACCATATACACTAAATCCGCAAACCATATACACTAAATCTGCAAACCATATACACTAAATCCGCAAACCATATACACTAAATCTGCAAAACACATCACACTTTTTCGCACTCATATTCACACATCCACACACGTATTCAAAATCACATCAAAATATATGCAATCCACTACTTGTTAGAAAGCTCTTGAAAAAAATAAGAATATTGGTGCAAAAAAAATTAAATCGGAGTTGAAACGAAGCGGGAAAAATTAAATTAATAAACTTGGTGGGGAAAAAAAAGATGAGCATTTCTAAGCGCGACACGTGTCATGTTGTTGTTGAGTTCGCATGTTCGCATTTTAAGAGGGGTTCGCACCTGATTGCTTCCTTATATATATATATAGGATTGGTATCAAGTACAAACCACCCTTTATTGTGAAAACTACGAACTAATCTGAGCCATAAGATCCCCCAAAGTGATGTCAGCAAAGCGCACCAGATGTTGACACGTGGGCAATTAAATATATAAAACACCGCACCTTATTGTGCAAACTACGAACTCACCAGATGCTGACACGTGGGCGCGCGCGCACAGTACTGATAGTTTGTATAGCACGGTGCTGATAGGTTATTACAAATGTAAACTATCAGCACATTTGTACTAACCTATCAACACCGTGCTATGTAAACTATCAGCAATCGCGCTGCGCACGTGGTCAACACGCGCACTGTGCGGGCAGAGGCGCGCGCGAAGTGGCCACGTGTCAGCATCACGCGCGCTCTGATGACGTCATCTTGCCTGCATCCTGTGGCTTAGATTGGTTTGTAGTTTTCACAATAAAGGTGGTTTTACTGGATAGCTACCCTATATATATATATATATATATATGAGAGCAATCAGGTGCGAACCACCTGATTTGGTGCAAACCTGCGCATTGCGTGATGGCCGTCCGATGTGAATTTCGCGATGGCGCAGATTTGAACGCGTCATCAGTGGCACGCGTCGTAAATAAGTCGCGCGTGGGATTCATTTTAACTGATTTGCTATGGTTCGGGGGTATAAACGTACTTTTATCTACCCGTTCGCGCAAAAAACGTTTCGTGCTCACCAAAACACTTGCAGAATCGAGTTTTTAGCGAAACGAACATTTCGGAATCTGATCTTTTGAGCTTCCATTACCTTGATTTTCGTCTTCTGCGCGATTTCGAAGTGAATTTCAATAGTTCATTGTTGGTGAGTTACAATTTTTGGTGTTTTAGGGTTTTGATTCAATCTTGTTCGTTTGGTTATATAGCTTTTTGATTATAGTAATCCGTTTGTAGAGAATGAAGAAGAAGGTTGCTGAATTTACAACATTCTGCAACAGGGACACCGAATCAGGTAATTTGAGAATATAGTGTTTGTAGTTTGCGGATTTTTTTATAGTTGCTATGTTTTCAGAGTGCTTGTGTCACGCCCCAATTTCAGCGAACCGAACTCGGGACGCGAACATTTAAAACATGAAACACTTAAAACCTGTTTTGAATAAAACTCTGATATTTCCATTTAGTTACCAAAAATAATAATATTTACAATACAAAAATGTCCCAACAAGTGGACAAGGTACAATATCCGTCACAAGACTCAACAAAATAAAGACCAGACTCCGCTCCAAGTTCCATGAACTTCAAGAGCTAACCTAGTCCATCCGGTGATCAGTACCTGTAGGAAAAGCAGCTAGGGATGAGCGTTCGCTCACCTCCACGGATAACAGACTGACTATGGCATAATTAGTAGATAAAGTCAGTAACACTAAAACCAAACCCAACACCGGGACTACAGTCCCCAACTCAAGTACCCAACTGACCCACAACCCGTTACTTTCCTCAACAAACTCACCGCTCGATAAAGTAATGTAGACCCGACACAACTATCGACGACCTCCTCCAAGGACACGATAGAAGGACTACACAACACCAAACAAGATCACAAAGGATCGCACATCAACTGCTCGGTAATCAATCTCAGTCAGGTCCAGGATTGACCTATCGCAATTCCTCAACACGAAGTCGGATCAGGCTTTCGACCTATCGCAATTCATCGACACTAAGTCGGATCAGGCTGTCGACCTATCGCAGTTCATCGACACTAAGTCGGATCAGGCTGTCGACCTATCGCAATTCATCGACACTAAGTCGGATCAGGCTGTCGACCTTTCGAACTCACAACTTCAGGTAACCACAATCACAATCACAGGCAAGTTCAATCACACAGGCACTCAAGGCCACTCAAGACACCTCAACAGTCAAGACTGGGGTTCAACAACCCCACGGGCACTCACTGCCACTTAAAACACACCAACGATCAAGACTCGGATTCAACAACCACACGGGCACTCACGGCCACTCAAGACACACCAACGGTCAAACTTGGGTTCAACGACCCCACGGCACTCACGGCCACCCCAAAACACCAACAGTAAAACACGGGCACTCATGGCCACCCAAGACACCAATTTAAATGCACGGGCTCTCATGGCCACCCAAAACACCAATTTAAATACACGGGCTCTCATGGCCACCCAAGACATCAACAATCAAATACGGGCTCTCATGGCCACCCAAGACATAAATTAAACAGTCAACCTCCGGGCATGGTCATATGCCTCCAGTAATTCTAATATCGCTAAGTTCTCTGTTCCTACGACACTACTAAGTGTCACATGCTTTTCTCTTAAACGCTACAATCCTGTATCATGCTTTTCTAATATTTAAATAAATCTACTCAACCCACGACACCCCGGTGTCACATGCAATTCTACTATTAACTTTCCCTAATCAGGGCCGAGATCTGGCTACTTTTCCCTACCTCGTAAATAACTCCAAAAGCGCTCCAATAAAACTCGATGTAAAACCAGTCACTCGTCGAGCTTCCCTTTGCCTCGGTCCGCAGCACGATCTAAAAGAGCACAATTTTAAAGCACTTTTAAACTAGTCCGAATAAACCGAAATTCGATGAACTTAATGCCCAAACGTAACCCCGACAATGTCGATCACTCCCAAACCTCCCAATTACTCGACATTGTCGATAAAGGACCCGTAAAGGCCCGATTCGCCCGACATGGCGAATCTGCCCGGGTTTTGTAAATTGCCTTCCGGGTTCCAAAAGCCCCCGTTTTTGTTTCTACGGTCTTAGAATATTTCAAGGGACCCAATGTACTTGACGGAATCGAATTCCGACTTCCGAGTCAATTAATTAACGTTTAAAGTTTCTAAAACCCGTTAATTACAAATTTTCCAATTTAATTCCAATTTTCGATTCAGTTAAGGATAAATGGTCCGGGGAACGTTTTAAACCTCCCGAACACTAAAACCGAGCACCCGAGTACGTGGGCCCCACCCGACCCAACCTAGTCGTGGACCTAGGGTTTCAAGGGGGGCTCGGCCACCATGGTGGTGGCCGGCCCTAGGTCCGGCCAGCCACCTCCTATGGTGGCCGGCCACCACCTAAGGTGGCCGGAGCTCCTCCCGAGCTCTCGGTCGCCGGAAAACGTTCAAATTAACCTCCAAACACCTCTAAAACGTCTCCCACAAACCCCGAAATTCAATACAACCCTAACTCATCAATTAAACCCAAACCCTAACATTCGAAAATTAACGAAACGGGAATCGGTTCGGATTTTACTCAAGAGGAAGACGAGGGGAAGACAAATGCTCTTCGTCTTGAGACGATCCAAGGGCTAGATTCCTTCCAACTCCAACTCCTTTCTCCTTCTCTCTTCTTCTTCTTCTTCTTCTCCTTCTCTCTCTAAACTCTCTCTTCTCTTTCTAATTTAATCAACTAACTCATTTTTCCTTTTTTTTCTTTTTAAATATGTGTGGCCGGCCACCTATGGCAACCACACCTTTTCCCCCCAAAACTAACACCACTATATAATTGAAAAGTGTCAAGGTGGGTCCCACACCTTTTGGAAAATATCTACTTGATATTTTCCAATTAGATTCGCGAAAATCGGACGTTTCGGGCCCCGAACGGGCACTTTTCCCAAGAAATTACAAAACTTGACGGGCTACGAGGAAACGGCTCAACTAAGACCGCTGCGACGACGGCTAAGCTTTTTGGATCCAAAACGGTCCTCGAATGGACCAAAACGTCGCTCGGTTGACTTTTCCAGCGAAAAGTCAACATTTCCCAAATTGAACAGAAAGTTGCCCTGAGTCCCCTAGAACTCATTTAGGTCGATAACTGGGTCAAATTAAGTCTGGTATGACCCTCGGGGTCAATTTAGGTTAAGTTAAGTGTTTGTCTTAAATTTTTTAAATTTTCCTGTTTTTCGCAGGTTTGACTAGCGTTGACCAGAAGTGGTTATTACAGCTTGTGTTTTGCTTTTAGTGTACACCATTTCAACTCATATATGAAATTACCATGAAATTATTCAACTATGAGATGATTTTGATCTACTTTTGAGGAAAACCAAATTGTTGGTTGAGGTTTTGGGGTTTCTGTGTTGTTTTACGGACATTGTTTTTCTGTTTTGCGAATAATGAATTTATGTTTTGCGAGTATTCTTTACCTAATTTGCGGATAAAGAATTTATGTTTTGCGAGTGTGCGCACTCTGGTTTGAGAAACAGTTTTGAATAATCCTGCATTTGATATGTGCGTAGGTTTATTGTATGCAAATATGCACATTTTGGTTTGCAGATGTGTTTGGTAGTTGATGCATACCCTGTTATTGATTGACTTGTTTTGATAATATGTTGTACCTTGTTTGCGGATAGTGAATATATGTTATGCGAATTAGATTTATCTAGTTGCGGATAGTGAATTTATGTTTTGCGAATATATAATATCTTGTTTGCGGGCACTCTTTTTCTTTCTTGCGAATATTCAATGTTTTTGTATATTGTCTGTTTTGATGAAATGCTAACCCTTGTTTGCGAATTATAGATAAAACTCCGGATACAGTGCCACCTCTTCTTTTAATGGATAGGCCATCCACAGAGGCTGATGTTGGTGAAGGAAATACGACTCTTGCTAATATGTTGAAGGAGCAGAAGTCTATTAACAATAAAGATAAACGAAGACTTTCAATTAAGAAGAAGAAGGTAGCTGAGGTTCGTGAATGTCTCGATGTAGCTGTCCGACCTGCTAAAGCCGGAAAGAAGAGAGGTGGAGAATTAGCTGTTGAGAAGAAGAATGTTAAGCGCACCAAGGGTTGTGAGTCTGATAGAGTTGTTCTGTTATCTGATAAGGTTGGCGTGGATGATGTTTTGAAGACCAGGTCATCTCCAAAGAGATTGGTTGAGTTGGTGGAGAGTTTGAATAAACACCAACAAGAACCAGTGCGGGAAATTGGGTTTGGGCACATTCTTCATTTGGTTGTGAAGATCATTCCAAGCAAGATTGGATACTACCTGGTGTCTAAGTATGACCACCTTAGCTCATCATTGGAATTGCCAGATGCCAAATTGCGTATCACAGAGAAGGAAGTGCATGAAACTTTTGGCATTCGAAATGGTGTGCGCGACGTCATAGTCGCTAAGTGGGCCACCCTGTGCACTGATGAACTTAAATTGTGGCAGCGGCAGTTCGATACAAAAGACAAAGGGGAGATCAAACATCTTATCACCAGTAAGCAGTTGGTTGATCAGATGAAGACGCAAATTCAAGGGGGAGATGATTTCAAAAGAAACTTCATGATGTTGTTTGTGACTTGCATGATCAATTCGGGGAATGAGGGTTATGTGAATCATTCATGCTTCCGTTCTATTGTTGATGTATCTCACATACAAGATTTTAATTGGTGCAAGTTTTTAGTCAAGAAACTTGTGGATACAAAAAAAACCTGGTTAAATCAACCCGAAGGTTCAAAGAGTTTTTCTGGATCAATAACTTTCTTGTTGGTAAGTTTATTTTTCATTTTAATGTGTTGTATTTTATATTTAATAAACTCTTGTGTTATATTCATGTGACATGTCTTTTTCTTTGAATGATGCAGTTGTTTTATCTTGATCGTGTTGAAGTCAGCACATGTGAGGTTCCTAGGGCGTGGCCCTCTTTTATTGGATGGAATACTTGTAAAACCCGCTTCAAAAAAAAAAAAAAAAAAAAAAATTGGGTCGGACCGGACCCGGCCCAAGCTGCAGATCCGGCCAGACCAGGCCTGACCCATGCTCAGGCCCGCCTGAGGCCCAATTGTGCCAAGCCCACTTAAGGCTTCGGTTTAAAACCGAAGCAAAGGGTGCTGAACCCTAATCCTCTGCCTCCCTTTCTTCAACCTCTCTCCTTCTCTCCACGCAGCCCCGACCACGCCGCCTCCATCTCCGGCCAGCGCACCAGCTCCGGCTCCCTCACCTCCGTCTGGCCACCACCCGTCCTCCCTCACCTCGTTCCTCCTCCTCCACACTGTCTCCGCCTCCTCTCGCCACGCTCAGCCCCGCCTCTTCCTTCTTCAAGCCAAACCACGGCCGATCTCCTCCCGACCCCGTCCTCTCTGCTTCGCCGTTCCGGTCGCCATCACCGGCCACACCTCGCATCTCCGACCTCCCTCTCCTCTCCCGTTCCCGACCCTCTCCCTCCTCTGGTTCGAGGCCCCCCTCCCCACGACCACGCCGTCGTCCCGAGCCCGAGCCCGCCGTCCCGAGCCCGAGCTCGTCGTCCCGAGCCCGAGCTCGTCCTCACCGCGCCACCACCGAGCCGCCGCCCTACTCCGCTCCTCACGCTCGCTTCCGTCCAGATCCGGCCACCACCGCCACTCCCTCCACCGTGCTCCACCACCTCATCTTCCACGGTGAGGTTCTCACCACGAGGTTTGGTCGCCGGCCGGTTTCAAACCCGAGCCCCTCAATTTCGGTGTCCCGTGTTGTTAAATTCGAGCCATTTGGATCTGTTGAGAAAATTTGTATATGTTAAACGTGTAATAAATTTGATTAATTTTTGGAACTGATTTTGAATTGAAAAGGGGAAATAATTGAACAAAATCAGAGTTAATTAAAGAGGTTTGTTTTTGAAACGAAAATTATTTGTAAAAGAAAAAAAAAGGGGAAAATCAGTTTTGAATTCTTAAGAAAATTGATAAAACTAAATCTGATTAATTTAAGCGGGTTTTAAAACGAATGTCGTTTTTTTAAGTTTAAACTTGAGTTAAGTCGAAAAGGAAAACGAACTCATATCAGATCGGATTTAGAAAGGTTTGGACCAAAATATCGAGTTTGGAAAAGAACTGAGAGAATCGTTCTATTTTAAAATCAAGGTCGGAATTAGATAAAACGAAGGAGTTTCAGAGACAGTTTGAGTTAAAATTGGTTTTAACTGGGTTTTGGGTCAACTTGAGTTCGGTGCACGGGTGCTCGAACTCGATCCGTTGTAATCCCGCTTTTATCCCGCTCGAGTGTGAAAGACAACTGTCGAATTTAAACTGGACTAATCGTAACCTTTAACTTAACGGCGGAACCGTTATTAATCTATGGCTTTCGTGTTTCCTTTAGCGTCCGGCTTCGATCGAAGTGAAGCTCGGAGGTAGCGAGCCAGAACGTCAGCAGCTAGGAAGCGTAGCGGTTGCTCTTCAGTTGAGGTAGGGAAAAGTAGCCGGATCTCGGCCCTGACTAGGGAAAGTTAACTGTAGGAATGCACGTGACACTGGGGTGTCGTGGGTTCGTTTAGGTTATCGAATATTAGAAAAGCATGATACGGGATTGTAGCGTTTATTGGAAATGCATGTTACGGGAACTTGGCAATTAGTGGAAAAGCATGTGACACTTAGTAGTGTCGTAGGAACAAAGGACTTAGCGTTAACTGTTTACTGGAGGCATATGACCATTCCCGGAGGTTGTTTGTGAAACTAGCGATCTTAGGACTGTTGGAGGCATCGTTTATGCCGGAGGTTGTTGTGCGTTAATTGTTGGTGTTTTGGGTGGCCTTGAGTGCCCGTGTTAATTATTGTTGAGCTTGGGTGGCCTTGAGAGCCCGTATTTAATTGTTGGTGTCTTGGGTGGCCATGAGAGCCCGTGTCTTACTGTTGATGTCTTGAGTGGCAGTGAGTGTCGTGGGGTTGTTGAACCCGAGTCTTGACCGTTGGTGTGTCTTGAATGGCAGTGAGTGCTGTGGGGTTGTTGGACCCGAGTCTTGACTATTGGTGGTTTTGAGTGGCCGCGAGTGCCCGTGAGGTCGTTGACCCGTGAGTCACTGTTGGTGTATTTTGGGAGGCCGTGAGTGCCTGTGGGGGCTGTTGAGTCCGTGTTTTAGGGTTGGTGTCTTGGGGGCCATAAGTGCCTGTGGAGTGTTGAACCTGTGTTATTGCTGTTTGTTGAACTGTGATTGTGATTGTGATTGTGGTTACCTGAGGTTGTGGGCCTGCTTCATTAAACGGGGGTCCTCGATCACACGCGTCTGCACGTTCAGACGAGGTAGGGGGCCCGCCTGTCAGTAAAAGGGGTCCTGGCCGCGCGTGTGTGGTTCGGTGGTTGTGAGTGTGATAGGTTGACAGTCTGATCCGACTTTGTGTCGAGGAAGTGCGACAGGTCGACCGCCTGACCACGTCTATGATCGGTAAAGGGCGTGAGGGAGGTTACTGAGCAGCTGGTTTGCGATCCTTTGTGATCTTGTTTTGTGTGCGATCCTTTGTGATCTTGTTTGGTGTTGCGTAGTTCCTTTGAGTCCTTGGAAGAGGTCGTGATCGTTGTGTCGTGTCTACTTACGTGTTTGAGTGTCGAGTCGTTCGAGGAAGGTCACCGTGGGGGTTTGTCAGTCAGAGTACTTCGGGTTGGGGACAGTGATCCCCGGGGGGGGGGGGGGGGTTGAGTTTGTTGTTGGTGTTACCGGCATTGTCTGCTAATTATGCCGTAGTCAGTCTGTTATCCGTGGTGGTGAGCGAACGCTCACCCCTAGCTGCTTTTCCTACAGGTACTGTTCGTGGGACGGACTAGGTGAGCTCTCGAAACTTGTGGAGCTAGGAGCGGAGTCCGGGATTTTACTTTTGGTCTAGCGACGGATACCTCGCCTTTTTGTCCGCTTGTGGGACGTTTTATTTGAATTGTAATTATTTTGTTGAACTAAGCTGGTATTGTAAAGTGTTTTAATGGAAATGGTTTCAAGGTGTTTTTCCTATTTTTAAACGTTCGCGTCCCGAGTTCGGTTTACGGAAATTGGGGCGTGACAATACTGCATTGGTGAACAGAAGAGTCGGTGATGAATTACAGTGTGATGCATTTGGAATGGGTCACATACGGAGGGAGGGTCCTCCACGTGTTAGGGAGGAAGAGAATGTTGCTCAGCATCCACCCTCTAACGTAAATAGGGATAATGAAAGGGGCATAGAAATGGTGGAGATCCACCGGCCCCGAATACCCCCCCGTTTCATAGTGAAAGGGGTTCTGCAGAGGTATTCTATTATTTAATTAATTTTTTTGTGGGGAAATTATGTTTTTCAAATATACAGTGAGGTTTATTGATTGACTTGTTTTTTTTGCGGATAGTGAATATATGTTCTGCGATTATGCTTTACTTAGTTTGCGGATAATGAATATATGTTCTGCGAATAGTGAATATATGTTCTGCGAATAGTGAAATTGTTTTTGCGAATAGTGAATATATGTTCTGCGAATATGCTTTACCTAGTTTGCTGATAGCGAATATATGTTTCGCTGGTATGGTTTAACTAGTTTGCGGATACTGATTTTATGTTTTGCGAGAGTGTGTACTCTGGTAGAAACAGTTTTGAGTATATCCTGCATGTGATATGTGCGTAGGTTTATTGTATGAAAATATGCACATTTTGGTCTGCAGATGTGTGTTTTAGTTGATGCATACCCTTTTATTGATTGACCTTTT
The DNA here is from genome assembly GCA_963921825.1 of Erodium maritimum. Lineage (NCBI taxonomy): Eukaryota > Viridiplantae > Streptophyta > Magnoliopsida > Geraniales > Geraniaceae > Erodium > Erodium maritimum. The sequence goes on along the minus strand of OY997592.1, from coordinate 41,702,034 downwards.
TGCTAATATGTTTTACCTAGACTGCGGATAGTGAATATATGTTTTGCGAATATGCTTTACCTTGTTTGCGGATAGTGAATTTATGTTTTGCATGTATGCTTTACCTAGTTTGCGGATAGTGATTCTATGTTTTGCTAGTATGCGCACTCTGGTTTGCGAAACAATTTTTAGTATATACTGAATGTGATATGTGCGCAGGTTTATTGTGTGCAAATATGCACATTTTGGTTTGCAGATGTGTTTTGTAGTTGATGCATACCCTGTGTTTTATTTGTTTGCATTTAATCTCATTAACATGCTTCTTTTTATTGTATTCAGAGGATTGTAGAAAGGTTTCGATTAGCGGGGAATAAGGTTGCAGAAGGTTTTTTGGAATGGCATCAGTTGTTGGTTGAAGGGCATATCGCCGATCCCAATACCGAGTATTTCAAGGCAATGTCAACCCTGTTTGATGGTTTGATCGGGAATAAAAATCCCGAAGATGTCATGCCTGACACACATAGTGTGTTGCTGTCACAAGACTCATGGTTTAATCTACCCGGGGTTATGGAGACCATTGAGAAATTGATTGAAGCAGCAACACGCGTTGGGGAAGGGTACAAAGGAGCAGAGAAGCCACCTGCTCGTGCCGTTACTCCACCATCGTTCAGACTTCTTTCACCATCCCAAAAATCGTCTGCCAATGTTCTTTCACCATGCCCTGCTGGATCCACTACATTATCAAGCCCTGAATGCGATAATGTGGTTCGGAAATTGTTCGCAAGTAATGATGCAGCCCCTGTGGATAATATGGTTGCAGAAAAAACTGAGCCAGAAAAGAATAACTGCGTTGGCGATGAGTTTGACGCTATTTCTGTTGCTTATGGTATTGGGAAGGAAGCTTGTGACATGGTTGTTGATAATCCAATCGCGGAACGTGAAGCTTCCGATGTTGTTAACAAAGATGATTGTTGGGCTCTTGCAATGCAATCAGACCCACTTACTATAGAAGGCAGTCAAGGAAATGTCAATGGGTCTGCATCTGTCAATGATTTTTGCAGACACTTCAAGTGCAACCCGAGGCACTCAATATAATTGTTGTCGAGCAAAATGTCAACAATGATCCACCTGTTAATCAAGCTTGCAAGACTCAACCTCCGCCACTTGTTACTGGACGGGGTGACCAAAATATCAATCGTGCTATTGGTGGGAAAGAGGTCCCTGAGGCAGTTGACGAGCATCCTGAACTTGCAATGGCAAGATTTCGTGAATCCATAGTCCAACGCCCTGCTGTCATACCTCTTCCTGATAAAAAAGGCCCCGTGCATCCTCCTAAGAAGTCGACCGATGGTGTTGGTCATGTGGAGTCTGGCTCAATTATTGATCCACCGAAGAAGAGAGGTCTCGCTCGTGCACCCGGTAAGAAAGGCCCCGCTGCTGTCCCCGAGAAGAAATTACCCCGTACTGTTGCAGCAAAAAAAGATCAAGGTGGTGTTAAAAAAAATCCCCCTGTTTTTAAGAAACGTGCTGCAAGTGGCAATAGTTTTACGTCAATTGGGTGTAGCAAGGAATATTTATTATTGGAAACCCCATTCAAACAACCTCCACCTCGTTTGATTGCACCGTCTAAATTTCTGTGTTCTCCGTATGTTGATCGTCAAACAGATTATTGGTCTGATCTTCTGGAGGTTGAGGATTGTGTTGCTGATTGGGTGCTGAATATAAACAAAAAGGAGGATTGGTAAGTAAAATATGTTTTCCCCCTCATCCTGTGTGTTATAGTTGTTTTGCAAAGACAGTGAATAGGCTTTTCTCTCTGTGAATGCAGTGATTTTATGTTTGAGTGTTCTGATAATTATATTACTAAGGGGGGCTTTAATTCTTTCAATACCGATGCATGGATTGAAGTGGAAACCATTAATGGGTGGTGTCACTATCTGAATCATTTGGAAACTATCAAGAGTGATTCATCACCTAACCAGTTCTTCTTTTCAGCTTCTCTTAGTGTAAGCATAGTTTGCACATTTTTTTTGTTGATTACATTTATAGTTTGAATTATTTTAATATGTTTTTGTTATTAATATGTTTATTTTGTAGGCTACGCTTTCGGAACATAAAAAGATGTAGATTTTGATGATATTTTCAAGATTGAAACTAAGAAGTTCCCTTCTTTTTCATGGAAGAAGTTGGACTTGGTAAGTATAATACATGTTTGGTTTTAGAATATGCAATATGTTGGTTGCGGTTAAGGTTTCTATGTTTTGCGGCTATACGCCTCCTTGTTTGAGAAATAACGTTTACCTGTTTAGGAATATGCAATATCTGGGTTGAGGTTATGGATTGTCTTGTTTGCGAATATGCTATATGAAGTTTGCGGATAATGAATACATGTTTTGCGGATATGCGCACCCTGGTTTGAGAAACAGTTTTTGTCACGCCCCAATTTCAGCGAACCGAACTCGGGAGGCGAACATTTACAATAATGAACACTTCGAAACCTTTTCCATTAAACCACTTTAAAATACCAATTTAGTTCAACAAAAGAATATTTACATCTCAAAATAAGTCCCAACAATTGGACAAAAACGTGGTACACATCACTAGACTCAAGAACAACCCAGAAACCCGCTTCAAGCTCTTCAAGCTTCAGAAGCTCACCTAGTCCAGCCTGCGAACGGTACCTGTAGGAAAAGCAGCTAGGGGTGAGCGTTCGCTCACCACCACAGATAACAGACTGACTACGGCATACTTAGCAGACAACGCCGGTGACACCAACAACGACTCAAATGACACACACACGACCAACACTTTTCTCAACCGACTCAACACTCAGACACGTGATGTAGACCCCACACAACGATTGATGACCTCCTCCAAAGACCCGACTGACAACCACGCCATACCAAGATCACAAAGGATCGCACACAAAACAAGATCACAAAGGATCGCATACCAGCTGCTCAGTAACCCAAACTCTGTCTCTCGCCCTTTACCGATCCCAGTCAGGTCAGGCGGTCGACCTGTCGCGCAACTTCTCTTGATCCCAGTCGGGAGGCTAACCCACAACCTCTCCGCTTCACCCGATCCCAGTCGGGTGGTTAGCCACACCCGCGCGTCCTTCCCCCGATCCCAGTCGGGGAGCTAGCCCACAACCTCTACGCTTCTCCCGATCCCAGTCGGGAGGCTAGCTACACCACACAACCTCCACCAGTATCAAGTAACCAATCACAATCACAAACAAAGTTCAACAGACAGTAACGACACCAGTCCCAACTCCACAGGCACTCAAGGCCACAAAGACACCAACAACCAAACACGGGTTCAACAACCCTACGAGCCCTCATGGCCACCCAAGACACCAACGGTAAAGTACGGGTTCACAACCCCACGGGCACTCACGGCCACCCAAAACACCAATAATAACAACACGGGCTCTCATGGCCACCCAAGACTCAACAATAATAACACGGGCTCTCAAGGCCACCCAAAACTCAACAATAATAACACGGGCTCTCAAGGCCACCCAAAACTCAACAATAATAACACGGGCTCTCAAGGCCACCCAAAACTCAACAATAATAATACACAACAACCTCCGGCATAATCAATGCCTCCAATAGTCCTAAGATCACAAGTTTCACAAACAACCTTCGGGCATGGTCATATGCCTCCAGTAATTCTAATAACGCTAAGTTCTCTGCTCCTACGACACTAAGTGTCACATGCATTTCCAATAATCGCTACGTTCCCGTATCATGCCTTTCTAATATTCGATAACCTAAATAACCCACGACACCCCAGTGTCACATGCAATTCTACAGGTAACTTTCCCTAGTCAGGGCCGAGATCCGGCTACTTTTCCCTACCTCGAGTAAGTCCTCTAAAAACCAACCGACGAGCTTCGGTGTGACCTCAGTCACTCACCCAGCTTTCCCTTGACTCGGTCCGCGGTACGATCTAAAAGAACACAAATTTCAAAGCACTTTTAAACTAGTAGGAATAAACCGAAATTCATAAACTTAACGCCCAAACGTAACCCCGACAATGTCGATCACTCCCAAACTTCCCAGTTACTCGACATTGTCGATAAAGGACCCGTAAAGGCCCGATTCGCACGACATGGCGAATCTGCCCGGGTTTTGTAAATGGCCTTCTGGGGCTCTAAAAGTCCCCGTTTTCGTTTCTACGGTCTTAGAATAGTTCAAGGACCCCAATGTACTTGACGGAATCGAGGTCCGACTTCCGAGTCGATTAATTAACGTTTAAAGTTTCTAAAACCCGTTAATTACAACTTTTCCAATTTAATTCCAATTTTCGATTCGGTTAAGGATAAATGGTCCGGGGAACGTTTTAAACCACACGAACACTAAACCCGAGCACCTAAACATGTGGGCCCCACCCGACCTACTTGGCCGTGAGCCCTAGAGTTCGAAGGGGGCTCGGCCACCATGGTGGTGGCTGGTCCAGGCTTTGGCCAGCTGTCACGCCCCAATTTCAGCGAACCGAAACTAGGGACGCGAACGTTTAAAAAGTTACAAGACTGAAACCTGTTTTCGATAAATCGCCTAAAAAGTCAGTTTAGTTCCACAAAAGAATAATATTTACACCTCAAAATAAAAGTCCCACACTTGGGAAAAACGAGATACACGTCTCTAGACTCAAACGCCCAGCAACCCGCTTCAAGCTCTTCAAGCTTCAGAAGCTCACCTAGTCCAGACTACGAACGGTACCTGTAGGAAAAGCAGCTAGGGGTGAGCGTTCGCTCACCACCACAGATAACATACTGACTACGGCATAATTAGTAGACAAAGCCGATGACACTACAACGACTCAAAGACACACACACGACCAGTCTTTTCCTCAACTGACTCAACACTCGGATACGTTATGTAGACCCCACACTACGATCGACGACCTCCTCCAAGACACGACTGACCACACAATACCAAACAAGATCACAAAGGATCGCAAACCGGCTGCTCAGTAACCAACCTCTGTCTCTCGCCCTTTACCGATCATAGACGTGGTCAGGCGGTCGACCTGTCGCGCAACTTCTCCCGATCCCAGTCGGGAGGCTAACCCACAACCTCTCCGCTTCACCCGATCCCAGTCGGGTGGTTAGCCACACCCGCGCGTCCTTCCCCCGATCCCAGTCGGGGAGCTAGCCCACAACCCCTCCGCTTCTCCCGATCCCAGTCGGGAGGCTAGCTACACCACACAACCTCCACCAGTAACCAGTAACCAATCACAATCACAAACAAGTTCAAACAGACAGTAACGACACCGGTGACAACTACACAGGCGCTCAAGGCCAACAAAACACCGACAACCAAACACAGGTTCAACAACCCTACGGGCCCTCATGGCCACCCAAGACCCCAACGATAAAGTACGGGTTCACAACCCCACGGCACTCACGGCCACTCAAAATACCGAAACGACAACACGGGCTCTCATGGCCACCCAAGACTCAGCAACAACAACACGCAACAACCTCCGGGCATGGTCATATGCCTCCAGTGAAACAGTTAACGCTAAGTTCTCTGCTCCTACGACACTACTAAGTGTCACATGCACTTTCAGTAATCGCTACGTTCCCGTATCATGCATTTCTAATATTCGATAACCTAAACAACCCACGACACCCCGGTGTCACATGCAATTCTACAGTTAACTTTCCTTAGTCAGGGCCGAGATCCGGCTACTTTTCCCTACCTCGAAAGCAACTCCAGAAGCGCTCCACTAAACCCGAGATGAATCGCAGTCACTCGCCGAGCCTCCCTTTGCCTCGGTCCGCAGCACGATCTAAAAGAACACAGATTTAACTCACTTTAAACTAGTGCGAACCGGTCGAAAATAAGTAACTCAGAGCCCAAAAATAATAACGGTTCCGCCGTTAAGTTAACGGCTACGATTTGTCCATTTTAAACTTGACAGTTGTCGTTTACACCCGAGCGGGATAAAAGTCGGGTTACGACGGATCGGGTTCGAGCACCCACGCACCGAACCCAGGTTTGATCTAAACCCAGTTTAAACCCCTTTTTAACTTAAAACCGTCGTTGAACTCCCTTGCTCTAATTAATTCCGTCTTTGATTTTGAAACAAAACGGTTTCCTTCCGTTCGTTTCCAAACTCGATAATTTGGTCCAGAACCCTTATAAAGTCGATTTGATTTCGTTTCCCCCCCTTTTTGATTTGACTTAACTCGAGTCTAACTTTAATAAACGACTTTCATTTTAAAACCCGTTAAACTTAACCCGTTAAACGATAACGATTTTCTTTATGTCCGAACGATAAGGATCTAACACTTATTCTAAAGTCGATTTTCAATTTACAAACAGTTTTAATCCTTCCTTTTTCACCCTTAACAGATCAAAAAAAACGTAAATGACATAATAATAACTTAAAATTTTGTGTTCTTCGTTACAAATCTTTACATTTCAGATTTTACAATACAATTCACAGCTCCTTAAACAAACCGAGATCACGTTCTTGTTCTATTCCTTTCCATTTCCAAAGTCCCATTCCGTCCCAACCAGATCCAGAACAGAGCGTTCTATCACCGATCGGATCTGGACGGACTCGGGAAAGGGAGAATAAGAGAAGAGGGACGAGCTCGGTTTTGGTCCGGCCGACCACCGGCGATGCCGTTATCGGCCGAGGTTCCACAGCCCGAGAACTCACCGTACCGACACGGTGGAGACGGTGGAGAGCGGCGGCGTACGGCTCGGGTCCGGACGGCTCGTCTCGTCCCGGGTCCGACGAGCTCGCCGGTGACGGCGGGAGCTCGGTTCTCGTTCGGGTGAAGGGGAGGCGATGTTCGGTCGGAGTTTGGTGAGGAAGACGAAGGAAGGAGAGACAGGGAGGTCGGAGACGGGAAACGGGGCGGTGGCGCGTTAGGGTTTCGGGACGGGACCGATAATGAACGGCCGGGTTTTTGGACGGAGACGGTGAGATGGGTCGGGAGATGAAGGGGAAGGATGGGACGAGGGTTGAGAGGGGTGTGGCGGCCTGAAACGGTGGTGGCCGGTGCTGGTTCGGCGGAGAAGACGAAGGAGGAGAGGGAGTGAGGTCGAGAGAATCGGAGGGTAGAGAGAGGGAGGCTGCGGCGTGTTCTGATGCTGAAACCCTAGGGTTTCAGCTTATATCAGACACGCTGGGCCGAGCCCTCTCGGGCCTCAGTTGAAGAACGGGCCTAAGGCCCAAACGGCTGGTTGGCCGAAACAGGCCTGGCCTGTCCAGTTTTTCCCTTTTTTTTTTTTTTGCTTCACCACTTGTTTCAAAAATCTACCCTACAGTTTTCGGGTTTTAAATTAATACCCTAATGAAACGAAGCGGGTTTTACACCAGCCACCCCATGGCCGGCCGGCCACCACCCACGGTGGCCGGAGCTCCTCCCGAGCCTCCGGTCACCGGAAAACGTCATCCTTCCCCTCCAAGCACCTCCAAAACGTCTCCAACACCTCCCCAACCTCAATACAACCCTAAACTAATCAATTATAACCAAACCCTAACAATTGGAAATTACCAAAACAACGATCGGTTTAGTACAAACCGTAGAGGAAGACGAGGGGAAGATGATTGCTCCTTGTCTTGAGACGATCCAAAGGTTCAATCTCTCCCAACCCTAACTCCTTTCTCCTTCTCTCTTCTTCTTCTCCTTCTCTCTCTAAACTCTCTCTTCTCTTTTCTAACACTAACTCCTTTTTTTTCTATTTTCTTTCTCCTTTTTTTTGATATATGGCCGGCCACCTATAGCCCCCCACCACTCATTTTCCCCCCAAAACTAACACCACCACTTGTTGGACAAGTGGCAAGGTGGGCCCACACCTTTTGGAAAATATCTACTTGATATTTTCCAGTCAGATTCGCGAAAATCGGACGTTTCGGGCCCCGAACGGGCACTTTTTCCAAGAAATTACGAAACTTGGCGGGCTACAAGGAAACGGCTCAACTAAGATCGCTGCGACGACGGCTAAGCTTGTTGGATCCAAAACGGTCCTCGAGTGGACCAAAACGTCGCTCGGTTGACTTTTCCAGCGAAAAGTCAACATTTCCCAGATTGATCAGAAAGTTGCCCTGAGTCCCCCGGAACTCATTTTGGTCGATACCGGGGTCAACTTAAGTCCGGTATGACCCTCGGGGTCAATTTAGGTTAAGTTAAGTGTCTGTCTTAAAATTTTTAAATTTTCCTGTTTTTTCGCAGGTTTGACTGTCGTTGACCGGGAGTGGTTCTTACAGTTTTCCCTGGGTTGCTGATAATGAATATGTAGTTTGCTGATAGTGAATATGTGTTTTGCTGATATAGTAGTGAATGGTTGTATTATATAAACCAATTTATCCATTATATTAATATGCTGATGGATTTCATATATTTTCTACAGGTTTTCATAGTTGTTTTTAAGAGCTATCACTACACACTCTTATGCATCGACATGAAGAACGGAAATTCATATATTATTGACAATGTGAAAGGAACGGTTGATGATGATATTCGTTATGAAAAAAATCGCTATACAATGGTACGTATTCTTCTCTCATTGACTATGTGTTTGATTACTGTCTATCTATTCATTTCTGTTTTTATTTATTTTTCTTTGGTGTTTTTGTGTTGTGTAGAGGTCTAAAATTTGCAAGGTCATATTTAAACTGATAAAAGTCTAGCTCATAAAATTTTCAAAGGTAAGATTGAACTGTTCCATGTACCATAGGAATCTAACGACAATCATAAGGATTGTGGGGTGTATGCTATGTGGCACATGGAATCTTATCTTGGCAATGAGAATTGGGCAGGAGAATTGGCTGTTAATGATGTAAGTTAAACCAACAATTATTTCTTTGTCAGTATATAACAATGAGTATAGATTTGATCTTTAAATTTTGATTTTGTAGGCTGCACAAATCGAATTATTGAGGAAAAGATTCCTCTTTAAGTTGGTCACATTCGAGAAGAACAGCCTGTGACTTGGAATTGAGGAGAATATCAAAGATTATTTCAAAAAGAAGAAGACCACATTCAAATTTAGTGTCAAGTATAAAGCCTTATTACCATGCGAACGTCATAAAGCTTAGTGAATTACTCTTTTTGATTACTGGTGTTTATTTTCAGAAACGACATTTTTTTTGTTTGAGAATTTATGATATATTGTTTGAGAATAATCTGTGTACTGTTTTGAGAATTTATAAGATCTTTTGTTTCTGAATATGCTGTATTTTAGGATAAACAAGTTGTTGGTTGAGGTTATGTGTTTTCTTTTTTGCGAATGTATAGTGTCTAGTTTGCGGGTACTATTTTTCTGTTTTGCGAAGAGGCAATCCTTGGGTTGCGAAACTGGGGTTCCTTTGTTGGTTGAGGTAATGTTTTTTCTGTTTTGCGAATATATAGTGTCTAGTTTGCGTGTACTATTTTTCTGTTTTGCGAATAGACAATCCTAGGTTTGAGAAATTGGTTTCCTTGTTCGTTGAGGTTATGTGTTTAATGTTTTGCGAATATATAGTGTCTAGTTTGCGGAACTATTTTTCTGTTTTGCGAATAGTCAATCCTTGATTTGAGAAACTGGGTTTCCTTGTTTCAGAGTATGCAATATGTTGGTTGAGTTTCAGTATTATATGTTATGCGGATATACGTAACGTAGTTTACGGAATAACGTTTACTTATTTGAGATATGCAATGTTTGGGGTTGAGGTTTTGGATTGTTTTGTACGAATAATACACTGTAGTTCTGTTTGATTTTACCAATGATAAGATATGCCTTAATATGTTAGTAACTTCAGTAATTTTTGTTTTAAGAATAATCATGTCTTGGTTAACGAATATAATCATACGTGTTTGAGAATACAGAACATGTCGTTTGCGAATTAAATATATGTGAATTTCACAGTGACAAGCAGATACTAGTCATACATTCACTGAGAAACCAAGTTTTCAAAAGACAACACAAAAACATCAAAAGACGATTGACATGATAATAGGGAAAATATAACTACATCCTTCTTGTGTCGGATGTGCCCTAGTCCAGTTCTACCTCAATTGTTTTGAAGAAGTGCTGAATCTTTTCCAGTGCTGCCATCATCTTGTACCTATCTTCCTTGTGCTTTTCAGTCGAGTTGCTCATGTCAAGCACTTGCAGTTCATTGGCAAGGCTTTCCACCTTCTCCTGCATCAGCAAAAAGTGGATCTGGCATAGTGCCAACCTTATTTTGCGAAACTGCATTGCAGACTGCAAAGCGGCTTCCTCTCTGGTACGTTCCATAGCTTCTGCGGTGCAAACGTTTCCTTCCCCTCTGGTGCGTTTCCTGTTTGGGGCCATCGCTTTTGCAGACTGGTGGTTTGAAGTTATTTGAGAAGAGAATTTTAAATTGAAAGAGAGTTGTAGGGTTCAGTGATATAGGGGTGGGGGTATTTATAGTTGAATTCTTGCGGTGGCATTATCGTTATTATGTTTAAAGTAGAGTTCTAATTATAGACAGATTAGTTAACTAATAATAATTCCGCAAAACATATACCTTATTTTCGCAATCCGTATCTCATAATTCTCAAACTAAATGCTAATTTACGTGTATCGGTATGTGATACTATAAGATATTGTAGAGGACACGTGTCAATCGTTACGAAAATCAGACGTATCATGTAATCGATATGATTTCAAAATCTGACGGTTATGTTTTCACGGTTATATTTCATCATTACTAAAATCCCACTCGAATGCACGAAGATCTTATCGCATTTAATGCGTTGGTAAGTCTTATCGCACTTGGTGTTTGCGGATACGGACTTGTAGTTTGCGGATACAGAGATCCTGGTTTGCTAATATTGTTAATTTATTCGTCTGTACTTGTTGTTTGCGGATACTGTTATTATGTTTCGCGAATTTAATTATGGACTGTAGTTTGCGGATATGCCCTAGTTGTGTGCAAACATGTTAGCATTTCAGTAATTTTCGTTTTGCGAATAATTATGTTTTCTTTTATGAAATTAAAAATACGTCTTCGAGAATACATAATATGTCTTTTGCGAATTTATATAGATTACTTTAACAGTAGAATAGGTAGATACTAATCATCATTTCATTGAGAAAACAAGTGTTCAAAACACAAAACAAAAACATCAAAAGACGATTGACATGATAATAGTGAAAATATAACTACATCCTTCATGGGTCGAATGTGCCTTCGTCTTCTGCTATCGCCATGCTTTTGAAGAAATTATGAATCTGTTTCAGTGCCGTCATCATCTTGTCTCTATCTTCGTTAAGCTTTGCAGTCCCGTTCCTCATGTCAAGCACTTCCAGATCATGGATAAGGTTTACCACCTTCTCCTCCATCAGAAAAAAGTGGCATTGGGTTAGTGCCAACTTTACTTTGCGAATCTCCATTGCCGTATCCATAGCCGCTTGCTCCATCTCACGCATCTTCTTAGAACGTTCCTCTATGGTACGTTCCATAGCTTCTTCGGTGCAAACGTTACCTTCAACTCTTGTCACGCCCCAATTTCAGTAAACCGAACTCGGGACGCAAACGTTTAAAATAAGAAAACATTTTGACACTCTTTCCATTAAAACACTTTACAATACCAGTTTAGTTCAACAAAATAATAATTACAATTTAAAACACGTTCCAACAAGTGGACAAAAGTAGGCATCCGTCACTAGACTCAAAAACAACCCGGACTCCGCTCCTAGCTCCACAAGCTTCGAGAGCTCGCCTAGTCCGTCCTGTGATCAGTACCTGTAGGAAAAGCAGCTAGGGGTGAGCGTTCGCTCACCACCACGGATAACAGACTGACTATGGCATAATTAGCAGACAATGCCGGTAACACCAATAATAAAGTCTACACCGGGGGACACTGTCCCCAACCCAAGGACTCTGACTGATCATACACCCACTGTTACCTTCCTTGACCAACTCAACCCTTTGACACGTAAAGTAGACCCGACACAACGATCACGACCTCTCCCAAGGTGTAAAACCCGTTTCGCTTTCAATAGGGTATTAAATTGCAACTTGAAAACCTTAGGGTAACAGGTCTGGACCAGGCCAGGCGCGCAGGCCCAGCCCAGCCCAGCCCAGCCGTCTTGGGCCGCGACCTAAGGCCGAACAGGCCAGGGTATTTAACCCTCTTTTTCCTCCTCTGAAACCCTAAATCGACCCTTCCCCTCTTTGTTCCTGCGCAGCCCTCACCCCAGATCTCCTTCCTCCCTCTCGGCTCTTCGATCCCGACCACGCCAGCTCCGATCTCCCGCCTCCATCTCTGGCCAACGCACCAGCTCCGGCCCTCTCCCTTCCCTCACCTCCGTCCAGTCTCCCTCACCGTCCGCTTCTTCTCCTCCGTCCAACCATGACCACGCCGCCCCCGTCTCCCTTCTTCTCCGGCTCAAACCGCCGCCGTCCCTCCCTTCCCTCTCCGTCCAGCCACCACCGCCTTTCTCTCCACTCACCAGCCGCCACCCGAACCACCGCCTCCGTCCTCACTCAGTCCCGAACCCGAGCTCGTCCTCCCCGACCACCCTCTCCCTCGTCCCGAGCCATCACCGGTACCCCACCACCGAGCCTCTCCGACCAGTCTCTTCTCCTCTCTGTCCGAGACCCAGCCACCGCCCGCGGCCGAGCGAGCCAGCACCGCTGGCTGTCGTTCCCCATCTCCGTTCCCCTCTCAGATCCGGCCCCGTCTTCCTCTAACCCGAGCTCCCGCCCTCGCCGAAGAGCTCGTCAGATCCGGGGCGGGACCGAGCCGTCTGGATCCGAGGCGAACCTCCGCCGTGCTCAACCCGCTCGCCACCGTCCTCAGTTTTCCTACGGTGAGAAACCTCGCCCACGGAGTTTGGTCGCCGGCGATGGCTTCGCCGGTGGCCGGATCCGTTTCCATAACGTCTTCCCGCTTTATATTCTATCCCGTATTTACCCTGAATCTGATCGGTATTGCGATGTGTTTCTACTTGGATCTGGACAAATTTGTTGAAGCATAAAACTAACGAAAAAATATCGGTTAACAGGGAAAGTAATTAAAAACGACTCAGATCCGTTAAATGAGAAAACGAAGTTGTTTTAAAACGGAAAGAAAATCAGAGTTTAATTTGAAAAGGAATTTTTGATTGAAACGAAGAACAATTGGAAAAGGGAAAAGGGGAAATCGGTTTGAGTTCTTAAGAAAACTGATAAAACTAGATCTGGTTAAACTAAAAGAGTTTTTAAACGAAAGTCGGTTGCTAAGTTGAGACTTGAGTTAAGTTAAATCGAAAGGGGAAAACGAACTCAGATCAGATTTAGAAAGGTTTGGACCAAAACCTTGAGTTTGGAAAAGAACAAAAAGGAATCGTTTTGTTTTAAAATCAAAGTCGGAATTAGATAAAACAAAGGAGTTTCAAGGACGGTTTGAGTTAAAATTGGTTTTAACTGGGTTTTGGATCAATCTGGGTTCGGTGCGCGGGTGCTCGAACCCGATCCGTCGTAATCCCACTTTTATCCCGCTCGAGTGTAAAGAACAACTGTCGGATTTAAACTGGACTAATCGTAACCTTTAACTTAACGGCGGAACCGTTATTAATCTATGGCTTTCATGTTTTCTTTAGCGTCCGGCTTCGATCGAAGTGAAGCCCGGAGGTAGCGAGCCAGAACGTCAGCAGCTAGGAAACATAGCGGTTGCTCTTCAGTTGAGGTAGGGAAAAGTAGCCGGATCTCGGCCCTGACTAGGGAAAGTTAACTGTAGAATTGCATGTGACACCGGGGTGTTGTGGGTTATTTAGGTTATCGAATATTAGAAATGCATGATACGGGAACGTATCAAATATTGGAAATGCATGTGACACTTAGTAGTGTCGTAGGAGCAGAGAACTTAGCGATAACTGTTTTACTGGAGGCATATGACCATGCCCGGAGGTTGTTTGTGAAACTAGCGATCTTAGGACTGTTGGAGGCATTGTTTATGCCGGAGGTTGCTGTGCGTGTTAATTTTCGTCGAGTTTGGGTGGCCTTGAGAGCCCGTGTTAATTGTTGTTGAGTTTGGGTGGCCTTGAGAGCCCGTGTTAATTGTTGTTGAGTTTGGGTGGCCTTGAGAACACGTGTTAATTGTTGTTGAGTTTTGGGTGGCCTTGAGAGCCCGTGTTACTATTGCTGAGTCTTGGGTGGCCATGAGAGCCCTTGTTGTCGTTTTGATGTTTTGGGTGGCCGTGAGTGCCGTGGGGTTGTGAACCCGTGTCGTTACTATTGGTGGTTTTGAGTGTCCGCGAGTGCCCGTGGGGTCGTTGACCCGTGAGTCACTGTTGGTGTATCTTGGGAGGCCGTGAGTGCCTGTGGGGCTGTTGAGTCCGTGTTTTAGGGTTGGTGTCTTGGGTGGCCATGAGTGCCTGTGGAGTGCTGAACTTGTGTTGTTGTTGTCTGTTGAATTGTGCTTGTGATTGTGATTGTGGTTACCTGAGGTTGTGGGCCCGCTTCATTAAACGGGGGTCCTCTGTCACGCCCCAATTTCAGCGAACCGAAACTAGGGACGCGAACGTTTAAAAAGTTACAATACTGAAACCTGTTTTCGTTAAATCACTTTAAAAGCCAGTTTAGTTCCACAAAAGAATATTATTTACATCTCAAAAATAATAGTCCCACACTTGGACAAAACGAGATACACGTCTCTAGACTCAAAACACCCAGCAACCCGCTTCAAGCTCTTCAAGCTTCAGAAGCTCACCTAGTCCAGACTACGAACGTTTCCCCCCCTTTTTGATTTAACTTAACTCAAGTTCGTTTATCGACCGACCTTCGTTTTAAAACCCAATTAATTCAACCGATTTAGTTTTATCGATAACTAATTTACGTTCGAAAAGCGAAATCGAACTTTTAACCTAAAACTGATTTTTCAAATTAACGCTCAAATTAAACCCATTTTTTCTTCATCGTTAACCAGATCTGAAATTCGTTCGAAACATAACAATAATAACATAAATTTTTTCATCTTTACAATTTTCAGATTTACACCATTACACTAGTCCTTTAAACGAAACCGGATTCACGTTTTTTTTGTGTTCTGTTCCTTTCCATTTCGGGAGCTCCGTTCCATCCCGACCGGATCTGAACGAACTCGGGAACGGGAAAGAAAAAGACGAAGAACTGGATCGGGTTAGGTGCGACTGACCACCGGCGCCGGTCGGTCGAGGTTCCACGGCCGAGAACTAACCGTGAGGAACAGTGGCGGCGATGGAGAGCGGCGGTGTACGGCGGTGTACGGCGAGATTCGCCTCGGGTCCGGACGGCTCGGTCCCGTTCCGGATCTGACGAGCTCGCCGACGACGGCGGGAGCTCGGTTCGCGTTAGGGATCAGGACGGGGAGGTCGGAGACGGTGGTGGCGTGGGGAGCTCGGGACGAAACCGGTGGTGGACGGCCGGTTTGTGGACGGAGACGGGGACGATGCTGGTCGGAGATGAAGGAGAAGAGAGAGGCAGGGAGGTCGGGGACGGTGAGGGCGTGGCTGGCCGGAGCGGTAACGGAGTCGGGATAGGGGAGAAGAAGACGGGACGAGGGTGGTGAGGACCGGGACGGTGACGGCGTGAAGAGCTCGGCCGGAAATGGTGGCGGACGGAGCTGGTTCGGCGAGGAAGACGAGAGAGAGAGAGGGTGAGGGTCGGATAGAGAGAGAGAGGGTAGAGGGAGGAGGGGCTGCGTGAAAATGAGACTGAAACCCTAGGGTTTCAGTCTTTTAAAGGGGGGTGGGTTTTGGGCCGGCCATTTGGGCCTCAGAGGGCAACCGGGCCGAGAGGCTGGCTGGGCCGGGTTGGGCCTGCGCGCCTGGCCTGGTCCAGACCTGCTTCTTCTCTTTTTTTTTCTTTTTTTTTGCATTTGTTTTAAAAACCTACCTTTAGGTTTTCGGATTGTAATTTAATACCCTAATGAAACGAAGCGGGTTTTACATCCTCGATCACACGCGTCTGCACGTTTAGACGGGGTAGGGGGCCCGCCCGTCAGTAAATGGGTCCTGGCCGCGCGTGTCTGGTTCGGTGGTTGTGAGTGTGATAGGTCAACCGCCTAATCCGACTTAGTGTCGATG
This sequence comes from Erodium maritimum, assembly GCA_963921825.1. Lineage (NCBI taxonomy): Eukaryota > Viridiplantae > Streptophyta > Magnoliopsida > Geraniales > Geraniaceae > Erodium > Erodium maritimum. Next base: position 41,686,024 of record OY997592.1, on the reverse strand, counting down.
AACTGCAAAGGTCGACAGCCTGATCCGACTTAGTATCGAGGAATTGCGATAGGTCGATCCTGGACCTGACTGAGGGAGGTTACTGAGCAGCTGGTTTGCGATCCTTTGTGATCTTGTTTGGTGTGCGATCCTTTGTGATCTTGTTTGGTGTTGCGTCGTTTCTTTCGAGTCCTTGGGAGAGGTCGTGATCGTTGTGTCGGGTCTACATTACGCGTCAAAGTGTTGAGTTGGTCAAGGAAGGTAATAGTGGGTGTATGATCAGTTAGAGCCCTTGGGTTGGGGACAGTGTCCCCCGGTGTAGACTTTATTATTGGTGTTACCGGCATTGTCTGCTAATTATGCCGTAGTCAGTCTGTTATCCGTGGTGGTGAGCGAACACTCACCCCTAGCTGCTTTTCCTACAGGTACTTGTCGCAGGTCGGACTAGGTGAGCTTCCAAAGCTTGAAGAGCTAGGGGCGGGAGTCCGGGTTACTTTTTAGTCTAGCGACGGATACCTCGCTTTTGTCCGCTTGTGGGACATTTTATTTTGAGTTGTAATTATCTTTTGTTGAACTAAACTGGTATTGTAAAGTGTTTTAATGGAAATGGTTTCAAATTGTTTTCTTATTTTAAACGTTTGCGTCCCGAGTTCGGTTTACTGAAATTGGGGCGTGACACAAGGACTCGAAAGAAACGACGCAACACCAAACAAGATCGCAAAGGATCGCAAACCAGCTGCTCAGTAACCTCCCTCACTCACGCACTTTGCCGAACCACTCAGGCCAGACGGTCGACCTGTCTCAGTAACCTCTCTCACTCACGCGCTTCGCCGAACCACTCAGGCCAGGCGGTCGACCTGTCTCACTCACGCGCTTTGCCGAACCACTCAGGCCAGGCGTTCGACCTGTCTCACTCACGCGCTTTGCCGAACCACTCAGGCCAGGCGGTCGACCTGTCTCAATAACCTCTCTCACTCACGCGCTTTGCCGAACCACTCAGGCCAGGCGGTCGACCTGTCTCACTAACCTCTCTCACTCAGGTAACCTCAATCACAATCGCAAGCGAGTTCAACAAACAACAACAACACAGGTTCAACACTCCACAGGCACTCATGGCCACACAAGACACCAACAGTAAAACACGGACTCGACAGCCCCACAGGCACGCACGGCCTCCCACGATACACCAACAGTAACTCACGGCTCAACGACCCCACGGGCACTCACGGCCAGTCAAAACCACCAATGGTAACTCACGGGCTCAACAACCCCACAGGCACTCATGGCCACCCCAGACACCAAAACGACAACACGGGCTCTCATGGCCACCCAAGACTCAGCAATAGTAACACTGGCTCTCAAGGCCACCCAAAACTCAACAATAAACAACACGACTCTCAAGGCCACCCAAACTCGACGATAAATAACACGGGCTCTCAAGGCCACCCAAACTCAACAATAAATAACGCACAACAACCTCCGGCATAATCGATGCCTCCAACAGTCCTAAGATCGCTAGTTTCACAAACAACCTCCGGGCATGGTCATATGCCTCCAGTACTTCAATTATCGCTAAGTTCTCTTCTCCTACGACACTACTAAGTGTCACATGCATTTCCAATAATTACTTAGTTCCTGTAACACGCTTTTCTAATAAACGCTACAATCCCGCATCAAGCAATTCTAATATTCGATAACCTACTCAACCCACGACACCCCAGTGTCACATGCATTTCTACTGTTAACTTTCCCTAGTTAGGGCCGAGATCCGGCTACTTTTCCCTACCTCAACTGAAGAGAAACCGCTATGTTTCCTAGCTGCTGACGTTCTGGCTCGCTACCTCCGGGCTTCACCTCGATCGAAGTCGGACGCCAAAGATAACACGAAAGCCATAATTAGAGTCGGTTCCCAGGTTAATTTAAAGGTCAAGATTAAACCAGTTTAAAACCGACAGTTGTCCTTTAAACTCGAGCGGGATAAAAGCGGGGTCACGGCGAATCGGGTTTGAGTACCCGAGCACCGAAACCGGTGCATGCGAGGCACGGTCCCAATGCACGAATCCCGAGGTCCGATTCAGCGGTCCGCTTTTGTTCCTTTTTAAACCCAAATAGCAGTCCATTTTAACCAGAGTTCCAGATTCGTTCCCAATTCCGATTAATAACCCTTTTTTCAAAACAGAACGGTTTTTGTTTCAAATCGAATTCCCTTTTTATTTCAAATCTGTTTCTGTTCCGATCTTTTGAGCCCAAAATGAATTAGGTTCGGTTTTTGAACAACCGTCCCTAAATCCCGTTTACAACTTAGATTCTCAAACTCCTCGATTTAAAACCGTTTTTAAAACCGAATTGATTTTAATTCCTTTTTATTTTAAATCCCCTTTTCCTTAAATCGGATTTTTGTTTTATAACCTTTTCTTTCCAAAACCTTGATTTCGATTCCACCCAAAGCAGATCCAAAAACCATCTTTTACTCCAATCTGATTTTGATTCAATTATTTCCCTTTTCAATTCAAAATCAGTTCCAAAAATTAATCAAATTCTTTAGCAGGTTTAACAGATAAAGTTTTCCTCAATCAGATCCAATTTAACTCGAAATGAGTAGCACGGGAAACCGAAAACGAGGTGCTCGGGTTTGAAACCGGCCGGCCACCGACGGAGACGCCGCCGGCGACCAAACCCTAAGGGCGAGACTCTCACCGTAGGAGGAAGGAAAAACGGCGGCGGTGCGGTCTAGAGGCGGCGGAGCACGGTGGCCTCTCGCCCGTCTCAGATCTGGGACGACGGGCTCGGGTTCGAGGGTTCCGAAGACGAGAAGGGGAAGAGGCGGCGGACTCTCGGGAGAGAGGAGGACGGCGCCGGCGAGTCCGTCTCGGCTCTGGCCGTGCTCGACGACGGCGTGGAGGCGCGACGGAGCTTGGGACGGCGGTGGCTCGGTGGTGTCGTGGTGGCTGGACGGAGAGGGAAAGGAGACGGGGGCGGCGTGGGGACGAGGGAGCTGGAGGTGGTCGCCGGAGATCTGGAGAGGGAGGTCGGTCTCGGTGAGGAAGAGGGAGGTGGGAGACGAGCTGTGAGGGGGAGGAGGAACGGTGGCGATGAGAGGGCCGGAGACGCCGTTTCCGGCGAGATGGGAGGGAGACGGGATCGGAAGGGGGTCGAAGAAGACGAAGAAGAAGGAGTGGGGGAGGGTGAGAGGGGTCGGCTGCGCAGGAGAAGAGAAGGGTCGAAGGTGGAAATGGGTTGAAACCCTAAAACAAAGGGTTTTATACCCTGGGCTTGGGCCGGGTCGGCAAATCTGGGCCGGGTCGCTAGTCGGGTCTGGCCCAGCCCGGTCCAGCTTCCTCTTTTTTTTTTTTTTTTTTTGCACTTGTTTCAAAAACCTACCTTAAGTTTTTCAGATTGCAATTTAATACCCTCTTGAAGCGAAGCGGGTTTTACAACTCCGGTGCGTTTCCTATTGGGGGCCATCTCTTTTGCAGATCTGGTGGTTGTGAAATTGAAGGAGAGTTTTAGGGTAAGTAGTATAGGGATGGGGGTATTTATAGTTGAAATCTTGCAGTGGCATTATCGTTATTTTGTTTAAAGTAGAGTTCTAATTATATATAGATTAATTAACTAATAATGATTCCGCAAAACATATATCTTATTTTCGCAATCCATAACTCATAATTCTCAAACTAATTGCTGATTTACGTCTATCGGAATGTGATACGATAAGATCATGTAGAGGACACGTGTCAATCGTTCCCCAAAATCAGATGGTATGATTTCAAAATCTGACGGTTAAGTTTCCACGGTTACATTCCATCATTACTAAAATCCTCCTTGAATGCACCAAGATCTTATCGCATTTAATGCGTTGTTAAGTCTTTTCACCGCCGTTTGGTTTAGTTTAAATCAATTTTTTAACCCTACAAATCATGTCATCATAGACCTTTTTTTTTAATTAAGTCATGTCTCCACATAGAAAGTATTGTAGTAGCGGCGAGGAAGAGGTAACTGCAAAGAGACGAAGGGTTATTTCACATGGTGATGAAGAGGATTGCCCTATTATCATCAGTGATGATGACGATGATGAGAAAGAGGAGGATAAAGAAAATGTGGAGGAAGACGATGATGGGTATAATGGTGATGTTGAAGAGGATGATGATGTTGAAGATGATGATGATGAGGAAAAGGAAGAAGAAGATTATGGTTATAATGGTGATGTTGAAGAGGATGAAGAAGAACATGATGATGCTGATGAAGACGAAGAAGAAGAAGATGATGATGATGATGATGATGATGATGATGATGATGATGATGATGATGATGATGATGATGATGATGATGATGATGATGATGATGATGATGATGATGATGATGATGATGATGATGATGATGATGATGATGATGATGATGATGATGATGATGATGATGATGATGATGATGATGATGATGATGATGATGATGATGATGATGATGATGATGATGATGATGATGATGATGATGATGATGATGATGATGATGATGATGATGAAGAATGCTCGGAGAATGAAGATTGATGAATGTAACTTATGCGACAAGTTCTTTCAGTTTTAGGAAATATGACTCTCTGTTTGTGAATATAGAACTTATTTTTTTGGGTATTCATATATGGCCTTGTAGTTTGCGGATACAGAGATCCTGTTTTGCTAATATTGTTAATTTGTTTCTCTTAACTTGTTGTTTGCGGATACGGACTTGTAGTTTGCGGATTCATATATACTGGTTTGCATATATTGTAAATTTGTTCCTCTTAACTTGTTGTTTTTGGATACTGTGATTAAGTTTCGTGCCTATTATTATTGACTTATAGTTTTGAATACAGAGATTCTGGTTTGCAGATACAGATATCATGGTTTGTTGATACTTATATTCTGTTTCGCATGTAACACAAATCATGAAATCATACATAACTTGAAAGAGAAATATAAACGTATTTAAGGAAAAAGATTTTGTTATTGATTAATAAGATTTGGTTAAGAACAGATAAAGGGAAACAAAAGAGACTAGGGTTTGTTATGCCTATACCACTAGTTCATAGATTTGTTCACCGCTATGATCAATTCGGTTATCTTCCTGTTCAGGGCTGAGTTTGCAAGCGCTTCTTCGGAGCTCATGTCAGTGCACAGCTGTTCGCCTACTTCCATACCCAAAATTTCAAGCTCAAGCTCAATGTCAGAAAGCTTACGCCCTATTGCCTTGAAGTTCATCAAAAACTCCTCATGCTTGATGAGACGCTTTTGTTTTTTTTCCTTCTTATTCTGCTCCTTCAGCTTCCTTTCGCGTTCGTCGAATTCATCTTCATAACTTCTACGCTTCCTGCTGCTTGAGGACGACATTTTTTCAGAGTAACATTGGTTATAGGAAGAGTTGAAGGATGAGTATAGAAGGATACAATATTGGGTATATATAGGGGAATATCTAGGGCATCGTGGGTTAGTGGAGCAATTGATTCTCCCCCACGTTTCCACGCTGTCAATATTTGATTGGTCTACCACAAACCGGTCCACTTTCCCTTTTGTACGCAAAAACGAAGTTGTATATTCTCTTTACTTGGTGTTTGCGTATACGATCTTGTAGTTTGCGGATACTGTTATTATGTTTCGCGAATATAATTATGGACGCAAGTTTGTGGAAACATAGATCCTGGTTTGCGGATACAGAGATCATGGTTTGCTGATTCTAATAATTTGTTTCGCGTGTAACATAAATCACGGAATTATATATAATCGAAAGTGAAATATAAACTATTTTAAGGAAAACGATTTTTGTTAATTAATTTAAACTGGTTAAGAACAGACAAAAGGAATTTAAGAGAATAGGGTTTGCTACCCCTATACCACCAGTTTCATAGCCTAGTTCACAGCTATGATCACTTCGGTTATCTTCCTGGTGAGGGCTGTGTTTGCAAGCACCTCTTCGGTGCTCATGTCAATGCACAGCTCGTCGCCAACATCCATGGCCAAAATTTCAAGCTCAAGCTCGATCTCAGAAAGCTTAGGCTTGATTGCATTGAAGCTCGTCACAAACTTCTCGTGTTTGATGACACGCTTTTATTTTCTGTCCTTCTTGTTCTGCTCCTTCATCTTCCTTTCGCGTTCGTCGAGTTCATCTTCATAGCTTTTACGCTTCCTGCTACTTGACGACGCCATTTTTCCAGAGTAAAATTGGGTATTCGAAGAGTTGAGGGATGAGTATAGAAGGATACAGTATTTTTGTATATATAGGGGAACACGTAAGGCATCGTGGGTTAGTGGAGTAATTAATTCTCCCCCACGTTTCCACGCTGTCAATATTTGATTGGTCTACCACAAACCGTTTCACTTCCCTTTTGTACGCAAAACGAAAGTAGTAAATTCTCAAATCATTACACATTTTTTAGTAAATAAAATTTGAAATATTCGCAAACAATTTGTTATATTAAATTCGTATAAATGAAACAGTCTATATTAAATCCGCAAAAAACAATTGTGTATATCCACAAACATAAAAAACCAAATCCGCAATTGATAATCTTCATCAGTCTACTTCTTCTTCTTCCTATTCTTACTCAGTGGGGCAGGTCCTTGTGTCATGGTTTTGCGTTCTGTGTGAACAATATATTATATTAAATTTCATATAAATAAAAACATGTGCAGAAATGAAATTTATTAATTCGGAAAACTCAAACAAATGTATCCTCAAACAGTCTGTATTTATTCGCAAAACTTATTGTCTATATTCGCAAACAGAAACAACGAAATCCGCAGTTGAAAATATACATCATTCTTCTTCTTCTTCTTCTTCTTCTTCTTCTTCTTCTTCTTCTTCTTCTTCTTCTTCTTCTTCTTCTTCTTCTTCTTCTTCATATTCAGTGGGCAGGTCCTTGTGTCATGGTCTTGCAATGTGCGACATGTGGCGCATAGCCGTTTTCGCTTTTACTAGCATTGATTGCCTTTTCTTTATTACTGATCATTCTACTCCTAGATCGCAATCGAGAGCCCTTGGTGTTTGTGATATTTGGTGGCTGGACAGTGACTATTTCTGGTAATTTGATCCCTGTCACCGATGCTATGAAACTTGTTCTATTGAGTCTATTCTCATTCACTATGTCATCCACCGTCTTAACTCTTTATCGATTTAGAGTGTCCAACAATCCTCGAATACTTGAAATTGCTGCATCTTCTGTCCCAATCATTTCAGTAAACCTGGTTTTCACTGCATCCATAACTTTATCGTCCTTCAGACTAGAACCTTCAGGTGCAACACCATTAGAAGACAATGTAGCTGTCAAGTTTGTGTCTTTACACCATCTCGGGTTTACCAGCGTCCTAGGAATCTTCCTTAACGTTTTGTTTTGCAGCGCAAAGAATATGTGAGAACATATATAGCCCGTTGTTAGAAGCTTGTTACAATTGCACTCAAAGTTGTTTGTACTCATCGTCCAAGTCACCCTGAATTCCTTACCATCTTTAATAATCGACGAATCCCTGACTTTATAGACAATGGTGTCATCTACGGTGTCATCCATGCCTGGCAAGCTGCAGCGGTTGAGAGCGTAAACTATATGGTTTTGTATGTCAGCAAACACAGTATGTGTGTATACAGTCCAAGCATCCGCTTCAAACCACGTGTTTGTCTTCAGCACCGAATATGAATTGTAGCTGTGCATCATAAGACTGAAATGCTCATTCTTTTGGTTCTCTATCACCACTCCACACCGCCAGATCAAGTGAACAAGGTTTAGGTACTGATCTGTGAGTTGTTGATAGGCCCGGTTGGCTGATTCAGACCTTGATGTTGTTCTCATAAACAACCCCGTTGGGAAATCCCTATGGTATGCTGGGATCCAACTGTGTCGCAGATCGAATATACCATTGAGCCAAGTGTTGTCCTGCAAATTGAAGTCTTCAATGATGCTAGCCCACTCTTCATCAATCTCATCAGGGCCTATAAGGTTGTTCTATACTATGGAATCCAACCTTTTCTCAAAGTTTGTATCATTTGTTATACTTCCAGGCACCTGTAACATTTTTCGTAAGATTTGTAAAGTCGAACAAATAAATAATAGAAATTGACAATACTGTGGCGTATGGATATTTTGTGTTCATAGATTGAGAAAACAGACATAACAGTTTGAGAATAGATATAAACTCATCACATAGTAGTTAACTATAAGAACCATATTAAGAATAAAACGTTTTGAGTAAACAAGCATTACAAGATGTGGATACAGAGTATATGATTTTCTTATAGATACTGACCTTAAGACGAATCTTATTCATAATGTGCCACATGCAGAGTTTGTGCTTAGTGTCTGTCATGACTTTAGGTATTGCAACTTTCATTGCTGGGTCTTGATCTGTCACCAGATACATTGGTTGCTTCCCATTCATCGCTTTCAGAAAAGCGTTAAACATCCAAGTGAAAGACTCGACATCCTCATGTGTTACCAGTCCCAGCCCAAAAGTCACATATTTTTCATAGTTGTCTACTCTTGTAAACGGCCAAAATGGCATCGAGTACCTACAAAACACCAATCGTTAATAAAGAATCATGTTTAAAATTTCTTCTTCAATGGATTAGCGAATACGAGTAATACTTACTGGTTAGTTGTGAAGACCGCTTCAAAAAAAACTATTGGGTCGGACCGGGTCGGACCGGACCCGACCAGCAGACCCGGCCCAAACCACAGACCCGGCCCAAGTCCGACCTATTTAAGGCTGGCATTAGGGTTCTGAAACCCTAATCCTCACTTCTCCTTCTCCTTCTGCCGCCCCCCTCCTCTCCCGAACCCGATCCTCTCTCCCATCTCCTTCCTCTCCGGCGACCTCTCTCCAGCTCCGGCCCTCTCCCTTCCCTCACCTCCGTCCAGTCTCCTCGCCGTCCGACCCTCCTCCCTCACCGTGTTCCGGCCGCCACTCCCTCACCGAGCCCCTCCACCTCCGGCCACCACCGTCCTCCCTCGCCTCTCTCTTTGGTCCCGACCACCCTCTCACCTTCCCCTCTCTCCCTCTTCTCCGTTCATAGCCGAGCCCTCCGACCCGCAACCGCGTTCCGCCGTGCTCCATCCAGCCCAAGCCGCCACCACCGACCTCCACCGCCCTTTTCCCTCCACGCCCGTGCACCGCCGGTGCCATCCAGGCCATCGCCGCCGCCGGTACCGTCCTCATCCTCAACGTCGCCTACGCTCACCAGATCCGGCGAGCTACGACCGGATTCGTTCTGATCTGAGGGGAGACCCTCAGCCGCGCCACGTCGCGCCCACAGCCACCACCACCACCGCCGCCGTCGTCTCCCTTTTCCCCCTCCTACGGTTAGCCCCTACCACCGGGCGACCCTAGTCGGCCGGATTTAAAATCGAGCCCTTTTCCTCTTGTTGTTTTTTGTAATCGAGCTCTTCACCTGTTTCTGGTTGAGTTTGAACAGATTTGTATTGAAAATAAAATGAGAAACGGGATTAAAACCTAATCGGTTGAAGACCAAAAATTGAGTTCCGAATTAGATGTGATTTGTTTTTAAAACGGTTTTAAATCTGGTCAGTGTTGAAAGAAGCGATGTTCTGGATCTGGGATCAGTTGAAACCGATTTCCTTTTTGATCTGAAATGTTTAGTTGTAAAATCAAAAGATTTGGAAAGGAAGTTTAATTGAATCGAGACACAAAATTTTCTAAAGGAAAAAGGGAAAAAGAAATCAGTTTTACGGAAAAAGGATTTAAAATAAAAAGGAATTAACATCAATTTGGTTTTATTAACGGTTTGAGTCGAGGAGTTTTGAGAAACAAATTTGTAGGAAAATGAACTAAAATGACTTTGGTTTTAAAAAGAAATTAAAAGGAACAATCAGATTTGATGTAAAATGGGCCTTGAACTGTTGAGCGTGGAACGAATAATCGGGCTGTTGAAACGGACTTAGGATGGGTTTAACAGCGGAACACGGAATCGGTGCCTCGGGAGCCATGTCTCGAAATCCATGCACCGGATTTTGTGCTCGGGGCTCGAGTACTCGAACTTGATCCGTCGAAATCCCACTTTTATCCCGCTCGAGTGTAAAAGACAACTGTCGGATTTAAACTAGACTAATCGTAACCTTTAACTTAACGGCGGAACCGTTATTAATCTATGGCTTTCGTGTTATCTTTAGAGTCCGGCTTCGATCGAAGTGAAGCTCGGAGGTAGCGAGCCAGAACGTCAGCAGCTAGGAAGCGTAGTGGGTGTTCTTTGGTTGAGGTAGGGAAAAGTAGCCGGATCTCGGCCCTGACTAGGGAAAGTTAACAGTAGAATTGCATGTGACACCGGGGTGTCGTGGATTGAGTAGCTTTATTTCAAATATTAGAAAAGCATGTTACGGGATTGTAGCAATTATTGGAAAAGCATGTGACACTAAGAAGTGTCGTAGGAGCAGAGAACTTAGCGATAATAGAACTACTGGAGGCATATGACCATGCCCGGAGGTTGATTGTGAACTTATCGATATTAGGAGTACTGGAGGCATATGACCATGCCCGGAGGTTGATTGTGAAACTATTGATAATTAGAACTGTTGGAGGCATCGAGTATGCCGGAGGTTGTTGTGCGTTATTTGTTGTTGAGTTTGGGTGGCCTTGAGAGCCCGTGTTAATTGTTGTTGAGTTTTGGGTGGCCTTGAGAGCCGTGTTGTTTACTGTTGAGTTTTGGGTGGCCTTGAGAGCCCTTGTTACTATTGCTGAGTCTTGGGTGGCCATGAGAGCCCGTGTTGTCGTGTTGGTATTTTGGGTGGCCGTGAGTGCCCGTGGGGTTGTGAACCCGTGTCGTTACTATTGGTGGTATTGAGTGGCCGTGAGTTCCCGTGGGGTCGTTGACCCGTGAGTCACTGTTGGTGTATCTTGGGAGGCCGTGAGTGCCTGTGGGGCTTTTGAGTCCGTGTTTTAGGGTTGGTGTCTTGGGTGGCCATGAGTGCCTGTGGAGTGCTGAACTTGTGTTGTTGCTGTTTGTTGAACTGTGTTTGTGATTGTGATTGTGGTTACCTGAGGTTGTGGGCCCGCTTCATTAAACGGGGGTCCTCGATCACACGCGTCTGCACGTTCAGACGGGGTAGGGGGCCCGCCCGTCAGTAAAGGGGTCCTGGTCGCGCGTGTGTGGTTCGGTGGTTGTGAGTGTGATAGGTCGACAGCCTGATCCGACTTCGTGTCGAGGAATTGCGATAGGTCGATCCTGGACCTTAGTGAGGGAGGTTACTGAGCAGTTGGTTTGCGATCCTTTGTGATCTTGTTTGGTGTTGCGTCGTTTCTTTCGAGTCCTTGGGAGAGGTCGTGATCGTTGTGTCGGGTCTACTTTACATGTCAAAGTGTTGAGTTGGTCAAGGAGGGTAACAGTGGGTGTATGATCAGTCAGAGTCCTTGGGTTGGGGACAGTGTCCCCCGGTGTATACTTTATTATTGGTGTTACCGGCATTGTCTGCTAATTATGTTGTAGTCAGTCTGTTATCCGTGGTGGTGAGCGAACGCTCACCCCTAGCTGCTTTTCCTACAAGTACTGATCACAGGACGGACTAGGTGAGCTCTCGAAGCTTGTGGAGCTAGGAGCGGAGTCCGGGTTGTTTTTGAGTCTAGTGACGGTTACCTACTTTTGTCCACTTGTTGGGACGTGTTTTAAAGTGTAAATTTATTTTGTTGAACAAATGGTGTTTTTAAAGTGATTTAATGAAAACAGGTTTCAAATATCGTATCTTTTGAATGTTCGCGTCCCGAGTTCGGTTCGCTGAAATTGGGGCGTGACATTAGTCCTGTAAGTTGTGTCAAAGGAAACATTATCCCCGTAAAGCTCGTAATTCTTGATAGCTATTTCATCACACCATAATAGTTTAGTGAGGCTTCCGCTTGTGTCAACATCGTACTCATAGTAAAACTTGTTGTTGGCTACCTTCTTGTCACGGAACTGGTCAAGGATTATCTGAACATCACTTCCTCCAATATAGGCTTTCAAGTCCCTGTGGTAGTTGAAGAAATCTTGCTTCAAAGCTCCAACATGGCTGGGGCCTCCGCGTGTTTCACTGATTAGTCTGTGTGCCTTTGAGGGACCTATTCCCGATCTCTCGCCAAAGTTTATATACTCAACATGGTTGCCTTCCATGTGTCGGTTACCTCTCATCTCATGTCTGTGCTCCGCTCCAACCATAGGGTGGTTATGACCTTCAACAAATTTTGATACTTTGTATCCCAATTCCTCCGAAACAAATGTGAACCTTATCATTGCTTCACAATTAATTCTTGTGAGCAATCTGTTCCTCTTTTTTGTAGGCTTTGAAAGTTGAGGACTGTTTTGTTCGGGGATCTCACCCTGTTTGGAGCATACCATGTACTCTAGCTTTATGTTGTTTGTTTTATCCTTCTTCTCAGTAGACCTTCTTGTAGTGAATCCAAACAGTCTAGCGTAATTTTGGTAGAAATCTATCGCCTTATTCAGTGTCTTGAATTTCTTTCCTACAAACGGCGTTCGTTCAGTCTGGCAGGATGGCAAGTATATCCTGGTTCCTCCAGCTGGAAAACATAACAGTGTTTTGGAGATCTAATTCTGCAGTACAGTCACTGTCTGTGCCTGCAGCTGATATTCATCGAAATAAGGATCAGTTTGAGGATGTAATAATTTCGGATTGCATATACATCACACATAGAATCAGATAGTTATAATATACTCAAATTGATACACAGGTAGTAGTATATAGTAACAGGCAAAGTAGATTATTTATGCTTTGCGGAAATAAGCAAGTTAGTTTGCGGATACTGCACACCTAGTTTGAGAGTTTGTCATGGAGGAGATTTTATATATTGTTTGAGAAGAAACAAATATTTTATGTCGTAAATATCGTACAACACAAACTATTGTTTTGAGTATCTAGGCATTCTAGTTTACGGATAAAAAAACCACCATGATCATGACGTTTTGGTCAACGGAAAATTAGAATTTGCATTGATTCTAGAAGAAAATCAATTTTGTTGAATAGATCTATACTTACATATTGTAGATGACATCTCGATTTGTGTATTGGTTGCTGTGTTAAAATCCGACGATATCAATCAATATCTCCGGCGATCTCTGTTGCGATTTCCGACGATCTCACGGTGCGATCTTGTTTGTGCGATCTCTGGTGAGATCTCAGGTGCGATATGAGATTTTGTTTTGGAATCTAGTTTCGAAGAATCGCAGTTCTTTTAACCTTGTCCGTGATCTAGATTTCTTCGAGAAAACTCCGATCTAGGGTTGATACTTGGAAAATCGTAGAGATTTTTTCGAGAGACTTTGTAACTCTGTGTTTGACTCGATTTCTTATTTCTTGTTTAGGAACTTTCCATTTTTGAATTTCGAGGTTTTATAGAGAAAGTTGGGGTAAATTCGCACGCTAATCTAGGACCGTCGATATATTATTCGCAATGGACGAACCCGATTCAGTTTTGAAAGTTCAATCGAAACATTTTATTTTATTAGTGAATAGATTCTTTGCGTATATTTTACATTTAGTTTGCGGATTTTTAATGTAAAGTTTGCGGTTATTTCAGAAGTAGTTTGCGGATATGTCATATCTAGTTTGCGGATTGTTGATTTATTGTTTGCGGATACTGTCAGTCATGTTGAGAATACAGAAAACATGGTTTGAGAAAATACAACATCTAGTTTGAGAATATTTATAGATTCATTACGAAAAGATGGTGTGTGAAACACCAAACAAAAACATAAAAGACGACATGCATGAAAAACTAGATACCACCAATCTTCTTCTGGATGTGGCTTAGGGATCTACAGTTATTTTTCCGAGGAATTCTTGATACTCCCTCAGTTTCTCAAGCATGCGTTCTTTCGACTCTCTTTCTACTGTGTTCCACATTAGGTTTTCATCCGTTTCGATTTCGGCAAGGAGCTTGACCACCTGCGCATCCATCATCAGCATATTATACTGGATTTTTGTGAATTTGAGCTTCCAGAGATGGTGGATGGTATCCAAACGCCTGGCTTCATCCTCTGCATTCATCCGAGCCCATTCAGCATTCATTGAGGCCATTTTTGTTGCGTTTTTGAGTTGAAGAGTGAAAGATGTGTGAAAGTAGTTACTCAGTAGTGGAATTTATAGCAATGGTCCTAGGGGGTATTATTGCAATCTTCAACAAAGTAATGGGGTTAGTGGGTAGTTACTTTTCAAGGTCAGAATATTAAGTGTTTCATCCAAAACTGGCGATTTGTATTTCATATGTATTAAATTCTCAAACAATTATAAAATTATCCTCAAAATAAAAATCACTGGCTCTGTTCAAAGAGGCGCAGGCTGAATCCTTCCTCCTCCTCCTCCTCCTCCTCCTCCTCCTCTGATGATGATGATGACCCTCTCATCAATGAGTACGACATTCCTCAACCGGGGGATCCTGATTATGAATCACCGCCGGATGAATATGAAGATGAAGAGGACAATGAGAAAGAAGATGAAGAAGAAGAGGAGAATGAGGAAGAAGATGAAGAGGATGAAGAGGAGAATGAGGAGGAAGGAGATGCTGAGTTTGAACCAGAAATAGAAGAGCCTCCAACCGCACCTGCTCCCGCAGAGGATGATGAAGAAGACAGTTGTTATGTCGATGAAGATTGGCTGGATAATGATGAAGAAGATGTCCATGCAGAGGATGATGAAGAAGAGCAAGAGGGAGAAGAGGATGAAGAAGACAACATAGACCCATATGGGGAGGATCCTGAGGAAGGAGTTGTTGAAGATGAAGAAGATTTCTGGGATGATGATGATGATGCTTAATTACTGTAGTTTTTTAATTTTCTTTTTTGTGGAAAGTAAATATTTCAACATATGAAATCAATCATGTTTAAGCTTATTTTTGGTTTGTGGATACAGTTGTTTTCGTTTGCAAATACAAGAACCACAGTTTGCGTTTATAATCATTCCAATTTGCAAAAAAGTAAACCAAAATGAAAACCATTTGCGGATATGGATATAATAGTTTGCGGATGAAGAACAAATTGTTTGCAGAAAAGCTAAATAGAGCAAATGATATTTTTCGAAAATGTTTTCATTCATAACACAGGTTGAGCAAAAGAGCACCATACTTAAAAGATACAAAAAAGGAGTAGAAGAAAGCCATCTTCTTCTAGGTCATTCGTTGACGTAGTGGTAGAAAACTACAACATATATACAACATCATCAAGTGCTTTGTTAACTTTTGCAACACTGGTAATGAGGTTTTTGATAGTATTTATGAAGTCACATGGCATGTCGTCCTTGGCGAGTTTTGCTGTCTCAGTCACAAGAAGATCGATATCAAGTTTTGCTTCGATCAACTTCACCTTTAAAATCTTGTGCTTCATTGAGACTTTCTCAACATTGAGAAGAATCTTTTCTTTTGCGTATAGGGCCTCCTCCCTCTTCAGCAGCTCATCCCTTGTTGGTAGATCGATGTTGGGGATCTTATCCTTCTCTATGTTGCAAGCATCCATGGTTTATAATTGGGAGAGAGTTGAGGTTGAGTTAATGTTTTCTTTGCGAAGTTTTCTATATGTATAGGCAAAATATAAGGTTTAGTTGGATTGGTGGGTCCCTAAATATGTTGTCATGGATGTTACACGTGCTATGATGTTGATCTTTAATTGTTTCATCTGCATCTCATATTATGATACAATTATTCTTGATTGGGGATATCGATATAATCATGTGCGGATGACTAACAAATCGTTTGCGGATAAGCTAAAGAGGACATCCGTTTTTGATATTTAGTTTGAAGAATTGTTTTATGACGATACGGTTAATGTCGTTTGCGAATAGAGGAATCCCAGTTTGCGAAAGTTGACAGAATACCAAGAAAAACATTTTCCTTCGTAACATAGGTTGAACAAAAGAGGAGCGTACATAGGGTGTTTTTTGAGGTTTTATTTTTTATTGTCTGAGAATATAATGGAATCTAGACCAACTAAACCAAAATGTAGGGTTTAGTTGGATTGGTGGGTCCCTAAACATGTTTAATCTTAAATTGTTTCATCTGTATCTCATATGAGGATAGAATCCCAGTTAAGAGGAATCCCAGTTTGCGAAATCTGTTTGCTGATATTGATATATCCGTTTGCGGATAAAGAACAAATTGTTTGTAGTTACACTAAAGAGGTCAAATGATAGGCAAGGAAAGCAGACAATTTTTTTTTATTATACTGCTATTATTTTTTGCATATATAGAAGAATTTGTTTGAGGATCAGAATTTTTTAATTTTTTAATTTTTTTCCAGTTTAAAACGACAAGCATTGTGTTTATCAGTTTTTATTTAAGACAATTTGGTTTAAATTAAAATCTCAGAAGAACAGGCTTAGATTGCGGATATAATTATTCTATTTTGCGAGAGAATCTGGGCCGCGCGCGTAATTAAAAATAGTAAATTCCATTTTTGCCCCTGAGAAGAGGCGCGTGGCCCAGAATTGGTTCCAATTCGCGCGCTTTCGCGCGCTTAGCTCTGAGCCGTAGATCGTGCGCGCTGCTGATAGATAGACGGTCCTGATGCAGTTCGCAGGTTCGCATATTACAGGTGGTTCGCACCTGATAGCGTCCCTATATATATATATAAAAGGTTGGTATCAAATACAAACCACCCCTTATTGTGCAAACTACGAACTCACCAGGTGCTGACACATGGGCGCGCGCGCTGCTGGTGCACGCGCATAGTGCTGACACGTGGCGCGCATAGTGCTAATTGTTTGGGGGCACAGTGCTAATAGTTTGGCACTGTGCTAAACTATTAGCACTGTGCGCGCCAAACTATTAGCACCGTGCGCGCGTGTGGTCAACACGCTCACGCGCGCGGGCAAAGGCGCGCACGAATCTGGCACGTGTCAGCATCGCGCGCGCTCTGCTGACGTCACTTTGACCGCATCCTGTGGCTTAGATTGGTTCGTAGTTTGCACAATAAGGATGGTTTTTACTGGATAGCTACCCTATATATATATATATATATATATATATATTATCAACTCTGTTTTTTATTAAATTAATATTCTTCTAAAAGAATATAGGAATCTCGTGTCCAATAAAGAGTAGGACAAAACAACGATTACAAAAGTTCTAAAAAATAGCTATAGGGTCATAGCCCAAAAACAACGATAATGAAAACTTAAGACAAAACAATAACAAGAGAGACGAAGTCAACCCTCATCGGTGACCACTAATCATCGTCCGAGGTCCCAAATGGAGCTTTCACTGGTATAGGTTTATCTGGAAAAGCTTTACGAGCTTCCATGACCTAAGTCCACACGACAACTTTGAAAATTCTCTTCTAACTCAGAGAACGAGCTCTTGACTTAGACTTAGCAGTATAAAAGTCAAGCAGATGCTTGGGAAGCCGACTTCAACGTTATAGAGGTTTGAGGATGACGCCCTTCCACTGACTACCCATTTGATACCCGACAATACCAACCCCTTTAACTACGTTTTCGTGACTAATACTACTGGAGTCGATCGATGTTCCCTCGGATCTAACAGAATAGGGAGCGTTGATGGCCCACACAAGACCCATACCAATTTGGTTTGACTCTTACGACCCACACTCCCTTCTGATGAAGGACCAAGACCGGTATTTGTACACGGAGGCGACGAGGTCACAATTGCAACGCTCGTGTCCTCCTGAAATGTCGAGACTCCAACTGGTATTGCTGGATCCAGAACTGTAAGAAGATCTCGTGCCATCGCTCCCTACAAAACCCTACCCTCACCTCTTTCTTTTTGTAGCCGCCAACCGTTGGCGGTGGTTTTGGCCACCATGGCCACCGCAGGTACC
Source organism: Erodium maritimum (assembly GCA_963921825.1). Lineage (NCBI taxonomy): Eukaryota > Viridiplantae > Streptophyta > Magnoliopsida > Geraniales > Geraniaceae > Erodium > Erodium maritimum. The sequence goes on along the minus strand of OY997592.1, from coordinate 41,668,261 downwards.
TTCTCCTCTCCTTCCCCTCTTCTTCACATGTCCCCTTCGTAGTCCTCTCCACTCTGGTCGTCCGGTGAATTTCATCTCGTAGTTGTGCTCTTTACCGGCAAAGCATCGTGTTTCGCTCATGTCGAAGTCCCAGCTACACCTCCTCGGCCGTCCGATGAAGCTCGTCATGCTACTTTTCTCCGGAACGACGAAGCTTTATTCTTCAACCTCGCCGGAGTTTTGGTATGCAGTTTTCAAATTTGGCCTTTGTGGCCGGATGTCTGGTGTTCTCCGTCGTCGGGGTGCTCTTCTCGTCCATTTTATGGTTCGGCCTATACTTCTCGGTTCCTTGATGGCGCAGTTCTGGCTTGTCGGAGTTCGTCTCTGAGCTTTCCTCATCCGGAATCTTTGGCCAAAGCTTGGGCGCTCCTCGCCTTGTGAGGAACGATGACCTCCAGTTATGGACTAACCTTTTCTATTGACATATTTTTGTTCATTTGGTGGTAGATCTGGTTTCTACCCGGCTTCCACTGGCCACGGTGGTGCCTTAGTGTCTTTTGCTTGCTGCTTGGAGTCCTAGACGTTCTAGCCTGTGGATCGATCAGTCCCTTCATGACATGTTCCAGCTGTTTGGTTTTGCTCCTACTCGTGGTCCTGTTCGGGCCCGTGATAATGGGACCGATTCGGGTTTCTCGGTGGATTTGTCGCCATAGTTCTGTGTAGATTGGATGGTGTCCATCCTAGCGTCTATCTCTCTAAATTTGGTGTCGCTCCGGCATGTCGTCTCAGGTCTAGTGTGGGACGCGTTTCATGACCTTCAAGGCGTTGATCGTAATGGATCTGCTTCAATCGTTCCTTCTAGTGGGTTGTTGTGGTGTCAGCTCAGTGGAGGTCTTTTTTGATACAGCTCCCTCGTAGATGAGGTGATTCTGGTTGTTGGTTCTGGCTGCTTATGTTTGGTGTACTCCGAATACTTTCTCCTTGTCTCGGTGTGTCTTTGGCGAATCGATTCAGTTCCAGCGTAGGACGCGTTTCTAGACTCTTGTCGTAGATCGTTGTGGTTCTAGTAGTGCTATTTCGTTAGATGTTGTGGTGTTGGATCCAGCTCGACGATGTTTTTCTCAGGTGATGCTCCTTTTTAGTAGATGATTACTTGATCTCGTTATATTTTGTTTAAGTGTTGTTCTGCCCCTTGTTGTCCTTGTTTCGTTGTTGATGGGTTTCCACGGTTTCCTTCTTCCTCGCGTGGTAAGGACTCGTCGGTTTACAACTGTTGGCCGCCGGCGAGTGGTTTAGGAAATTTTGCCTATTGGTTGATTCCTCCAGCTTGGATTTATGGTTCAGTGATTTTGATGAGTATGGCCCACTGAATATGTCTCTATCGTTCGCCGTGTTAACCGTCAGCTTGTTAGTGTCCCTCAGTGAGGATCCTCATAAGACAGAGATCATTTCAATCTTAGGCAGGGTTTAGGTTGTTTCAAGTTTTTTTTTTTTTTGAGTTTTATTGTTGGAAAATCCGGATTATAAACCTTTTTAGTCTTTTTTTTATAAGCTCTAAAAATTTTATTAATAAAAAGTTAGATCCAAGCAGGATCTAACTAGAGGCAATCATTAAAAGAAAGCTCTCAAAAGGAGCTGCGGAAACAAAACCCGAAACAAAAAAAAGACACAGGATCACCCATCAGTAACCCATTCTTCACCTTCCGAAGTCAAGGTCGGATCATCAAAAGCTTTATCTGCATGAGCCAGCTGAGCCGCTTGAGTGTGTTGTAAGATCTGCTTCCCAATGTCCACAGGATTTACAACTCTCTCCCGACTCCTAGAATGAGCTGGTTTGATATGAGCAGTATAGTAGTCCCCTAAGAACTTGGGAGGCTGACTTTGACAGTTCGAAGTTCTAGAGGGTTGCTTCGAATGGCGACCCTTGTTCAAATATTTAGGGTTTGGAGGTTGAAGTAGAGCCTCCTTCCATGGACTACTTGGAAGAACCCCAATCGGATCTCCGGATTCCAGTTGATGAGACACAGTAGCTCCCAAATTACCACATCAGATGGCGGAATTTGGATCAAAATGTCTGAAACCGACCCATTAGATATTGGCCCCGAATCTATTAGTTTTTTAGTCTTTTGTGCTTCGTAATTGTAAAATCAAGGTTCTAAACCTTTTTATTATTTTTTTTTTTTTTTGAGTTTTATGTTTTATGTTTGTAAAATCCAATTGTTAGGCCTTGATCATCTGATTTATACTTAAATTAAGGAATAATCTTTCACTATACTGGTCATCTGTTTGGTTTAAAGTTAAAGTTGTTCAGTTTTCGATGGTTTTGTTTTATGGTTGAACCACTTGATTTTCTGTTGGACGAAAATAGTTTAATCTCTAGAGTTTTAAGGTTTTATCCTTTCGAATTTGATGCCTTCCATTATTATTCTTTTAAAATATTGAGCTTTTATAATATATTTTTTATCAGCAAAAAAATACGATTTTATTGAGATAAGGCCGAAACCGGGGTTGGAGGAGAAAGAGAAGCCAGTACAAAGCTTACAAGAAAGAAAAATAAACAACTCATAAAATACACCACATAGTTAAAGGGCAGGAGCGGACTGATGTCGAGGAGCAAAAAAACGAGGTCAGAGAACGTTTCCAAAACGAGATGTCCGATTCCAAGACGTTGGCAAGAGAGAGGGACTCTAAAGGGAAGCTGAATAACTGAATCTGAGCTAGTATAGAGACCACATTTTCAAGGGTGTTGGAGAAGACTACAACGTTTCGAGAAAACCAAAGAAACCAAAAGGTGATGAATATGATCTTAGCCCAAGCCTGATTGACCGAGCGTTTTGGGGATAGGCCCGGCCAATGAATGATCAAATCAATAGGGGAAGCGGGAAGACAGCCTCTAAGATTCCACCATATGAAAATCCGATTCCACAAGTCCAAAGAACATGGACAGAGCAGCAAAATATCGATGTTGTCCTCAAAACTAGATGGGCAGAATTTACTCATCGCAGCTGCTAAGGGGATTGACATACCTCGGTCTTCAAGAAAGGACTTCGAAGGAACCGCATTAAGAGCCACCAACCACCCAAATAGAGAGATCTTGGGGGGCAACTTCACTTTCAAGAGTATTTGGCTTCAAAGATACCGGACCTAATAACTGCATAACACTCCTTTACCGATAAGGTTTTCGAATTATGATTCCAGTGCACACTGTCCGGAGCCTGCCGAGGACGAAAAAGGGCAAGATGGGACAATAAAAGAGCTTTGAGTTCGACCTCATAAACCAGCAGATTTCTTTTGAAAATGGGGCGCCAACAATTAAAGTGCCAATAATCTGTAACTAAGGCTTCCTTATCTTGAGCCACTCGGTACAACTAAGGGTAAAACTCGGCAAGGGGTTGTACCCTCGCTTATACCGAGTGGCTCAACTCACACCAACTCACATTCCGACTTGATGGACGGATGACAGATTAATCTCCCACAACATATGTGCGGGCGGGCGGCCGAATGCCGGTCTATACACACCACTGCATACAAGTCTCCAACACACCTTTACTAATAAAAGCTTTCAAAGTGAAGACATGTAGGAAAGCAGGGTTGTAAAGAATAAAGCTTAATTCGTCCTCGAGGAATTGATTTTGAATCCAGTTAGAGACGGTAAGGCCACCCTAACAATCTGGTTCACAGAAATTAGGAAGTAAACTATGCAAACATCAAATCAGTTTTTTGAATGGAAAGCTAATCAGTTTTTTCATCGATGACAACAAACCTCACTTCCTGCCTCACGGGGAGGATTCAGGGAGAGACCAATTTGTCATCTCTATTCGTACACACCCAACTTTCTAACCTTGATATGCCCACATTTGCACAAAATTGAACCATAATACTTGTAACCATACAGGGCCATCACTGTAAGAGTAGGCAACACTATTGAGCATAAAATCGACTAAACAGCAGAGCAAGCGAATTTGTACACCTCACATCAAAACCCAGTAACTATTAGGGGCAATTCCTAATCTAAACGGTGAAACCTCTACTAACATTTTCAACCTTAAGCAGAATTTTTCTGGATTGATTTAAATACCTATCTCTAATGGTACCAGACAATAGGTGTGGAGGTGTTGGAGGGAGGTTGTGGCGTCAGGCAGTGCTGCTGTTGCCATGGTTGCATCAATCCACCGCTGAATTCAAGTGAGTCCTTGTCACATTCTATGTCCATGGCTCCTGCTCCTGCTTCTTCCTCTACCTCTATCTCCGAGGTCGGTGGGGGAATCAACTGTGAAGGAACCCAAGGAATCACAGCCATATGCTCACCATTGTTCTTGTCATTTGCTCTTTCTTCAGTGTCCAGATATTCAGCAGGATGCAGAAATCGTTCTGATAACACAAATCAAATCAGCATTGAGGACAAGAATAACCAAATTGATACATAGCTTTCTCAAACCCAAATTAGCAAACAATAGCTGAAGCTACTTCAATAATTATTGATTAATCAGCTGGAAGATGAGAGAACTCACTCTTGTAGTTGGACAAGAGATCAGAATCTAAAGTAACAGAGAAGCACGACGGAGACTGAACGATCGGCGGACTGACAGGCTTATATAGCACAATAGCCCTCTCCGTGTTGGCTGGAACGGACGCCGATTCCTCCGCCTCATCAAAAACTGGTTGCATCTCAACCTCCATAGCCGGAGGCAAATCCGCATCCTAAACTCACGAATTCGCAATTCCAGAGTCAGAACCGAAGACGTATACAACAGAAAAAAATTAGAGCCACGCAAAAAACAAGTACCAGGCGGCGAATCTTCCGGGCGGGAGAAGAGGGAGAGAAATCGGAGAAATCGTCGTAGACGCCGTCGAGGTCCTTCCTCTTCGTCTTCAGCGACAACGAAGAAGACAAGTAGCCTGCCATTTCTATTTCTTCTTCGTTTTTTCTCAGCCCAAATCACAGTTTTCGAGTGCGTATAGAGAAGATTGCCGGTGGAGTACAAAACGGAGAATTAAAGAGAGTTGGTCGTTTATCTAGATGTCTCCAGAATGATACGGATACTACCCTCTCTCCGACACGTGTTCTTATTATTTATGGGCTTGGATTATGCCCATTGGGCTTCGCATTTACACATCCATCACCACCCTCTACCTCGTACATTTTGTATGCTAATTTATCGTACCGAATTTTAAATGGCAGATTAATTACAATTATACGTTTAATTATGATGAATTAGGGGAATGACCTCAAAAGATAAAGGTATTTACACCATGACCTTCCCTCAATCCTTCTTATTTCGAATATTTTTATGGATAAAATCAAAAAATTATCATTATACCCCAACTAAAAACACGCTTCTCCGAAAATAAACTTTTTTTTTCTCTCAACTTTGAGATCCTCTCTAGCTCTATCCCGTTTCTGTTGCTATGGTGCTTTCTACATCGTCCTTCGCCGTTGTCGCGCCTGCTACAGTCGTGCTGCCTGCTCCGGAAACCGCTGCTCCTACCAGTGGTCCTCTTCTCCCTCTCCCTCTCTCGCCCCATCGCCCTGCGGGTGCGGTAGGAGAGAAGGTCCGTCGTCGCCGTAAACTCAAGGTTACCGTGACTCCATCACCACCTCACCACCCTGCGCCTCCTTCACCACTGGGTCCGATCCCGACTGGTGGATTCTCCTTTGGGGAGACACCTCTGGTGTCGGCTCCTAAACCGAAGAGTGGTCGGCCGTTGCGCCAATCTAAGGTACCTTCTTCTCTAAGTAATGGACTTTTGGCTTTACCTCCCCCGAACCCTTCCCTCTTTTCCCCTCAACCCCTCTGTGCTAAGCTCCCCATTCTGCCACGACCTTACTCTGGTCCCAACTCGTGGGAACGGGACCCCTAGGGTTCTGCTGGCCAATGAAGTGGAAATAGGGATGGCTAGGGCTGGGGTACGTACCAATGTTGTTACTAGGGACTCTAGGGTTCCGCTCAATCTCGGGGTTACCCCGATTATCCCTAGGGTTCCGCCCCTTCCGAACCCTAACTCGGTTTGGCCACCGACTCCCAAAATTACGTGGGATCAGGTGGTTATTCCTACATCTGATGCCAGGGGGGTTCAAAAACGGGCATCTCCTGCCATGTAGAGAGATCATGTGAAAGGAAAAGCCCCTATGAAGGAACTCCCTAGAATGGCGGCTCTGGCTTTGGGACTGGGGCGGTGCCTTCCCGACCCGACCAACCGCCTGATCATACCGGCGGCCTTGACTACTCCGTTAGGGATGACCCGGTACCGAGCCAAACACCTCCTTACAGAGGAATTTCCCTCAGCTGGGACCCCAAAGGAGGCGGAGCTTCAGGCGTCCCTAAAAGGTCTGCAGGACGGGCTCTTGTTTATGTTCTTTGGACGAGGAGGAAGAGATTGAGGTGATGGTACTGCCCTTCCGGGTAACAACGGCAACTGCACTAGCTCTCCAAAAGTGAGGGCTGTTAGGTCGCCTGTGGTCACCCAAACCTCCTCGGAAGGACATGCTCCTCCGGATCATTACCAATGCATGGGGTAGGATGCGGAAGGGCTCGTGGTAAAGGAAATTGGGCCGGGACTATTCGGCTTCTATTTTCGGTCATCGGAATCTCGAGTGTGGGTCCGACGTAATGAGCCATGGTGCTTCGATGGCCGGGTTCTATTGCTGGGGGATTTGGATCCTTGCGCTCGGGAGTTGCCCGCCTTGGATCGAGTTCAGTTGTGGGTCCATGCTAGGGGTCTACCGCCCCTTTTTCGGACAAGGGAGACGGGTATCTATATCAGGAATGCCTTGGGAATATGTGTGGAGGTCTCATGTGACCAATGGGGTATATGTTGGGGAGGGGTTTCCAGACCCCTTCAGTGTGGAGCTCACGTACATAAAGCTTCTAAAGTTCTGTTATAAATGCGGCCGGATAGGTCATATCCTGAAGAAATGTATGTGGGCGGTTCAGGGTCCACCTCGATTTGGGTATTTGGAGTACGACAAGGAAAAGCAGGCCAGCCGGTATGCCACAGACTGGGGGGAACCAGTTAGTCTGCCTAAACCACCCCTGGGTTTTGGCCTGACATGGTACTTACAACTGTCCAACGCTCCCCAGACTTTCACGCCCCATTGGCTGAAGCTTCAGGGATCGTCTAGTAGAGCCCCACCTCAGCCCCCTACTCCCCGTCCAGTATTTGAGGGCTCGACGAGTAAGGCTCCACCGCAGCCCCGGTCTCTCGCTTGGAGGTTTTGCAGCGACCCATTGAGGTTGCAGAAGCTGGTGTGGACGAGGGTGCAGTAGGGGAAATATTAGTTGGAGCGGATGGTCAGGGGAGTGGTCAAGGTACACACAAGAGGCCGGCGTTCGAGGATTTCCGGGATGATCAAGCTAGGGCGGGCAAGTAGCCCCGCCAGATGGAATGAGTACGGGCACATGCATCTGGGACTGGATCCGGGAGGGGTCCCTGTATGATGCACTGCCTCCGCCCATCACTCTTACTGTTGATGTCCATAGAGATCTCCGGTCTTCTTGTCTCTCCGCTTATCTTCTTTCAATGCCCGGGTGGCGTCAAAACAATGTTGGTGGCGGTAATGGTACTGAAAGGGTTAGAGAACCTATGTTCACTCTATCTGACCCTAGCTTATTGGTCGAGGAGCTTGTTCCTCGATGCACTTTTATGTAGTATGACTTATAAATGAAATTGTTTCTTTCGTAAAAAAAACACACCCTTATCCTTCCCTTTAAATACAATTCCAACTCTTTCTCCTCCTTCTCACTCTCCAATTCAAATTTGAACTGATCTGAACTCCACGAAGTCGAGGGAGAACGTTGTCCTCTTCCTCAGTGTTGTACCTCTATCCGGTTTGTGAAGTCGTCATCTCGAGCCCCTCCCGCAACAACGAGAACCTAATATAAGGTACATCTTCTGGTCGATTTTCGAGCATTGATTTTAGAGGAGTTTTAGAAATTTCATTTGCAACATTAATGTAGATAGATAACCGATGCTTGAAGGTCATGATCGTCCAGTATGGGTTGTCTCTATCGAGACTTAGATAAACCGGGGAACAATTAAGTTAGGGTTGTATGATTGAGACCCTATCAGCCCAGTAAGCTTTGTTTCTATCGAGACCTCAGAACTCCGGGAACAATTAAGTTAGGTATATCTTGATCGAGAACTTCTCAGGCTATATGTTGTATTTATTTTGGACGATCGACCGAGTGTCATCTCTATGGATGCCTTTGTTAATCTCGAAAAACCATGTGAGTTTGGTTGTTGGAGATTAATAAGGGAGCTTCTTCTAGTCATTCGATCATACTTGGTCTCGATCGAGACGTTCTGTTTTAGCTTTTTTCTATTTATTTTGTAATGTTGGTTCTTGTACCAGGCAAGTCAATCGAAATGGAAAGAACGAAGAGAGTGAGTTACAGACGTGATGATGATAATATTCCAAGTGAGAACCAACTACCTCAATTAGAACAAGAAGAAATAGAGGTTGAAGAACATCATTCAGTTCAGTGTTCGACAGACATGTCGCTTCCATTAAAGAAGTGAAAGATCATAATGCAGTTCTAAGTCAGAACTTCGAAGGACCTCAAAGAGGTCAAGAAATAGATGAGGTTGAAAATGTGTGAATTGAACAAGCACAACTACCTCTAGTAGTACAAGAAGATGTAGAGGTTGAACAATTGTGCAGTAAAGAAGAACAAGAACCTAAGAAAAGAAAAACGTGAAGAGGATGAAAAACATGAAGTTGATCGAAATATTGTACCACCTTCTCAAGTGGAAGCACGTCTACCCCACCAGCTCCACTAACATTTCCTCGGATTACAACTATATTTACGCAAGATCGCCAATACGAATGTCGGGTGACAATGAAGTGCAAATACAAGTTGTGGAGGGAAATCACACAACTATTGCCTAGTGATACAAGGATCCTGAATATGCTTCAAAAAGGATCATTTGAAAATTCATTTAACTTACCCTCATCATTTGAGTATTCAAACAATATAATGTTGGCACTTATCATTTGAGAAGCCTCTATCAAGAGATCGTCTGAGACATAGCTAGTGAACGGGACACCAATCAGATTCTCTATGAAGGAGTCCAAAACCCTCAAACTTAGAGAGACTGAAACATTGAAGGCTGAAAGATCAATTCAATAATATAGATTTTACCGATAGATACTTCCCCAGACAATGGGAGTCAGTAAAAAGGAGAAGCAGTGGAAGCAAAATTTAAAAAAATGTCTATTGTACACCTTCTCGGAAAAGAAGAAGAAGAAGAAGAAGAAGAAGAAGAAGAAGAAGAAGAAGAAGAAGAAGAAGAAGAAGAAGAAGAAGAAGAAGAAGAAGAAGAAGAAGAAGAAGAAGAAGAAGATTGAGTTGGAGATAGTTAAAATGGCACGGCTATGGTTCCTCACCGCCGCTTTGATCTCAAGTAACAAACAAGTACTCAAAATCGACATTAAATGGATGGTACTGGTTGAGTACCTTGATATGTTCAATGAAAACATGTTGGGTTATATTGGCTATGACCTCTTGATGTAGAGCTACAACGAAAGAAGTTGGCAAAGAAAGTAGAGCAGCTTCGCAAGGATAAGAAAATCGAGAGTACATACATAATTTTCGACTATCTTCTCGTTTTAAAAGTAAAGAAAAGTAACCTTAAACCGTTATATTAATACATGTATGTTTCTCTGAGCTAAAATCTAATTTTTTTTTCCAGATTATGTATTGGCATACAATGTTTGCCGCAATTTGAAGATAAATTTTCAGAGTGTACATATATTATCTCAACTACACCCAAACACAGAAATAGTGTAAGAAATGGGTTAAGCCACCCAAATGCACACAAGTTATCAAAAAACTAGCTAATTGTGAGATTAGGAAATTGAGAACGTATATTTATTATTTATTAATCATTGAGATATAAATGTAATAATTAATCATGTATTATTTAGTTTTGCGTGATCAGGAAATAGGAAGTATCCTCCTTAACAATGCAGAACAAGAATCAGATCTCATCGTCGAACAGACCAACCTTCGTGAAGAGTATCATTATGACATGTTCGAAAGAACAATAGATATCTTGGAGAGTGGAGGATCAATCACATAGGCAGATAAACAAGAGTTGTTCTCGTTGTTTGTATTGATCTACCACGTCTGCATATTGTATCTCTCGTATCGGTTATTATCCCGTCGCACCAACGATCCGCATTCTTCTGTACACGTGACCTTTAAACATAAATTGACCTCAAAATATATGAAGAGTAGATTAGTAGACGGGAGAGAAGTATAGGGAAGATGAGAACTAAAAAGGATGTTAAAAGAAAATGATGTTGAATATATTCCTTTGAGTCTTCTTTACACATGATCTTTCGACATGAATTGACCTAAAAGTGTATATGAGGACTAGATTGAAAGATGGGAGAGAAGTATAGAGAAGATGAGAACTGAAAGCGGGTATTGAAAGAAGATGACATGGAATATCTTCCATTGAGGCTTCTTTACACATGACCTTCTGAAGACGGGGGTTTTGCATACCCTTTTTAACGTGCTTTTGTACATGGTCGTTCAAAAAAATAAATGATAACGGTAAGTATCCGATTGAACACAAAGGAAAAATTGGGTTAAGGATGACTAAATGTATGAAAGTGGTAAAATAATGATGATGATGGTGATGATGGTGGTGGTGATGATGATGGTGGTGGTGGTGGTGGTGGTGGTGATGATGATGATAATGATGATGATGACGATGATGAGGATGATGAGGACGATGATGATAACGAGGACGAGGATGATAACGAGGACGATGACGATGACGAGGACGACAACAATGACGACTGATGTGAACGTAAAATACATCTATTTGAGATGTTTTTAGCCCACATTCTTGAGATTTTCAGTCCCGGGATGGTGAACCATGATGAGTATCTCTCTTGGTATATGCAGTTGTTCAATCTCCAGAGGAATCGGGACATTCGGAACGGAATTGGAGCGAATTGGAGCAAAAATGCCAAAAGTCAGAATGATAAAGCCTCGCCCACCAGACCGCGAGCCCGACCGCAGCGGTCTCGCCCACCAGACCGCGAGCCAGACCCTCCTGATTCTCTGTTCTGCTAAAGCCTCGCCCGCGGGCCAGGCCCTTGCCGCGCGACTGAGCCTTTTTCCAATTCATTTCAGACTCGTTTTTTCAACCCTATTTAAGTCAAAATTTAGGTTTAGAAAGGGATCACGAAATTAAGAGGAGAATACGTCTTTGGGACGAAAAGGAACACACTTGGAGACTTGGAGAAGGATTTTGGATAAGATCAAAGGAGAGACACGAGAACTACATCGAAGGTTGTTTGTAGTTTGGATTAAGATTGGATATTTGCATTGCTTTTAAAGTTAATATGATTATTATTGTTTCAATCCATATTTTGTGTTCTCATTCCATTGATATGAACTAAAAACCTATTGATCTAGTGCTAGGGTAACGATGTGTTGAATGGATTTAACTTGGTTCAGTTATACACTTGTTAGACTAGTATTAGGATTTTGTTATCTAATTTCGTTCGTAATGCTTTGTCGCCTTGATCACGTGATAATTGGTTCGATCTTATTAACCAACAATTGAGAACTGAGGTTAGTAGGAGGAAAATGAATTAGATAGCTCGAGTTTTAATCTAAGCCAGAATACGATTAGACTGACACGAGTGTAATAACTATAGGAGTAAAATCCGAAAGTTAGAGGAATTCATAGATTGTAATGCTTTATACCGCTCTACACCTAGATTAGAGATAATTTGGTGGACTGAGTATATTAGGGTCCTAATACGATCGAGAGATGGTTAGGGCTATACTTAGAGAATTCACATTGCCCTTTGAATAATATTAGTTGCAAATGTATATCGAATCTCGTTAAGTCATTCATCAGACTCGAACCCCGTTAATGTCCTAGATCGCTTTAAATCTTTGACTTACAATTCATCTGTGATTTTTTGCTCTACTTTCGGATCATTTATATATTCTCATTATTTGTATGAACTTACTATTTTCTAAAACAAAATCAAACATCGATGTAGGAATAGATTGAGTAACGAATTAATTAACTAAAGTGATTGCTTGATTGCTCCCTTGAGTACGATATCTCGGACTAAACCCTGGATACTACTTGACAACCGGTACGCTTGTCATGACATTCTGAGAGTTATTTCTCAGAGTGTCAACGACGACGACGAAGAAGAAGAAGAAGACGACGAGGATGACAACGACGACGATAAGACCGAAGAAGAAGAAGAAGAAGAAGAAGAAGAAGAAGAAGAAGAAGAAGAAGAAGAAGAAGAAGAAGAAGAAGAAGAAGAAGAAGAAGAAGAAGAAGAAGAAGAAGAAGAAGAAGAAGAAGAAGAAGAAGAAGAAGAAGAAGAAGAAGAAGAAGAAGAAGAAGAAGAAGAAGAAGAATTTCCATGATTCGAGTAAAACCAATCATCGAACTTTCATACATCTATTTTGCATTATCTTAAGTTGCTTCTCGACTTGATAATATAGCATATCGATAAATAATCAAAGCGGGTCAACTTACATAAGATAAGCGGGTGGTTACCTTAGTAACATACAAATGCTAAAATAGACAAGTCCAAATAAAGAATTGTGTCTAGCTACTCCTAGTTTACTTCTTGAATGTCAAACACCAACAATCAAGATAGTACAAATAATCAAGTTAAACTAAATATAACCTCGTTCTAATAATACTCAAGCATGAACACAATCTCTAGGAAAATTGATTCTTTTATATCAGAGAAGTTTTATAAGGCTTTAATGTCGGATTGAGACATAGGCAGTTTGCACGAGAACAAACTAAATCCACGAACTACAGAGTTCCAATAGAACCAAAGTTGGAAGACCAACCAACCATAAAACAAACTAAAAACAATAAACAAAAACAAAATAACAGTCTCACTAACCTAATATACCCAAATACTACGACTAGTGACCAGAGGAAATCCTGCAACATAATAACGAAAAATCGTGCCAAAACAAAAGATAAAACTGATAAAAAAACATGACCCAACCTTCCAAACTCATAGATCTACCTGCCGCAATCCCCCACCAAAGCACTCAGCTTTTAGGGGGCACCTCCTTGCTCAGGCGTGGATTTTTCGGAGTAGATTCCGAGTCAGATAAATCACAATTCAGCTCAGAGGAACGTATTTCATCATCTAACATATCAAGTTCTATTCTAAACTGCTCCGCGAAAGTCTTGGTTTTAAAACCCCGTTTGCTACAGTAAGCCCAAGCCTTGGTCGCTAACCGGTGTTTGCTCAAATATATATTGGGCCCGGACCCATAAGAATCATCCGCCAATGTCTGATCTGATAGGAAAGTTGAATTACCGTAGAGTTCTTTACCCTTAAGCATGTGTTTCTTCTTACACAAAAGGAAATTGCTCGATACCGTTCTTCCCGAGTTACAGGTCGTTGACGGAGACTTCGTGTATGGAACCACCATGTTTATATGCATATGTTCTGAACCCAATTCTACTCCCCCATTCACCGAGTGAGGAGATGTCACGCTCTCAAGCTCCCTATCTTGGGATTGGAGACTGGGAGCCAAGCTTCTCGAAATTTTCTTTTTCGAGTCGCTTAGTATCGATGAAGAGGATGTCTTGACTACATCACAAGTTACCGACGAAGACAACGTCGTCGATACAATGCCAACAATACCCAACTCCCTTAGGTGAGAATCAGAGTGGCTATCCTTATGGCTTTCCTTATCATAATCACCATAATCTGTCTCATCTGTCCCACTCCCAATCGAATCACCACCCTCACCCCACCGAGACCTTCCTGAATCATGGAAATCTGGCACAGACGCAGTTTCAACAATCAAAGGCAACATTGGGACGACCTCGTCACCTAAATCCACCTCCATAATTTGTAAGTTTAGGCATGGCTACGTGTGAAACAACGCAAAAGACACTAAAACTCATCCCATGTAGCGAATCCGGGTGGACCATGACAACCACACCTAAACTCTCAGCCAAGGACTTCAGATTCGCATGACTCCACCCGTGATAAGGAACCCCAACAAACTTGATCCAATTAAACACACCTTCCTTATGAAGCAGAGCCTCCCTATCTAGCCCCATGACAATCCACTGTGTAAGCCAAGCCCATCTCGTGAGGATCATTCGCTCCTCAGCTGATTTGTCCAAGCAACGGACCAAGACGACCCTACTCCTTAATGATGTAATCTTCACGTGAGTTTCTTCTTGTCGAACAAACTCAACCTACAAATCAACTAGCAAAATGTTTTCACGAAGCACCCCCCCCCCCCCCCTCAACCATCCCACATCAACCTCCGAAGCCCGAGCATCATCAACTTGTGACACCAATGGCGTCCTTCCTGCTAATCCTCAAGCACGTTCCTCCCTTCTTTTGTTAATGTGGTGCCGTTAATCCACAAAAGGTTTTTGTTCTCAGGCTTGCGCAACAAATAATTTGTGAGATACCAGAGTGGATCCATTAATCTTCATCACCACCTGTTCAAGATCAGTCCCAACCCGAAAAGTTACAAAGCCAACGAATTTATATTTTCGATTTGGATATGCTGGGATATGGATGTGAGTAACATCAGCAGCCGTGTTAAAAATCACTTTCAAACCTTCAGTTGTTGTCCCCTCCAGAATATTATAAACAAAGACCTTACGATCGGAGAGGGAACCCGGAGCAGCAACTCTCGTCTAATGAACACCTCCCCTGGGCAATTCAGCTTCTTTTCCACAGCTGAAACTCTCCTCGGCAGAGTCGACAGCCAACCCCCAGACCTTCTTGATCTCCCTTATCGTCGTAACCTGATCCGTAGACAACACAACCGACCTGATTACCTTTCTCCCATGGCGAATCACAATCCTCCCATCACCCAAAATTGGCTCGCTGTCCATAAATGTTTCCAAAGTAACAAAAACAGACCTGTGAATCAGAGATGATTCTGTGTAAAAAGAGAACAGACCTTTGGATTGGGTTCAGAGTTCCCAAATCTCATAATTTTGTCGTCTACCTCCTCTTCTTCTGATCTGAAACACAAGTAACGATACTTGTTGTATGCCCCAACTATCGGAACCAGTAAACAGCCCGAGACCGGTCGAGACAAGCCAGAGGCGGGCAGTTGGGGATGACCAGGATTAGGGGAGGAATCCGGAGACCACCGAGACCTCAAAGTCGGACGCGACCGTGTCTAAGCGGCAAAACTTTCAGAGGGATCAAGCCCTAACAACCCACACGTGACCGCATGTTCAGTTTTTCCATTGGTTATTACTTGAGGTTTCTGAATGAGACAATTTTATTAGATTTAGTTACTTGAGGGTTTTTTTTCTTGGAAAATTGAATTATCCAGCTACACCTAGATCAACTTCTCTAATCCGACCTGCGCATGAACGTCTTGATTAGAGTATGATCTACATAAGTCCACTAATAAGGGACTTGGTATCACTCAAACTAGATAATTTATCAAGTAGAACAATGATGCATTTTCATGTCTCAAATAGTCTCAAGTGCACAAATAAATCATACACCGATCATAGATAGGTACAACTACCAATTCACAAGGCAATCCACACCCAAAGCAATAAATCACTCAATGAAAATTCACGCCCGAAATCATCAATTTAGCTTAAAACACACATGACATAAATCGCAATCATTGGAAAATAATCAATCTCATATAGAATGCAACGATAAAATCAAGCATCCAAAACAAGCACTAAATATATTATGTAACGAAAGCTACAACTAATATAAATTTAGCACTTGATATTCGTTCAAGAGATCGAAAATTCTTCTAATTAGGCTCACGCCCAAAATCTCTAATTTAGCATGCAATTAATACATACTAATTATTTTTTCCGATTTAATTAATCTGGGATCGATTTATGTACATAAATCAACCAAAACCAATTAAATCGGATAATGAACACAAGCTCTATCAAAGGGTTGTCGAACAATCACTTTTATAGCCTTGCACGAGGCGCGCCCGCCTGCTTACACTTTATCCAATACAACTTCGACTTAGGGATGATCTTTTTTTTCTTGTTTTTTTTTTTTTGCTTTTGCTTTTCTATGTTAGTCAATTGTTTATACCCTCAAGCGTCTATGCTTTAAAATAGATTTTGTTTACGAGCTCAAAAATACTGACACGCCTACGAGAGTCCAAACTTTATTCCTATGGTCTTTGAACCTGTGTTAATTACACTCTTTCGGCATTATGAATCTCAAGTTTTTTTATATAAAAAATATTAAGATTAAAATCTGACTAGTGGAAATGCAATGACCCATTTCTCAGAGGTTCTACTCTGTTCAATAGGTCATTAACATAACGTTTGGCTATATGCGCATCACCAATATTACAACATATGAATACTAATCCACCTCTTCCACAGGAAATTCGAATGAAAAGAAATATACAATACCGATTTGGAGGGGGCATTGCTCTGTCGTAGTGTCTTATGCAGGAGGCCTCTTCACTTATAGGGGGTTTCGAACCTAAGCATCATTATCTGGAGAGAGCACCAGAATGATTGAAGAATAACTGAGCATTGGATACAGATTTCCATCAAGGAAGTTGGCATATTGTTTGACCGCAAGGTCCCTGTCTGGGAGGTCTGGAGTGAGGAAGTCAAATGGTGCAGGTTTGCTCGTGTCCACCAATGGCTCCCATCTGTACCCGGAACGCTCTGGAAGTGCCACTGTCACTGCTAAATGACTCGTATTGAAGGCAATGTAGATCTCCCTCTTCACTGAATCTATCTGGATACCACAAATACATAGAAGAATTAACAATAATGAGAGAGATACTTGACCTGTATTGGTAAGACGGTCATATGGCAACAAATCGTGAACTAAACATGGACACTAGTATCGATGACTAGGTACTCAAAATTTAAGTCTTATTAACGCAATGGGAGTAGCACTGTAACAATTTAACATGCTGTGAAGATATTATTATTTTTTGAAAATGGAAAGAGTAAACTGATCACTTGTGCCTACCTTGATCCAGGTGGGATACTTGCCTAGTAATTACAATGGACTCAACTCTTATGTTCTGGACAGGGCTGTTGCAGTTGCATCTACATGTCCCAAGCCAAACCAAGTGTTTACTAACTTAATTTGGACACTGACACATTCTTCAGTTGCTTTACATAACAGAGTCTCATCAACGATCCAACATGGACTAATCTTTACACACATTTTTTATCAGCAGTGTACGAAGATTGGGATCACTGGCTTAAGTAGAAGCACGGAGCACCAAACTTTCGACTCCTAGACATTCAAGATTGTTGTATCTTGTGTTCAAGACATCCATTAAACTAGAAAGGAGCTCTAATATTGCCACGTGACCTTCCACCTTGAGGAAGAGACCCAACAAAAGTTGGGAGACATAGAGAGAGGCCTAACAAGATTTGGAGAAATGATGATAAAGGTGGGAGAAATAGAGAGGCCCAAGTTCAAGTGCTTGACCAATTGAACAAGCAAACTTTGGTCTGATGATCTCTACACATTTTGAGCTTCATAAGACAAACATAGGTGATATGAAATATATTTTCCATGCATATAGCTTTTCACACGTAACTCTAAGCAGTATATAAATATAATTGCATTGAGTGAATAGAGTAGGTATGTAAATTTTGTTTAATACGGCCACTTATATTGGATCGGGCTTCCACAACTAGGAGGTCAACCTTATTAGTTGGGCGTGGCTATCCCCTTTATAAGTAGCTCCTTATTGTTATATTTAGTCGATGTGGGTTCATACTTAAATACTCCCCCTCACGTGTAGGACTAGATATCTACACGTGGACCATAACAGGACTGGACATCTGCATATGGACCGGAGACCACAGGGTGGAGGTGACAAACGGAGGTTGGGCGTGGCTATCCCCTTTATAAGTAGCTCCTTATTGTTATATTTAGTCGATGTGGGTTCATACTTAAACACTCCCCCTCACGTGTAGGACTAGATATCTACACGTGGACCATAACAGGACTGGACATCTGCATATGGACCGGAGACCACAGGGTGGAGGTGACAAACGGGCCGTGGGCCAAACCAGATTTGATACCATGTAAATTTTGTTTAGAACGGCCACTTATATCGGATCGGGCTTCCACAACTAGAAGGTCAACCTGGTGTCGCCTTCCCCTTTATAAGTAGCTTTTTATTCTTATACTTAGTCGATGTGGGTTCATACTTCAACAAGGTATGTACACCAAGAAACAAAACCATTCAGCCATGAAAGAAGCACGAGAATTGACGAGATTACCAGGGTAAAGGCCACAAATCGGCTATTATCAGACCAGTCTGGCACCCCGGGAACATGACCATGCCACTGCAGCCTCTCTGCTGTTGGGAAGTCATGTAAGCCAAGTGACTCACATTCCCTGGAACAACATAACTCATATGCATATAGAATTGGAAAGAGATGCAAACAAGAACGAAAACAGAAACCAGTAACGTGAAGTAGGTACTTACTGCCGGAACTTGGTCATAAGGCAGCAAAATCTATAGAAATCTGATGAGGCTTCTTCCTTCTTGTCCCAGCGGAAGTAGTTGATCTGCAGAAAAGCTATCGATTAATGTATGAAACAAAAGATCGGGTTTGATTCAAGTAGGTTTTAGATGATTACGTAATTATCATGGCAATAAGTATTGTTGTTTCCCCCTTTCGTGTGGCCATATTCATCGCCCATGTATAACATTGGAACACCCTGGTTAGATAAAGAAGTGGTCAGCGAATAAATGAAAATGAACCTTTATTTTGCACATTTACGTCTCCGATGTTATAGAGATTTATCCCTCAAGTTGTTACTAAGACTTCAAAACACATATCCATGCCTATATAAGGGTCAAGTTTATTTTTTTTGGTAAAAATTAAGGATTAGTGAAGTTTGTGCTACACTTCCCCAATATGTGCTCATGTGCTCCCACTTACTAAGACGTGGTGGGGTAATAACCAACTCATACAAACATATTATAGAAATCCATGCATAATTCACTTCATAAAAAGAAAAGTGGGCAGTTATTTTGGAACATCCCACATAGGAAAGTGGAAATTTGTTTTGGAGTTAAATACAAGAAGTTACCTTAAAAGATTGGTCACGTACATTTAGCTACCTAAGCTTAAAAGTGTCAAACTGAGTACCCTAAGTTTTGGTAACAAGTCATTTACATGCATTTATGAATTGGTCATAAATCATTTACATGCCTTCATACATTGAAAAGTGTCGAAAATTTGGCCTAAATTTTGTCCAATAGTTGTCCAATACTTTAGGGTAGCTAAATGTACGTGTCCAATTCTTTCGGGCAACTTTTTGTAATTAACTTTTTTTTTTAATTGGAGAGAGAAAAAATAATCAAGACAACATAATAAATTAGGTACTAGTTTGACTATACATTGCGCAAAAGTACGGAAGTACAACTGCCACATTTCAATTCTTCAAAAGGTTATATTGCAAAGCTTGTATAAGGCTCTTTTTTTTTTTTATCATCGAAGTTTTATAAAAGCTCCCAGATCCAAGAATGAGAAAGGGGAGACGCTTGCATGATTAAGCCTCAATAAACGGGTACAAAACAAGGTTTAAACCGGGACACCTTAAAGTACCAATATGGATGACAAAAATAACAAAGCAAAACCAGACCGAGGCACCCAAACACATCACACCGCCGCCTGATAATCAGCAGGAACATTGAGATTGATGCCAGGATGATCACTGATGGTTTACCAACCCCGAACGAAGCTAATTGAAAACGAGAAACAAAATTGGGAACATCCAGAACTTCCCCAGCATGGGACTAAGCGAATCCACGACTCTCGGATCCGCGGGAATCGGCCTCCGAGAGTTCTAAGTCGCAGTCAGACATCCACTGGTCTAATTTTGTGTCCAAGTCTTCGAGTTGATGCTTGAGAAGGGCTCCCGTAGCTTTGGTCTGAACCCAACGACATTTCAGAAAGCCCACGCCTTGGACACCTCATGTCTCGAGTTGAGCCTGCTTTTTGGGGCAAGATCACACATTTCCTCTATCAAAGTCTTGTCACTAACCTAAGTCAGGTTGTCAGAAACCCCAGAATTTGGAATGTTGGCCCACTTCTTGCTGCGTTTGCACCCCTTGGGTTTCATTGACATGGGGGTTTCGAGATTGTTTTCTCGGAATCACCAGTGTTGCCAAATGCTACCGCCACTATTCACCTCTGATGTGAGCTTTACCTCCTCGTCTTCCCATGCAACATCCCTACTTACCTCAACATAAGAAATGGAAAGATTTTGTAACTTTGAAACCTTCCTCTACGGAAGCTCCAAGCATCACATTCCCAGTTGGAACTGGCAAATGATTTGTCTCTGCCGGCAAGGTATTAGAGTTACTCAAAACCGGCCCGATGAGCTCTCCAAGGAGCTGGAGGAAAAGAACTACATGGTTGGCGACACATAGACTGGTCCACAACTGAAATGAGAATCGTGAAGGCCTCGCCCTCGATTTTAACTGTAGCCTTTTTCTGGTTGGGAAAAGTTAGATCTACTTGGATCAGAACCAAAGCTACATCCAAATTGTGGCCTAAGCAGGAGTCTGGATGCACTATCACTACTAAACCAACCCTTTGAACCACTACTAAACCAACCCATAAGGATACTCTGAATCTCGAACCATCTAAACATGCCTGCTCTTTTTAGAAGGTCTTCCGTCTTAAGTCCCATTGTCACCCACCTCGACAACCAACTTTACATCCTTTGTATAGAATGAAACTAGGAACCTATTCTCGTTGTTCGAAATTGCCCATCAATGGCCCTTGATTTATAGGGGGTTTTGATTAAAAAATAATATAAAACCAACCAGAGTGTCGGAAATTACAAAACAATCATTAAAAAAAAGTGAATCTCATACTAATCTTATGGATATGAATGGTGTCTAGTTTCTAATAGTTTATATTTGATTGCTACTAAACATTGAAAACCAGGGTTCCGGATTCGACAACGAGCTCCACGCTCTCACATACATGACTCGAGGATCTTTGTGGAAGCTTGTCTGGACGAAGGCATAGAACCCGCTCAAACTAAGATCTATGAAACTCTAATATTTCTATCATTCGTCAATTGCATAGTCGTTCTTTGCGTCGGGACATGGGTTGTTGAAGCTAGAGAGGACCTTGTCATAAGTTGAAGAAAATCATATGAATGGTGTCCTATATCCCACGAATCCTAGACCTCCCTTTAGGTTTGCGCGATGCACTCGCCCCTGTTGCCGAACGAAGGCAAATGGAAAGCCTAACTTTGAATTTGTTGCAAGAGAAGACCACTACTCGGCACCAGCAGTACGGTAAAAGGTTGTGACATCATGATGTTCATTTATATTTAGAAATAGTTATTTCAATTTTTTTTATTTTTATTTTTCAACCAATGCAGGGATATAATTATCATTTTGATTGAAAACTAATAATTGTTTGATATTTTCAAACAAAATGCTATTTTAGAGTTCATATTTTGTGAGTAGGTAGTCTTTCGTTCATGGACAATTCGAGTGGATAGTTTGAAGCAATTACCCATTTATTTTTCTTTAACTTCAATAAAACAACATGAATGAAAACCCGGACCTCATTATCATTTCCATTCCTATCCGGGGGGGGGGGGGGATTTTAAGTCCGCCATCAAATCACATGACACACCCCTGGAGAGGTGGTGGAAACTACAAAGTTGGAGTACAACAGGGGCAGAGGGAATTTCCAGTGCACCAATAAAATGCATAGAAATATTGAAAAAGAAAATTAATAATATTTGGATCCGAACGAAGAAGAGGAGATAGAGATAATCCCCAATGATTATGAAAAAAATGACACATTCAAGTTGTCATATCAATGTGATACAACTTGGTTGGGCACTAATACAACTACTTTTCCTCAATCTAAACCTCAGAACCCATCTAGAAAATCAGAACTAAAACCAATCTATCCTTGGTTATAGGCAGAATTTTATATGCCCAACATGCATAAACTAATCAACTAGAGATGTGAGTCACAAGTTATTATTTCTATCAAATTATAGCAAGCATCAAAGTAGGCATTAAGTAATTGTGAGCATGTAATATTCATGTACTGAGCAATCAGTGTCAGCGGATGGCATTATGTTATAGAGAATACATGCAATAAAATAAATTAAATAAACAAGTTAAAACTTACTTGAGAAACCATTAAGCAGAGGAAGAAATTCCGCATTTGTCGTTTCCTCAACTTCTTCACTGAAATGCTTGCAAACTCTCCTTCCTAAATAATTATTTTCACAAAAGAATGATGATTTGTGTATAAAAAGCATAATACCACCAAATGAGCACAACCACATCAGCAGAAACTCCTAAACATAGATACATACACCAAAATAGCATGAATAATTAATACATTTAGCAAATTAATTCCACATTAAATGATTGAAAATTATTTGTAACTGTTTCTTATATTCAGTTAAATTAATATGCTCTATATTCCAATTATATATTAATCCAGTGATCTAAAATTTGGCCTAGGCAGTGTTTTTTACAATACTGACCCGGTTATGTAAATCAGATTATTTAAATCGGCCGCCTAGACCGATTTTTATAACACTTTGTTATTTATTATTATTATTATTATTATTATTATTTTATATAGTACAATTCATATTTTGAATGTATACATAATAATTTATTTGATAAAAATTAAAAAATAGAAATTACAACTCTGATAGTCTGATGTACCCCTGGCCCTACCCATCCAACTAGAACCTGACATCTTTTACAATATTGTATTAGCCTGCACAGAAATTCTCTTGCCTATATAGATATGTTCATCTAAGATTTCAGTTTTTCAGTGGAATAAAAGTAGCAATCAGAATGTTTTTATTTCCAAACATTTCTAGTTCTCTTCTACTTTGTTGTTTGTACCAGAGTTTTAATAGGCAGAAATGGGAACTGAGGCGTTTTCCTTCCACCACGAGAGGCGTAAGCTTCGAGGCGAACCGAGTAAGCCTCAATCATAAAACTAATAATTCATTAAATGTCATAAAATCTAGTTCAAACAATACAAAACTTCATAGCAAAGACATATTCAGCAATTAACAATTTAACATGAGCAGAAAATGGCTAGGAGTTGTTTGGTTTAAAAAGCTGATTTCTAATTTTACGGATAATTCATAGAAATACATACATTTTACTATAAATCTTTAAAGAATCAACCCTTTCCTAAACGACTTGATCTTAAAGACTAGACACATAAATTTTCATTAACCGATCTTGATGGTAAAGTGCAACCTACAATATGAATCATGCATTACAGCCCAGAAAGAAGCAAAACTCTTCCCAACTTTGGTTAATTTTTCATTAGCGGATAAAGTTTTAAATATTTACACCTTTTATTTTTATCCCATATTTTTTATTTTTAATATAACTCAACCTAAAATCCCCGAAAACCTAAAAGCCCAATAAACACCCCAAATCTGAGGTGTACACCTCATGGGTTCCAAGGTGCCGCCTTGAGGGCTCAAATTGTTACCTCCTCGCCTCGAGTGTTTTTTCAAAACCATGGGTTGTACAAATCTTAATAACAAAAAGGACAAAAAAAAGGGATGGCCCTATCAGAGTAATAAGGGCATCAAAACTAGCCCAAATAGAAGCATCTGAAAACACTAGTTAACGTTTACCTGTCCACAGTTCCAGCTATTATTATGACTTTCTCCATCATTATTGTCTTCACCATTTGCCAAGTTATGTTTGTTGTTGTAGGTCACTAAATCAGCCAACGTAAAGCCATCATGAGCACATATAAAATTGATACTATGCCATGGTTTCCTTCCCCCTCCCTGACCAGTCAGAGATAGCACTAAATAGTCAGATTCAGCAGCACAATACAGAACATGCCAACAAAATATGGGTGTGCCAAGAGCCTCGTTCGGTCCAAATTCAAAAGTTGATTGCCACGAAATTCAAAAAGATAAAAAAAAAACAAGAAAATACCTGGTACAAATTGGGGCTCCCACAAAGACATTCTGCAAAAGCCCCAGAAAACCCATCGGTGCCTTTGATGAACAGTCGCACTATGTCACGATACTGAAATTCACAGAAATGAATATGTAAACTTTGCTTGTAAATTTAGAAGCATGCATCTATGCAAGCGCAGACACATCATGGGAAAAGCAAATATGATTGTGTGTCCTAATTAAATCAAGGGTTAAATACCTTTTTGGTACCGTTTTGTTTTGGTCACGTACCTTAAGGTCCCATATGTTTCAAAATGTCCAATGAACTACCCTATCTTTTGGTCACAAACCTTTTTTTTTTAAAAAAAGTGTTAAAAACTAACAGAATAACGTAAAATGACTGTTTTACCTTTTTCTATTTCATATTAAGTTACCCTTATGAATTGAAAGACTATTTTACCCCTGTTTATCATTAATTTCAGTAATTTTTAATTAATCCTGAATAATATCATTAATTTCTTAAATAATTCAATTATAATTTTAAAAAATTCTTTTTCTAATTTTTAGTAATTGAAATATATATTAAAATTTCATTTTTAATTTGATATATACTTAATGATTTTTCGTTTTAATAATTCCCTGACTCCCATTAACCATAAACCATTCACACACTAACCTTCCCATTCCATTCAGACCAAATACCCCAGTGAGGAAATATGCCAACTTGGTAGAGGCCACCAGCATCCCATGCTTCAGCTATAAGCTATTTGACAAAGAACAGTAAAATGTTCAGCAAGTAATATGATATATCAGTAGAACATGAAATGGTTAAAGTACAAATGAAATAAAAACAAAAAAAAATGGTGTGCAGTACAGATTATTGGAACACAATAATTAACAGAAGTATAGATGATAAAACGAGAAATAAGAAAACGACTTATAACTGTGGGATAGAAAAAAACTGGAAGTAGAAAGGGAAAAAGGAGAGAAAATGTGGTTCAGACAGAAAAGCTGTTACTGTTTTCCACTGTTCTAAATAACCTGATATCTCCCCGAGGACTCGCTGAAACTCAGTTTTGACTGATTTCTACTGGTAAGTGAAAATTGGTCAAAACTCGGTCAAGAGTCAGTGAACTAGTTTTTATACAGTTCTTAAGTGTATATAAAAATTTGTACTCGAAGATCTGTGCATAGGACGAACATAAAAGGGGACAATCGATACCAAGTTCAATTCACTTCTCACATAACAACTGATTTCCACTTTTCAACTGAATACCAAGTCCGTAACCATCTTATTTTACTGAACTATTTCTATGCTGTATTTAATATATGTACTATATATTCATCTATTTAATACAAAACACATTTTTGCCAATATCTCCCTGACAAGTTAGACCGTTACCAAGTTGTTTTAGAGCCTTGATATTTTCTTACCGTCACTTTATTATACAATTACCCTTTTGAGGCCAATATATATAAGTAAACAGGCATTACTTTGTGAGCAGTGGGCACTTGCATGTGTTCACTTGATAAATCCAACTAGGAAATACTTACTCGAAGCTTATAAGATCTCAAAGAAAAAATCTGCTTGACTGAAAATTTACAACAAGATTAAGAAGGGATAGGGGGAAAGGCAACAACAAAGGTCAATGACAACACCTTAACTCCACGAAGTATTGGATCGTTGCTCATCATATCAATTAGCGGAGGTATGCTAAGAGGGGTGCCTGTTGTCAACAGGTCACCTTCAATTTGTCTCCCATATACATTAGCTGCATCCCAAAGACTAAAAATAGAAGGAAAAGCAATAAAAACAACAAAATAAATATTAGTCCACTGAGTCAATTGGCAAGTATTCAGAATATCAGAAAGATAGTTAGCAAGACCTGCTACCCCTGGTCATGATAGATGCAAGATCAAAGCGAAAGCCATCCACATGCATTTCTGTTACCCAATATCTGTCAAGGATGAAGAAAAAAATGAAGGTACTCAATGCTATTCAGCGGTGCAATTAAAAGAGGTGGAACTTGAAATTTGGTTATTAAAATGTCACAACTAAAGAATCAATAATAATAGGCAAAGAAATGAGCACTACCCAGTAAGAGGTCTAGAATTTGAATCCTAGTGGGTCATCTGCTTGGGGGCAGATGTGGAAGAGGGCTTAGGTTCGGAATCGGATTAGGAATTGCCATACAAAAAGTTCAAAATAGATGGAACAAAGCACACTAACTCAGATGTGCTCAAAGTAAACCAGTTAAAATAAATGGAAGTAATTTGAATAAGGAAGAATAATACGCTTCAGGGTGTGGAACCTACCTTAGGCAATCCAATATAAATTGTCTCACAACAGGATGGTTGCAATTGAATGTATTTCCACAACCTGAATAGTTATAGAATTCCCCCTGTAAAACCAAAAAACAGTAGGAAAAACAGTAGCTTTTAGGATAACAGAATAGGGAAACATTTTAAAGCTTTTAAATCATTTGAAACCCAGAACAGAGCAGATGGCTTAAACCAAGGATTGACCACTGATAAGTTATGCCCAAGCCAAGAGTATATTTTAGCTCCAGCATTCTCTCTCTCTTTCCTTTTTTTTTTATAACTATTTTACAGCCCTAAAATGTTCTTGAAGTCTCAAATCAAATCCCCAGCTGAAATCCTTATTTCATCTATTACCAAAAGACCTTTAAT
Source organism: Erodium maritimum (assembly GCA_963921825.1). Classification (NCBI taxonomy): domain Eukaryota; kingdom Viridiplantae; phylum Streptophyta; class Magnoliopsida; order Geraniales; family Geraniaceae; genus Erodium; species Erodium maritimum. Next base: position 41,641,653 of record OY997592.1, on the reverse strand, counting down.
TTTATTGAAGGCAGGAACATGTAACAATTGCAAAAGCTATACCTTAGGTGCAACCATGTAGTAAACACTGTTATCAACACCTCTGAAAGAAAAACTTGGACCATTCTCATTTCCTTCAGCTGTGTGGTTGAAAACAACGTCCATGAGCACCTGTTTCAGTAGAATAAGAAGAAACAATGCCCAAGAACATGTCGACAGGAAACATTTTGATCACATTCTAACAAGCTGTCACCTCGATTCCACGTTTATGTGCTTCTTTAACAAGAAACTTGACTTCATTTATGGCATCATGTCCACAATTACGTACGCCAGCAGATGAGTATCTTATCATTGGTGAAAAGAAATTGATAGTGGAATATCCCCAAAAATTCATCCTGAACAAGAACTAATGGCATATAACTATATAAGGCATATATATGAAGACAATGTTGCTTGATGTAGTTACCAAAGTTATCGAACATACAGTCAAGAAAAAAATCTTCATATTACTTCCACATTGAAATTAATTTGTTTTCTTTTACATCTTGGTTGCACAAGAAAAGGAATCCAAGGTATTGTCACAGTATTAAACCTGAAGACGGGTATACAAAATTGGAAGCTTCTTGTCAAGATTAGAAGAGAAATTAACAAAAAACTGATTTTAACTAGAAGTATGATGTAATTAAAATTCAAATGAGGTGATGACATCTTGATTTCCACCTCAGGTTGTATGGGGTTGTTGTAAGACTGTTGGGGCAAATACCAATCTTCTTTAATACAGCCAGAAAATAGTAGTTAACCAAAAAAGTCAATGAAATTTCCATCTCTCCTAAATATGATATTAACAAGTAAAAAACCTCATGCTACCACCAAAATGAGAAGGAAAATAAATGAAAGCAATGTTAAGAAAAAGGTAGGAGGATTACTTATAGTCACCCAAGACAGAATTGTAGCTGAAGTATTCCAATTCATTGAACTCATGACATGGCATTAATTCTATACAGTTCACCCCAAGCTCCTGCAACATGAATTATTGAAGCATGATGCCACAGATTATATGAAAGCACATTAATTTATGATGCGTCATTGGCAATGAAATAACTAGAAGATTATTTCAAAGCATTACAAGGCACTGAAAGACTGTCCAAACTATCGCTATTGTGATAACTAGTATATTATAGATAAATGGATAAAAAGTAAGACAACTAGTAACTAAGTACAATATAATTTCATCATAGATTACTTATATTATTCAACTTATAGTGAAAATAAGCATCCTGTTAAAATTCTTGAAGTGCTCCCAAGTATACCTTCAAATGGTCAAGCTTCTCAACTACACCAATGTATGTGCCAGGGAATTCAGCCTCACTTGATTCATGCCTTGTAAAACCTCGTACATGCATTTCATATATTATAAGATCCCTTTGTCGATATTTCAGAGGTAAATCTCCCTCCCAGTCAAACTAAAAACATTAGATGGAAAAAATAGTTAAATAATTGTGGACCGAGTTCTAGACATATTGAAATAATATGAAAGAGAGAAATTTGGAATTATGATGCAGGTATTATTCATTGTTAATCTGTAATTAAGTTTCTTAAAGAGAAACAGATTGAGAAATACACCACCTAAGTGAGAAATGCAGGCACAAGGTATAATCTGACCATGAAATCTATAATAAAAGGAATACCAAGTAGTTTATATTTTCTTACCACTAAAATCAGGGAATGCATATAAAAGAGATGCAATTTTCATGTGACAGGATCACAGTATCCACAATTTCTGGACATAAATTAGGACATACGAGGCAACGAAGAAACGAGGAGACTGGGATCTAATATTCAGTATCAGAAATAAAAAGTAATAAGGGATGGGTTATGCAGCAGCTGGACATTTGGTGCATTTAAGAAGCATTAGATAAGGAAGTTGTCAGCTTAAGTTTCAGAATGTTAATCAGAATAATAGCAATAATAATTTTACCTATCAGATTTACAAGCCCATTTCTGAGTAATGGTGTACCTAAAAAACATTTCTCGCCATTTCTAGGAGCAGCTTAGTTCCCTGAAACTTTACTCCCAGATTTTACAACTTATGTAAAGTAACTTTTAGCTCAACTGTTTTCTGATTGAAGACAGCGATATACATAACGTATAAAATTGAGGGGCTGTCTTGAAGGAAAGACTATAACAGCAACCAAAAAAGGACAACCCAAAGGATTAATGATGTATACGGACTGATAAGTGATAAGCAAGTTACTCTACATTGCAGACTAGAAATAGGGATGCAATATGCAGGGGTTCAATTAAATGGCTTGAAATGCATCCATTGTTTGACACAGAAGAAAACTAAGTGAATAAATCATAAAAGCATTGACTAAGATAGAAAAGAGAAGCTATGCAACAATGCCTTCAAGATATCTTGTACCACACTAATTTACTAATGAAGTCATTAGTTTAACACATTGTGCAGTTAATTCAACCATTACACATTATTTACAAATCTAACTTTGACATGCCTACTTTGAAGAGTTATGAATAGATGAATACCAAAAAAAAATCAACCGAGAAAAATGCAAAATAGTGAGACAATTTTGGACATAAAGTAGTCATGAGTTGTAGGCTGGTAGTGAACACCTCATTGTTTGGAGAAGGTACCATGCAGGCCATTTGGGGCCAGCAATTACCATCAGGCCCCAAAACTCCATACTCTCCTCTGCTTATTACTGCCTAGACAAATGCAAGGACATATTAGCATCCAACTAACTATAGAGATAAACTGTGGAACTAAACTCACAGATGCAGTTTTGTTTCTTTGTTTCATGAAGTGGAAGGAAAAGACAAATAATTGTGATGAACACAAACAAAAATGAGTCAAGAAGGGCACTAACTTTTGCGTAAGGATCAAGTAGTATCTGAGAAGAATTGAAGTACTGTCCTTCTTCAGGAGAAAACTTTCCGTCAAATCTGTAGCCATAGAGCATATCTTTAAAATCTCCTTTGAGAAAGACATGCCAAACATCCCCCGTCTTATTAGTCAGTGGGTCAAGAGATATTTGTTCAGTAGCCCTACTCTGCGTGTGGATACATAGAAATGATTAACCATGTCGATATCACAATACTTAGAATAAAACTAATTAAAAAGCATTAATTGTTCCTAAAGCAGCTCTAATGATCTAAGGTTGCGTTTGGATGATTTTTGGACTGGGAATCAACCCCCCCCCCCCCCCCCCCCCCCCCCCCCTCAACTTTTGATTTTAAAAAAATCAATAATTTATGTAGTTAATTGCATTATTGTAAAAAAGTTAACTTCTAATTAAGTCATGTGTAAATACAGTAGTAAACAAATTGAGTCTTAAGAAGTTGGTTAGAATTTTATAGGTTAGATATTCGAGATCGTTATTATCAATCTCGAGCCAAATTCAAGTTTAAGATTGGAGTCATTTTAAAAACAAATTTCACTCAAGTTGAATATTTTATATCTCGCGAACCGTCTTGTTTAATATTAAAATTAAATATATAACTAATTCAATAAAATCAAAATAATTTTTCGAGTCGATTGAAATCTCGACGTTACTATAAATGTGCAGAAAATATTATTTTTGCTATGAATATCAACAATACTCGACTGAGAAATTGAATGAGAGACCAATTAATAATCATAGTATTATTAGTATGATTGTATACATCAAGATATATCTTTTATTGCATTGAGAATGAAAATGTTTTGCAACACTTCCAAAATATAAAGTCTCGACGTCACGGTTTATGATAATTAGTCCTTTTAATTGTCTTTTTATACGACGTAAATATTTACAATTTTCATTTTTTACGCTATTTATTATTATGAAATTTTTTTAGTGCCCCTCCTCATTGAAAAGCTGGATCTGCCACTGAGTACATTTCCCATAAAAAAAACGGGCTAATTGTCGAAAACCACCTAAAGTATTGTCCACAAACGAGAAAATACCTAAAGTTTTGTCCACGCTTTTAGGCTACACTAAAGTTTTGTCCACCGACTTCCGTTAGAAATACGTAATAGGATAATTGTCAAAAACTACCCTAAAGTATTGCCCACACAACTATAGAATGCATTATGACTTGCCCACATAACTTTAGAATGCATTATGTATTGCCCACAAATCTATTGAATCTGCGAAGAACTGCCCAGATCATTCATTCAGAACATTAATCGCAGTTTCTTCTGATTACGTTTTTATAATGGAAGTCGGTGGACAAAACTTAGTGTAGCCTAAAAGCGTGGTCAAAACATTAGGTGTTTTTTTCGTTTGTGGACAATATGTTATGGGCCTTACGGACCGTAACGGAGTGGGCTAAAGACACCAAAGTTGCTGCCAAGTATGGCCGGCTAGGGTTGGGGATGAATTAGTTATTTCCTTTTAATAATTATCTTTTAATTAATGAGTTGTATTAGGCTTTGGTAAGTTGAGTAGGTTTTGGTAATTAGAATTGTAGTAGGACTTGGTGAACAAGTAATCTCCTTGGCTATATATATCAAGGGATTATATTGAATAAAGTAGACTTGAGAATTGAATAATACACTTTGGTCTCTCCTACGAGGTCCTCGAGTTCCCTCGATAATCATGAGCTTGTATCAAAAGGTCTTCGGGTTCCCTTCTAACGAGCCCGTATCCTATCCCATAACGCGATCGATCACGCAGGGTTATAACACAATACTTTAGGGAAGTTTTGACAATTAACCCTAAAAAAAATATACAAAGACAGCTTAAGGATTGTGATAACTGTTTCTATTAAGTAGTTATAGAAATCCTATATAATATATAGTATATCAATATTCGAAAATGTACACTCTTCAAAAATAATTTTTGGACATTTTAAATACGGCGTACATATATATATATCTATGAAGTGACATCACCAAACAAAAATGATGTTCCAATGAAGTGACTCAAAACCTGAATTATTAAAAATGTCCAGACTATAATCACTATTCCTTACAATAAGTACATAACATTGACAACTTGATGTGAGAAGCATTTTTAAGTGTATTGTCTCCTTGCAGGGAATCCAAGGTAATGACTGTTGCATGAATAGACATCCACTTCCATTCAATCCATACGGACCAATTGGAGGGCATAAGCTAAATATTCACACATCTATGCCTAGGTGAGTAACCGTGAAAAAAAGACACTGGCCCAAAGAACTTTTCACTAATTTTAAGTTTACCTCTTCCTCAGTGAATTTTTATATGTATATTCAATATTCAACAAGCATTATAAATTTGCCACCAATAAAAAAAAAAACTGTTTTTATAGTGCCAATTTGTAACACAAAATGAAACTGATTAGATTAGTTGTACAACAAGAAAGATCAGTGCATTGATGAAAAAATAAAAACTACAAGTGAAGGATCAACCGGATAAACACACACAAGTAAACACCTAAGCCTGCTACATTAATATAAATTACCCTAATGCTTAAATTTAAGAGGAAATGAAGATCAATTGAGTTTGGGTACAATCTGATGAACAAACCTGCTGCAAATCTGCGAGAGTCGTCAAGCACAGAGTAGCGGCGACGGCATTGCTCGAGTAGATAGCAAAATTGACGCCACCGTCGCGAGCGGTGGCACCAAAGGGCGTCGGCCGCCCATCGAACACCTTAAACCGGCGCCGTTTCGGCTCCTCCACCACAACAACAGCCGTGTCAGCCTCCGGTGCTGCTTTCCTTCTCGCCTGGGCCAGCCCCCGAAAATCGTTGGGGAGGTTCAGGAATGCGTCGGTCCTCTGGCTCGGGACGTTAAACACAACATTGGAAGTCGAGAAATGAGGCTTTTGGGGATTGGGAGTGAGCTTCGGCGCCGATCGGAGCAAGAAGGAAGAAGAGTGAGTAGCTGTCATTGCTTGATCATGCGAGTTTGTGACAGTGTGAGTGAAGATTTACAGAGAGAAGGAGAGAGTTTCGCGGGAGGCTGGTGAAGAGGGAGAAATCTGATCTGGAGTTTGTGGATTTCGTTTTTAAATTTTAAAGCCTTAGGAAAACAAGTGAGAAATTGAAGAAATTGAGTGTTTTGGCTTTTGCTTTAAAATTTTTATTTTATTTTATTTTTTGCTACGAGAGATATTTTTCAACAAATTTCTACCTCCAATAACACTAGGGAAATTTGATTAATTATGCTTTATAATGTGTTATATTTTTCTAATATGCTCTCATAGTTTAAAATTTGATATATATAAAAGTAAAATAGATGGCTTTCTCTCTCAACCTCTTGAGGTTCTCTCAAAACCCTACTGAGTTCATCGCCGCCGCCCTTCCCCACCACCTCCGACCAACAGCTCCCAGCCGTTCCACCGCTCTCGTTCATACTCCTCACTTCTCCGGTCAGGCTCATCAACCGAACACGCACGACGCCGCCGTGTTTCGCCCCCGTCCGACTTCGTCTGGACCTCCATCGCCGCCACAGGCCCCCTTGTCTCCAACAGCGCCCATTTCCGATCAGACGAGGTCGGATCTGCCTCCCCTCCATCCCCACGAGTCGGATAGGGTCGGCCCCGACCAGATCCCCTCACATGCAGAGGTCCGTCGGGTTATCCGGGTCTCCGCCCAACACCAGGCGCGTCGCATCGTTGCTCTCCCGCTGCTGCCTGGACCGGCCGCTATCCTCCCTCGGCATCCACCGCACACGCCAGATCTGAAAGACAAGTCGGGCTTGTCATCGACAGATCTGATGGACAAGCTGGGCCAGTCTTCACCCATCAAGACGTTTTGGTCGCCGGCGACGCTTCTGTACCACCGGAGTTATGCCTGTCTTACACTGGCCTCCCGTCAATACCGGTGGAGGTCTGCCGGGACTGGGTGACCCTTCCCCGGCCGATACAGTCCATGGCGAGTAAGTATCATACTCCTCCGGCCGGAAGGGGACAGTACGCTAGCCCTAGCTGCCCGAGGGTTGGTGAGTCAGTGGGGCCGCCTCTGGCGATTCAGGAAAGTCGCACCCCTCCGGTCCCGGACCTGGGCGACCTAACACTGAACTCTAAGTTCCGATCGGGAGAGATTACCATGGGCGCTGAGCCGTCCAACGCAGGCATCCTGAAGCCTGACATTCTGGCTAAGGTTAACCAAGATGGGTTAACCACTACCTTGCAGGGGGATGGCTATGGAGCACCCAACCCGCCACCCAGGCCCACAAAGTCTGACTTCCTGGCTAACATCCATCCTGCTACTGGGCCTGTGACCCGAGCTCCTCCCGGACTCAATGCAATTATGAGGAATGCAGAGGAGACAGATCCACGGGGTTACCCGGTGGACTCTCTGAAGACCGAAGGCGGGTCGATGTACTCCCGTCCACCGGAGCTACAGAAGCACAGGGGTGACCCGACTGATCAACCACAACCCTGGTATGAGCCCGTGGTGGTGGAGGTAACAACTGCTGGAGCGGAGGTTCAGAGGCCTCCGATGGAGGAATGATCAGCTCCAGCAGGGGTGGGTGGAGTCGCTCCAAGACTATACCTACAGACCCGGGACATCCACTGCTGGGAGGTTCCGGGAAGCATGCATCTTCAGCACCAGTTATCTTTACTTATTGCTATTATTGTTCTTGTTGTTGGGACCTTTTATTTCTTGTTGGTTTTGGAATTTGGTTTGTTTTCCCCCGTTACTTTGAAACGGCGGTAGGGGGTTGTCTTGAGTTATTGCCCACGAATTTGTGCGGGATAAAATTATGGGTCCATGAGCGCCGGGCTTGCTACGGTCGGCCTGGACATACATCTGGAACCCGAGGCGGTCACGCCTCACCTTGTTTGATTGCCTTTTGGCATTAATGAAATTGCCGGTTACCCGTTTCAAAAAAAAATGATATATATAAAGCCAAAGAACAAAAATAGTCTTTGCTCTCCAAAAAAAACCTCCCAGAGGTTACTCTCGAAACCTAGCAGGTTCTAGCCGCCTCCGCCCTCATCTCCCCACTCCGACCACTGTCGCCGGCCTTACTCTACCTCTCCATCGCAATCGGCTCCTCTCCAACCAACGGCGCCCAGTCACGCTCATCCACAACACTCGTGACTCCTCTCCGACTGCGGTGTCGGGACAACCTTCGTCGCCACCAGATCTCCCTCAACTCCTCCGTGACTATTTCCGCTCCCCCGATGACGGATCACCCTCCCCCTCGCTGTGTTGAGTTGGAAATGACCAACTCCGGCCAGATCCGATCGCATGCAGAGGTCGCCCGTGGCCTCGGGACCTCCGTACTGCACCAGGCTCGCAACGCCATCGAGTTTCCGCCGCTGTCTGCCCCGGCATCTCCACCCCCTCGTCAGCAGCCACCCAAGACGACGGATCCGAAGGACAAGCCGGGCTCGTCCTCGCTAGATCTGACGGCCCTCTCGGGCCTGACCTCGCCCACCGAGCCGCCCCAGATCGTTGGCGGTGTGTCTGACCTGGCGGGACTCTGTCCGTCCTACCCCGGCCTGTCATCAACGCCGAGGGAGGTCTACCGGGACATGATCACTCTCCCCCGGCCAGTCCACTCTCCGACGACTATCCACCGCCCTCTTTTGTTCGAGCGGGGACGAACTGCTACTCCCATCATTCCGAGGGTTGGCCGGCCAGCAGGGACAGCTTTGGAGACTCAGACACCTCGCATCTCCCCGATCCCGGACTGGGAAGACGAGGATGAGGAACTGGTGGTCTCGGACGAGGGGATCTCATTGCTTACCTCGGGATCATATGAATTCTCCTTGGCAGCTAGGATTGCAGGGGACGGATCGCACAATCAGCACATCGTCTGCGGGATGATGCTGAAGAAATAGAAGGTTACGGGGATTCGTGTTGAATTCCTGACCCCCACCGTCACGGGTTATCACTTCCCGTCCGCATGGACTATGGAAGATATCCGTCACAGGGGTTCCTGGAGTTTTAAGGGATTCCCCCTCCTCCTTGAACCGCTCCGGCGTTTCGAACGGCCGGAAGACATCAGCTTCAATCATGTGTAACTAGGGTCAGGGCACTGAATGTCCCGGGAGGAGCAAGGAATTTCTACATCCGAGGTCTTCTGGCGAGCAGTATAGGCACCCAAGTCCTATCGGCCCCTATCCCAATGGTCCGACGGGAGGACAGGCATCTCTGGATGCGAGTCCGTATGGAGCTGTCCCGACCACTGCGGCGGAGAACCAAACTCCGTTTCTCAGGTACCGATTACTCCAATGTGATTGACCTACAATATGAGAGGGTGGTGGAATTTTGTCGCAGGTGTGGTATGTTGACACACAGGCTACCGAACTATCAGACGCTGCTCCAAGGAATTGGTCGGGAGGAGGTCTGCTATGATAGGTCTATCCTGGTCCCCCGGGATTTGGATGTAGACCAGCTGATCCATAGGGTTTGGGAGACACCTCTCCCAGTTTCACTCCCGACGATCACCTACCTCCTCAGCGACCTTACTCTGAACCCTATGATCCGTTCTAGGGAGATAACTATGGAGGCTGAGTCGTCCAATGCAGGCAGCCCGAAGCCTGACCTTCTGGCTAAGGTTAACCCAGAAGGGTTGACCACTATCTTACAGGAGGAGGCCCGTGAAGAACCCTACCCGCCTCCCAAGTCCACAAAGCCTGACCTTTTGGCTAACATCCACTCTGTCGATGGTCCCGCGACCGAAGCTCCTCCTGGATTCAATGCGATGATGAGGAAGGAAGAGGAGCCAGAGCCACGGGGCTACCCAGCGGATCTTCAGGGGAGTCTAGGCAAAGGAGGCCCCAGCAGGGGCAAAGGGAAGAAGACCATCCTGAAGACCAGAAGTGAATCGCAGTATGCTCGCCCACCAGAGACCAAGAAGCGCAAGGGGGACATGCATACCCACCAGCAGCCCTGGGAGCTGCTTCTTCGGGTGGAGGTCCCAGCAGATGGAGCGGAGGTCCAGAGGCCTCCGATGGAGGAATGATCGGCCCCAGTAGGGGTGGGAGGCGTCGTCATCAGCCTATACCCACAGACTCGGGACAGCCAATGCTGGGAGGTCCCGGGCAGCCCGCACTATCAGCACCAGTCACCTTATTTTATTGCTATTTCTGTTATGTTGTTTGGGACTATGTTTTTTCTGTTGGTTTTGGACATTGCTTTATTTTCCCCCGTTATGTTGAAACGGCGGTAGGGGGTTATCTTGAGTTGTTGCCCACAAGTTCAAGTGGGCTAAAATTATGGGTCCATGAGCGCCGGGCTTGCTACGGTTGGCCCGGACAAACATCTGGAACCCGAGGCGGTCACGCCTCATCTTGTCTGATTGCCAGTTGGCATTAATGAAATTGCCGTTTACCCGTTTCAAATTTTTTTTTTTTGATATATATGCTTTTGATAATTATTGGGACAAAAATACCCTTTTAAACAATTTCAATTTAGTTGAGGACTTTCAATCATCGTTTAATATATTAAACTTTCAAGCTTTAGTTTCCATACATCCTACCCACTTATGCTATTTTCTTTCCACATGAATAGCCACACATATAAATCTATTCATTGATGTCCAAGCCTGAAATAAAAATGTAATCGAAGTTTGCAATTACACAATAATAACTATTGTGAAGCTTCTGGGTATGGAAGAACCAACAACAAGTTAGACCATAATCAAGTGACAATTTCACTGAAACACACGACACAGACTCTAAATATTTGATGATCTGGATCTCCACAAAACACAAAGCAAAATATCCCTTCGTTATCATCCCACACCCGCTTAATTGTTGCCTGGCAGTTATATTGTTGCCCATATATTCAAAAATGAAGAAGTCTCGGTAAAAAGGAAGGAACAGGTTGTTATCTTATGTTATTGAACACCAACCATTTCTCCTTTTTCATTCGTTGAAGAGCAGAGGCATCCTCTGGCAAGTTGCAGAAGAACCCAATAACCATGATTTAGGCCTCTTTGGGTTGATATATAGTGCATTTTTATATTCATGTTTTGTTTCTCTCTCTGTCCTTAATTCATGTCTCATAGATGGGTTGCCTCTTATAGGCATGTTTTGCTCTTTTGGGCTTGTTATAGGAAAATGATAAGTTTTGTAATTAGGAATCTTGTTGGTTCTTCCATACGCAGAAGTTTCAGAACAGTCATTACTGTGTAATTGCGAAATTGTACTAGTTTTTATTTCCAGCTTCTCAACATCAACAATGGATTTATGTAAGTAGTTATTTATGGAGAAAGGAAATAGCAAAATGGGTTCCAAAAAAACAAAAACAAGTAACTAGAAGCTGAACGTTAAAAAAAAGTAACTGGAAAGTTTGTAATTAAATTCAAAACTTAAAAGGGTATTTTTGTCTTAATAAATCTCAAAGGCATAGATATCCAATTTCAAATTGTACAAGCATATTTAAAAAATTTGACACATTATAAGGCATATTTAGTCAAATTTTCCTAACACTATGCATCTTGTATGGTCTGTCAGTGTTTGACTGATTGTTTTTGGGTGAGCTTATATGCAAATGATTGTTTTTATAGATAGTTTATATGCAACTAAATAAATAAATATAATAGTCATATATATGGTATTAACTAATATGTTATCGTGTAAATTGATAACCATTATACATTGTCATAAAGGTTAATATCTTATTAACACGTCATTGTTGTAAATTATACGAAGACAATAAACAAATGGAATTCAACCACAGGCTATGAGAACAAGAGTAATGAAAAAGAACTGAAACTCTTGTTTCTCGGATTCATTGCATTATACATGAAGGGGGTGGGTTCTATTTATAGTAGAAAAGAAGGACATGATCCATGAAACATGTCCCGTAAATTGTTTCTTGAAATGATATATGAGGCCTCACCATTTATGATGGTGGGTGGCCACCATATTTACAACACTCCCCCTTGGACACCACCATTCATAAAATAATATAACGATGTATGTGCTTCAAGCTTAGGTTGCCTCGTTAAAAACATCCTCAGGAAAAACCCAGTGGGACAAAACCTGTAAGGAAAAGAGTGCGACGCATAAACGTGCTTGAAGTTGTGCTTGATGTTGCCTCATTAAAAACCGTTCTAAGAAAACCATGTAGGACAAAACTTGGATAAGGGAAAAAGAGTACAATGCACCATTCTTGCTCCCCCTGATTGTTACTCCCCCTGATGACCGACGAGATCACTTTGACTGCTGGTTAAGTCGATGCATCCTGATTTTGGAAACTAGCTTCTCAAAAGTAGATGTCCCGAGATTTCAGACTCTTTTTGGAGGTCAAGGGATTCATTGGAAAGTGGGTAATGGTGCAAGGGTGATATTTTGGGACGATGTTTGGTTGGGTGATGAAGCATTTCGGTTCAAATTTCACCAGTTGTTTGTAGTTGCTCGTGATCAGGAGGCTTTGGTTATGGATTACTGGAGAGGGGGACAATGGGTACTGGTTTACAGAAGAGATTTGTTCGTTCGGGAACTGGGTGAAGAAAGGTTGTTGCAGGAACTTTTGTTGTCTGTTTGCCAGTCTGATTCTCAAGACATAATGGTTTGGGTTAAAGGACCCCGATTCTCGGCATGGGCGGTTTACAGGTTGATCACGCCCACTTTTGATGAGGTCAGCTGGGCCTCGGTTTATGGGTTAAGGGAATTCCCCCGAAGTTCTGCATGCTTATGTGGTTAGCTTTACATTCGGCAATCCCCACCATGACTTTTCTCGAGGCTAGAGGTTGTAGAGTTTCGCTGAATGTCATGAGATGTTATTTCTGTAAGTCTTGTTTTGAAGACGTGGACCATCTTTTTCTCCATTGTGTTTTTTCTTGGCGCGTATGGTGTATGTTACATAGTTGGTGGTCTATACCTTGGGCGATGCCGAACTCTTTCTTGGGGGCCTTCGAACGGTGGTTTTTGGTTTCAGGCGGAACGGGGAGTTCGGGTTGGTTAAAATTATGTTATTTGGTGTGCTGGCATATCTGGTTGCAGTGTAATGCTTTAGTGTATCAGAACACCAGGTTGTCAGAGTTAGAGGTGTTTGCCAATTTACAGACACATGCTTTCAGTTTGCTGAGAATGGCGGGTGACCTTATTCCTGAGGCTTCTTTTGAACTTTGGACTTTGGCTCCAGTTTCTTGCCTTAGGCGTAGAAGACGCAGGAGACTTGCTATTGGGGTTTTGTAATCTTTTTCCTTTTGGTTTCTTGTGTTTATTATGCTTTCGCTTACAGGCATTCACCTTGAATCCTGTTTAATAAAAAATCGCTTATCCAAAAAAAAAGTTCATAAGTATAAAAGAATTTGGAGATGTGTGTTTAATTCCGTCCCTTTGAATATATCATCCTGATCTGAGCAATACAAGCTGCATTATCCTCATATACTGTGGAAGGAGAATTTTTCAAGGAAATGTCGATTGAGCTTTGTATATGTTGGATAACTGATCAGAGGAACACACATTCTCGGTTAGCTACATGTAATGCAAGAATTTCTGAATGATTGGACGATGTCACAACAAAATTCTGCTTCGTTGAGTGCCAGGAAATGGCCATCTCATTGCAGGTAAATACATATCCCGTCGGGGAGCGAGTTTTATGGGGATCTGATAAATATCCTGCATCTGCATATTCAACCAAGCCAATGCTCCCCCTTGGACTTAGAATACAAAAGTCTCAAATCTTTAGTTCCACTTAGATAACAAAGTATATGCTTGATACCATTCATAGGGAATATGTCTCATCAAAATCAAATCATGGTCATTGAGAGAATCTTTGGGCCTTAAGTCTAGCCTTATATTGGGCGACTTCATTTTTCTCATTTCGTTTCCTTGTAAACACCCACTTGTAACCAACAGGTTTTACACCCTCTGGTGTTTTGGAAACGGGCCCAAAGACTTGGCGTTTCTCTAATGAAGCCAATTCTGCTTGAATTGCTTCTTCCCACATAGGCCAGTCATCTTTTTGACGGCATTCGTCGATGCTTTGGGCTCAAAATCAAACTCATTGATTATCTCATTGGCCACCGTGAACGCAAAGAATTCATCTACAATAATTGATTGTCGATCCAAAGTTTCTTTTATGAGTGAGTAATTCATATGAATTTCCTCATTTCTTTTCTCTCGCAATTCATCAAGAGTATTAGAGCCTTCCGGCATTTCCGAAATGATTGGTTCTTCTGGAACCGACTCTGGTAGTTCTTCTGGAACCACCTCTGGTAATGAGCTTTCTCATCCCCTCTATTCGTCTGACATTTCCGCTTCCGAGGAACAATGTCTATTGATCCAACTGGTCTTCCACGCTTCATGCGTGTACTAGAGGAATTGATAATTGTCTTTGCAGTATCACTAGTGATCTTAATTTTGGTTGGTACATTGATAGCATCTATATAAGATTTTCTCATCTTTGATGTGTCTGCAAATGCATCAGGCATTTGATTTACAATATTCTGTAAATGAAGTATCATCTGTACTTCTATCTCACATTGTGACGTGTGTGGGTAAAGATGAGATAGAGAATTCATTCTCCAAGAGAGTTCATGCCTTACTTTAGGAGGCTTATTCTTCTCACCTAAATGTGGAAACGATGTCTCATCAAAATGACAGTCTACAAACCTTGCAGTAAACATGTCACCCGTCAAGGGTTCCAAATACCTGATTATCGATGGTGAATGAAAACCAACATAAACTCTCAATCGTCGTTGGGGTCCCATTTTTTGTGTTTAGGAGGTGAAATAGTCACTTGCACAACACAACCAAAGGTTCTCAAATGGGATATCAGGCTCATGACCACATGCAAGTTGCACAGGAGAATATCGGTGATATGCACTAGGCCTCAATTGAATCAAAGATACAACATGTAATATAGTATGTCACCAAGTAGAAATAGGTAATTGTGATTTCATTAGTAATGTACGTGTAATTATCTGTATACATTTAATAAACGATTCTACTAAACCATTCTGGGTATGGATATGTGCAACGGGATGTTCAACATCAATCCCTAAAGACATGCAATAATCATCAATCTTCCCCGAGGTGAATTCACCATCATTATCAAGACGAATAGACTTAATGGGATGATTACGGAAATGTGCCCTCAGCTTATTGATTTGTGCCAAAAATTTAGCGAATACAATGTTTCGCATTGACAGTAAACGAATATGAGAGTATCTATTAGATGCTTCTACCAAGACCATAAAATAATTGAATGGTTCGCTAGCTGGATGTATAGGCCCACATATATCTCCCTGAATCCTTTGCAAGAATGATGAGGATTCAACATTAACCTTTGTTTGAGATGTCGAACTATTAATTTTCCTTGAGAACAAACAGTACATGATATCTCATTGGACAATAGGATCTTCTGGACCTTTAATGAATGTCCACATAAGTTCTCAACAATCCGACGCATCATGGTCGATCCTGGATGACCAAGACGATTGTGCCAAAGCATAAAAGCATTTGCATTAATGAACTTCTGATTCATTGTTGCGTAGGCTTTAACTGTTCTTATGGTTGTGTAATACAACCCTGACGACAGGACAAGAAATATCTCTAGTACTCACTTTTCACCACGATCACCCCCAGTATTACAGAGAAAATCAGTCTCATTTTCTCTGGTGGTCTCAACATGATATCCATTACCACGGATATCCTTAAAGCTAAGTAGATTTCTCCTGGATCTACTAGCATACAAGGCATTATGGATACGTAATCTCGTTCCATTTTTCAATAGGAAGGTGTGTCACGCCCCAAATCCGGTTCTTGACCGAACTCGAGACGTGACTAACGATTGACAATAAAACAAGAAGGATAAGCTGAATAAAGTTCCAACTAATATAATACCTTCAAAAGTGAGAGTCACGGCTCAGTAGTAAGTACAAAATCCAAAATATAAAAAGGTGCACGTCTCTAAAACTAGCTAAACCCTCACAGCTCCCAAGCTCCGAGAGTCCGGCTAAGACTGCTCCCGCTCAACACCTGAAACACCACAAAGACAGGAGGGGTGAGCTTACGCTCAGTAGGGAAAAAAACATAACCAGGTCCCCCTTTTTATTAACCAAAAACCAATAGGACTTCACAATTTTAGTTCAAATCTCAAATACGAAGGACTGCGAATGTATTGAAAAGCAGGGGTAAAACGAGTGTTTAACAATCACAAAGAGTCAACAATAATCAAAGGAAAATGAAGGAATTAATGCATTTCTTAGATAACCAATACAGAATAGAGCGTTCAATTAATGTCGTGGAACATGAAGTCGCCACCCCTCGATCCACAATACTCATCGGCTATGATACTACCCCACACCGGAATCCTCAACGATGTGGGTACCATACCAGATACCAATACTCATCGGCTATGATACTACCCCACATCGGAATCCTCACGATGTGGGTACCATACCAGATACCAATACTCATCGGCTATGATACTACCCCACATCGGAATCCTCAACGATGTGGGTACCATACCAGATACCAATACTCATCGGCTATGATACTACCCCACATCGGAATCCTCAACGATGTGGGTACCATACCGGATACCAATACTCATCGGCTATGATACTACCCCACATCGGAATCCTCAACGATGTGGGTACCATACCGGATACCAATACTCATCGGCTATGATACTACCCCACATCGGAATCCTCGCGATGTGGGTACCATACCAGATACCAATACTCATCGGCTATGATACTACCCCACATCGGAATCCTCAACGATGTGGGTACCATACCGGATACAATACTCATCGGCTATGATACTACCCCACATCGGAATCCTCAACGATGTGGGTACCATACCGGATACCAATACTCATCGGCTATGATACTACCCCACATCGGAATCCTCAACGATGTGGGTACCATACCGGATATCAACTTCAAGATTCACAAAAGGATAACGTGCTCAGAAATCATGGTGCAACCAACGCTTATCGAATTACAATTTATCATGACACACCACAAGGATCAATGTAGCCTTACGCTTACCAGTTACTTACCAATCGCACTCCATCGGTCTATCACTCACCCGATCATATCCGTTAGCACACCCAATTACACTCAATCATTCATCCGACCATTCAATCATTCAAGCATGTAATCGATCTAGTTTCATTAGACTCTTGATTATCCTAACGACTAGCAGACAAAGCATGTGAAGCTAACACAACTAATCCGATGGCTCATCACGGCCTGTCTACCAGTAAATCAATTCCCAAGTATTGAAAACGAGTTAAACTAGTGATTTGCATCCTATGCATGCAATTCTAGGACCTTTCCGGTTTTATTAACCTAATAGGCATACTAGTATTGAAATACTCGAGGAGTTAGGACTTTCCCTACCTCGCGGTCTTCCTCTAAATACTTTGCTGAAAAGTCGATTTGTCCCTACTCCGTTCTTCACACGGGTTCCGGATTGGTCTTCGTCTTCTCGAGCGAAGTTCAATCTGAGTTCAACAGATAAAGATCCAATAAGTCCCGGTAGTTGTCCAAAGGTCCTGATTTGTCCAAATTTGTCCTTTAATTTCTCACCTTAAAATAATCTGATTTTAAAAATATTTTTATTTGAAAACTGGGTTGACCCGGATCCGAACCAAAACCTGAACCAGACCCGGTCCAGACCCGATTCCAGACCCGGATCCGAGTCCAGTTCCAGAACCCATCCGGACCTGGGCCCGGCCCATGGTTTGTCGATTCGGGTCTGTCCACCAGGCCCCAAGGCCCAGCCACTTCTGGGCCAAGGCCCGTCCCTATTCCACCCTGACCCAAGCCCACCTCGTTTGTACGTGCTCGGGTACGACGGAGGCGGCGGAGGCTTCGTCTCAGGTTGCCGGCGACGATGGCAACGACGGCGAGGAGCTCGGAGAGACATCCGGCGACACTCGGGGATGATGGTGGGGCTTATGCCAGGCCAGAACGAGGGCTGGTTGTTGCGGCGCAGCTAAGACCACACCCGTCCAGATCTGGCGAGAGACGTTGTCGCCGGCGTCGATTCCGACTGAGCCCGACTCGAAATAGGGTCACCGTGAGAGGGGTTTTAATGGAAAACGTCGGGAAGGTGAAATTGGACGAGAAATAGCACGTCTCGTGCTGTTCCCGTCGTCGCCGGAGCAGCGTAGCTCAGATCTGAAGGAGACGAACCAGAAGGCAAGGGATGTTGCTGCGACGGCGTCGGTCCCGCGTTGCTAAGGTCTGATTCGTGGACGGAGAGGAAGGGTTCTGTGGTGGTGAGGTCGGGAGAGTGACTTCTGGCGCCGGCGAAGGACGCAGAACGGTGAGGGCGAGGGGACGAGCTTGAGAGCTCGGTTTCGCAGAGAGAGACGCGCGAGGAGGCGATGAACAGTGACGCGAGTTAGGGTTTGATCGCGTTATAACGCAACCGGACTCGGGCCTCGGATGCTTTGGGCCTGCTCTCGCGCGTTGCTGATTTGGGCCCAAGGTCCGGCCCAACCGGCTGCCCAGTTCAGACCTTTCCCTTTTCCCTTTTTTTTTGAATTTTCTCTTCAAACCACTAGTTTGCAAAAGCACACCCCCAAGTTTCAGATTTCCACAAATTACTCTTTCAAAAATTTGATGGGTTTTACAAGGTGGCTCCCCCGGAGCCTTCTATCAGGTTTGTTGTACCCGAGATAGTATTAACACTTTCTTCGACCAACATTAAGCAATAAAAATATTTCTTGTCCTTTAAGATTGTGTGCGTCGACGCGCAATCAACAATACATATATCATCATTCTCATTGCAAGTAGACAATCCACTATCGAGATACATATCCTTCTACAAAGGAGAGCATTATATTAGTTTACAAAACTTGAAAAGATTGTACAAAAGATATATCGTGGATGGTGGCCTGGTGACACAGTGAGAACCTCTTGCTCTATCGCGGATCTACTGATGCACTGCACCGACCAGGTCATTTCCAACATCCGACGAGGCTGAGAGAGGTAGGCTGCGGCGGTAGTCCATCTTAGAGGGAGAGCTCGAGTCGAGATGGTTGTTCTACCAGCGAGGGAGAAGCTTGGACGAGGCGGGCGCGGTCGATGGAGGAGTGCGCAAAGGAGGGCGACGCAGACGTGATTTGTCGGAGAAGCTTGAACGAGGCGGGCGCGGTCGATGGAGGAGTACGCAAGGGAGGGCGGCGCGGACGTGATTTTGTCGGCTGGAAAAGAAGGGAGAGTTCTTAACATAAAAGCAATTGTGATATGATAATAATTGATATTAGGGTTCAGGGTTAAATTTATTTGGTAAAGGACAGTAATACCCTTTTAATTATACAATTACAGAAAAGTTTGAAATTTCATCTTATTTACGGCTGTAAGCCATTTTAATTGAAACCATTGATTTTAATTGATCCAATGGTCTATAATTAGGTAACAATTAACAAAAACACCTATATGTAACGCATGAGTGTATACCTATATATATATATATATATATATATATATATATATATATATATAGGGGAACAATCAAGTACAAACCCTATTTCGGGTCAGAACGTAGAACTAATCTGTGCCATTGATTATCCAAATCGGATGGCCACCGAAATTCAGGGGGGGGGGGTAGTTATTGATTACGAAATCAATTACAAGATATGCATTAATTAAAAAGATATTAAAAGATATGCATTAAATCTGGGACATTAATTCTACGATCCAAGGGCCCAGATTGATAGTTCTACGTTCTGACGAAAGATACAAGTTTGTACCTGATTGTTATCCTATATATATATATATAACAATCAAGTACAAACCCTATTTCGGGTCAGAACGTAGAACTAATCTGTGCCATTGATTATCCAGATCGGATGACCACCGAAATTCAGGGGGGGTGATTGATTACGAAATCAATTACAAGATATGCATTAATTAAAAAGATATTAAAAGATATGCATTAAATCTGGGACATTAATTCTACGATCCAAGGGCCCAGATTGATAGTTCTACGTTCTGACGAAAGATACAAGTTTGTACCTGATTGTTATCATATATATATATATATATAGGGGAACAATCAAGTACAAACCCTATTTCGGGTCAGAACGTATAACTAATCTGGGCCATTGATTATCCAGATCGGATGCCCACCGAAATTCAGGGGGGTGGTGATTGATTACGAAATCAATTACAAGATATGCATTAATTAAAAAGATATTAAAAGATATGCATTAAATTTGGGCCATTAATTCTACGATCCAATGGCCCAGATTGATAGTTCTACGTTCTGACGAAAGATACAAGTTTGTACCTGATTGTTATCCTATATATATATATATATATATATGGAGACAATCACGTGCGAACCTCCCTTACGGTGCGAACTTGCGAACCTCAAATCTGGTTTGCGGAAATAGCGAACATGGTTTGCGGAAATAAGCATCCCAGTTTGCGGAAAAAAAGTTTGAAAAAGCAGCATTTTTATGTTGAGAAAATATATGGTTTGCGAAAATAGTGTATCTGGTTTGCGGAAATAGCGAATATGATATGCGGAAATAAGCATCCCAGTTTGCGGAAATGAAGTTTGAAAAAAAAGCATTTTATCTTGAGAAAAATATGGTTTGCGAAAACACCGCAAACCGAGAACACTATTTCCGCAAACCAGATACACTACACAAGCAGGTTCGCACCGTAAGCCATGGTTCACACCTGATTGCACCCGTATATATATATATATATATAGAGAGAGAGAGAGAGAAGTATTGGTAATAACAAGCTTATGCCACAATCCCATCATGGGTAATATTCTCATCTAGCTTAAGAGCTGTATATTGGCATTTTACCAGATTTGTCATCTTGAACATGGATTGAATCCATAATATGTCAATATATTTCAATATGAACATACCGACATTCTTCATAACCGACTAAGTCGTTGGTATGTAGTACTTGAAACTTCTGATCCAAAACACGCAAGTCGCTTATAATATGTATTTGGAACTTCTAGTCCAACATACATCATTCCGCTAGTATTTGGAACTTCTGGTCCAACATACCGTCATATTTGTAAAGTCCAGGCCAGAAAATACGTGATCTTATATATTCATTCATAAAACAAACATGCGACGAGCAAACCAATGGAGTAGCCAAACTACCCATATAGCTGTATATAAATTTTCAAGTTTAAAGCCTTAAGCCAAGCTGCATGTTATAAGCAAGCGGTTTGCGTCTTGGATCTTTTAGCCCAAAATATCATGATATTTGTAAACTTCATGTTACAAATACATATAACCACACAATGAGCGAACTCACAGAGTAAAATAATGATAAACTTGTAAATATAAACATAACTGCACACCAAGCGAACTCGAGAGGTAGTCATAATAAGTGCATAAAGTAAATATACATATATAACCACACAAACGAGCGAACTCATGGGGTTTAATATATAAATACAGAAATTAGATATATGTATATATATAATCACTCACCGAGTGAAAAACTCGTGGGGTAAGCAAATATAATTATAAGTATTGTATGTATATATATAGGGTAGCTATCCAGTACAAACGCCTCTTATTGTGCAAACAATGAACGCACGAGAACCACAGTATGCGGTCAAAATGACGTCAGTAGAGCACCCCAGATGCTGACACGTGGACGGGTCGTTGCTAATGCGCGCACACAGTGCTGATAGTTTACATAGCACGGTGTTGATAGTTTAGTGTAAACTATCAGCACTGTGCGGGGGCGCGCCCTCGTGTCAGCATCTGGTGCGTTCGTAGTTTGCATAATAAGGTGCGGTGTTTTTATATTTAATTTCCCACGTGTGAACATCTGGTGCGCTCTGCTGACATCACTTTGGGGGGATTCTATGGCTCAGATTGGTTCGTAGTTTGCACAATAAGGGGTGGTTTGTACCTGATACAAGTTCTACACACACACACACACATATATATTTATATATATAGGATTGGTATCAAGTACAAACCACCCCTTATTGTGCAAACTACGAACCAATCTGAGCCATAGGATCCCCCCAAAGTGATGTCAGCAAAGCGCACCAGATGTTGACACGTGGGAAATTTAATATATAAAAAACCGCACCTTATTGTGCAAACTACGAACTCACCAGATGCTTACACGTAGGCGTGCGCGCTGCTGCTGCGCGCGCGCACAGTACTGATAGTTTGCATAGCACGATGCTAATAGTTTAGTACAAATGTGCTGATAGGTTAGTACAAATGTAAACTATCAGCACATTTGTACTAACCTAACAACATCGTGCTATGTAAACTATCAGCACTCACGCTGCGCACGTGGTCAACACGCGCTACTGTGCGGGCAGAGGCGCGCGCGAAGTGGCCACGTGTCAGCATCGCTCGCGCTCTGATGACATCATCTTGGCTGCATCTTGTGGCTTAGATTGGTTTGTAGTTTGCACGCTAAGGGTTTTTTTTATACTGGATAGCTACCCTATATATATGGGAGCTTTCGGGTACGAACCCATCTTTAGATACGAAATACGAATTAATCCCAACTTTGGAATCGCAGAATGCCCAAGGGCTGCGATTTCGTTTGGTTTATTTTTTTTCACCAAGTTTATTATTTTGATCTTTCCCGTTTCGTTTCAACTCTGATTTAATTTTTTCTTGCGCCAATATCTTTCTTTTTCCAAGGCCTATCAATCAAGTAGCATATTGAATATGTTTTGAAGCAAGAAAAACATGTACAAGCAAAAACACAAATGGTTAATCGTACATTAATGTATGTGTTTGCGACTGTGTTTGTATGAATAAGCTAATCTTAATGTATGTGTAAGCTAATCTTAATATATTAGCTTACAGGTACAAAACATACATTAAGATTAGCTTACACAAACAAATACAGTTGTAAACACATACAGATGAAAATGGTAAATACATACATTAAGTTCAGCGTACATATACAAATGAAAATAGCAAGAACATACATTAAGTTTAACGTACACATACAACTGAAACAACATACATTAAGGTTGACTTACACATACAAATGAAAATTGCAAGAACATACATTAAGTTTAGCGTACACATACAACTGAAAATTACAAAACATGTAGTTGCAAAAACTTATATACAAAACATACATTACGATTAGCTTACACATACAAATGCAGTTGCAAACACATACATTAATGTATGGTTTACAAATTGTGTTTTTGCTTGTACATGTCTTTTCTTGCTTCAAAACATATTCAATATGCTACTTGATAGATAGGTCTTGGAAAAAGAAAAAATTTGGCCCAAGAAAAAATTATATCGGAGTTGAAACAAAACGGGAAAGATCAAAATAATAAAATTGGTGGAAAAAAATGTAGCCTTGCATTATGCGATTACATGCGACTCCGAGGCCAAGATGGATTCGTATTTCATAGAAAATTTGGTGATTCGTACCTATATATATATATATATATATAGGGGAACAATCAAGTACAAACCTTATTTCGGGTCAGAACATAGAACTAATCTGGGCCATTGATTAACTAGATCGGATGGCCACCGAAATTCAGGGGGGTGGGGTGGTGATTGATTACGAAATCAATTACAAGATATGCATTAATTAAAAAGATATTAAAAGATATGCATTAAATCTGGGCCATTAATTCTACGATCCAAGGGCCCAGATTGATAGTTCTACGTTCTGACGAAAGATACAAGTTTGTACCTGATTGTTATCCTATATATATATATGGTATCAAGTACAAACCACCAATTATTGTGCAAACTACGAACCAATCTGAGCCATAGGATCCCCCCAAAGTGATGTCAGCAGAGTGCACCAGATGCTGACATGTGGGAAATAAATATATAAAACACCGCACCTTATTTGCAAACTACGAACTCACCATGTGCTAACACAGTACTGATAGTTTGCGTAGCACGGTGCTGATAGTTTGCGCACACAGTGCTGATAGTTTGCATTTGTGCTAAACTATCAGCACCGTGCTTGTAAACGATCAGCACCCGCGCGCGCGCGTTGTCAACACGCGCACGCACGCGGAAAGAGGCGCGCGCGAAGCGGCCACATGTCAGCATCACGCGCGTTCTGCTGACATCACTTTGACCGCATCATGTGATTGAGATTGGTTTGTAGTTTGCACAATAAAAGTGGTTTTTACTGGATAGCTACCATATATATATATGTGTGTGTGTGTGTGTGTATATATATATATATATATATATATATGAGAGCAATCAGGTGCGAACCATGAATTATGGTGAGAACCTGCGAACTCAACCAGATTGCGCCATGTGTTGCTCTCAGAAAATGCCCCCTTTTTGTTATAATCAAGTTTATTAATTCGATTTTTCCCGTTTCGTTTCAACTCCGATTTCATTCTTTTTTGCGCCAATATTCTTATTTTTTCAAGAGCTTTCTAACAAGTAGTGGATTGCATATATTTTGATATGTTTTTGAATACGTGTGTGGATGTGTGAATATGAGTGCGAAAAGTGTGATGTGTTTTGCAAATTTAGTGTATATGGTTTGCGGATTTAGTGTATATGGTTTGCGGATTTAGTGTATATGGTTTGCGGATTAGTGTATATGGTTTGCGAATTTAGTGTGTTTTGCAAATTTAGTGTATATGGTTTGCGGATTTAGTGTATATGGTTTGCGGATTTAGTGTATGTGGTTTGAGAATATACTAAATTCTCTGCAAATTTTTACATTGTTTTCTCTCTACTTATTCTCTGCAAATTGGCTTTTGATTTGCACAATTTCTGAATGTCTGTGCTCCTTTTTTTTTCCATTTTCTCAGTTTAGTTGTTGTTTCATGAAAATATTTTTATCCAGAGGAGACACCAAGGGAATTTAGATTTAGTTTAAATTATTCATCCAGTTAAGTTCAATTGCTTCTGATTTGTAAAATTTAATTTACTGGAATCACAATTTCTATACAATTTAGTTCAATTACCATGACTTTGAATTACTACCCAACATATTGATGATGGATTAATATCGAGAACAATTGGATATGGATGCTTCTTCTCAAATGTAGAGTTTTTTTTTCGAACAAGGAAAAAGACTCTGGTTGGACTTGTTATTTCACCACTTAGTCATATTTCTTATGTATTTTATATTCTCAAACCACATATACTAAATTCTCAAACCAAATACACTAAATCCGCAAAACATATACACTAAATCCGCAAACCATATACACTAAATTAGCAAAACACACTAAATTCGCAAACCACATATACTAAATTCGCAAACCATATACACTAAATCCGCAAACCATATACACTAAATCCGCAAACCATATACACTAAATTTGCAAAACACATCACACTTTTCGCACTCATATTCACACATCCACACACGTATTCAAAAACACATCAAAATATATGCAATCCACTACTTGTTAGAAAGCTCTTGAAAAAATAAGAATATTGGCGCAAAAAAAATTAAATCGGAGTTGAAACGAAGCGGGAAAAATTAAATTAATGAACATGGTGGGGAAAAAAAGATGAGCATTTCTAAGCGCGACACGTGTCATGTTGTTGTTGAGTTCGCAAGTTCGCATTTTAAGAGGGGTTCGGACCTGAAAGCCTCCCTATATATATATAAAACTCATGGGGTAACCAAATATAAATATAAGTACCACACACCGAGCAAGATCGTGGGGTAAACAAATATAGAAAACAAATATAAACATATAACCGTTATTTTCTGATGTGAAAATTCTAATGTATTATTGGCAATCACAGAGCATACTTATAAATAACATATATAAATAAGTATGAAACAAATATTAATAATATCGTTAGTAGAATAAATTAACGAAACTAAAATTAGTAATGCTATCAAAATTTCATACCTGAATCGGTTTGAGCCATTCGTGCTGGTAATATGTTGTAAATTATACGAAGCCAATAAACAAATGGAATTCAACCACAAGTTATGAGAACAAGAATAATGAAAAAGAACTGAAATTGTTATTTCTCATATTCATTGCATTTTACTGAAGGCGGTAAATTATATTTATAATAGAAAAGAATGACATGATCCATGAAACATGTCCCGTAAATTGCTTCTTGAAATGATATATGGGGCCTCATCATCTATGATGGTGGGTGGCAACCATACTTACAACAATGATTGTAATTTTGTAAATAATACGAATTTTTACGTCATTTAACCGCATTGTAGTACATGTTGACCATGTCTGCAGCGCACAAGTATATTTGCGCTAGTGTATATAAAATACCAGCATTTGTCCATTAAAATACAAATACTATTGTATGTAACATACCAGCACTTTGACTGTATTTAAGGTAACTTCGAAAAATCATATAAAATTCATTTCTTTACCAAATTTAGATTTCTTTAATGTTCTGGAAAGCTCCACGAGTCTTCTTTACAACCAATATTTAGTTCTTCGCTTTCATGATTCATAGGATCCTGATTTACAAAAAAGTACGTAGACATCAAATCTGGCCAGACAATGTAAAACAAATATTATGGGTCAGCTTTATTGAATAAAGTTGAAGTATACAACATGTATTAATATTTCTTAGCATACACCATTGGAAATGTATTTGAGTCTACTTTCTAACTCGATTAACTATGTTAGATTTGACCTCTTTTGGAAAGAGTTATGACCATTTTAACACGCAAATGTCAAAGCTGAAAATTTTACCAGCAATTTGTTATGTAAGGCACCAAAACTTTGTTATGTAAAGTATCAGGACTTTGTTATGTATGGTACAAGAACTTGTATGCTACAGTTATGGTCAACACACATTACAATAGCGGTCAAAGGCGTGGGAAAGTTTGCATTATTTACAAAATTGCCACCGTGCGCTGGCAACATTTAGGCCTCCGATGTCGCGAATTCACGGTTATCATTGGTTCCTAATTTGTACGAGAAGGTGTAGTTTGTATTTGATATCAATCCTTTATAGGAGATATATAATGTGAACCACTCTTAATTTGTGAACCGTGTGAACCAATCAGAGCCACACATATTTAAGATCTGATATTTACCATGATACCACATCATCACCCAAAATAATCCAAAATCACGGAAAACTTATCTCATTCACACAAGCAAGGATATAATTTTAAAGGTTAATTGTCAAAAACTACAATAAATTTTGTCCACAAACGGAAGCATGCATAACGTTTTGTCCACGTTTAGTGGGTGCACTGAAGTTTTGTCCACAGTTTTTTTAGTTTGATTGTAATAGGGATATTCAGAATTATGGTATGGGCAGTGCTTCTCGGATTCAATTGATTTGTGAACAATACATAATGCACCCACAAACCGTGTACAAAACTTCAGTGCATCCACAAAGCGTGGACAAAATTGTTGTAAACGTTTCTGTTCATGTGGAATAAGATGGTTCTACAAGCCTGTCCCTTTCTCCAAGTCTATTTATAACTGACCCTCATCTCTTGTTGGACCATCTTTGGACACCTTGATCTTATAATTCCTAATCATTCACCCTTAATATATATTTATATAAATGAAAATCCAATTTTGAATGAAGACATTGTCGAGGGGATAAAGAAAAGGGGTAATTCGATGTCATAACGTAGACCCTTTGTTTATTACCATATCATAACAAAGAAAAGGTTTGTTCTCATATCATAACGTTGATTGCAACGTTTGTCATTTTCCATCAACCAGTTTAACGGGAGTTTAGTGAGTAAAATGAAAAGTTGATAGATCATGGTTATGATTTGAGAATTTGCCAAACTACAATGAGAGTATATTTATCTATTGGTCACAATAGTTGTGATGGCTCTCTTGTCGTCTCGTCATCGTCGGAGGGTCGATGTGGCATCTCTGGCTGTGGGCGTTGAGGAGCTTTTGGTTAAGGTAGCTCAGGCTTTAGGGTCTGTAGTCAAATCTTTGAGGGTGATGATCTCTGGCAAAAACTCTTAGGGGATCAAGACGTCAAGGCACAAAGCTTCTAGCAGAACTGTCACGCCCCGAATTCGGTAGAACCGAACCCGAAACGCGAAGAGTAAAACAATAAAACCATTTTCAAACCTTTTAAATAAACCGCTTAAAATCACCATTTAGTTAATCAAAATAATATTTTACAACTTAAAAGTACGTCCAAAACAAGCGGACAAAACAACCAAAGCGTACGTCGCTAAACTCCAAAAAAAAAACCGGACTCCCGCTCCCAACTCTTCAAGCTTCGAGAACTGCCCTAGTTCGTCTCGCGACCAGTACCTGTAGGAAAAGCAGCTAGGAGTGAGCGTTCGCTCACCACCACGGATACCAGACCGACTACGGCATACTAGCAGAAGATGCCGGAAACACCAACAACAAACAAAACACCGGGGACTACTATCCCCAAACTCAAGTGACCCGACTATCACCCGACAACTGTTACTTTCCCCAACCAACTCAAACCCGGACGCGTAATGTAGACCCGACACAACAGTTACGACCTACACCAAAGACGCAAAAGATAACCACGCAACATGTAAGAACCACTGTCACGCCCCAATTTAAGTAAACCGAACTCAGGACGCGAACTTTTAAAACAATAAAACATTTGAAACCTTTTTCATAAATCACTTTAAAATTACCATTTAGTTAAACAAAATAATATTTACAACTCAAAAACGCCCCAACAATTGGACAAAGTACAAGGTATCCGTCACTAGACTCAAAAGATAAACCCGGACCCCGCTCCCAGCTCCTCAAGCTTCGAGAGCTCAGCAAGTCCGTCATGTGATCAGTACCTGTAGGAAAAGCAGCTAGGGGTGAGCGTTCGCCCACCACCACGGATAGCAGACTGACAACGGCATAATTAGCAGACAATGCTGGTAACACCAAAACTAAACTCAACACCGGGAATACACTCCCCAAACTCAAGTACTCAACTGACACACGACCCGTCACTTTCCTCAACAGACCCAACACTCAGACTCGTAAGGTAGACCCGACATAACTATCGACGACTTCCTCCAAGACAAGACAGAAAACTATGCAACACCAAGCAAGATCACAAAGGATGGCACATCAAACATGATCACAAAGGATTGCATACCAGCTGCTCAGTAACCTCCCTCACGCCCTTTACCGATCTCATCAGGTCAGGCGGTCGACCTGTTGCATTTCCTCGACACAAAGTCGGATCAGGCTGTCGACCTATCACACTCACAACCCCGAACCACACACGCGCGGCCAGGACCCCTTTACTGACGGGCGGGCCCCCTACCCCGTCTGAACATGCAGACGCGTGTGATCGAGGACCCCCGTTTCATGAAGCGGACCCACAACCTCAGGTAACCACAATCATAATCACAAACAAAGTTCAACAAACAGCAACAACACAAGTTCAGCACTCCACAGGCACTCATGGCCACCCAAGACACCAACCATAAAACACGGACTCAACAGCCCCATAGGCACTCACGGCCTCCCAAGATACACCAACAGTAACTCACGGGATCAACAACCCCACGGGCACTCACGGCCACTCAAAACCACCAACAGTAACTCACGGGCTCAACAACCCCACGGGCACTCACGGCCTCTCAAAACCACCAACAGTAACTCACGGGCTCAACAACCCCACAGGCACTCACGTCCTCCCAAGACACACCAACAATAGAGACACGTGTTCAACAACCCCACAGGCACTCACGACCTCCCAAGACACACCGACAATAAAGACACGGGTTCAACAACCCCACGGGCACTCATGGCCTCCCAAGACACACCGACAATAAAGACACGGGTTCAACAACCTCACGGGCACTCATGGCCACCCAAGACACCAATAGTAAAACACGGGCTCTCATGGCCACCCAAGACACAACAATAAAACACGGGCTCTTATGGCCACCCAAGACACAACAGTAAAACACGGGCTCTCATGGCCACCCAAGACACAAATACACAATCAACCTCTGGCATAACCAATGCCTCCAACAGTCCTAATATCAACAGTTTCACAATCAACCTCCGGGCATGGTCATATGCCTCCAGTACTCCTATATCGATAAGTTCACAATCAACCTCCGGGCATGGTCATATGCCTCCAGTAATTCTAACATCGATAAGTTCTCTGCTCCTACGACACT
Organism: Erodium maritimum; assembly: GCA_963921825.1. NCBI lineage: Eukaryota > Viridiplantae > Streptophyta > Magnoliopsida > Geraniales > Geraniaceae > Erodium > Erodium maritimum. Next base: position 41,611,728 of record OY997592.1, on the reverse strand, counting down.
ACTAAGTGTCACATGCTTTTCTAATATTCGCTACGTTCCCGTATCATGCCTTTCTAATATTCGATAAACCTACTTAACCCACGACACCCCAATGTCACATGCATTTCTACTGTTAACTTTCCCTAGTCAGGGCCGAGATCCGGCTACTTTTCCCTACCTCGTGCGTGTTCTCCAAAATTCCCAAATAAGCCTCGGCGTGATCTCCGTCACTCGCCTAGCTTTCCTTTGCCTCGGTCCGCAGCACGGTCTAAAAGAACACAATTTGAAACGCTTTTAAGCTTGCAGGCATAATGCTGAATTTTAATAAACCTGACGCCCAAAAGTAACCCCGACAATGTCGATCACTCCCAAACTCCCCAATTACTCGACATTGTCGATATTGGACCCGAAAAAGCCCGATTCGCCCGACATGGTGAATCTGCCCGGGTTTTGGAAACGCCCTTCCGGGGCTCCGAAAATTCCCGTTTTTGTTTCTACGGTCTTAGAATAATTCAAGGGTTCCAACGCAATCGACGGAATCAATTTCCGACTCCCGAGCAATTTAATTCGCGTCTAAAGTTTCTAAACCCGTCAATTACAACTTTTACAATTTAATTCCATAATTCGTTCCGGGTGTGAATTAAAGACTCGGGGATCATCCAAGACCACCCGAACACGAAAAACCCGAGGCCCGACCAAGTGGCCCCCACACGGCCACAACGAAAAATGTTCCTTTTCGCCCCAAAACGTTCCTAACAAACCCCACACCTTAACTCAACCATAATCAAACCATTTAAACTCAAACCCTAAAATTCAAACGTACCAAAACGAAAATCGGTTAGGTGCTCACCGTAGAGAATGTCGATGTGAGCTCGATTCTTTTATCGTTGAGACGATCCGCCGGTTGGATCGTCGGGAAATCACAAAACTCCAACCATTTCTTCTCTTTTTCTCTTTTCTCCTTCTCTTTCTTCTCTCCACTTTCTCTCTCTAAAAACATCTCCCTTTTTCACAAAGTGGCCGAGTATCACATAACCCTTCCCTTTTATTTGTTTTAAAAAAAACAACACAACCTTTTAAAATTACAAAACTAACACTCTAACTCTCAGCTTTGTTTTGTTCAAGAAACCTAACACCACCACATAATTGACATGTGGCAAGTGGGTCCCACAACTTTTAAAAAATATCTTCTAGATATTTTCCAATCAGATTCGCGAAATTCGGCCGTCTCGGGCCCCGAACGGGCACTTTTTCCAAGAAATTACGAAACTTCACGGGCTACAAGGAAACGGCTCAACTAAGACCGCTGCGACGATGACTAAGCTTTTTGGATCCAAAACTGGGCCCGGAAGTGCCTGTGGGGTGTTGAACCCGTATTTTATTGTTGGTATATAGGGTGGCCATGAGTGCCCGTGGGGTGTTGAACCCGTATTTTATTGTTGGTATATAAGGTGGCCATGAGTGCCCGTGGGGTGTTGAACCCATATTTTTACTGTTGGTGTGTCTTGGGTGGCCATGAGTGCCCGTGGGGTTGTTGAACCCGTATTTTACTGTTGGTGTGTCTTGGGTGGCCATGAGTGCCCGTGGGGTTGTTGAACCCGTGTTTTACTGTTGGTGTCTTGGGGTGGCCATGAGTGCCCGTGGGGTTGTTGAACCTGTGTTGTTGCTGTTTGTTGAACTTTGGTTGTGGACTGTCTCTGCCCGAGGTTGGGGGCCCGCCTGACAAGAAAGGGGTCCCGTGGTCGCGCGCATGTGCATTGTTCAGACGAGGTTGGGGTCCCACCTGACAAGAAAGGGGTCCTGTGGCCACGTGTCGTGGGGGTTGGCTCGCCTTCCGGGTTAACCACCGGTAAAGTTGTGCATTCTTCGGCGATGGAGGGTTGTTCCCCTTCCGACTAGCTATCGGAAAATTAGCTCTGTATATATCGCTAACAGGTCGACCGCCTGGCCCGACAGAGACCGGGGGAAGTTGCGTGGGGCAAGCTCAAGCCCAACCGGTTAGCAACCGTCACTGAGCAGCTGGAGTGCGATCCTTTGTGATCTTGTTTGGAGTGCGATCTTTTGTGATCTTGGGTGTTGCGTGGTTATCTTTTGAGTCTTTGGTGGAGGTCGTAACCGCTGTGTCGGGTCTACATTACATGTCCGAGTGTTGAGTTGGTTGGGGGAAAGTAACAGGTCGTGTGTCAGTCGGGTTACCGGAGTTGGGGATAGTAGTCCCCGGTGTTTGGTTTGTTGTTGGTGTTTCCGGCATTGTCTGCTAGTATGTCGTAGTCAGTCTGGTATCCGTGGTGGTGAGCGAACGCTCACCCCTAGCTGCTTTTCCTATAGGTACTGGTCGCGAGACGGACTAGGGGAGCTCTCGAAGCTTGAAGAGCTGGGAGCGAGAGTCCAGGTTTTCTTTTGAGTTTAGTGACGTTCGCCTTGTCTTTTGTCCGCTTGTTTTGGACGTGCTTTTAAGTTGTAAAATATTATTTTGATTAACTAAATGGTGTTTTTAAGAGATTTATTTAAAAGGTTTGAAAATGGTTTTATTGTTTTACTGTTCGCGTTCCGGGTTCGGTTCTACGGAATTTGGGGCGTGACAGCTACACCCAAGATCATAAAAGGTCGCACACAACAATCAAGATCACAAAGGATCGCACTCCAGCCACTCAGTACCGGTTGCTAACCGGCTGGGCTTGAGCCTGCCCCACGCAACTTCCCCCGAATGCAGTCGGGCCAGGCGGTCGACCTGTTAGCGATATATAACGCAATACTTCTCCGATAGCTAGTCGGAAGGGGAGCCACCCTTCATCGCCGAAGAATGCACAACTTTACCGATGGTTAGTCAGAAGGCTAGCCAACCCTCACGCGCGCGACCACAGAACACCTTTATTGTCAGGCGGGCCCCCAACCTCGTCGCAGAAGAATGCTCAACTTTACCGATGGTTAGTCGGAAGGCTACCCAATCCCCACGCGCGCGACCACATGACCCCTTATTGTCAGGCGGGCCCCCAACCTCAGGCAATCACATTCAACACCCAAGGTTCAACAAACAGCGACAATACTATACGACTCACTACCCCTCGGCAGGACAGTCCACAACTATACAGGTTTAACACCCCACGTGCACTCATGGCCACCCATGACGCACCAACAGTAATACACGGGTTCAACACCCCAACGGCACTCATGGACACCCACGACACACCAACAGTAATACACGGGTTCAACACCCCAACGACACTCATGGCCACCCACGACACACCAACAGTAATACACGGGTTCAACACCCCAACGACACTCATGGCCACCCACGACACACCAACAGTAATACACGGGTTCAACACCCTAACGGCACTCATGGCCACCCACGACACATCAACAATAATACACGGGTTCAACACCACAACGACACTCATGGCCACCCACGACACACCAACAGTAATACACGAGTTCAACAACCCAACGGCACTCATGGCCACCCACGACACACCAACAGTAATACACGGGTTCAACACCCCAGCGGCACTCATGGCCACCCACGACACACCAACAGTAATACACGGGTTCAACACCCCAACGACACTCATGGCCACCCACATAAGCACAACAAGTTACTTAACCTACGGGAACAACCAAAAGCCACAAGTATTTCTAATGTCGATACGTTCACTGATCCTACGACACTACTAGGTGTCACATGCATTTCTATTGTTCGATACGTTCACGTATCATACGACACCACCCGGTGTCGCCTGCCTTTCTATTGTTCGATAACTTACTTAACCCACGACACCCAAGTGTCACATGCATTTCTACTGTTAACTTTCCCTAGTGAGGGCCGAGATCCGGCTACTTTTCCCTACCTCGTAACGCTTTCCCAAAAGTCCACAACCAAGCTCCGGCGTGCTCGCGATCACTCGCCTAGCTTTCCCTTTCCGCGGTCCTCGGTACGATCTAACAAGATCACAATTAAAACACTTTTTAAGTTTGCAGACAAAGTTGAATTTTAATGAATTTGACGCCCAAACTCAACCCCGACAATGTCGATAACTCCCAAACTTCCCAATTACTCGACATTGTCAATAATGGGCCCGGAAAAGCCCGATTCGCCCGGCTTGGCGAATCTGCCCGGGATCGGAAAACGCCCTTCCGGGGCTCCGAAAATTCCCGTTTTCGTTTCTACGATCTTAGAATAATTCAAGGGTTCCAATGCAATCGACGGAATCAATTTCCGACTTCCGAGCGATTTAATTCGCGTTTAAAGTTTCTAAACCCAAAATTTCTAACTTTCACAATTTAATTCCATAATTCGTTCCGGGTGTGAATTATCGACTTGGGGATCGTCCAAAACCACCCGAACACGAAAAACCCAAGGCTCGGGCAAGTGGGCCCCACACGGCCACAATGGGAAAAATTCCTTTTCGCCCCAAAACGTTCCTAACGAACCCTACACCTCGACTCATTCATATTTAACCCGTTTCAACACATACCCTAACTTTTAAACGTACCAAAACGAAAATCGAACAAGTGCTCACCGTGGGGAATGACGATGGGAGCTCGATTCTTCAATCATTGAGACGATCCGTCGGTTAGATCGTCGGAAAAACCCTAAACCCTAAACTTTCTCTTCTCTTTTTCTCTCCTCCTTCTCTCTTCTTTCTCTCCTTTTCTCTCCTTTTCTCTCCCTTTTTTCCCTTTTTTTGAACTATGGCCGAACACCACATATGATCATCCTTTTGTTTTGTTCAAAATCACCTAACACCACCACTTGTATGACATGTGGCAAGTGGGTCCCACCCCTTTTGGAAAATATCTTCTAGATATTTTTCAGTCAGATTTGCGAAATTCGGTCGTCTCAGGCCCCGAACGGGCCCATTTTCCAAGAAATTACGAAACTTCACGGGCTACAAGGAAACGGCTCAACTAAGACCGTTGTAATGACGGCTAAGCTTTTTGGATCCAAAACGGACCTCGAACGAACCAAAACGTCGCTCGGTTGACTTTTCCGGCAAAAAGTTAACCTTTCCCAAATTGGTCAGAAAGTTGCCCTGAGTCCCCCAAAACTCACTTTGATTGATATCGGGGTCAACTTAAGTCCGGTATGACCCTCTGGGTCAAATTTAGGTTCATTTAAGTGTCTGTCCCAAAATTTTGATTTTTCCTGTTTTTCGCCGATTTGACTGGCGTTGACCGGGAGTGGTTCTTACAAGAACCTCTCAGCGGATCAAGGTGCCATCATCTTGGAATGTCTCTGGCATGACCAAAGCTTCTGGGACTAACTATGACAAGGGGAGGGAGGCTTTGGAGTCGTGGATTGTGAAACGAAATCATGTGACTAAGGTGGCTTCGGGGATCAAACCGTTTCAACCATAATGGCCTCAGATGAAGTTCTAGCTTTACAGTCCCTTGGCTGCTCATGGTAAGCAAGTTGTATTTTCTGGTGTAACGTCGAAGGTTGACCGTCGCTGACATCGCTTTGGTGAGTCTCTGGTGCGATTCATTGAAAGTGATACAAAGGTCTACAGTCGTAATTTCCTTATCCTTAGTCGGAGGATTAGGTTAGAGGTATGTTCTCTCCTTTTGGGGATATTTCATCTCTGTCCATTCTAAAGAGGCCGAATCGCAAAGCTCAAATTTTTGGGTTCGTCCGATTCTCTTCGTCGGCGACTGCTTCCCAAGCAGTAGAGACGCTAAATAGCTTCAAGTTCAACACTTACATTTAATTTGTAGCCTTTTCCAGGCGTATGGCTCTTGAATCCGCCATTCCGACGTCATTATCTAATGTTGCAACAAAACTGAGCATATGCTCTTGTCACTCCGACTTCTACAATAGGGACGATGACTCCTAGTGCATTCTTGGTTCATCAGGTGGACGGATCCGCGATCCAGCTCGATTGGGATGGCTTTCAAGTCTAGATGGATTTTGCATCGTTTCTAGATTCCAGCGACCTTTCTCGTCGCGTTTTTGAGTCGTTGTCGCTCGATCCGGGTGGGATTGTAGCTTCCACGATTCTTGGGATTGCGAATTCGAAGATCTTGTTTTTGAATTCGAATCAGGTTCAGTGCATGCCGGAGGAAGACGATGAATCGTCATAGGTTGTTCTTGGACCTGGCTCTTCGAGCTTTGCCTCCCAGGCCCAATCCCTTGGGCCCAATATCAAGGTTGATTTGGCTAAGCTTGGATCGGGTGGGATTCTACAGGTTGGGCCTTCCGTCAGCTCTAGCTTGAGTGGGTTGGTTGGTGTGGCTTCTGAGTTGGGCTAAGTTCTAGTCCAGTCGTGTGGGCCTGTTTTAGGTGGGCTCTCAGACGTAGCAGTAGGCCTTGAAGGGGCTTTCGATATTGTGGTCGTTGAAGGTATTGATGTTATCTCGGTAGTTAAGGGTCCTTTGGCTATTGCTCAGGGTTCGGACGTTAAGTCTCTGTGGAAGACTGTTTTGCTTCATTAGTCGCCCCGTTTGGGTCATGTAGTGCAGAATCCTTTGTCAGGAACTTTTACAGCTCATAGGCCGGTAACTCGTTCTTTTAGTCGTGAACACGCTACCCAAAATGCTCCTTTTGCTTTGGAGATGTGGAATCAGGCGGCGACTAGGCTCGTGAGGACCTCAAAGCTTTACTAGGTTGTTAGGGTTAGGGTTTTCCGGTCCTCTCGTCTTTTGTGTTTTGTTTTTGAAAAGGTTATGCCCTTTAGCTCCATTTTAGGAGCTCTTATGTAATCGTTGTCCCGGTCTTTTGACCTTCAGATGCTTCCCTCTCCGGATGTTTCTTATTTTTAATAAAAATCCGAACTGATAAAAAAAACGAGACTACATCAAATTTTCTCTTCATTTCAAGAGTGTTTAATTAAGAAACACATGACAAACATGTGATTGGTATTTCACGAAAATTGTTATTACTATATAAGAAAATTGATAGGTTAAGGTTAAGATTTGAGAATTGACAAAATTCTAAAGAAAATTACATCCCAGCAAAAGATGAACACACATCAGTTATGACGTGTACAGCAAAACAGAAAACGCTTCTCCAAAGTAAATCCCTTCTATAGTGAGTGGAATTGTAGAGGCATACTCCAAGATAGTTGCAAACAAATGATCCAAAATGACAGTTCACCAAAAGCAAAATGATCCAAAATGACATAAACACTTTCGTTATTGCAAAAATCTGTGCCACAAACTTGGCATAAGAAGCACAAAGTACTCTGCAAGTTCTCAATGATGTAACATTTAAAAGCTCAAACAGCAACAATCACGACAAAATGAAAATAAACTAGTCGAACAGCGAGAATCCCATGTCATCATCCTCACTTTCCTCCTTCTCTTCCTTCTTCTCTTCAGCTGCAGGTGCTTCAGCTGCAGCAGCTCCACCAGCAGCAGCAGGGGCAGCACCACCTCCAACAAAAGCAGCCACGGTTGCACCACCAATGATCACCTGTTCAAAACAAATAAGTTTGAATTGGATTCACTTAATTCCCAAACATTATTATAAATAGTTGAATCAGACTTTTAGTACTCCTCACATCTCATTTCAAACTAGTTTGCTAATTGCAATAAGCCCCGCTCTATCAAACTTCTTATTAACTTATGAGTTATGAAAATAGTAGCAATTTACAAAATTTGGATTAGTTTTGCAAGATATAAAAAATAGAAAGAAATCCATATCACCTCCTTGTACTAAAGTCAAACATCAAATCATAATCAACATATATGAAACGTATCAGAAAATGGTAACATGTATCAATTAACAGTAAGAGGAACCGAATGAAATGAGATAAAATGTCAATGTTGATCACTTCATAGCGAAAATTGAATTTCATAATACTCGCGTTAGGAAATGATACAACAATTAAAGAAATTAAGCAAGCATAACGCATATAAACAATCCAGATTATAATAAATCATGTGGAATGATTCCAAAGACGCCAGTAAATTGATTGAAGAGGTGGACAGAGAAGAACCTGGAAGACAGCAGAAGAAGGGGTGATGAGTGAGAAGGAAGACTGAACGCCGCCGGAAGAGTCAGAGGCGCAGGAAGCTTGGACGAGCTTGCGCTGAAGCTCGTAGGTGGAGGCTGCGGAGGCCTCGAGGTCACCAGAGTGCTGCTTGGCGCTCCACTCACTGCCGGACTGCTTGCAAACGAAGGTGTAGACTCCCATGGCGGCTGTTGCTCGATAGCTTTAGACCCAAAGCCCTAATTGCTTATCAAAGATGGAGAGAGAGCGAGAAATTGATGCATGGGCTAATTTATATGGTGTATCCACTAGAAACCCTAGACGAGGTTTGGGATTTTCCTAATGCCGGATCTGCCCTCGTGCTTTTGAGCTCTAAATCTATCGTATCATCCTCTTGAAATTATTTTTCTTTTTCTTTTTCTTTTTTTTAGAGAAAGATGTCACGACCTTTTTGGCGACTCCCTTTTCCTACGGTCAGATTAGTGCGTTAACGACATCTTCTATGGTTTGCAGGTATGCCTCGTTCTCTTGAGGTGCGATAGTCCTTTGTCTTGAGTGTCTCGTATCGTTCTTCAATGGTAGGATGTCCCAAGTCCGCTGCGCACCATCCGAGGACAACTGAACTCGGGCCCTTTGGGACCTCGCCAAGGGCTCGGGTGCCGGGCGCGCCTGGGGGACCGGGACGGGTCCTGCCAGGGCGTTTCAAAGAGGCCACTATTTTATTTATTAAAATATAAAACAGACAGAAACAACAGGTCTATAATCAATATAGACGGAATTATCAACTTATTGATTCTAGAACTATAATTGATATAAGTTCGACATTGATAATCATGGCTAAACGTTAAAACATAACTCTAAAAAACTGAAAGAACTAATTGTGGTTCGACCTAACTCAAATGTGATTGTCTGATTGTTGTTTGAACATCTAGAGATGAGCAATTGTTTTCTATAGAATGTACGTTACTTGATCAAGGACCACATCAATTGGTGGAGAAGATTGGTTAGCTGGTGCTAACCTGGTAGGGGGCGGGACGCCTTTTTTTCCAACGTCCCACTTCTCTGCAAATGCCTCATTTGACCTGGTGACGGTGCGCATCAGTCTCGCTTGATTATGTGGGACAACAAAGGAACCTGATACTCAATTCTGATCTCCTCGACATTGAGAACCCGTGGTCCAGTTATGTTATCGGTAGTACACTCATTCATGGCACGACCATGATCGCGTGGTAAGCTAGCACCAGGAAGGGGATAACTACCGCAACAGGTAGTCGCGGATCACCTCCAAAGATGCACCGTCCTACAGACATAACGACGCTAAGACTTGGAGACACGAGAAAGAGAAACATGAAGATTTATAGGAGTAAGGTCATGAAACTCACGAAGATCTTTTGTGCGGAAATGACGGTTTTGACGGAGACATGGGAGGGTAGTCTAGGGCTAGGGTTGAGATCTCTCAACAATAACTTTTCTTCTTAAACTATTTGTTAAACGATGCTATTTATTTAAATATAATAACGGTTACACGAATAAAGCGATTCTTAATTTACTCATTTAGTTTTAGTGTCACACACAATGATACAAAGGACTCATGAAATTGGGCTAATGGTTTTTCTTGTGAGTATTAACAATGTCAAATCTAGTTATATCACCTAGGTTAGATATCCTAAAATGTTGTTTCAATAACACTTCGAATCCCCATTGATATCCTCATGCTAGTGAGCGTGGACTGATATAAGAGGGTTTCATGCACAAACAAGTCTATTAGGAGAAAAAATTGATAAACGGCCATGTATAAATTAGACTTATTCTTGAGAGAGACAACAGATTATTATGTATGATTCCAATGAATCAATTCAAAGGAGTAAATGTATTCAATTAAAAATAATTTGAATATTTAAACAAGCAATCTTACTAAGATAATATGAAGCATTATGCCTTCTACGCTTTCATCCATCTTTCTCATTGAACCCTCTTCGCCTCCTCTGCATTAACAAGCTTTTCGGCCGTTTTTTTTGCACTGATGGATAACCGACCATTATTCTCCTCCATCAGACCTTTGATTGCTGCATTCAAATGTGTATCGGCATTGATTGTATTTATATAAACCAGAACCAAATCGAATTCGTAGGGCAAGGAAGAGGAGAGAAGAAAAGGAGATCTCTCAGAGCTTTATTGTCGATTCGTGTTCCTCTCCGATTGTTTGGTCTCAACTCCGGCAAAGGATGGAGAGAGGCCCAAGCTCTCACCGACCCAGGTTTCTACTCCTCCTTCGTCGTCCCCAACCCAGTTCCATCGTCCTCACGGCTCTCGCTCCTCCGTCCCTCGCCGCGTCGTTCCTGTCGTCAGTATATGGGGTTATTGATTTTGGTTGATCCTGACAGGTACGGTCTCGCCTTCGCCTTCGGCCAGACAATTGAAGGTGCATATAAGTCGTCAATATCATTGCTGTGTTGATTCGGAGATATCGGTTTGATGATTTGATTTGATTTGGTTGCTGATGAATTTATAATATTTTGGTAATTTCTTATCTGATTTGTTTGGAGTACACATTTCAGTTTTGGTCTCATCTATTAATTTTGTGGTTAAGGAAGTGTTGATATACATGTTAAATTTGGTGTCCAGTATGTCTATCATGTGTTTCTTCTTCTAGGAAAAGCCCTTCCTTCCAAATTTTGTTGATCTGGTCTTTCGAATTGAAGGATAATAACTTGAATAGACTTGTTTTGTGCATGATTACTCTATGATATAGGAGTATTGTGGATTTGAAGAATCGGTATTCTTTTGCCCAGATTTGTTGTTTTGAATTAAATCTGTAGATTAATGTAATTCTTATATCCACCGGTATAGATAATGGTGAATGATCTGTAGTTCATAAGAATCACATTGTGCGCCGTTTGTTAAAAGCGATAAAGCCTTTGGGATGGGAATGTATGTAACCTATAAAATGGAATTCCCTTATCTTCATCACTTTATTTTAGTTGCAGCTGCAAGTCAATTTAACTGCACCCATTTTGTCAGTGTATAAGTTCTTTCTTACTCAATGGTTAAATGGTAGGTTTTGTACTGGTCATATGGCTGAGAATATGACTTTTTTACTTTCTGTATAACTGCATAACAATCAGCGCCTACATTACTAGAAAATTAGTGATAGATTAGTTTCACATCTTAACTGGGAGCAAGAGTTGGCTCTAGGATAAAATTGGCTATTAAGGCAAAAATGAAGTTACACCTCCAAATATTCATGCCATTAAATTTGGTTTCTGTATTTTTTTACATAACTTTTGTTGAAGAGCTTTTGTGCAAGTTAATTTGGAAATTGCATTACTATGTTTGAGTATTGGTAGTTTTATTTCTTCTTTAGACAAGTTATGTTTTTGAGTTCTCACTTCCCCTTTGGACACTGTAATACAAAACATAGATCATGACTTTTCCAGCCTTTTCTAATCTGCCTTTCCCTTTTACATGATTCAGTGATGGGTAGTGATGTGAATATTGTTAAACAACGTGAAATAGTAATACTATTTTTATTTGTTGAAAACTGTAACGCCCCAATTTCAGGAAACCGAACTCGGGACGCGAACGTTTTAAAAACAATAAAACAATGAAACCTGTTTTGGATAAACACTTTAAAATCTCCACTTAAATAATCAAAATAATATTTACAACTTAAAAACACGTCCCAACACGTGGACAAAAGTACAAGGTATCTGTCACTAGACTCAAAAGACTGAACCCGGACTCCGCTCCTAGCTCCACAAGCTTCAAGAGCTCCCCTAGTCCGTCCTGTGATCCGTACCTGTAGGAAAAGTAGCTAGGGGTGAGCGTTCGCTCACCACCACGGATAACAGACTGACCACGGCATAATTAGCAGACAAAGCCGGTAACACCAACAACAAACTCAACTCCGGGGATCACTATCCCCAAACTCAAGTAACCCGACCGACACCCACGCACTGATACTTTCCTCAACCGACTCAACACTCAGACTCGTAAGTAGACCGACACAACGATTACGACCTCTTCCAAGGACTCAAAAGAAACTACGCAACACCAAACAAGATCACAAAGGATCACACACCAAACAAGATTACAAAGGATCGCACACCAAACAAGATCACAAAGGATCGCAAACCAGCTGCTCAGTAACCAATTCTGTTTCTCTCGCCCTTTCCGATCCCAGTCGGTCCAGGCGGTCGACCTGTCTTACAACTTCTTTGTCCTTCGCTCTTTCCAACACAAAGTCGGTCCAGGCAGTCGACATGTCTTACAACTTCTCTGTCCTTCGCTCTTTCCAACACAAAGTCGGTCCAGGCAGTCGACCTGTCTTACAACTTCTCTGTCTCTCGCTCTTTCCAACACAAAGTCGGTCCAGGCAGTCGACCTGTCTTACAAATTCTCTGTCCCTCGCTCTTTCCAACACAAAGTCGGTCCAGGCAGTCGACCTGTCTTATAACTTCTCTGTCCCTCGCTCTTTCCGATCCCAGTCGGTCCAGGCAGTCGACCTGTCTCAGTAACCTCTCTCACTCAGGCAACCACAATCACAATCACAATCACAAGCAAGTTCAACAAACAGCAACAACACAAGTTCAGCACTCCACAGGCACTCATGGCCACCCACGACACCCACCACAAAACACGGACTCAACAGCCTCACGGGCACTCACGGCCTCCCAAGACACACCAACGATAAAGACACGGGTTCAACAACCCCACAGACACTCACGGCCTCCCAAGACACACCAACAGTCTGGACACAGGTTCAACAACCCCACGGGCACACACGACCTTCCCAGACACCAACAGTCAAACACGGGCCCTCATGGCCACTCAAGACTCAATAGTCAAACACGGGCTCTCATGGCCACCCCAGACCCAACAGTCAACCACAGGCTCTCATGGCCACCCAAGACTCGACAGTCAAACACGGGCTCTCTTGGCCACCCAAGACTCGACAGTCAAACACGGGCTCTCATGGCCACCCAATACACACCAACAGTAACTCACAGGCTCAACAACCCCACGGGCACTCACGGCCACTCAAACTACCAACAGTAAAGACACGGGTTCACAACCCCACGGGCACCCACGGCTACCCAAAACTCAACAATAATACACGCTCGCAAGTTACCGAGACTCTAACTCGTAAGCCAGCCAAAGAATGCTTGCAACCTCCCCCAAGACTCTAACTCGGTCAGGCCAGCCAAAGACACCAACCTTAGTACACGGGCTCTCATGGCCACCCAAACACAAATAATAACACGGGCTCTCATGGCCACCCAAGACTCGACAATAATAAAACGGGCTCTCAAGGCCACCCAAAACTCAGTAATAATAAAACGGGCTCTCAAGGCCACCCAAAACTCAATAATAATAAAACGGGCTCTCAAGGCCACCCAAAACTCAATAATAATAATGCACAACGACCTCCGGCATACTCAATGCCTCCAACCGTCCTAAGATCACTAGTTTCACAAACAACCTCCGGGCATGGTCATATGCCTCCAGTAATTCTAATATCGCTAAGTTCTCTGCTCCTACGACACTACTAAGTGTCACATGCTTTTCCAATAATTACTACGATCCCGTATCATGCTTTTATAATATCTAAATAATTCTACTCAACCCACGACACCCCGGTGTCACATGCAATTCTACTATTAACTTTCCCTAATCAGGGCCGAGATCCGGCTACTTTTCCCTACCTTGTGCGTGTTCTACCAAAAGCCAAACCACGAGCTCCGGTGATGATCCCAGTCAGTCACCCAGCTTTCCCTTGCCTCGGTCCGTGGCACGATCTAAAAGAACACAATTTAAAGGCACTTAACCACTTGCAGGAATAAACTGAAAATCATTAAACTCGATGCCCAAACTTAACCCCGACAATGTCGATCACTCCCAAACTTCCCAATTACTCGACATTGTCGATAAAGAACCCGTAAAGGCCCGATTCGCCCGACATGGCGAATCTGCCCGGGTTTTGTAAATTGCCTTCCGGGGCTCCAAAAGCCCCCGTTTTCGTTTCTACGGTTTTAGAATAGTTCAAGGAACGCAAAGCACTTGACGGAATTGAATTCCGAGTCAATTAATTAACGTTTAAAGTTTCTAAACCCGATAAATTACAACTTCTCCAATTTAATTCCAATTTTCGATTCGGTTAAGGATAAATGGTCCGGGGAACGTTTTAAACCACCCGAAACACAAAACCCGATCACCCGAGCACGTGGGCCCCACCAACCCCCTTGGCCGAGAGCCCCTAGGGCTTAAATGAGGCTCGGCCACCATGGTGGTGGCCGGCCCTAGCTCCGGCCAGCCACCTCCTATGGTGGCCGGCCACCCCCCATGGTGGCCGAGGCTTCTCCCGAGCCCCCGGTCGCCGGAAAACGTCCAAACAAACCTCCAACATCTCCAAAACGTCTCCAACAATTACCCCAACATCAAAACCACCTCAAACTAATAGTTTTACAAAAACCTAACTTCCAAAATTAATCAAAACGAGAATCGGTTCGGTGTATACCGTAGAGGAGAACGAGATTGCTCCTTGCCTTGAGACGATCCAAAGGTTGGATATGACGTGAATAGTGCCCAAACCCCTAGCTTCCTCTCTTCCTTCTTCTCCTTCTCTCCCTTTCTTCTCTCTTCTTTCTCTTTCTAAAACACTAACTCACTTTCCCTTTTTTTTTCTTTGTTTTAAAATGTGGCCGGCCACCCTTAAGGGTGTGGTCTTCCTTTTCCCTCCAAAACTAACACCACCACTTGTTTGACAAGTGGCAAGGTGGGTCCCACACCTTTTGGAAAATATCTACTAGCTAAAATCCAATCAGATTCGCGAAAATCAGACGTTTCGGGCCCCGAACGGGCACTTTTTCCCAAAAATTACGAAACTTGGCGGGCCACAAGGAAACGGCTCAATTAAGACCGCTGCGACGACGGCTAAGCTTTTTGGATCCAAAACGGTCATCGAATGGACCAAAACGTCGCTCGGTTGACTTTTCCAGCGGAAAGTCAACATTTTCCAAATTGATCAGAAAGTTGCCCTGAGTCCCCCGGAACTCAGTTTGGCCAATAACGGGGTCAAATTAAGTCCGGTATGACACTCGGGGTCATTTTAGGTTCACTTAACTGTCAGTCTTAAAATTTTTAAATTTTCCAGTTTTTCGCAGGTTTGACTGGCGTTGATCGGGAGTGGTTATTACAAAAACAATTGTTTAACTAAACTCAAAGCATGTACAACGGGGCCTGCAAATGCAAATATTACATGTCTTTTTTAGTTAGCGAGTTATGCTAAGAATATGGTATTTGGTGGATAAGGAGAAAATACTAAGTTGACTAGATAATGCGATTCACCTGTCTTGATAATACACAGTTCGGGATTTGATTAAATTTGGTCTTGAGAATAATTGTGTTACTTTAAAAGTGAAGGTAAAGATATATGACAGATACTCCATACCATTTATTTTTATTTATGATGTCTGCACTGTAAATAAATGAATCTGCTTTGCTGTTTTTCTTCTTTCAGATGGCTTCCATGAGTGCAACCGAAAACCTGTTACGTAAAGAAATAAAGCAACTCTTTAGCAGCAGCTAACCTCTTGAGTTTTGCAAGTAAAAATCACTTATTTTTTCCTTTGCCTTTTCATTTTAGTTGTTCTTAGGGAATCGTCATAGTTTCCATGGTTGTAGATTGAAATAAAAGATAAAAAACATAGGGTACCCAAATATTTAGATCTCATACATTCTCTGTTTTATCAAGTTTTCAAGATTAGCAGGGTGTTTTGGGTAGCTTATATAGGTATAGATTATACCCATTTTACAATTTTATCTATATATAGATATATTTGGCTTAGTTAGATCGTTGAAGATAAAGACTTTGATTGTTGTCTATATATATGTCAATGATGAAACCCAGCACTTATATAAGTTTTCCTGCCATGAAACCATGCACTAGGGGTTCTGATTAGCTTTAGGGGCTCTTCAATATTTGGGTTCTCACCATCCAAAACTCATAACCATACCCATTTGGGTAACGTTTGGTTTGAATATGTGGAAAGGTATACAAATATATAATGCATGAAAATGTTTGATCAGAAGCTTTCTTAGTGCAGTCTTTATTTGAACCGGAGTGATTGCCTTTATTTTGGTCTCTAATTATATGTTTCTTAATATCTTCCTTTCCTCTCTCATCTTTACAGGGTTCGTATATCAACATTTTGCAGATGAACATGGATTATAGTAACTTGGCTTCTGGTAATATTATCCTCGCTTTTATGTGATTTTTTATTGTACTTTCAATTTCTCATTTTTGTAATCTGGATTATTTGTTTGGCAAGTTGGGTTGATCCATGAAATAACAGGGACTTGGGTACCTGTCACTTGGCAATTTCCCATTTTATAAGCCTTTTGGGTTGATTGAGAATTTTGTTCGTTCTTGGTTTTTCGGAATTGGGTTTGTTTTCTCTTCGTTGATTTGTATTTTACTACATTTTTTTGTTGGCAACATTTTTTATTTGTTTACAAGTGAGCTATGGTTTGTCTAATTGGTAGGAGGGATAGTATTGAACTCAAATGTAAGAACAAGCGTCTTTTTTGGTACTTAGTTGATCGAGCTACTATGTGAATGATTTGATTGTGTATCAGTGTGTGAAAATTTTAAGCCAATTTGTTGGGAAATGGCGTTGTGTAATTACGAGATAGATCAGTACATTGAGGCCTTGATTTCGGGGATCACTCCATTAAAAACTACCATTATGGAGCTCAAGCTCCGGCTGCTGCCATCAAGTATGTTCCTTTTTTAATTTTTGTAACATAAATTACCAACAACTTGAAGAAGCATTGTTTTTTTGTTAGTGTTAATTTAACTTTTAGTTCCGATGATGTTTTTCTATCCTCTTGATTAATTATGGGGATGGTTCGGAACTTGGAGAAGACAAGAATGTGATCAGGTGAGAATTAGAGTTA
This sequence comes from Erodium maritimum, assembly GCA_963921825.1. NCBI lineage: Eukaryota > Viridiplantae > Streptophyta > Magnoliopsida > Geraniales > Geraniaceae > Erodium > Erodium maritimum. The sequence continues at coordinate 41,594,860 of OY997592.1, read as the reverse complement.
GTTTTGAATGCTAATGTTTCGTTGAAGCAGATAATTATCGTCATGTATGCTAAATTAAACAACACAAGTTCTTTAGTTATGGGTATTTTAATTTTGCTATCATCAGTTATACCAATTTTTGTTCACAATCTACTTGAAAATATAAAACCCTACGATGATCGCTTTAGCATGATTAATTTTGTTCATTCACTCTTGGATAGAGTTTAACAGTATTTGGTGGTGTTGTTGGGGATATAATTTTTTACACTAAATTTTTCATGAAGTGAAGGCTCGTGTGCATGGTATGTTGCCTTTTGTTTTTGCAGGTTGCAAATATTATGGGTAAATATTTGTGGCTTACATGCCCTCGAAAGGTCATTCTTACTAAATACGAATATTTCATGTTTGAGTAAGAATGCTTACTTTTTCTTTTTAATTTCCTCTGGGATCTAACAGCTGGTTGGCTACCTTGTGAGGATGGTGTCATGGTTCATGTGTTGTATTTTCGTGAATCAATATTACTAATTACGTAATATCATGGGTTTAGTTTTTTTTTTAAAAATCTTAATGGCTTCTTATTGAACTGATTGCGAAAAGTTTGTCTCATGTTTTGTCAATATTTGTGCTTAAATTGGAGACTAGTAAAGCAGAAAATGTGCTAAATATGACAAGAATTATGAATCTTTAACATTTATAAAATTTAAGAATAAGGTATATAGGGAAAATTACCATGACACTGAATTTGGGATTTTTATAGTATCAATTGCTATATATTTTATTTAAATGAGAAAACTGTATACCTGAGGCTGGCCATATTTTTTAGTGTGCAATTATGGATATAAAAAGGAAATGGTGCAGCCATATAATGCTCATAATTGATGTATTTTGGTTGATCATGGTTTGATGCATGTTGTAGACTTATCGTAAACTTATGCATGTTCTGATTTTTTTTTATCAGCAATTTTTTTGATTAAGTGCCGAGCCTTTGAAATACAGGCAAGGAAAGGAGAAGTCCTCCCAAGCAACATACAATTGTAATCCACAAAGAGGATAGAGTAAATAGAATGCATGTTCTGATTTACATAATGGAAGAATAGGCTACTGAAAATTCTTATCGAGGAATAATTTATAAGAGATGGTCCCTTAATCGTTTTCATTTTCTACATTTCAGTTTACATGTCATTTAAGTTTTTTTTTTAAATTTTGATCTACTATAAATTTCCTTCAACACTTCCAGTTTGCATACAAAAACGTTATGCACATGAAAATGTAGAAGTTCCTGTCATACTTTTGCCAAAGCCAAATATTTTCATATTTTGAGGTCATGGATATTGAGGCGGGTCATTCGGTAGAGATTTAAGATCTTGATGGGTCTTTCTCTGTTACAGCTTTAGGCGCAAGTCTAGTTTTTTTGTTGGTGCATATATCCTACTGCTCTTTTGGGTGTTCAATGTAGGGTGAGTTGATGAATAGCCATGTTTTATCTGTGATTACACACTATAGCATGTGACTGGAGTAGTTGATTTATATTTGCAGGAGTGAAATTCAGATTACTATTTTTGTTGGGGATGACATTAATTGTAAGTTCATTGATTGATTAAGATAATTACGTTTTATGGGGGGATCTCCATACTTAGATGCTCGAATTGCCTTTGGAGAGAGAAAAGTCAATCCCAGAGAGACTACGCAAGTTGATATATTCGGCATCGATGCTGGAGCATGGCTTAATATGATTATATATATGCTATTGGTAAATTTTATTAACATCGAAACAAGTATTATATAATTCTTTTCATACGGTGCTAACTAAGATATGCATGTAAGGATCATTTTTACTTTTATCCAGAGTTGATGTGAGATGGACTTTACTTAACATTCTCCCTTACCTTATACTATGTTTTTTTGTTCGATTGTAAGATGTTATTTGTACCATCTTATCGCTATATGACTTCATTCTAAATCCAGTTTTGAGCGACGCCTGGCATAAAGCTTCCTATTATCTTAGTAAGGATTTTGTTGCCCTTAAGAACGTTCTTCTCTCTACCCAGACAACACTCCCTTTTCTCTCTCTACCGTTTCCTCTTCTGAACTATATGTGCCATATATTACCGAAACAACGTTCCGGTTTCTTTAATTTCAACCGCCAATCAAGCCGGATTCTTGGGCCTCGCCTGCACCTCATCTGATGGGCTTCCACCAACAACCCAACCCATCCATATCAGACCCACACCAGCCCGTTTAACACAATTGTCTAAACATGGACCCTCCACTAATGAGCTACGACCTTACGACTGAACCATCAAACCCATTACCACATGGTCATATTAGACCCACCCTCAACAAATCATCCCATATATTTTCTGTACACACCAACCCGTTTAACACACTTGCTCTAAACATGGACCCTCCACCAATCTGCTATGGCCTTCCTACTAACCCATTACCACTAATAGGTCACACACACAACACATGATCTCACCCACTCTAAATATTATGTTTGTACCACATAATTTCTCTATACACCTATTTAAATATTAATCTACACCAAACACCAAAATTGGTTAATTCAAGCTATTATTTTTGTACAAAACTAATTTATGCACCCGTCTTAATCACCAGCTCCAATTCCATGTACGACAACAAACATACTGCCTTTTTGCTACACATATATCACCCGTTTGGTCTCACGCCTTGCACCGCGCATCGCCTGTGCCAAATACCTAGTATGGTAAGTAATAGATGGTCAACATGAAGATATATATATATAGCTTACAACTCTTCTTAATGTTTGCCACATCCACACTAAGGAAACTCACTAACTATTCATTAATTACGTTTAAAAATAAACTATTCATTAATTTTATTTCCCTATTACATGGTCTATTAAGAATTCGATTTCTTAAAAAAAAAGCGCTCCACACACCTCCAGGTGAGGTTCCTCTCTACCCTACTTAGGGTTCGCCACCGCCGCCGTTCACTACCTCTCCGACCACCGTCTCTCTCCCCCTCACCTTTGTCGTCTTTCACGCAGCCGCCCGTGTCCGACGTTGCCTCTCTTTTCTGTGTTTTCCGCCATGGTTGCTCGGGTTTTAGCGCCACCATCGCCCTCCTCCGTCAACCACGATCAGTTCCACCTCCAAGACGCCGGATCTCTCCACCCCTCGTCAGCCCAGGCCGGAAATGATGCCCTCCGACCAGATTCAACCTCATGTAGAGGACGCCCACCACCTTGCAGTCTCCGACCAACGAGGCCCCCACCACGGTGACGCCCTCACGCCGTTGCCCGATACAGATCCAGTTCTCCCAGTATTGCCTCCCTGGCGGCCGCCGAGCCTCCTGGATCTGAAAGACAAACGAGTGCGTCCCAGGTCGTAGCCGTGTCTCCAGTGCCACCAGCGACGGCCCCGCTTCACACCGGGCACCCACCAACGACGAGAGAGGCCCATCGGTTTTTTCCATCGCTCCCTCGGCCCCTCTCTTCTACGGTGGTTTCCCGATATCTCCCGCCGTTGGAGCGTATACCGGTCCCGAGGTCTGTCTCTTCGAGTGGGAGGGTCTCGACGGGATCCCCATCCGAGATCCAATCAAATCGTATATCCCCGATCCCGGACTGGGAGGACGAGGATGACAAATTGATGGTCTCGGAGGTGGGGGTTCCACTGTTCACCAAAGGTTCATATCAGTTTTCTCTTGTAGCCAAGGTCGCAGGGGACCAGACCTACAACCAACACATCGTCTGCGCGATGATGCTGCAGAAATGGAAAGTGACGGGGATTCAAGTGGAGTTCATGTCCCCGGAGGTCACCGAGTATCATTTCCCATCCGCCAAGACAATGGAAGATATCCGTCACAGGGGTCCCTGGAGTTTCAAGGGGCTTCCCCTACTCCTAGAACCGCTTACGCAATTTGACCGGGCAGACGAGATTAATTTCAACCATATGGAGCTTGGGTTCCGGGCGCTCAATATCCCGGGGAGAGCCAGGAATGACTACATCCGCGGTCACTTCTGCCCCAATCCCGACGGTTCGACGGGAGGATATGTTCTTATGGCTACATCGACCTCTACGGCGCAGGCTCCGGCTCAGATTTCCAGGTACCACTACATCTGCTGTGATTGAACTACAATATGAGAGGGTAGTGGACTTTTTCCACAGGTGTGGAATACTGACCCACATGATCTCGAATTGCCCGACCCAGTTGTCAGGAATTGGTCGAGAAGAGATTCGGTATGACCAGTCTATCCTGGCCCCTAGACTGCTGGATGTGGACCGGCTGTAGAGAACGGATTGGAATACACCCCCTCCAGCGACATATCCGACTATCACTTATCTCATGGGTGATCTGTCACTGAACTTATTGATTCGATCCAAGGAAATCACTATGGGCGAAGATCCATCCGACGCAGACATCCCGAAGTCTGACTATCTGGCTAAGGTTGACCCGAGAGGGGTAACCAATACACTGCAGGAGGGTGGGCGTAGACCCTTTACACCGCCACCGGAGTCCACGAAGCCTGACAATTTGGATAACGACCACCTTGCTGCTGATACTATGGACCGAGCGAACCCCGGAGATACCGTAGTGGCCGGGGAAGGGAAGGAGAAAGATCCCCTGGGCAGCAGAGAGATCCCCAGGAGGGACTAGGGAAAGGAGGGCCCAACCGAGGCAAAGGCAAGATGACCACCCTGAAAACTAGAAGCGGATCGTTGTATGCGCGCCCGCCGGAGTCGAAGAAGCCGCAGGGTGATCCGACATCCCAACAGCAGATCTTGTGGCCGGTCTATCAGAAGGAGGGGAGAGAAGAAAAGGCGGAGGCACAGCTGCCTCCGATGGAGGCATGACCTGTCCCGGCAGGGGTGGGTGGAGTCGGACTCAGACTATACCTACAGACCCGGGACAGCCAGTGCTGGGAGGTCCCGGGCAGCCTGCATATTCAGCAACCATCTTTTATCTGGTCCTTTATTTTATGTGTTATCTTTGGGATACTTTATTTTCTGCTGGTTGTAGAACTTTTTATTTTTTTGCTTCGTTACGTTGGAACGATGGTAAGGAGTTATCTTGAGTTTGTGCCCACGATTTCAAGTGGGCTACTATTATGGGTCCATGAGCGCCGGGCTTGCTACGGTCGGCTCAGACATACATCTGGAACCCGAGGCGGTCACGCCTCAACCTGTTTGATTACCTATTGGTATTAATGAAAGTCTCCGGTTACCCGTTTCAAAAAAAAAGAATTCGATTTCTTTAAGAAATGGTTATATACTTTTTGGTACCCTTATGTTCCGTTCATGAACGATTTGGTACCCTAATGTTTAAAATGATCAATTTAGTACCCTTTTGTTTTGTCCACGGACGGAAGTGGCATATTTCGTTAGAAAACTAACGGAATATTCCTCTAAGTTAGTCATGTGCAGTCAAGTGAGGTGTGAAATGACGATTTTACCCTTTCTTATTTTAAGCTTATAAATTTGATAGACAAAATTACCATTATATCCTTAGTTATAATACAAGAAATAATTAAATAATCATAAATAATAAAATAAATAAAAGAATGAATTAATGAATAATAAAAAATAAAAAATTAATGAATAAAAAAAGTAATAAACAAATAAAAATTAAAAAATAATTATTATTGAATAATAATTAATTAAGTTTTAATGAAATTAAATCTCAGGGATATAATGATCATTTTACATTAAAGTCAAAAGTCAACTAAATCAATATAAGGGTAAAATGGTCATTTCACATTACTATGTTAGTTTTTTTAACCCCATTAACTCAAAACGTTTGTGGACCGAATATAAGGATACCAAATTGGAATAAAAATTCAAAAGGATATCAAATCGTTCGTGGACGAAACATAAGGGTACCAAAAAGTATATAACCCTTTAAGAAACATGTGATATTACCACTAATTAGTATCACCATTACTTGGTAAACAAGTTTTATTCCAAATTGATCTCTACTTTGATGGACAATGTAGATTGAATCAAAGAAAAATTCTATTTGAAATTTTGGTCTTCCATTCACCTATAAATACGTTTTCATCCACTAGTAAGTAGTAAGTAAAAATTACGACACACTAAATATACAATTACAACACAATCACTAAACATACTAAGGGTGTCTAAGCAAGGAGTGAGAAATCGAACCTCTATAACCATCAAGTTCTTAGTGTCAATCCACAAGAGCTATGGTTGTGAAGTATGATAGGCATTAGTCGGAGGCAAAGGCCTCCGAGGATTAATCGAATTAGCGGGGGATTAATCAAATATGTATTTGTCTATTTTTAAATAAAAATATATATTACATATATATAATTAAAATATATTAATAAAAATACAAAGCTCATTTTCAACTATCCCATCTTTATCTCTCTAATCTAGAAATCCTGGTCCAAGCGTAATCCAAATCAAGTAGAATTATACAACCATTAGGTTAACTTTAGTCCTTTAAATTGATGCACCAATAACACCTCCCCGAACTAGTTAGTAACTTTGTCCTTTTATTGCTTTCCTCGCATCTCCCTTTCTCTATATCTTAGGGATGACAAATGGGCGGGTATGGACGAGTATACTAATACCCATTTCTACCCATTTGTTATTCTTTTTTTTTTGAAACTGGAAGAAGATAGTTGTATTACGATTTCATATCATGATTACAAGGAGAGACATAACAGTCCCAGATACCAGCTTTTTGTCCCAACCGGCCGTAGCCCGTTGGGCGCACATGGTTCCATACATATAGTCTGCTTTGATTCGCAGATCCGAACTCAAGTGTACCTCGATCCAACGTTACAGAGAAATAACAAACAAAAGTCCTAAACTTATTGAACCAAAAGATTATTAGACCTAACACAGTGAATAACCAATAATTTATTCGACCTAAAACAGGATAAAAAATTAGCACACGATCGAAAGAGCAAACTATCTAATCTGCGATGCCAGTTATTCTAGGCCCCGTGCCATTGGAGCGATCTGGTATCGTCAATTCTTTGTCTTGATTCGCCCGGATCTTTCGAAGTAGTGCGGAAGACGAGAGCAACGATTCGGCCCGCAACGGTTTGTTCGAGATCGAGAGTCCCAACTTCGGGTACCGTGGATACAGACCCCGACTTATCGTCCTTCCTCCCGGATCCAAGATCCATCGAGGGAGCGGACTCATGCCGGCGATGGGTGGCTCTAGGGCGGGAGGCCGCTGCAGATGGAGGACGACTCATGGAGCCCGTATCCCGGAGAACGGCGGCAGGAGGGCCACGGTGGCTATTGAAGGATGCATCTAATAGCGAGCGGTGGGGAGGAAGGCCATATCGAAATCGGAAAGCGGAACAGACTTTGGTATTTAATCAAACAAAACAGGTTATCTTATCAAAAGATCGGATTCGGTACCTAAGGGACGTCCAGGAAGCAGAACGGACGGAGCAGAAGGAGCAGAAGGCGGCATCGCTTGTGTCAGGCGGGCTGAGAGAGCGGCTGGTGGACGGCGGTAGCGGCGGCGGACCCTGGTGGCTAGGGTAGATTGGACCATAGTGGTTAGGGTAGACGAGAGCTTTTTCCTGAACCTTTAGCTCCCCATTTGTTATTCCTAACTCCCCATATCCACCCAAAACCCATTACTTACCCATCTTGGTCTTACCCATTTCTATCCAATACCCATATGGGTACCCACGAATACCCATTTCGCCCATATTAATACATATCTTACAAAAATCATACCCAAACTTATCTTTTAATATTCATCTTTGATAATTGTAAAAACGTACCCTAAGATTTTTTTTTATCTTGTTTGATAATTGCAAAAACATACCTTAAAGTTATCTTTTAGTCATCTTGTTTGATAATTGCAAAAACATACCCCTAAACTTGTGTTTTAACCATCTTGTTTGATAGTTGCAAAAACCTACCCTAAACTTGTGTTTTAGTCATGTTGTTTGATAATTGCAAAAACATACCCTAAACTTAACTTTTAGTCACCTTCTTTGATAGTCGCAAAAACATACCTAAACTTAATTTTTAGTCAACTACTTTGATAGTTGCAAAAACATACCCTAAACTTAATTTTTAGTCACCTTATTTGATAATACGGTTATGTCTGCTCGTTATGACAGGAAAGCTCCGGTTAAGGTTGTTACATGTATACGTTGTTGACGGCATGATAAAATCGTGAATGTATCCATTCACATTAATTCATCTAACGAATCTGTAAAACAATCACAATTCAACGTTCGAAATGGTGTATTTCTAGTGCGAACTAAAACCTAAGGCTTCTCGACAGACCGCCTTTTAACGAAAGTAGTCATCATGGAACGTAACAACCATCGTAATGCCCTCGAAAAGGGGGAGCTTCATTCGAGACAGGAGCCATAACACAATGTCTTTACAGACCGGGCATTCAATAAAATAATCAACACCGTTCTTCACAATCTTGGATCAGGTGTCTAATTTCGTTTGTAATTAAATGGATTAACATTTCAAGGGAATTGAATTGGTATGTCAGTACATGGACACACATATTATAACCCTAGTAGTTGTAATGCTCTCTCTAAAAAAATAACCTCATTTTCCTTTTCTCTGTCCCTCATTGTGTTCAAATCCCACCTCCACGTGTGTATATATATATATAGAGGCACTTTCATGCGTTACCATAGTCAATTTTGTTACTTGTTACCCAAATCTAAACCATTAGATTTTTAAATCTAATGGTTATAGATTTTAAGCTTCAATTATCCACAAATAAAATCGAAAAATGAACAAAAGGGTAATTTAGTAACTACATCTCACTTAAATTTCTTTACTGCAGAATTTTTTTATATATTCTCAATCTGATTTTTTATTTTTATTTTTTAAAAAAATATTTTTAATTTTGCAATTTCGGTTGTTTTTTCTTATTTCATAAATAAATTTACAAAATATTATGTTCAATATTACAAATATTTATGTCAGATATTACACAAAAATTATATCGACGTTCTGGATTTTGTATTGATGTTCCTACATAAAAGTCGATGTTGCAGATTTTTGAGACCGATGTTATAGACTTCGTAACCGACATTACAGATTTTTATTATTCCAAATTTATGATATAACATCAAGAATTACAGATTTTGTATCAGAAAATTACATAATAATAGGATAAACATTATATAATTCAATACATTATAAGTTACAGAATTTTGTTTCAAAATATTATACAGAAAGTTACACAAAAATACATTGAAAGGTACAAAACTTTTTAACTTGTAAAAAACTGCCCCAACAGTCAGTTACATAATCCAAACCCTGTTGTTCCAAAATATTATACTAGAAGTTACACAAAATACACTCTAAGTTACAGAACTTTGTAACTTTACAAAAAAGTACACCAACAATTGAGTTACAGTAATTCAAACCTATTGTTTCAGAATGTTATACAAAAAGTTACATTACAAATTACAAACTTATAGCTAAATTATAGATTTTTTTAATACAAATATAATAAAAAGCAAAAAGTTATAGATATAAAAACCAAAAGTTACACAACCAAAATCAGGAACAAACAAAAAAGAAGCATAAATTATACCACTTTAAACAATGGTTACAGAACACTACCCTAAAGTTTTCAAGGAATTGAATTGTACACAACATATGACATAAATCTACCCTAATTACAGAATTTGTACTATTTGTTACAAAAAATTACCTTCACGATTACAGAACCAAACATTCAAAAAACCACCCTATTGTTAATCACATCACAGATCAAAGAACACATTCAAAAAACCACTCTATTGTTACTCAAATCACATTCAAGAATCTACCTTATTGTTACTCAAATCACAGAACTTCTCATTTATTGAATTAATACCAAACTCAGGGACAGATTTGTGAATGTGATGGACGGTGACTCACGACAGCCGCCGTGTTCTCCAGCTCCGGTGAGAAATAGCCAGCACACCGGCGAGCGGATGAGGTCGAGATCTCGGGTCGTGCAGGGCTGGAGACCTCGGACTCACGGAGAGGACCCAGCTCGACTATCCTCACGACAGAGATCGCCACAAGCTTGAAGACGCATGGAGTAGCAGCGGCGGTGGTCCTCCGCTCACAGATCAGTTGCCTCGTGGCAGCAGCGGCGGAGATCTGCACGAGCTCGACCTTCCTCGCGGCGGAGATCGGCACGAGTTTGACGGCGCAGGGAGCAACAACGATGGCGACCTTATTTCGGAGAGCAACGGAAGCTTCACGGCTCCGGCGGCTCCGGCAAGGCACGGTTGGGAATACACACGGCGGTACAGGACGAGATTCTTCTCCGGCAGTAACTGGTTCTCTCCGGCAGCGACTGTTCTCTCTGACAGCGACTGGTTCTCACCGGCAGCGACTGGTTATCTTCGGCTGAGTGAGTAGATGTGTAGAGAGAGAGCTATGAAAGAGTGAACAATTTATAGTTAGGGTTACGGTAACATGGTGGATGAAAAGACCCAAATACCCATATATTTTGTGAAATGACAAAAATAAATTAAAGTTCTATTTAATTACGATTATATGCCACTCTTATTATCAGCCCTTAGATGCATTAGATTTAATGGTCCAAAAATTGGTAACAAATAACAAAATAGGACATAGGTAACGCATGAATACATATATATATATATACGGGTGCAATCAGGTGCGAACCATGGCTTACGGTGCGAACGTGCGAACCTGCTTGTGGAGTGTATCTGGTTTGCGGAAATAGTGTTCTCGGTTTGCAGTGTTTTCGCAAACCATATTTTTCTCAAGATAAAATGCTTTTTTTTTCAAACTTCTTTTCCGCAAACTGGGATGCTTATTTCCGTAAACCATATTCGCTATTTCTGCAAACCAGATACACTATTTTCGCAAACCATATATTTTCTCAACATAAAAATGCTGTTTTTTCAAACTTTTTTTTTCCGCAAACTGGGATGATTATTTCTGCAAACCATGTTCGCTATTTCCGCAAACCAGATTTGAGGTTCGCAGGTTCGCACCGTAAGGGAGGTTCGCACGTGACTGTCTATATATATATATATATATATATATATGGGAACAATAAAGTACAAACCCTATTTTGGGTCAGAACGTAGAACTAATTTGGGTCATTGATTATCCATATCGGATGACCACCGAAATTCGGGGGGGGGGGGGGTGTGGTGGTGGTGATTGATTACGAAATCAATTACAAGATATGCATTAATTAAAAAGATATTAAAAGATATGCATTAAATCTGGGCCATTAAATCTATGATTCAAGGGCCCAGATTGAAAGTTCTACGTTCTGACGAAAGATGTAAGTTTGTACCTGATTGTTATCCTATATATATATATATATATAGGGGACCTTTCAGGTACAAACCAATCTTTAGATACGAAATACGAATTAATCCCAACTTTGGAATCGTAGAATGCCCAAGGGCTGCGATTTTCGCATGACTGATTTTTATTTTATTTTTTTTTCACCAAGTTTCTTATTTTGATCTTTCCCGCTTCGTTTCAACTCCGATTTAATTTTTTCTTGCGCCAAAAACTTTCTTTTTTCAAGATCTATCTATCAAGTAGCATATTGAATATGTTTTGAACCAAAAAAACATGTACAAGCAAAAACACATATCGTTAACCGTGTTCTAATGTATGTTTTTGCAACTGCATTTGTATGAATAAGCTAATCTTAATGTATGTTTAAGCTAATCTTAATTTATTAGCTTACACGTACAAAACATACATACACATACAAATGAAAATAGTAAGAACATACATTAAGTTTAGCGTATACATACAACTGAAACAACATGCATTAAGGTTGGCTTACACATACAAAAAAAATGCCAAGAACATACATTTAAAATTGCATAAACATATATTAAGTTCAACGTACATATATAAATGAAAATTAAAAAACATGCAGTTGTAAAAACATATATACAAAAACATACATTAAGATTAGCTTATTCATACAAATGCAGTTGTAAAAACATACATTAGTGCACGATTAACAATTTGTGTTTTTGCTTGTACATGTCTTTTCTTGCTTCAAAACATATTCAATATGCTACTTGATAGATAGATCTTGAAAAAAGAAAAAAATTGGCGCAAGAAAAAATTAAATCGGAGTTCAAACGAAATGGGAAAAATCAAAATAAGAAACTTGGTGAAAAAAAATAAAAAAAATTTCAGCCTTGCCTTATGCGATTACATGCGATTTCAAGGCTAGGATGGATTCGTATTTCGTAAAAAATTGGCATGGTCGTACCTGAATGTTATCCTATATATATATATATATATATATATATATATATATGGTAGAAAGAGATGTGAGGGTGGGACTGGTGTACAGGTAAAAAGATAAATTATATATATAATATAAGGAGGGAAAGAGATGTGAGGGTGGGACCGCGGGTGTGGGTGAAGAAGTGGGTGGGACTGTGGGAACGTGTGAGCGGTGAAGAGGTGGACACAAAGGCATTTCGGGTAGTATGGGTACCCGAACCCAAACCCAAACAGACCCGAATCCTATTATACCAAACCCAAAAATAACCCATACCCGACCCGAACCCGAAATTACCCATACTCGAATCTGACCCGGATAAGCAAAAAAACGGGTACCATTGGGTATGAGTTTTTTTGCCATCCCTACTATATCTCCATATTTGTCTCTACATATATCATTCCTCTATGCGTCTTTTTTATCCTCTTTATTGTTTGCGTCTTCTCATCTCCTTCCGATGGACCCTTATTCTCTTTCTGTTTCTTCTTTCATTGCAGCACCCCCTCATTGTATCTTACTTTCTCCGCATCATGTTGTTCTATTAAACTGATATGATATTTGGTCGTCGTCTTAGTCACGCCTTGTCATCAATTGTCGCTCTTAAGCGAGCACATATTAGACAACCATCTTGAGATGCCCAACCTTTCCAAATTTGGGCAGTGAGGTTGTATTTTTCAATCAAGTGGCGCTTAGAATTGACTTTTACAACCCTCCGAGTCTACAATGCATTTCTTCTTCCTTATCTCACTGGAGGTTCATATAACTCCCTTCTCCTCCTGCATCTTTCTCTTCTCTTTCGTCTTCACCCCCCTCCAAGTCTACAATGCCTCCCCAAAACTCTCCATCTCTGGAAATTTTTTTTAGCATCACAGCTTCTCCCTCTCGAAGACCTAAACTCTTCACCGTACCCTCGCTGCTCTCGACCCCTAAAACAATGCCAACAACAACCTCTACATATAGAACAATTCTTCCCTAAAACCTTGACCTTCCCAAGTAACATGCACAAGATTCTCTGTTGGGAGAATACCCAAACCCACACACCTAGCCTACGCCTTAGCCTTTAGGCCACAATCACCGTCGGATCCATGTCAAACGAGCTTGGACTCGATTCAGGCCAAGCTCATTGAGGTTTCCATTGATGACCCCTAGAAGGATGAGTTCGATGACGATGCCACGATTATTGAGGTCCCAGTCAGCACGGTTCTGGCGGTTGATGATTCTCAGTACCGCTTTGTTTTCGTCGACTGCCTTCTAGCTGATAAAAAGGTAAGAACTTGATCCCTTTGCAATGTAATTGCAAATTCTTGGAATGTGGGGGACTTGAAGGTCCATACACTAATGGAAAAAATCGTGGATTTCTACTTCCCTTTAAGAACAGCGATGGATGGCATTCGAGCTAGGGAGCCATGATCCTTCTATGGTACTGTGGTGCTCCTCACTCCTCTACCTACACGCACCCAACCGGAAAGTTTAAGCTTTTGATATGTTTGCATATCGGTGAGAGCTTATGATGTTCTGGTAGAGGCTAGAACCGCCTAGATGAGAGCTTTTATAGTTTCAAATCTGGGAAGGAAAGTTGAAATCAGAAGGGCGAACAATCCAATGAACCCAAGCTAGCCGCGAGGCTAGGACACGTTCATATGGCTTCGGGTGGAAATGGATGTTACACGAATGCTCCTCCACCACCTTATTTTACAACTTGATGTGAATGAAAAGCCGCTTAAGGTCCAGCTAGACTATAAGAAGTGTTGGATTTTTGCTACCGGTGTGGTCGACTCGGACACCTAAACATGGATTTCTTGGCTGTCTTCCCGGGCGTGGACCAGCTAGAACGAAGATATGGAGAGTCACTAAGAGCTCCCAGTAGTCCAATCGGAAGACATTTTTCGTACGAACTAGGATTCCACGCCACGCCACCCCTTAGGAATCCATATTTTATATGTTTTTGTCTCAAGTCCTCAGGAGCGTTTGGAACAAAGCCAGCCGGCCACCACCAGTTAACCAAAAGGAATTTCCCCCACTCAAGAGCCCGTTGAAGTTCAACCCACAATCTTGCCTAAACACAAGAGTATCGAGAACCCCGCACTGAAGGTAATGTTGAAGGATACAGTACGCGGGAAGGGATCAGTGGTACCTCCTACCCCCGCTGACCATTCAACCTACAATCATGCCTAACTTGAAGACATCCATGTCCGTCACCGCTCGTGAGGACAAGGTGCTCAAGGACGGTGGGGGATCGCAGCCTCAAGAGAAGTCGCCTCATGATCAGACTGAGACGCCCTAATTTCATCTTGTTCAGCATGATATTTTTGCAGGTTTTGATAAGAGAAAGATGCTCGTCCCACTAGATAGAAAGCTAAAGAAAGAAATGAAAAAGAAACAACCGATCAAACGCGACCCAAGGAAAGCAAATACTATAAAAGCCCTTGCCAGAGAGAAAGGAGACCATTCAAGTGAAGTAGTGGTCGTGTATGTCGACGAAGGCTCGTAAGCAGTCTCGTCGAGAATTATGGTAGGCCCTTGCTCGGCTGGATTGGGGTGATTGTCGTCATGCCCTTGCGATCTAAGGCAACATCCCTCCCGGGAATCTAGTCCCTTGGTCTCGTGTAATTGAGCGTATCTTCAGTGGCCAATGCTCTTCTACCAACTTGTGTATGATTATTTTAGTTTTAGCCCAGTGTACTAGATCACCTGTTCAGTTTCAAACGAGAGATTTCGCTCATTATCTTAATTTGTATCTCTTGACTCCTGGTGTTTTATCGTTTGGTTTGATTGAATAAATGCATAACTTTTCCCAAAAAAAAAAAACCTCGAAAACCATATCCCACCATTAGTAATGAACGATAGCTTTTTTAGCATAATGAAGAGGAACATTGGACCTCAAACGAGAAACTTGGAATAATAAGTTTTATTTTTATTTAATTTTAAGACATTTAGTTAAAATATAATTTATAATATTAATGTAATTATTTATTCAATATATATATATATATAGGATAGCTTTCAGGTACAAATTTCCTTAAAATACAAACGGTGCGAACCATGTAAATCTGTGGAAATAAAATGTAATTACAAATTATTTATGTAGATTTACATTTCCGATTTACATTTACGTTAGACTATCCTATTTTTGATTTACATAAACAAAATATAATATCTCTAAAATAAAATGTAATTACATTTTTTTTCCGCAGATTTACATGATGTTCGTATATTTGTATCCTAAGAGTGGTGTGTACCTAAAAGCTTCCCTATATATATATATGAAAAAATATTTAATTATTTATTCATATGTAATTTTTTGAATTTATAATACATATTTAAAGAAAAAATTGTTGAATAAACATCACAAGGCTTTGAAGAAAAAAGTTCAAATACACGACAAAGGTTTTTTTTTTGAATAATACATGACAAAAGTTTCAAACGAATATTTTATGATTTAAACTTATAATATATCGCGTTAATTGCAGTGACCTTCTAGGATCCCCAGTGCCAGGCACACGTCATTTCACCTTTTTTTTTTTTAATAAATTGGGTATATTATTATGAGCGATCAAAGTCTAACAAACCGGCTAAACATTCCGTCACCACAGTACAATTTGGATCTAAGTTTACCCAGTCCCTCGCGTTTCTTGCCAACTCATGAGCTACTTGGTTAGCGTCTCTTCTGACGTGTTTTAGCGAGCTTCCCTGCATGCGCTGCAGAAGTCTCCTGCAGTCCCCTATTACTCCTCCCTTTGGTCCGAGCAGGTTGTCCTGGCCGGTTATGGCTTGGATGACGTTTTGACAATCTGTCTCCACCTCCCCCCACTACCCAGCCTTCCTGTAGTATCCAGCTCAGAGCCTCGCGCACCGCCATGGCTTCGACCAACTTCGGGTCACTCACCCCCCGGGGAACACTACACACTTCCACCCCATCATCACCCCCTCCGCATCCCTGCACACCATCCCACCACTACCGCCTGACCGGTCAACTGTTGCCCCGTCGATATTCACCTTCAACCCTGGTCCCTCCGGCCTCACCCATTTAGCCCTGCCACCGGTTCTTCTAACGTGCCCCATATCCCGATATTATTCGCTTCTCTCCACCCAGCTATCAAGGAACCCGCTGCTCTACATATCGCTTCACCCGACATGTCCTTATCATTCCACACTTTTTCGTTGCAAGCCTTCCATAATTCCCAACAAATCACTCCCATCAATTCTGCTTCGGCTTTGCTATTCCTCCCCCAACAATCTTGCAGGGTCTCTTTTGTCATGGCACCCTACCCCATGTTAAAACCCTGCACCCTGCTTCATACCACACTGGCTTTGTGACACTGGAATAGAACGTGCATACATGTTTCAGCTTCCCCGTAGTGCACACACCCTTCTTGTATCTGCACTCGCCTCTCCCTGAGCTTAGTTGCCACCGGCAGAAGATCGGAAGCGCATCTCCATAAGAAATGGCTAACCTTAGCCGGGTCTTTCAATTTCCATAGCTGACCCAAAAAAGCATCTCCAACCCCTTGACCACCTGTCTATTTTTCTTCCTGGAGGTCCCTGTAAGCTTTCCTAACCGAGTACGTCCCGTCCCTGGCCTGCGTCCAGTACCACCCGTCCTTGATAGGGAATAGACTCAAAAGGATCTTGCCTCCTCGGCCGGAAAAGCCTCCCGTATCAGTCCCTCATTCCATCTCATTTCCGTCTGAATTATAAGTCTAGAAACCTTCCATCCCTCCATTCAACTCGATACCACTTCCAACCGACCCGTCACCGACCCCAACCACGGTTCATGCAACCACGTATCCTCCCCGTCACCTATGGCCCGCCGCATCCCCTTCCGCAGTAAATCCTGCGCTTCACACAAACTCCTCCATATTGGACTTGCTCCAACCGGGACCGT
Source organism: Erodium maritimum (assembly GCA_963921825.1). NCBI lineage: Eukaryota > Viridiplantae > Streptophyta > Magnoliopsida > Geraniales > Geraniaceae > Erodium > Erodium maritimum. The sequence continues at coordinate 41,577,741 of OY997592.1, read as the reverse complement.
AGCCTGTAGAAAGTCCCCCAATAGGTAATATTTAGCTATCAGTATACGGGCTACCAAACTACTCGGGTTTTGTACCAACCGCCACCCTTTCTTTCCCAACAATGCCACGTTGAAATCGTCTAGGTGCTTGAAACTGAGCCCTCCCGCTCTATTATGCTCGCAGTGCCTCTTCCAATCGCTCCATCTTATTCCCGCCCTCGTGGTTTTATTATGTGCCCACCAGTATTGATTAATAACCACTTCAATATCTCAGAGTAGACTTCGGGGCAACCTATGTACGCTCATTGTATAGGTGGGTAAGGCCTCAACTACTGCTTTCAACAATATTTCCTTCCCCAATAACCACATTTCAACATGTCATATAAATAGGAAATAACCACGCATTTATCATCACTTACCGACACCACACTCAATGTAATAACCACTCCCGGTCAACGCCAGTCAAACATGCAAAAAACAGGAAAATTTAAAAATTTTGAGCAGACACTGAATTGAACCGGAATTGGACCTCGAGGGTCATACCGGACTTAAGTTGACCCCGTTATTGAACAAAGTGAGTTCCGGGGGACTCAGGGCAACTTTCTGAGCAATTTGGGAAATGTTCACTTTTCGTTGGAAAAGTCAACCGAGCGACGTTTTGGTCCATTCGAGGACCGTTTTGGATCCGAAAAGCTTAGCCGTCGTCGCAGCGGTCTTAGTTGAGCCGTTTCCTTGTAGCCCACCAAGTTTCATAATTTCTTGGGAAAAGTGCCCGTTCGGGGCCCGAAACGTCCGTTTTTCGCGAATTTGATTGGAAAATGTCAAGTAGATATTTTCCAAAAGGTGTGGGACCCACCTTGACACATGTCCTCTTTGTGGTGGCGTTAGTTTTGGGGGGAATTTGTGTGGTGGGCATGGCTGGCCGAACATGTGGGTTTAAAGGGGGGAATTAGTTTTGTTGTTAGTTTAATTAAATTAGAAAGAGAGAAGAGAGAGTTTAGAGAGAGAAGAAGAAGAAGAAGAGAGAAGGAGAAAGGGTTAGGGTTTGGAGGAGAATCAAGCCCTTGGATCGTCTTGAAGCGAAGAGCAATTGTCTTCCCCTCGTTCTCCTCTTGGGTAAGCATCGAACCGATCGTCATTTTGATAGTTTTCAAATGCTAGGGTTTGGGTGAAACTATTAGTTTAGGGTGGTTTTGGTGTTGGGGAAATTGTTGGAGACGTTTTAGAGGTGTTGGAGGTTGAATTGCACGTTTTCCGGTGACCGGAGGCTCGGGAGGAGCTCCGGCCACCGTGGGTGGTGGCCGGCCATGGGGTGGCTGGCCGGAGGTGGTACCAGCCACCACCATGGTGGCCGAACCCCCCTTGAGCCCTAGGAGCTCTCGGCCAAGTGGGTTGGTGGGGCCCACGTGCTCGGGTGCTCGGGTTTTATCGTTCGGGTGGTTTAAAACGTTCCCCGGACCACTTACCCTAAACCGAATCGAAAATTGGAATTAAATTGGAGAAGTTGTAATTTATCGGGTTTAGAAACTTTAAACGTCATTTAATTGACTCGGGAGTCGGAATTCGATTCGGGCAAGTACATTGGGTTCCTTGAACTATTCTATGACCGTAGGAATGAAAACGGGGGCTTTTGGAGCCCCAGAAGGCGATTAACAAAACCCGGGCAGATTCTCCATGTCGGGCGAATCGGGCCTTTACGGGTCCCTTATCGACAATGTCGAGTAATTGGAAGTTTGAGAGTGATCGACATTGTCGGGGTTAAGTTTGGGCTTCGAGTTTAATGGTTTTCGGTTTATTCGTACTAGTTTAAAATTGCCCTTAAATTGTGTTCTTTTAGATCGTGCCACGGACCGGGGCAAGGGAAAGATGGGTGAGTGACTGAGATCATCACCGGAGCTCATGGTTGGCTTTTGGGAGAACACGTACGAGGTAGGGAAAAGTAGCCGGATCTCGGCCCTGACTAGGGAAAGTTAACTGTAGAATTTCATGTGGCACCGAGGTGTCGTGGGTTATTTAGGTTATCGAATATTAGAAAAGCATGTTACGGGAACTTAGTAATTATTAGAAAGGCATGATACGGGATTGTAGCGTTTAAGAGAAAAGCATGTGACACTTAGTAGTGTCGTAGGAACAGAGAACTTAGCGATAATTGTTTTACTGGAGGCATATGACCATGCCCGGAGGTTGATTGTGAACTTATCGATATTAGGAGTACTGGAGGCATATGACCATGCCCGGAGGTTGATTGTGAAACTGTTGATATTAGGACTGTTGGAGGCTTGGGTTAAGCGGGAGGTTGACTGTTTATTTTGGCGTCTTGGGTGGCCTTAAGAGCCCGTGTTATTATTCGTGTTTGGGTGGCCATGAGAGCCCGTGTTATTATTCGTGTTTGGGTGGCCATGAGAGCCCGTACTTTACTGTTGGTGTTTTAGCTGGCTTACGAGTTAGAGTCTCGGTAAGTTGCAAGCGTGTTTTATTGTTGAGTTTTGGGTGGCCATGAGTGCCCGTGGGGTTGTTGAACCCGTGTCTTTACCTGTGGTGTTTTGGGTGGCCTTGAGAGCCCGTGTACTAAGGTTGGTGTCTTTGGCTGGCCTGACCGAGTTAGAGTCTCGGGGGGTTGCAAGTTTTCTTTAGCTGGCTTACGAGTTAGAGTCTCGGTAAGTTGCAAGCGTGTTTTATGGTTAGTGTCTTTGGCTGGCCTGACCGAGTTAGAGTCTCGGGGGGTTGCAAGCTTTCTTTAGATAGCTTACGAGTTAGAGTCTCGGTAAGTTGCAAGCGTGTTTTATGGTTGGTGTCTTGGGAGGCCGTGAGTGCCTGTGGGGCTGTTGAGTCCGTGTCTTACTGTCGGTGTGTCTTGGGAGGCCATGAGTGCCTGTAGGGCTGTTGAGTCCGAGTTTTACGGTTAGTGTCTTGGTGGCCATGAGTGCCTGTGGGTGTTGAACCTGTGTTGTTACTGCTTGTTGATTTTGCTTGTGATTGTGTTTGTGATTGTGATTGTGGTTACCGGAGGTTGGGGGCCCGCTTCCTGAAACGGGGGTCCACGAGCACACGCGTCTGCATGTTCAGACGGGGTAGGGGGCCCGCCCGCCAATAAAGGGGTCCTGGCCGCGTGTGTGTGGTTTGGGTTTGTGAGCATACCTTGGCTGGCTTATGGGTTAGAGTCCCAGTAAGTTGCAGCATTTTCCGGCTGGCTTTTGGGTTAGAGTCCCAGTAAGTTGCAGCATTTTCCGACTGGCTTATGGGTTAGAGTCCCGGTAAGTTGCAGCATTCTTGGGTTGGCCTGACCGGGTTAGAATCCCGGGAGGGCATTCTTGGCAGCTGGTTTGCGATCCTTTGTGATCTTGTTTGGTGTGCGATCCTTCGTGATCTTGTTGGTGCGTGATCCATTGTGATGCTGTTTGGTGTTGCGTAACTTTCTTTGGAGTCCTTGGAAGAGGTCGTCAATGGTTGTGTCGGGTCTACTTTACGTGTCAGGGTATCGAGTTGGTCAGGGAAGACAACAGTGGGTGTATGTTCAGTTAGAGTGCTTGGGTTGGGGATGGTGTTCCCCGGTGTTGAGTTGTTTTTGGTGTTACTTGTTTTGTCTGCTAAATATGCCGTAGTCAGTCTGTTATCCGTGGTGGTGAGCGAACGCTCACCCCTAGCTGATTTTCCTACAGGTACTGTTCGTGGGACGGACTAGGTGAGCTCTCGAAGCTTGTGGAGGTAAGAGCGGAGTCCGGGTTTTGTCTGTTGAGTCTAGTGACGGAAACCTTGTACTTTTGTCCACTTGTTGGGACGTGTTTTAAACTGTAATTATTATTTTTGTTGAAAAAATGATGATTTTAAAGTGATCTATAAAAATGGTTTCAAAGGTGTTTACTATTTTTAAAACGTTCGCGTCCCGAGTTCGGTTTACTGAAATTGGGGCGTGACACTCAATGTGGTAACCCCACCGGCTTCGCCGGTATCCATTCCCCAATGCCCACATTTCAACATGTCATATAAATAGGAAATAACCACTCAAGTCACTAATATGCATCACTAGTTCAACTCTACTCGTTTTCATGTTTGTTATTTATTAACCGTTTACACAACACAGAGCACACAAGCAGACACAATCAGCAAACAATCCTACAGGCACGACATAGCCCGATTCTACCAGCACGACAATTCCCAACTCTACAGCACTACCAGGTTCGTAAAAGTTCACAGTTCAAAAGTCTACGCTAGTTATTCACATCATACAAGCATTCTAGTTCTTTATCCGGTTATTAAATTTCCCTATATGCGTTCTAGTACGTCCGTAATAAAGTTAGGTTCCGAGGTATTTCCCTACCTCTCAATCTCTATCTGGATCTCCTAGCTACTGACGTCCAGGCCTACCTCTGGTCTTCTCCACGATCGAGGTCGAAGCCTGATTTTAACAAATAAGGACGGTAATCAGTCCCGGTCAAGTCCGTAACAGTCCTCTAATTTTATCAGTTAAGTCCTTTAATCTTTTTCCATTTTAGATCCTTTAAATTCTCCCATTTAAATTATTTGAATTAATGAAATAATTAAATAAAACTACCTGACCCGGCCCCGACCCGAGTCTGGCCCGGATCCGACCCGAATCCGGAAACCGGATCCAAAACTAACCCGGATCCGAGTCCAGACCCGAACCTGACCCGAACCTGACCCGAACCTGACCCTGACCCGGATCCAGACCCGACCTCAGATTGGGCCTAGCTTGGCCTGGCTTGGCCTGGTCTGGCTCGAGGCCCAAACTGGCCTTGAGGCCCAACTCGTGCATGGCCCAAGGCCCGTTAGAGAAGAGGGCTAGGGTTTGGCCTCGTCCTCCGGCGGTGGCGGCGTCAGGAGAGCTCGGAGGGAGAGACCGAGCTCTCGCCGGCGAGGGAGCGTGTTCTGGAGCTCGGGGTTTCAGGTCTGGGGTGGAACTCGCCCAAAATGAGCTCGACACTGTGGTTTTCAGGCGGGGGTTCGCCAGAGACGGGGAAAAACGTGACCGGAGTCGATGCCTACCTGCGTGGTTCTCCGTCACCGGCGCGGTTCTCTTTGACTCGGGGAGGAAAGAGGGAGAGAAGGGCTTCTGAGGTTTCTAGTGTCGAGGATGGGTCGTGGGTGGAGGGAGATGAAGCAGAAGAGGGGATCTGAGCTCCGGCGGCGAAGGCGGTGTCTAGATCTGGCACGCGAAGCTCGCTTGATGGCGACTCAGTTCCGGACACGGCGAGACAACGACGGCCTCAACGTCGGTCCCGTGTCGGCGTGATTCGCTTCGGGGCCGGGAGCTGAAAGAGAAGCTCGCCGGCGATGAGGAGTCGAGAGAGAGAGGGGATGGATCTGAGAGAGAGAGAAGACGAAGGGGCGTCTCGGGGTTTGTGTGTGAAATAAAGGAGAGAGTGCGAACTCTAACTCTGTAATGGCTCGCGTGCGAGCCCACACGTGTGGGGGAGGTGTGCTGGGCTGAGCCTTGCCGTGGGCTTGGGCCTGGTCCAGTTGACTGGGCCTGGTCTGCTTGGCCCAAGGTCCTCTTTTTTTGTTTTCTCTTTTCCCCCTTTTTTTTGAATCCAACCCAAATTCCAACCCGTTTTCCAACCAACGACGTTCCGATCCAATAATTTAAATATTAAAACTTTTAACCAGGGCGGTCTTTACAGTCTACCCCCCTTAAAAGAATTTCGTCCTCGAAATTTAAAACGAACGTACTCCACTTAAACCTGCCTCAAGGAATGTCCGATTAAAACTCCCAGTCCATTATCCCTCATGCCCACGGAAACACTTATACCAGTTAGTCGATACCGGAATCCTCCGTCGGTAGAGACGTCGCACCGACACACACAGCTTGGTCGAGATATCCTATACCGGAACCGTCCGTCGGTATAGGTATCAAACTGGAACAATTCTCACATCGCACTTAAAATGGATCCAACCCACCGACACTTCTCCTCGACTACTCACTTCACTTAACCAAGTATCGCGCCCACAACAAAACAAAAGAAGCCCACGTCCCGTTACTCGGGCAATCGACACCGGACTCAAAACGTGGTTACGCCACGACCAACCACACACGATAACACAAGGAAATAACACACAATATCAACCATCCTGACATTGGACCTCACCCTTACTGCTCGGTTCGGAGCGACAATACATCTTATCAACATCTTGTCGGAGGGCGTGCGCACCTCGAAACACCCAACTCGTTAGACCTCACTATGACGACACTCCACTAGAGGTGACATACAATCATGATCAATCATCGAAGGTTACCCAACCAAGGATTTCGCGCTTACCGTTGACGCTTGCTCACATACTGCCAATCGAATCAATTTACAAGTCGTTCCACCCAAAGTACCACAAGACAGAAGACACTACAAATACCATTTCCTCAGGGACCGAACGGCCTTGGATACCTTGCGCGTGCCTCATCCTTGCACTTCCGCGTCGACTCTGCGCGGTTCTTAATCGTTCACGATCCACGCGACCCTTCAGTCGCCTCTCGAACAACTCGGGACTACAAGGATCAACTTTCAATCCCCAACTGCGCCCCGCTTGGGCAGCTGACCGGACCAACCAAACAATGCTTCGTATGGTGCCATAATGTTGCTGGCCTGAAAGTGTTGTGGTAGTCGCACTCGACTAACTATTTCCGGACTCCAGCAAACGGTGCTCTTACTTTTACTGTTCTCTCGCAGGGGTCGTACTAGTTCTCGTGGAACATTGGCGTTCGGCCTTTACTTGTTGACAACTGATGTGCATCGATCCAAACTTCACACCTACTGCCCGTCCAAATGTGACTGTCGTATTGCCCGATCGCCCCGCCATCGGTCGTCGGTCACAATCGATCGACGTCCCGCGTCTTGAGAGTCAGTCCATCCCCAGGATGACATCGGAAGTCGTCAAGTTCAACACAAAAAGGTTACTAAGAAAAGGGCGGTCAGTTACTCTAATCTCGCACGTGTGGCACACCCTCGTCAAACCACAACGTACTTAGCCGGGGTGTCAAGACACCAGGACCGCATCAAGGTTCTACTCTTAGGCCCTCAAGTCTCCTCAAGTGTAAAGAAAAACAGAAGAATGCGATGCCTGTGGGTTATGGGCCCACCACGCTTCCGTTGCGCCACTCTGACCTCATCGTCACCCGGCCATCTCCTCTGGCCGTTCTGGCTGCGTACTGGTATTTCTGCGGTCCTCCGCCGCTCGGGCATTAGTCGCTGATGAACAATCGAAGAACGCTTGATACCTCATAATTCGGTTCTCTTAACTTTCTCAACACGCTTGAAGAAAGACAGTCCAATACGGGAAGGTCATTGAGATAGATAACGGTCCGCTAATCTACTTCCTCACTCACGACTGACACTAGTCGACACCACCGCACCCTCAACTATCGTGCCAAGGTACATGGTGAGCTCAACAATTCTAGTTTCCGTCCCAACATTTCAGCAATCAAGAAGAAATAAACGAGTGGGGTACCCCAAAATCAAATAAAGCAACACTCAAAATTGAAATGGTAAGCACGTGCCATGAGCGATCTCATGCTCAAACTCCTGTCTCTCCGCTCGGGAGTCGGCAACCGCATACACTCTGCTCTACGGTGCCTGAGGTCCTCCTCTCGGGGGTGGTGGAAGTGACACTTGCTGCACGGCTCTCTGCCTCGGCGCTGGTGCGCTCGCTGCCTGCCTCTGAGCTCTCTGCGTCTGAGCCTGACGCTGCTGGGACTGTGGTGACTGCTCAGTTTGCGACTGCGGTGGTCGCGGAGCCGACGCCACCAAAAACCGATCGGGGCATCTGGAAGCGAAGTGTCCTGGCCGACCACACCGGTGACAAAGTGGTTGCCCGACACTCGACCTCTCATCAGGTCTGCCCGTTGGACGATCTACTGGTACGCTGATTCCCGGACAGTCTCGAGCCATATGACTCGGCTGTCCACAACGATAGCACGTGCGCCCTCTCATGGAAGGTCCAATAGAAGCCCTTGACCCGACATATCGCGGTCCTCTCAACGGTGGCTGGGACTGGAATGATCCTGAGGTCCTCTGTCTCCTCAGAAAACAAGACTCAGATGGCCTCAGGGAACTGGTCGGTCTCTGCCCGACGTCTCGCACTCTGGCTGACTCACGAAAGCCCCGCTCCACAGCTAAGGCTTGATCTACCAGGTAAGAGTAAACCTGGGTCCTCGAAACAACGACCCTGTCCGCGATCGCAGGGCGAAGCCCTTCTTCGAAACGTCGGCAACAGAGAGCCTCAGTCTGAACCATCTCCTGAGAAAAACGAGCCAAGGAGGTGAACCTCGCCTCGTACTCGGACACTAACAGTCCCTCCTGTCGCAGCTCCAGAAACTGCTGACCCCTATCGTCTAGTACCGACAGTGGACAAAACTGCTCAAGAAAACGCTGTCTGAACAGCGCAAGGTCGTCTGTCACTCGCGCCTGCTCGCGCCGCCACCACTGATAGGCCTCTCTCCGGGCAAAGGCTGCTACCAATCCCTGAACAGTGCGAGTCAGCTCCTCCAGAGCTACCGTTTGGTCTGTCTCTGCCCTCTCGTGCCCCTCAGCGGGCGCACCCTGGGCACTAGTCGCCCCTGCCGACCTAGCGGTCGATGATCGTCCTCGGCCTCTAACGGGCCGTCCCCTTGTGCCTCGCAGAGCATAAGTCTGTGCCATGTCGTAAATCCTCTGCACGGATGACGCACATGTTCAGTTTCTTAACTCGGAAAGAATAACGCGCCTGGAGTATCTAGCGCCACACACGGCCCACAACAGCAGTACTAGTACTAGTAGTATACTCAGTATAGTATAGTCACACAATAGCACACAACAGAGAAGTCAGCACACTAGTGCGTCACATAGATTACATATTCAAACAACGAGGTCACGCACAGTTTCACACTCAGCAACATATTCACACATAAGTCACACATGCCACCGTTTACACCACACCGCAATTCCACAATGTACAACATATACTTAGTTTCAATTTCTTAACACATCCTATTTCTAACATAACATTCATGTTGACACCGCGTCGTTACAACCCGGTTCAGGCATCACTAAATTACGTTGTAACCACTTGGTATCCCCCCATTCACGTCCGGCTACAGTGGCCCCTATAGCTGAATCGTGATGGTAGATACACTTCAGTTTCTGCAGAAAATCGGGCATAACCCGTTCGTAATTTAAGCCAACCATCCGCTTATGCGGGACAACCAATTACCACCTGAACAATTTATCTCAACTTTACACCTCGGGCCTCTGTAATTCCACTCTTACCGCCCGGCCAAGCCCACACTAGAAAAACAGTTTAACTCAAACAATAACACCAACTACACATGTTTACCAAAGGCACACGGTACTTAGAACGGACAAACCACTAACCCGAGATTCCTTCCGTCTCGCTTCTACGTGTAGGACATCTCCGACTTGCGTGACCGACACACGGTAACTTAACGACCCAACTCTACCCACCTAATTGACGTACGGTCCGAGGTTTTGAAAAACCATTTCAAAATGAAACCAGGTTCTGATACCAAATTGTCACGCCCCAAATCCGGTATTGACCGAACTCGAGACGTGAACCGGAATTTGTAGAGAAAACAATTTAAAATACATAATTAAATCCAAAACTGTAGATAAAAATAATAATAATCAAGGTCTGAAAATCTGAGTCCTACGCTCAGTCAAATACAATAGTAAAAAATAACAGTACGTCTCCAAGAAACATAAAAAAAATAAACCCGGGCCTCCGCTAGCTCCCAAGCTCTGCGTAACCCTCTAAACCAGATCATAGCTAACACCTGTAGAAAACAAGGTAAGAGGTGAGCTTGACGCTCAATAGGAAAAAACCACTAAATCCACCTAATTACAGACTTCCCAAGAAAGCCTTTCCTAAGTTTAAAGTTTAATAAAATGTTGATAAATCGATGTGACACTTAAACCATTATAAAGACAAAACCCATTATACCCTGACACTCACCAGACTAACAATCCCCAACTTTAACTCAACACTAACTGTTATACCGAGGCAACACCGAAGGAAAAACCAAGGAAAAACAACCAAAGCCACAAGCACATCAACACTCACAAACACAACAACACTCATTCAAAATCCAAGGCATTCTCAACAAAAGAAATTCACACACTTGCACGGTTTCAAGAGCAACCCGCTCGGCCCGGCAAAGCCACACGCAACTTCCCCAACACATAGTCGGGATAGGCGGTCGACCTCATCGCGGAACACAGCGTTTTACCGATACACGGAAGGCAGGGAAATCGCCTCTTTGCGGAACAACCTCATCGCGGACACAACGTTTTACCGATACACGGAAGGCAGGGAAATTGCCTCTTCGCGGCACAACACATCGTTTTACCGAGTGCTAGTCGGAAGGTAGGGAAACCACCTCTTCGCGGGACACAGCGTTTTACCGACTCTAGGTCGGAAGGTAGGGAAACCACCTTTCTCATGTAACCGAAGAACCCACAATCACAATCACAATCATAATCATACTCACACAACTATCACGCACTTACCATCACTTACCGACACCACACTCAACGTGGTAACCCCACCGGCTTCGCCGATATCCATTCCCCAATGCCCACATTTCAACATGTCATATAAACAGGAAATAACCACTCAAGTCACTAATATGCATCACTAGTTCAACTCTACTCGTTTTCATGTTTGTTATTTATTAACCGTTTAAACAACACATAGCACACAAGCAGACACAATCAGCAAACAATCCTACAGGCACGACATGGCCCGATTCTACCAGCACGTCAATTCCCAAATCTACAGCACTACCAGGTTCGTAAAAGTTCACAGTTCAAAAGTCTACGCTAGTTATTCACATCCTACAAGCATACTAGTTCTTTATCCAGTTATTAAGTTTCCCTATATGCGTTTTAGTACGTCCGTAATAAAGTGAGGTTCCGAGGTATTTCCCTACCTCTCAATCTCTATCTGGATCTCCTAGCTGCTGATGTCTGGGCCTACCTCCGGTCTTCTCCGTGATCGAGGTCGAAGCCTGATTTTAACAAATAAGGACGGTAATCAGTCCTGGTCCAGTCCGTAACAGTCCTCTAATTTTATCAGTTAAGTCCTTTAATCTTTTTCCATTTTAGATCCTTTAAATTCTCCCATTTAAATTATTTAACTTAAGGGTTAATATCAGAAAGCACCACACAAGTATACTCGTTTTTCAAATAACACACTAAGTTATGATTTTTTCATGTGGCACACCTCTGTATCAACGATTTTTTCATGTGGTACACCTATATATCAACAAACTTTGATAATTTGTTGGTACATAGGTGTGCCACATGAAAAAATCATAACTCAGTGTGTTATTTGAAAAACGTGTATAATTGTGTGGTGCTTTATGATATTAACCCCGAATCCGGAAACCGGATCCAAAACTGACCCGGATCCGAGTCCAGACCCGAACCTGACCCGAGCCCGACCCAAACCCGGATCCAGACCCGACCTCAGATTGGGCCAGGCTGGCCTGGCTTGGCCTGGTCTGGCCCGAGGCCCAAACTGGCCTGGAGGCCAACCCGTGCCTGGCCCAAGGCCCGTCAGAGAAGAGGGCTAGGGTTTGGCCTCGTCCTCTGGCGGCGGCGGCGTTAGGAGAGCTCGGAGAGAGAGACCGAGCTCTAGCCGGCGAGGGAGCGTGTTCTGGAGCTCGGGGTTTCAAGTCTGGGGTGGAACTCGCCCAAAACGAGCTCGACACTGTGGTTTTCAGGCGGAGGTTTGCCAGAGACGGGGAAAAACGTGACCGGAGACGAAGCCTACCTGCGTGGTTCTTCGTCACCGGCGCGGTTCTCTTCGACTCGGGGAGGAAAGAAGGAGAGAAGGGATTCTGAGGTTTCTAGTGGCGAGGATGGGTCGTGGGTGGAGGGAGATGAAACAGAAGAGGGATCTGAGCTCCGGCGGCGAAGGCGGTGTCCAGATCTGGCACGCAAAGCTCGCTCGATGGCGACTCAGTTCTGGACACGGCGAGACAACGGCGGCCTCAGCGCCGGTCCCGTGTCGGCGTGATTCGCTTCGGGGCCGGGAGCTGAAACAGAAGCTCGCAGGCGATGAGGAGTCGAGAGAGAGAGGGGATGAATCTGAGAGAGAGAGAAGACGAAGGGCGTCTCGGGGTTTGTGCGCGAAATGAAGGAGAGAGAGCGGACCCTAATCTGTAATGACTCACATGCGAGCCCGCACGTGTGAGGGAGGTGTGCTGGGCTGAGCCTCGGCGTGGGTTTGGCCTGGCAGGATGGGCCTGGTCTGCTTGGCCCAAGGTCTTTTTTTTATGTTTTCTCTTTTCCTCCTTTTTTTGAATCCAGCCTTAATTCCAACCCGTTTTTCAACCAATGACGTTCCGATCTAATAATTTAAATATTAATTTTTTTAACCGGGGCGGTCTTTACAGGTAACGAATGTAATATATTAATAAAAGGAACTCTCCAGAGGTACAATCCCAAAACGGGTCACCCATGAGAGACAACTAATAACTGAAATTATTGCAAGTAAACAAAATAACAGATCCACACATCGTGGAACAACTACTAAATTGAAAAATACTCTTTCACCGAAGTGTTTTAAGGGTGTCGACAAGAGAATGTTGTAATAGCGGCCGAGGCAACTGGTACAGCGACTAAAGACTGTGGGGTAGGGCCGAGTAAACCCTATGATGCGAACAGACATAAATCGACACTAGGCTGTGCTCCAGTAGAATACTGAAGCCCAAGAGTGACGGCCTGGGAAGTCCTGTAACCAGGAACTAAAATGGCTCAATTGGAATATGCATCCTCCCGAGGAGCCAACAGACGTCGTCCCCCCTCTGATGATAATGAGGGCCTTTAAAAACGTAAAATTGTTGGTTTCCGATCTGATTGAAGAATGTCGCGCCGGTACTTGGTGGAATTGATACCAGCCTACGTCCAGTGAGGCGGTATTACCGGCAAACCCCACACTGGACAACGAAGTCCTCATTGATTGAGGCGAGGATGCGTTGCGCCCTTCGCCGGTTGTGGTGTCCCTCCATTGGACTCCACATGCCCCTCTGAGTCAACGCTCAGGAGTAGCGTCAGACCATTGAGCGTCCGAGCGCTACCAGCAGACAGGTACCTCCTGTCGCTGACTGAGGGCCAGGTCCTTGCGGTACCTGTCCACTATACAGTAAGACGAACATCAGGTGTGGATCAAAGCTCTGGCCAACTACTCCCGCTGAATCCACTCTATCCTCCGCCACTAATACCATTGTCGTCTTGCGCGTCCGAGATCACCCCGGCGTCGCCTTGACCAACAATGTCCTGATGTTCTGCGCCGCCCGCCACCATCGATGAACGACCACCCAAACACCAGCTCATCCCAACAAATGCACGATTCCCCCACACCGAGTCCGGAGCCTCCTTAACGAAACACGTCGGAGTGATCTCACACTAACCCCTGCCGCAGCCTTGATCCGCCATAATCGGCCCCTTAACCCTCAGACCTACACCATGAACACCCACAGTAGCAAAGGCCGCTGCCCCTTGGTCGAAGAACGCGCCCACCGACAAAGTGAAAGCCTCCGTTCGCCCTAGGTGTGCCGCTGCGATCCTCTCCTGTGCCCTCCACAACCTCCCTTGCCCCTCCTCAATCACTTTTGTCGCCGAATAAGACCTGTACAGTACACATCTAAACCAAAAACAGAGACCTAAATCGATGGCCATAAGGACCTGTCACTTATCAAGCCCAATTAATCTATCTCTTCACAACACACTCAAGAGATCAATCGCCCAACAGCCATGATCAATCACACCACACAAAAGCCAGCGGCTGTGTCTGCTCCATTAAATGGATGTGTTGGGTATTATATATTTTCATTTTTCATGCTAAACACCGTGACAACAACTAAGTTGTATTATTTCATAAGATATTATCTTAATACAAAAACATCGGATAATTGAAACATTAACAACAACTTAAAATCGAAGCCTGATTTTAACAAATAAGGACGGTAATCAGTCCCGGTCAAGTCCGTAACAGTCCTCTAATTTTATCAGTTAAGTCCTTTAATCTTTTTCCATTTTATATCCTTTAAATTCTCCCATTTAAATTATTTGAATTAATGAAATAATTAAATAAAACTACCTGACCCGGCCCCGACCCGAGTCTGGCCCGGATCCGACCCGAATCCGGAAACCGGATCCAAAACTAACCCGGATCCGAGTCCAGACCCGAACCTGACCCGAACCTGACCCTGACCCGGATCCAGACCCGACCTCAGATTGGGCCTAGCTTGGCCTGGCTTGGCCTGGTCTGGCTCGAGGCCCAAACTGGCCTTGAGGCCCAACTCGTGCATGGCCCAAGGCCCGTTAGAGAAGAGGGCTAGGGTTTGGCCTCGTCCTCCGGCGGTGGCGGCGTCAGGAGAGCTCGGAGGGAGAGACCGAGCTCTCGCCGGCGAGGGAGCGTGTTCTGGAGCTCGGGGTTTCAGGTCTGGGGTGGAACTCGCCCAAAATGAGCTCGACACTGTGGTTTTCAGGCGGGGGTTCGCCAGAGACGGGGAAAAACGTGACCGGAGTCGATGCCTACCTGCGTGGTTCTCCGTCACCGGCGCGGTTCTCTTTGACTCGGGGAGGAAAGAGGGAGAGAAGGGCTTCTGAGGTTTCTAGTGTCGAGGATGGGTCGTGGGTGGAGGGAGATGAAGCAGAAGAGGGGATCTGAGCTCCGGCGGCGAAGGCGGTGTCTAGATCTGGCACGCGAAGCTCGCTTGATGGCGACTCAGTTCCGGACACGGCGAGACAACGACGGCCTCAACGTCGGTCCCGTGTCGGCGTGATTCGCTTCGGGGCCGGGAGCTGAAAGAGAAGCTCGCCGGCGATGAGGAGTCGAGAGAGAGAGGGGATGGATCTGAGAGAGAGAGAAGACGAAGGGGCGTCTCGGGGTTTGTGTGTGAAATAAAGGAGAGAGTGCGAACTCTAACTCTGTAATGGCTCGCGTGCGAGCCCACACGTGTGGGGGAGGTGTGCTGGGCTGAGCCTTGCCGTGGGCTTGGGCCTGGTCCAGTTGACTGGGCCTGGTCTGCTTGGCCCAAGGTCCTCTTTTTTTGTTTTCTCTTTTCCCCCTTTTTTTTGAATCCAACCCAAATTCCAACCCGTTTTCCAACCAACGACGTTCCGATCCAATAATTTAAATATTAAAACTTTTAACCAGGGCGGTCTTTACAGTCTACCCCCCTTAAAAGAATTTCGTCCTCGAAATTTAAAACGAACGTACTCCACTTAAACCTGCCTCAAGGAATGTCCGATTAAAACTCCCAGTCCATTATCCCTCATGCCCACGGAAACACTTATACCAGTTAGTCGATACCGGAATCCTCCGTCGGTAGAGACGTCGCACCGACACACGCAGCTTGGTCGAGATATCCTATACCGGAACCGTCCGTCGGTATAGGTATCAAACTGGAACAATTCTCACATCGCACTTAAAATGGATCCAACCCACCGACACTTCTCCTCGACTACTCACTTCACTTAACCAAGTATCGCGCCCACAACAAAACAAAAGAAGCCCACGTCCCGTTACTCGGGCAATCGACACCGGACTCGAAACGTGGTTACGCCACGACCAACCACACACGATAACACAAGGAAATAACACACAATATCAACCATCCTGACATTGGACCTCACCCTTACTGCTCGGTTCGGAGCGACAATACATCTTATCAACATCTTGTCGGAGGGCGTGCGCACCTCGAAACACCCAACTCGTTAGACCTCACTATGACGACACTCCACTAGAGGTGACATACAATCATGATCAATCATCGAAGGTTACCCAACCAAGGATTTCGCGCTTACCGTTGACGCTTGCTCACATACTGCCAATCGAATCAATTTACAAGTCGTTCCACCCAAAGTACCACAAGACAGAAGACACTACAAATACCATTTCCTCAGGGACCGAACGGCCTTGGATACCTTGCGCGTGCCTCATCCTTGCACTTCCGCGTCGACTCTGCGCGGTTCTTAATCGTTCACGATCCACGCGACCCTTCAGTCGCCTCTCGAACAACTCGGGACTACAAGGATCAACTTTCAATCCCCAACTGCGCCCCGCTTGGGCAGCTGACCGGACCAACCAAACAATGCTTCGTATGGTGCCATAATGTTGCTGGCCTGAAAGTGTTGTGGTAGTCGCACTCGACTAACTATTTCCGGACTCCAGCAAACGGTGCTCTTACTTTTACTGTTCTCTCGCAGGGGTCGTACTAGTTCTCGTGGAACATTGGCGTTCGGCCTTTACTTGTTGACAACTGATGTGCATCGATCCAAACTTCACACCTACTGCCCGTCCAAATGTGACTGTCGTATTGCCCGATCGCCCCGCCATCGGTCGTCGGTCACAATCGATCGACGTCCCGTGTCTTGAGAGTCAGTCCATCCCCAGGATGACATCGGAAGTCGTCAAGTTCAACACAAAAAGGTTACTAAGAAAAGGGCGGTCAGTTACTCTAATCTCGCACGTGTGGCACACCCTCGTCAAACCACAACGTACTTAGCCGGGGTGTCAAGACACCAGGACCGCATCAAGGTTCTACTCTTAGGCCCTCAAGTCTCCTCAAGTGTAAAGAAAAACAGAAGAATGCGATGCCTGTGGGTTATGGGCCCACCACGCTTCCGTTGCGCCACTCTGACCTCATCGTCACCCGGCCATCTCCTCTGGCCGTTCTGGCTGCGTACTGGTATTTCTGCGGTCCTCCGCCGCTCGGGCATTAGTCGCTGATGAACAATCAAAGAACGCTTGATACCTCATAATTCGGTTCTCTTAACTTTCTCAACACGCTTGAAGAAAGACAGTCCAATACGGGAAGGTCATTGAGATAGATAACGGTCCGCTAATCTACTTCCTCACTCACGACTGACACTAGTCGACACCACCGCACCCTCAACTATCGTGCCAAGGTACATGGTGAGCTCAACAATTCTAGTTTCCGTCCCAACATTTCAGCAATCAAGAAGAAATAAACGAGTGGGGTACCCCAAAATCAAATAAAGCAACACTCAAAATTGAAATGGTAAGCACGTGCCATGAGCGATCTCATGCTCAAACTCCTGTCTCTCCGCTCGGGAGTCGGCAACCGCATACACTCTGCTCTACGGTGCCTGAGGTCCTCCTCTCGGGGGTGGTGGAAGTGACACTTGCTGCACGGCTCTCTGCCTCGGCGCTGGTGCGCTCGCTGCCTGCCTCTGAGCTCTCTGCGTCTGAGCCTGACGCTGCTGGGACTGTGGTGACTGCTCAGTTTGCGACTGCGGTGGTCGCGGAGCCGACGCCACCAAAAACCGATCGGGGCATCTGGAAGCGAAGTGTCCTGGCCGACCACACCGGTGACAAAGTGGTTGCCCGACACTCGACCTCTCATCAGGTCTGCCCGTTGGACGATCTACTGGTACGCTGATTCCCGGACAGTCTCGAGCCATATGACTCGGCTGTCCACAACGATAGCACGTGCGCCCTCTCATGGAAGGTCCAATAGAAGCCCTTGACCCGACATATCGCGGTCCTCTCAACGGTGGCTGGGACTGGAATGATCCTGAGGTCCTCTGTCTCCTCAGAAAACAAGACTCAGATGGCCTCAGGGAACTGGTCGGTCTCTGCCCGACGTCTCGCACTCTGGCTGACTCACGAAAGCCCCGCTCCACAGCTAAGGCTTGATCTACCAGGTAAGAGTAAACCTGGGTCCTCGAAACAACGACCCTGTCCGCGATCGCAGGGCGAAGCCCTTCTTCGAAACGTCGGCAACAGAGAGCCTCAGTCTGAACCATCTCCTGAGAAAAACGAGCCAAGGAGGTGAACCTCGCCTCGTACTCGGACACTAACAGTCCCTCCTGTCGCAGCTCCAGAAACTGCTGACCCCTATCGTCTAGTACCGACAGTGGACAAAACTGCTCAAGAAAACGCTGTCTGAACAGCGCAAGGTCGTCTGTCACTCGCGCCTGCTCGCGCCGCCACCACTGATAGGCCTCTCTCCGGGCAAAGGCTGCTACCAATCCCTGAACAGTGCGAGTCAGCTCCTCCAGAGCTACCGTTTGGTCTGTCTCTGCCCTCTCGTGCCCCTCAGCGGGCGCACCCTGGGCACTAGTCGCCCCTGCCGACCTAGCGGTCGATGATCGTCCTCGGCCTCTAACGGGCCGTCCCCTTGTGCCTCGCAGAGCATAAGTCTGTGCCATGTCGTAAATCCTCTGCACGGATGACGCACAGGTTCAGTTTCTTAACTCGGAAAGAATAACGCGCCTGGAGTA
Source organism: Erodium maritimum (assembly GCA_963921825.1). NCBI lineage: Eukaryota > Viridiplantae > Streptophyta > Magnoliopsida > Geraniales > Geraniaceae > Erodium > Erodium maritimum. The sequence goes on along the minus strand of OY997592.1, from coordinate 41,559,502 downwards.
TCTAGCGCCACACACGGCCCACAACAGCAGTACTAGTACTAGTAGTATACTCAGTATAGTATAGTCACACAATAGCACACAACAGAGAAGTCAGCACACTAGTGCGTCACATAGATTACATATTCAAACAACGAGGTCACGCACAGTTTCACACTCAGCAACATATTCACACATAAGTCACACATGCCACCGTTTACACCACACCGCAATTCCACAATGTACAACATATACTTAGTTTCAATTTCTTAACACATCCTATTTCTAACATAACATTCATGTTGACACCGCGTCGTTACAACCCGGTTCAGGCATCACTAAATTACGTTGTAACCACTTGGTATCCCCCCATTCACGTCCGGCTACAGTGGCCCCTATAGCTGAATCGTGATGGTAGATACACTTCAGTTTCTGCAGAAAATCGGGCATAACCCGTTCGTAATTTAAGCCAACCATCCGCTTATGCGGGACAACCAATTACCACCTGAACAATTTATCTCAACTTTACACCTCGGGCCTCTGTAATTCCACTCTTACCGCCCGGCCAAGCCCACACTAGAAAAACAGTTTAACTCAAACAATAACACCAACTACACATGTTTACCAAAGGCACACGGTACTTAGAACGGACAAACCACTAACCCGAGATTCCTTCCGTCTCGCTTCTACGTGTAGGACATCTCCGACTTGCGTGACCGACACACGGTAACTTAACGACCCAACTCTACCCACCTAATTGACGTACGGTCCGAGGTTTTGAAAAACCATTTCAAAATGAAACCAGGTTCTGATACCAAATTGTCACGCCCCAAATCCGGTATTGACCGAACTCGAGACGTGAACCGGAATTTGTAGAGAAAACAATTTAAAATACATAATTAAATCCAAAACTGTAGATAAAAATAATAATAATCAAGGTCTGAAAATCTGAGTCCTACGCTCAGTCAAATACAATAGTAAAAAATAACAGTACGTCTCCAAGAAACATAAAAAAAATAAACCCGGGCCTCCGCTAGCTCCCAAGCTCTGCGTAACCCTCTAAACCAGATCATAGCTAACACCTGTAGAAAACAAGGTAAGAGGTGAGCTTGACGCTCAATAGGAAAAAACCACTAAATCCACCTAATTACAGACTTCCCAAGAAAGCCTTTCCTAAGTTTAAAGTTTAATAAAATGTTGATAAATCGATGTGACACTTAAACCATTATAAAGACAAAACCCATTATACCCTGACACTCACCAGACTAACAATCCCCAACTTTAACTCAACACTAACTGTTATACCGAGGCAACACCGAAGGAAAAACCAAGGAAAAACAACCATAGCCACAAGCACATCAACACTCACAAACACAACAACACTCATTCAAAATCCAAGGCATTCTCAACAAAAGAAATTCACACACTTGCACGGTTTCAAGAGCAACCCGCTCGGCCCGGCAAAGCCACACGCAACTTCCCCAACACATAGTCGGGATAGGCGGTCGACCTCATCGCGGAACACAGCGTTTTACCGATACACGGAAGGCAGGGAAATCGCCTCTTTGCGGAACAACCTCATCGCGGACACAACGTTTTACCGATACACGGAAGGCAGGGAAATTGCCTCTTCGCGGCACAACACATCGTTTTACCGAGTGCTAGTCGGAAGGTAGGGAAACCACCTCTTCGCGGGACACAGCGTTTTACCGACTCTAGGTCGGAAGGTAGGGAAACCACCTTTCTCATGTAACCGAAGAACCCACAATCACAATCACAATCATAATCATACTCACACAACTATCACGCACTTACCATCACTTACCGACACCACACTCAACGTGGTAACCCCACCGGCTTCGCCGATATCCATTCCCCAATGCCCACATTTCAACATGTCATATAAACAGGAAATAACCACTCAAGTCACTAATATGCATCACTAGTTCAACTCTACTCGTTTTCATGTTTGTTATTTATTAACCGTTTAAACAACACATAGCACACAAGCAGACACAATCAGCAAACAATCCTACAGGCACGACATGGCCCGATTCTACCAGCACGTCAATTCCCAAATCTACAGCACTACCAGGTTCGTAAAAGTTCACAGTTCAAAAGTCTACGCTAGTTATTCACATCCTACAAGCATACTAGTTCTTTATCCAGTTATTAAGTTTCCCTATATGCGTTTTAGTACGTCCGTAATAAAGTGAGGTTCCGAGGTATTTCCCTACCTCTCAATCTCTATCTGGATCTCCTAGCTGCTGATGTCTGGGCCTACCTCCGGTCTTCTCCGTGATCGAGGTCGAAGCCTGATTTTAACAAATAAGGACGGTAATCAGTCCTGGTCCAGTCCGTAACAGTCCTCTAATTTTATCAGTTAAGTCCTTTAATCTTTTTCCATTTTAGATCCTTTAAATTCTCCCATTTAAATTATTTAACTTAAGGGTTAATATCAGAAAGCACCACACAAGTATACTCGTTTTTCAAATAACACACTAAGTTATGATTTTTTCATGTGGCACACCTCTGTATCAACGATTTTTTCATGTGGTACACCTATATATCAACAAACTTTGATAATTTGTTGGTACATAGGTGTGCCACATGAAAAAATCATAACTCAGTGTGTTATTTGAAAAACGTGTATAATTGTGTGGTGCTTTATGATATTAACCCCGAATCCGGAAACCGGATCCAAAACTGACCCGGATCCGAGTCCAGACCCGAACCTGACCCGAGCCCGACCCAAACCCGGATCCAGACCCGACCTCAGATTGGGCCAGGCTGGCCTGGCTTGGCCTGGTCTGGCCCGAGGCCCAAACTGGCCTGGAGGCCAACCCGTGCCTGGCCCAAGGCCCGTCAGAGAAGAGGGCTAGGGTTTGGCCTCGTCCTCTGGCGGCGGCGGCGTTAGGAGAGCTCGGAGAGAGAGACCGAGCTCTAGCCGGCGAGGGAGCGTGTTCTGGAGCTCGGGGTTTCAAGTCTGGGGTGGAACTCGCCCAAAACGAGCTCGACACTGTGGTTTTCAGGCGGAGGTTTGCCAGAGACGGGGAAAAACGTGACCGGAGACGAAGCCTACCTGCGTGGTTCTTCGTCACCGGCGCGGTTCTCTTCGACTCGGGGAGGAAAGAAGGAGAGAAGGGATTCTGAGGTTTCTAGTGGCGAGGATGGGTCGTGGGTGGAGGGAGATGAAACAGAAGAGGGATCTGAGCTCCGGCGGCGAAGGCGGTGTCCAGATCTGGCACGCAAAGCTCGCTCGATGGCGACTCAGTTCTGGACACGGCGAGACAACGGCGGCCTCAGCGCCGGTCCCGTGTCGGCGTGATTCGCTTCGGGGCCGGGAGCTGAAACAGAAGCTCGCAGGCGATGAGGAGTCGAGAGAGAGAGGGGATGAATCTGAGAGAGAGAGAAGACGAAGGGCGTCTCGGGGTTTGTGCGCGAAATGAAGGAGAGAGAGCGGACCCTAATCTGTAATGACTCACATGCGAGCCCGCACGTGTGAGGGAGGTGTGCTGGGCTGAGCCTCGGCGTGGGTTTGGCCTGGCAGGATGGGCCTGGTCTGCTTGGCCCAAGGTCTTTTTTTTATGTTTTCTCTTTTCCTCCTTTTTTTGAATCCAGCCTTAATTCCAACCCGTTTTTCAACCAATGACGTTCCGATCTAATAATTTAAATATTAATTTTTTTAACCGGGGCGGTCTTTACAGGTAACGAATGTAATATATTAATAAAAGGAACTCTCCAGAGGTACAATCCCAAAACGGGTCACCCATGAGAGACAACTAATAACTGAAATTATTGCAAGTAAACAAAATAACAGATCCACACATCGTGGAACAACTACTAAATTGAAAAATACTCTTTCACCGAAGTGTTTTAAGGGTGTCGACAAGAGAATGTTGTAATAGCGGCCGAGGCAACTGGTACAGCGACTAAAGACTGTGGGGTAGGGCCGAGTAAACCCTATGATGCGAACAGACATAAATCGACACTAGGCTGTGCTCCAGTAGAATACTGAAGCCCAAGAGTGACGGCCTGGGAAGTCCTGTAACCAGGAACTAAAATGGCTCAATTGGAATATGCATCCTCCCGAGGAGCCAACAGACGTCGTCCCCCCTCTGATGATAATGAGGGCCTTTAAAAACGTAAAATTGTTGGTTTCCGATCTGATTGAAGAATGTCGCGCCGGTACTTGGTGGAATTGATACCAGCCTACGTCCAGTGAGGCGGTATTACCGGCAAACCCCACACTGGACAACGAAGTCCTCATTGATTGAGGCGAGGATGCGTTGCGCCCTTCGCCGGTTGTGGTGTCCCTCCATTGGACTCCACATGCCCCTCTGAGTCAACGCTCAGGAGTAGCGTCAGACCATTGAGCGTCCGAGCGCTACCAGCAGACAGGTACCTCCTGTCGCTGACTGAGGGCCAGGTCCTTGCGGTACCTGTCCACTATACAGTAAGACGAACATCAGGTGTGGATCAAAGCTCTGGCCAACTACTCCCGCTGAATCCACTCTATCCTCCGCCACTAATACCATTGTCGTCTTGCGCGTCCGAGATCACCCCGGCGTCGCCTTGACCAACAATGTCCTGATGTTCTGCGCCGCCCGCCACCATCGATGAACGACCACCCAAACACCAGCTCATCCCAACAAATGCACGATTCCCCCACACCGAGTCCGGAGCCTCCTTAACGAAACACGTCGGAGTGATCTCACACTAACCCCTGCCGCAGCCTTGATCCGCCATAATCGGCCCCTTAACCCTCAGACCTACACCATGAACACCCACAGTAGCAAAGGCCGCTGCCCCTTGGTCGAAGAACGCGCCCACCGACAAAGTGAAAGCCTCCGTTCGCCCTAGGTGTGCCGCTGCGATCCTCTCCTGTGCCCTCCACAACCTCCCTTGCCCCTCCTCAATCACTTTTGTCGCCGAATAAGACCTGTACAGTACACATCTAAACCAAAAACAGAGACCTAAATCGATGGCCATAAGGACCTGTCACTTATCAAGCCCAATTAATCTATCTCTTCACAACACACTCAAGAGATCAATCGCCCAACAGCCATGATCAATCACACCACACAAAAGCCAGCGGCTGTGTCTGCTCCATTAAATGGATGTGTTGGGTATTATATATTTTCATTTTTCATGCTAAACACCGTGACAACAACTAAGTTGTATTATTTCATAAGATATTATCTTAATACAAAAACATCGGATAATTGAAACATTAACAACAACTTAAAATCGAAGCCTGATTTTAACAAATAAGGACGGTAATCAGTCCCGGTCAAGTCCGTAACAGTCCTCTAATTTTATCAGTTAAGTCCTTTAATCTATTTCCATTTTAGATCCTTTAAATTCTCCCATTTAAATTATTTGAATTAATGAAATAATTAAATAAAACTACCTGACCCGGCCCCGACCCGAGTCTGGCCCGGATCCGACCCGAATCCGGAAACCGGATCCAAAACTAACCCGGATCCGAGTCCAGACCCGAACCTGACCCGAACCTGACCCTGACCCGGATCCAGACCCGACCTCAGATTGGGCCTAGCTTGGCCTGGCTTGGCCTGGTCTGGCTCGAGGCCCAAACTGGCCTTGAGGCCCAACTCATGCATGGCCCAAGGCCCGTTAGAGAAGAGGGCTAGGGTTTGGCCTCGTCCTCCGGCGGTGGCGGCGTCAGGAGAGCTCGGAGGGAGAGACCGAGCTCTCGCCGGCGAGGGAGCGTGTTCTGGAGCTCGGGGTTTCAGGTCTGGGGTGGAACTCGCCCAAAATGAGCTCGACACTGTGGTTTTCAGGCGGGGGTTCGCCAGAGACGGGGAAAAACGTGACCGGAGTCGATGCCTACCTGCGTGGTTCTCCGTCACCGGCGCGGTTCTCTTTGACTCGGGGAGGAAAGAGGGAGAGAAGGGCTTCTGAGGTTTCTAGTGTCGAGGATGGGTCGTGGGTGGAGGGAGATGAAGCAGAAGAGGGGATCTGAGCTCCGGCGGCGAAGGCGGTGTCTAGATCTGGCACGCGAAGCTCGCTTGATGGCGACTCAGTTCCGGACACGGCGAGACAACGACGGCCTCAACGTCGGTCCCGTGTCGGCGTGATTCGCTTCGGGGCCGGGAGCTGAAAGAGAAGCTCGCCGGCGATGAGGAGTCGAGAGAGAGAGGGGATGGATCTGAGAGAGAGAGAAGACGAAGGGGCGTCTCGGGGTTTGTGTGTGAAATGAAGGAGAGAGTGCGAACTCTAACTCTGTAATGGCTCGCGTGCGAGCCCACACGTGTGGGGGAGGTGTGCTGGGCTGAGCCTTGCCGTGGGCTTGGGCCTGGTCCAGTTGACTGGGCCTGGTCTGCTTGGCCCAAGGTCCTCTTTTTTTGTTTTCTCTTTTCCCCCTTTTTTTTGAATCCAACCCAAATTCCAACCCGTTTTCCAACCAACGACGTTCCGATCCAATAATTTAAATATTAAAACTTTTAACCAGGGCGGTCTTTACAGTCTACCCCCCTTAAAAGAATTTCGTCCTCGAAATTTAAAACGAACGTACTCCACTTAAACCTGCCTCAAGGAATGTCCGATTAAAACTCCCAGTCCATTATCCCTCATGCCCACGGAAACACTTATACCAGTTAGTCGATACCGGAATCCTCCGTCGGTAGAGACGTCGCACCGACACACGCAGCTTGGTCGAGATATCCTATACCGGAACCGTCCGTCGGTATAGGTATCAAACTGGAACAATTCTCACATCGCACTTAAAATGGATCCAACCCACCGACACTTCTCCTCGACTACTCACTTCACTTAACCAAGTATCGCGCCCACAACAAAACAAAAGAAGCCCACGTCCCGTTACTCGGGCAATCGACACCGGACTCGAAACGTGGTTACGCCACGACCAACCACACACGATAACACAAGGAAATAACACACAATATCAACCATCCTGACATTGGACCTCACCCTTACTGCTCGGTTCGGAGCGACAATACATCTTATCAACATCTTGTCGGAGGGCGTGCGCACCTCGAAACACCCAACTCGTTAGACCTCACTATGACGACACTCCACTAGAGGTGACATACAATCATGATCAATCATCGAAGGTTACCCAACCAAGGATTTCGCGCTTACCGTTGACGCTTGCTCACATACTGCCAATCGAATCAATTTACAAGTCGTTCCACCCAAAGTACCACAAGACAGAAGACACTACAAATACCATTTCCTCAGGGACCGAACGGCCTTGGATACCTTGCGCGTGCCTCATCCTTGCACTTCCGCGTCGACTCTGCGCGGTTCTTAATCGTTCACGATCCACGCGACCCTTCAGTCGCCTCTCGAACAACTCGGGACTACAAGGATCAACTTTCAATCCCCAACTGCGCCCCGCTTGGGCAGCTGACCGGACCAACCAAACAATGCTTCGTATGGTGCCATAATGTTGCTGGCCTGAAAGTGTTGTGGTAGTCGCACTCGACTAACTATTTCCGGACTCCAGCAAACGGTGCTCTTACTTTTACTGTTCTCTCGCAGGGGTCGTACTAGTTCTCGTGGAACATTGGCGTTCGGCCTTTACTTGTTGACAACTGATGTGCATCGATCCAAACTTCACACCTACTGCCCGTCCAAATGTGACTGTCGTATTGCCCGATCGCCCCGCCATCGGTCGTCGGTCACAATCGATCGACGTCCCGCGTCTTGAGAGTCAGTCCATCCCCAGGATGACATCGGAAGTCGTCAAGTTCAACACAAAAAGGTTACTAAGAAAAGGGCGGTCAGTTACTCTAATCTCGCACGTGTGGCACACCCTCGTCAAACCACAACGTACTTAGCCGGGGTGTCAAGACACCAGGACCGCATCAAGGTTCTACTCTTAGGCCCTCAAGTCTCCTCAAGTGTAAAGAAAAACAGAAGAATGCGATGCCTGTGGGTTATGGGCCCACCACGCTTCCGTTGCGCCACTCTGACCTCATCGTCACCCGGCCATCTCCTCTGGCCGTTCTGGCTGCGTACTGGTATTTCTGCGGTCCTCCGCCGCTCGGGCATTAGTCGCTGATGAACAATCGAAGAACGCTTGATACCTCATAATTCGGTTCTCTTAACTTTCTCAACACGCTTGAAGAAAGACAGTCCAATACGGGAAGGTCATTGAGATAGATAACGGTCCGCTAATCTACTTCCTCACTCACGACTGACACTAGTCGACACCACCGCACCCTCAACTATCGTGCCAAGGTACATGGTGAGCTCAACAATTCTAGTTTCCGTCCCAACATTTCAGCAATCAAGAAGAAATAAACGAGTGGGGTACCCCAAAATCAAATAAAGCAACACTCAAAATTGAAATGGTAAGCACGTGCCATGAGCGATCTCATGCTCAAACTCCTGTCTCTCCGCTCGGGAGTCGGCAACCGCATACACTCTGCTCTACGGTGCCTGAGGTCCTCCTCTCGGGGGTGGTGGAAGTGACACTTGCTGCACGGCTCTCTGCCTCGGCGCTGGTGCGCTCGCTGCCTGCCTCTGAGCTCTCTGCGTCTGAGCCTGACGCTGCTGGGACTGTGGTGACTGCTCAGTTTGCGACTGCGGTGGTCGCGGAGCCGACGCCACCAAAAACCGATCGGGGCATCTGGAAGCGAAGTGTCCTGGCCGACCACACTGGTGACAAAGTGGTTGCCCGACACTCGACCTCTCATCAGGTCTGCCCGTTGGACGATCTACTGGTACGCTGATTCCCGGACAGTCTCGAGCCATATGACTCGGCTGTCCACAACGATAGCACGTGCGCCCTCTCATGGAAGGTCCAATAGAAGCCCTTGACCCGACATATCGCGGTCCTCTCAACGGTGGCTGGGACTGGAATGATCCTGAGGTCCTCTGTCTCCTCAGAAAACAAGACTCAGATGGCCTCAGGGAACTGGTCGGTCTCTGCCCGACGTCTCGCACTCTGGCTGACTCACGAAAGCCCCGCTCCACAGCTAAGGCTTGATCTACCAGGTAAGAGTAAACCTGGGTCCTCGAAACAACGACCCTGTCCGCGATCGCAGGGCGAAGCCCTTCTTCGAAACGTCGGCAACAGAGAGCCTCAGTCTGAACCATCTCCTGAGAAAAACGAGCCAAGGAGGTGAACCTCGCCTCGTACTCGGACACTAACAGTCCCTCCTGTCGCAGCTCCAGAAACTGCTGACCCCTATCGTCTAGTACCGACAGTGGACAAAACTGCTCAAGAAAACGCTGTCTGAACAGCGCAAGGTCGTCTGTCACTCGCGCCTGCTCGCGCCGCCACCACTGATAGGCCTCTCTCCGGGAAAAGGCTGCTACCAATCCCTGAACAGTGCGAGTCAGCTCCTCCAGAGCTACCGTTTGGTCTGTCTCTGCCCTCTCGTGCCCCTCAGCGGGCGCACCCTGGGCACTAGTCGCCCCTGCCGACCTAGCGGTCGATGATCGTCCTCGGCCTCTAACGGGCCGTCCCCTTGTGCCTCGCAGAGCATAAGTCTGTGCCATGTCGTAAATCCTCTGCACGGATGACGCACAGGTTCAGTTTCTTAACTCGGAAAGAATAACGCGCCTGGAGTATCTAGCGCCACACACGGCCCACAACAGCAGTACTAGTACTAGTAGTATACTCAGTATAGTATAGTCACACAATAGCACACAACAGAGAAGTCAGCACACTAGTGCGTCACATAGATTACATATTCAAACAACGAGGTCACGCACAGTTTCACACTCAGCAACATATTCACACATAAGTCACACATGCCACCGTTTACACCACACCGCAATTCCACAATGTACAACATATACTTAGTTTCAATTTCTTAACACATCCTATTTCTAACATAACATTCATGTTGACACCGCGTCGTTACAACCCGGTTCAGGCATCACTAAATTACGTTGTAACCACTTGGTATCCCCCCATTCACGTCCGGCTACAGTGGCCCCTATAGCTGAATCGTGATGGTAGATACACTTCAGTTTCTGCAGAAAATCGGGCATAACCCGTTCGTAATTTAAGCCAACCATCCGCTTATGCGGGACAACCAATTACCACCTGAACAATTTATCTCAACTTTACACCTCGGGCCTCTGTAATTCCACTCTTACCGCCCGGCCAAGCCCACACTAGAAAAACAGTTTAACTCAAACAATAACACCAACTACACATGTTTACCAAAGGCACACGGTACTTAGAACGGACAAACCACTAACCCGAGATTCCTTCCGTCTCGCTTCTACGTGTAGGACATCTCCGACTTGCGTGACCGACACACGGTAACTTAACGACCCAACTCTACCCACCTAATTGACGTACGGTCCGAGGTTTTGAAAAACCATTTCAAAATGAAACCAGGTTCTGATACCAAATTGTCACGCCCCAAATCCGGTATTGACCGAACTCGAGACGTGAACCGGAATTTGTAGAGAAAACAATTTAAAATACATAATTAAATCCAAAACTGTAGATAAAAATAATAATAATCAAGGTCTGAAAATCTGAGTCCTACGCTCAGTCAAATACAATAGTAAAAAATAACAGTACGTCTCCAAGAAACATAAAAAAAATAAACCCGGGCCTCCGCTAGCTCCCAAGCTCTGCGTAACCCTCTAAACCAGATCATAGCTAACACCTGTAGAAAACAAGGTAAGAGGTGAGCTTGACGCTCAATAGGAAAAAACCACTAAATCCACCTAATTACAGACTTCCCAAGAAAGCCTTTCCTAAGTTTAAAGTTTAATAAAATGTTGATAAATCGATGTGACACTTAAACCATTATAAAGACAAAACCCATTATACCCTGACACTCACCAGACTAACAATCCCCAACTTTAACTCAACACTAACTGTTATACCGAGGCAACACCGAAGGAAAAACCAAGGAAAAACAACCATAGCCACAAGCACATCAACACTCACAAACACAACAACACTCATTCAAAATCCAAGGCATTCTCAACAAAAGAAATTCACACACTTGCACGGTTTCAAGAGCAACCCGCTCGGCCCGGCAAAGCCACACGCAACTTCCCCAACACATAGTCGGGATAGGCGGTCGACCTCATCGCGGAACACAGCGTTTTACCGATACACGGAAGGCAGGGAAATCGCCTCTTTGCGGAACAACCTCATCGCGGACACAACGTTTTACCGATACACGGAAGGCAGGGAAATTGCCTCTTCGCGGCACAACACATCGTTTTACCGAGTGCTAGTCGGAAGGTAGGGAAACCACCTCTTCGCGGGACACAGCGTTTTACCGACTCTAGGTCGGAAGGTAGGGAAACCACCTTTCTCATGTAACCGAAGAACCCACAATCACAATCACAATCATAATCATACTCACACAACTATCACGCACTTACCATCACTTACCGACACCACACTCAACGTGGTAACCCCACCGGCTTCGCCGATATCCATTCCCCAATGCCCACATTTCAACATGTCATATAAACAGGAAATAACCACTCAAGTCACTAATATGCATCACTAGTTCAACTCTACTCGTTTTCATGTTTGTTATTTATTAACCGTTTAAACAACACATAGCACACAAGCAGACACAATCAGCAAACAATCCTACAGGCACGACATGGCCCGATTCTACCAGCACGTCAATTCCCAAATCTACAGCACTACCAGGTTCGTAAAAGTTCACAGTTCAAAAGTCTACGCTAGTTATTCACATCCTACAAGCATACTAGTTCTTTATCCAGTTATTAAGTTTCCCTATATGCGTTTTAGTACGTCCGTAATAAAGTGAGGTTCCGAGGTATTTCCCTACCTCTCAATCTCTATCTGGATCTCCTAGCTGCTGATGTCTGGGCCTACCTCCGGTCTTCTCCGTGATCGAGGTCGAAGCCTGATTTTAACAAATAAGGACGGTAATCAGTCCTGGTCCAGTCCGTAACAGTCCTCTAATTTTATCAGTTAAGTCCTTTAATCTTTTTCCATTTTAGATCCTTTAAATTCTCCCATTTAAATTATTTAACTTAAGGGTTAATATCAGAAAGCACCACACAAGTATACTCGTTTTTCAAATAACACACTAAGTTATGATTTTTTCATGTGGCACACCTCTGTATCAACGATTTTTTCATGTGGTACACCTATATATCAACAAACTTTGATAATTTGTTGGTACATAGGTGTGCCACATGAAAAAATCATAACTCAGTGTGTTATTTGAAAAACGTGTATAATTGTGTGGTGCTTTATGATATTAACCCCGAATCCGGAAACCGGATCCAAAACTGACCCGGATCCGAGTCCAGACCCGAACCTGACCCGAGCCCGACCCAAACCCGGATCCAGACCCGACCTCAGATTGGGCCAGGCTGGCCTGGCTTGGCCTGGTCTGGCCCGAGGCCCAAACTGGCCTGGAGGCCAACCCGTGCCTGGCCCAAGGCCCGTCAGAGAAGAGGGCTAGGGTTTGGCCTCGTCCTCTGGCGGCGGCGGCGTTAGGAGAGCTCGGAGAGAGAGACCGAGCTCTAGCCGGCGAGGGAGCGTGTTCTGGAGCTCGGGGTTTCAAGTCTGGGGTGGAACTCGCCCAAAACGAGCTCGACACTGTGGTTTTCAGGCGGAGGTTTGCCAGAGACGGGGAAAAACGTGACCGGAGACGAAGCCTACCTGCGTGGTTCTTCGTCACCGGCGCGGTTCTCTTCGACTCGGGGAGGAAAGAAGGAGAGAAGGGATTCTGAGGTTTCTAGTGGCGAGGATGGGTCGTGGGTGGAGGGAGATGAAACAGAAGAGGGATCTGAGCTCCGGCGGCGAAGGCGGTGTCCAGATCTGGCACGCAAAGCTCGCTCGATGGCGACTCAGTTCTGGACACGGCGAGACAACGGCGGCCTCAGCGCCGGTCCCGTGTCGGCGTGATTCGCTTCGGGGCCGGGAGCTGAAACAGAAGCTCGCAGGCGATGAGGAGTCGAGAGAGAGAGGGGATGAATCTGAGAGAGAGAGAAGACGAAGGGCGTCTCGGGGTTTGTGCGCGAAATGAAGGAGAGAGAGCGGACCCTAATCTGTAATGACTCACATGCGAGCCCGCACGTGTGAGGGAGGTGTGCTGGGCTGAGCCTCGGCGTGGGTTTGGCCTGGCAGGATGGGCCTGGTCTGCTTGGCCCAAGGTCTTTTTTTTATGTTTTCTCTTTTCCTCCTTTTTTTGAATCCAGCCTTAATTCCAACCCGTTTTTCAACCAATGACGTTCCGATCTAATAATTTAAATATTAATTTTTTTAACCGGGGCGGTCTTTACAGGTAACGAATGTAATATATTAATAAAAGGAACTCTCCAGAGGTACAATCCCAAAACGGGTCACCCATGAGAGACAACTAATAACTGAAATTATTGCAAGTAAACAAAATAACAGATCCACACATCGTGGAACAACTACTAAATTGAAAAATACTCTTTCACCGAAGTGTTTTAAGGGTGTCGACAAGAGAATGTTGTAATAGCGGCCGAGGCAACTGGTACAGCGACTAAAGACTGTGGGGTAGGGCCGAGTAAACCCTATGATGCGAACAGACATAAATCGACACTAGGCTGTGCTCCAGTAGAATACTGAAGCCCAAGAGTGACGGCCTGGGAAGTCCTGTAACCAGGAACTAAAATGGCTCAATTGGAATATGCATCCTCCCGAGGAGCCAACAGACGTCGTCCCCCCTCTGATGATAATGAGGGCCTTTAAAAACGTAAAATTGTTGGTTTCCGATCTGATTGAAGAATGTCGCGCCGGTACTTGGTGGAATTGATACCAGCCTACGTCCAGTGAGGCGGTATTACCGGCAAACCCCACACTGGACAACGAAGTCCTCATTGATTGAGGCGAGGATGCGTTGCGCCCTTCGCCGGTTGTGGTGTCCCTCCATTGGACTCCACATGCCCCTCTGAGTCAACGCTCAGGAGTAGCGTCAGACCATTGAGCGTCCGAGCGCTACCAGCAGACAGGTACCTCCTGTCGCTGACTGAGGGCCAGGTCCTTGCGGTACCTGTCCACTATACAGTAAGACGAACATCAGGTGTGGATCAAAGCTCTGGCCAACTACTCCCGCTGAATCCACTCTATCCTCCGCCACTAATACCATTGTCGTCTTGCGCGTCCGAGATCACCCCGGCGTCGCCTTGACCAACAATGTCCTGATGTTCTGCGCCGCCCGCCACCATCGATGAACGACCACCCAAACACCAGCTCATCCCAACAAATGCACGATTCCCCCACACCGAGTCCGGAGCCTCCTTAACGAAACACGTCGGAGTGATCTCACACTAACCCCTGCCGCAGCCTTGATCCGCCATAATCGGCCCCTTAACCCTCAGACCTACACCATGAACACCCACAGTAGCAAAGGCCGCTGCCCCTTGGTCGAAGAACGCGCCCACCGACAAAGTGAAAGCCTCCGTTCGCCCTAGGTGTGCCGCTGCGATCCTCTCCTGTGCCCTCCACAACCTCCCTTGCCCCTCCTCAATCACTTTTGTCGCCGAATAAGACCTGTACAGTACACATCTAAACCAAAAACAGAGACCTAAATCGATGGCCATAAGGACCTGTCACTTATCAAGCCCAATTAATCTATCTCTTCACAACACACTCAAGAGATCAATCGCCCAACAGCCATGATCAATCACACCACACAAAAGCCAGCGGCTGTGTCTGCTCCATTAAATGGATGTGTTGGGTATTATATATTTTCATTTTTCATGCTAAACACCGTGACAACAACTAAGTTGTATTATTTCATAAGATATTATCTTAATACAAAAACATCGGATAATTGAAACATTAACAACAACTTAAAATCGAAGCCTGATTTTAACAAATAAGGACGGTAATCAGTCCCGGTCAAGTCCGTAACAGTCCTCTAATTTTATCAGTTAAGTCCTTTAATCTTTTTCCATTTTAGATCCTTTAAATTCTCCCATTTAAATTATTTGAATTAATGAAATAATTAAATAAAACTACCTGACCCGGCCCCGACCCGAGTCTGGCCCGGATCCGACCCGAATCCGGAAACCGGATCCAAAACTAACCCGGATCCGAGTCCAGACCCGAACCTGACCCGAACCTGACCCTGACCCGGATCCAGACCCGACCTCAGATTGGGCCTAGCTTGGCCTGGCTTGGCCTGGTCTGGCTCGAGGCCCAAACTGGCCTTGAGGCCCAACTCGTGCATGGCCCAAGGCCCGTTAGAGAAGAGGGCTAGGGTTTGGCCTCGTCCTCCGGCGGTGGCGGCGTCAGGAGAGCTCGGAGGGAGAGACCGAGCTCTCGCCGGCGAGGGAGCGTGTTCTGGAGCTCGGGGTTTCAGGTCTGGGGTGGAACTCGCCCAAAATGAGCTCGACACTGTGGTTTTCAGGCGGGGGTTCGCCAGAGACGGGGAAAAACGTGACCGGAGTCGATGCCTACCTGCGTGGTTCTCCGTCACCGGCGCGGTTCTCTTTGACTCGGGGAGGAAAGAGGGAGAGAAGGGCTTCTGAGGTTTCTAGTGTCGAGGATGGGTCGTGGGTGGAGGGAGATGAAGCAGAAGAGGGGATCTGAGCTCCGGCGGCGAAGGCGGTGTCTAGATCTGGCACGCGAAGCTCGCTTGATGGCGACTCAGTTCCGGACACGGCGAGACAACGACGGCCTCAACGTCGGTCCCGTGTCGGCGTGATTCGCTTCGGGGCCGGGAGCTGAAAGAGAAGCTCGCCGGTGATGAGGAGTCGAGAGAGAGAGGGGATGGATCTGAGAGAGAGAGAAGACGAAGGGGCGTCTCGGGGTTTGTGTGTGAAATGAAGGAGAGAGTGCGAACTCTAACTCTGTAATGGCTCGCGTGCGAGCCCACACGTGTGGGGGAGGTGTGCTGGGCTGAGCCTTGCCGTGGGCTTGGGCCTGGTCCAGTTGACTGGGCCTGGTCTGCTTGGCCCAAGGTCCTCTTTTTTTGTTTTCTCTTTTCCCCCTTTTTTTTGAATCCAACCCAAATTCCAACCCGTTTTCCAACCAACGACGTTCCGATCCAATAATTTAAATATTAAAACTTTTAACCAGGGCGGTCTTTACAGTCTACCCCCCTTAAAAGAATTTCGTCCTCGAAATTTAAAACG
Organism: Erodium maritimum; assembly: GCA_963921825.1. Taxonomy (NCBI): domain Eukaryota; kingdom Viridiplantae; phylum Streptophyta; class Magnoliopsida; order Geraniales; family Geraniaceae; genus Erodium; species Erodium maritimum. Next base: position 41,543,452 of record OY997592.1, on the reverse strand, counting down.
AACGTACTCCACTTAAACCTGCCTCAAGGAATGTCCGATTAAAACTCCCAGTCCATTATCCCTCATGCCCACGGAAACACTTATACCAGTTAGTCGATACCGGAATCCTCCGTCGGTAGAGACGTCGCACCGACACACGCAGCTTGGTCGAGATATCCTATACCGGAACCGTCCGTCGGTATAGGTATCAAACTGGAACAATTCTCACATCGCACTTAAAATGGATCCAACCCACCGACACTTCTCCTCGACTACTCACTTCACTTAACCAAGTATCGCGCCCACAACAAAACAAAAGAAGCCCACGTCCCGTTACTCGGGCAATCGACACCGGACTCGAAACGTGGTTACGCCACGACCAACCACACACGATAACACAAGGAAATAACACACAATATCAACCATCCTGACATTGGACCTCACCCTTACTGCTCGGTTCGGAGCGACAATACATCTTATCAACATCTTGTCGGAGGGCGTGCGCACCTCGAAACACCCAACTCGTTAGACCTCACTATGACGACACTCCACTAGAGGTGACATACAATCATGATCAATCATCGAAGGTTACCCAACCAAGGATTTCGCGCTTACCGTTGACGCTTGCTCACATACTGCCAATCGAATCAATTTACAAGTCGTTCCACCCAAAGTACCACAAGACAGAAGACACTACAAATACCATTTCCTCAGGGACCGAACGGCCTTGGATACCTTGCGCGTGCCTCATCCTTGCACTTCCGCGTCGACTCTGCGCGGTTCTTAATCGTTCACGATCCACGCGACCCTTCAGTCGCCTCTCGAACAACTCGGGACTACAAGGATCAACTTTCAATCCCCAACTGCGCCCCGCTTGGGCAGCTGACCGGACCAACCAAACAATGCTTCGTATGGTGCCATAATGTTGCTGGCCTGAAAGTGTTGTGGTAGTCGCACTCGACTAACTATTTCCGGACTCCAGCAAACGGTGCTCTTACTTTTACTGTTCTCTCGCAGGGGTCGTACTAGTTCTCGTGGAACATTGGCGTTCGGCCTTTACTTGTTGACAACTGATGTGCATCGATCCAAACTTCACACCTACTGCCCGTCCAAATGTGACTGTCGTATTGCCCGATCGCCCCGCCATCGGTCGTCGGTCACAATCGATCGACGTCCCGCGTCTTGAGAGTCAGTCCATCCCCAGGATGACATCGGAAGTCGTCAAGTTCAACACAAAAAGGTTACTAAGAAAAGGGCGGTCAGTTACTCTAATCTCACACGTGTGGCACACCCTCGTCAAACCACAACGTACTTAGCCGGGGTGTCAAGACACCAGGACCGCATCAAGGTTCTACTCTTAGGCCCTCAAGTCTCCTCAAGTGTAAAGAAAAACAGAAGAATGCGATGCCTGTGGGTTATGGGCCCACCACGCTTCCGTTGCGCCACTCTGACCTCATCGTCACCCGGCCATCTCCTCTGGCCGTTCTGGCTGCGTACTGGTATTTCTGCGGTCCTCCGCCGCTCGGGCATTAGTCGCTGATGAACAATCGAAGAACGCTTGATACCTCATAATTCGGTTCTCTTAACTTTCTCAACACGCTTGAAGAAAGACAGTCCAATACGGGAAGGTCATTGAGATAGATAACGGTCCGCTAATCTACTTCCTCACTCACGACTGACACTAGTCGACACCACCGCACCCTCAACTATCGTGCCAAGGTACATGGTGAGCTCAACAATTCTAGTTTCCGTCCCAACATTTCAGCAATCAAGAAGAAATAAACGAGTGGGGTACCCCAAAATCAAATAAAGCAACACTCAAAATTGAAATGGTAAGCACGTGCCATGAGCGATCTCATGCTCAAACTCCTGTCTCTCCGCTCGGGAGTCGGCAACCGCATACACTCTGCTCTACGGTGCCTGAGGTCCTCCTCTCGGGGGTGGTGGAAGTGACACTTGCTGCACGGCTCTCTGCCTCGGCGCTGGTGCGCTCGCTGCCTGCCTCTGAGCTCTCTGCGTCTGAGCCTGACGCTGCTGGGACTGTGGTGACTGCTCAGTTTGCGACTGCGGTGGTCGCGGAGCCGACGCCACCAAAAACCGATCGGGGCATCTGGAAGCGAAGTGTCCTGGCCGACCACACCGGTGACAAAGTGGTTGCCCGACACTCGACCTCTCATCAGGTCTGCCCGTTGGACGATCTACTGGTACGCTGATTCCCGGACAGTCTCGAGCCATATGACTCGGCTGTCCACAACGATAGCACGTGCGCCCTCTCATGGAAGGTCCAATAGAAGCCCTTGACCCGACATATCGCGGTCCTCTCAACGGTGGCTGGGACTGGAATGATCCTGAGGTCCTCTGTCTCCTCAGAAAACAAGACTCAGATGGCCTCAGGGAACTGGTCGGTCTCTGCCCGACGTCTCGCACTCTGGCTGACTCACGAAAGCCCCGCTCCACAGCTAAGGCTTGATCTACCAGGTAAGAGTAAACCTGGGTCCTCGAAACAACGACCCTGTCCGCGATCGCAGGGCGAAGCCCTTCTTCGAAACGTCGGCAACAGAGAGCCTCAGTCTGAACCATCTCCTGAGAAAAACGAGCCAAGGAGGTGAACCTCGCCTCGTACTCGGACACTAACAGTCCCTCCTGTCGCAGCTCCAGAAACTGCTGACCCCTATCGTCTAGTACCGACAGTGGACAAAACTGCTCAAGAAAACGCTGTCTGAACAGCGCAAGGTCGTCTGTCACTCGCGCCTGCTCGCGCCGCCACCACTGATAGGCCTCTCTCCGGGAAAAGGCTGCTACCAATCCCTGAACAGTGCGAGTCAGCTCCTCCAGAGCTACCGTTTGGTCTGTCTCTGCCCTCTCGTGCCCCTCAGCGGGCGCACCCTGGGCACTAGTCGCCCCTGCCGACCTAGCGGTCGATGATCGTCCTCGGCCTCTAACGGGCCGTCCCCTTGTGCCTCGCAGAGCATAAGTCTGTGCCATGTCGTAAATCCTCTGCACGGATGACGCACAGGTTCAGTTTCTTAACTCGGAAAGAATAACGCGCCTGGAGTATCTAGCGCCACACACGGCCCACAACAGCAGTACTAGTACTAGTAGTATACTCAGTATAGTATAGTCACACAATAGCACACAACAGAGAAGTCAGCACACTAGTGCGTCACATAGATTACATATTCAAACAACGAGGTCACGCACAGTTTCACACTCAGCAACATATTCACACATAAGTCACACATGCCACCGTTTACACCACACCGCAATTCCACAATGTACAACATATACTTAGTTTCAATTTCTTAACACATCCTATTTCTAACATAACATTCATGTTGACACCGCGTCGTTACAACCCGGTTCAGGCATCACTAAATTACGTTGTAACCACTTGGTATCCCCCCATTCACGTCCGGCTACAGTGGCCCCTATAGCTGAATCGTGATGGTAGATACACTTCAGTTTCTGCAGAAAATCGGGCATAACCCGTTCGTAATTTAAGCCAACCATCCGCTTATGCGGGACAACCAATTACCACCTGAACAATTTATCTCAACTTTACACCTCGGGCCTCTGTAATTCCACTCTTACCGCCCGGCCAAGCCCACACTAGAAAAACAGTTTAACTCAAACAATAACACCAACTACACATGTTTACCAAAGGCACACGGTACTTAGAACGGACAAACCACTAACCCGAGATTCCTTCCGTCTCGCTTCTACGTGTAGGACATCTCCGACTTGCGTGACCGACACACGGTAACTTAACGACCCAACTCTACCCACCTAATTGACGTACGGTCCGAGGTTTTGAAAAACCATTTCAAAATGAAACCAGGTTCTGATACCAAATTGTCACGCCCCAAATCCGGTATTGACCGAACTCGAGACGTGAACCGGAATTTGTAGAGAAAACAATTTAAAATACATAATTAAATCCAAAACTGTAGATAAAAATAATAATAATCAAGGTCTGAAAATCTGAGTCCTACGCTCAGTCAAATACAATAGTAAAAAATAACAGTACGTCTCCAAGAAACATAAAAAAAATAAACCCGGGCCTCCGCTAGCTCCCAAGCTCTGCGTAACCCTCTAAACCAGATCATAGCTAACACCTGTAGAAAACAAGGTAAGAGGTGAGCTTGACGCTCAATAGGAAAAAACCACTAAATCCACCTAATTACAGACTTCCCAAGAAAGCCTTTCCTAAGTTTAAAGTTTAATAAAATGTTGATAAATCGATGTGACACTTAAACCATTATAAAGACAAAACCCATTATACCCTGACACTCACCAGACTAACAATCCCCAACTTTAACTCAACACTAACTGTTATACCGAGGCAACACCGAAGGAAAAACCAAGGAAAAACAACCATAGCCACAAGCACATCAACACTCACAAACACAACAACACTCATTCAAAATCCAAGGCATTCTCAACAAAAGAAATTCACACACTTGCACGGTTTCAAGAGCAACCCGCTCGGCCCGGCAAAGCCACACGCAACTTCCCCAACACATAGTCGGGATAGGCGGTCGACCTCATCGCGGAACACAGCGTTTTACCGATACACGGAAGGCAGGGAAATCGCCTCTTTGCGGAACAACCTCATCGCGGACACAACGTTTTACCGATACACGGAAGGCAGGGAAATTGCCTCTTCGCGGCACAACACATCGTTTTACCGAGTGCTAGTCGGAAGGTAGGGAAACCACCTCTTCGCGGGACACAGCGTTTTACCGACTCTAGGTCGGAAGGTAGGGAAACCACCTTTCTCATGTAACCGAAGAACCCACAATCACAATCACAATCATAATCATACTCACACAACTATCACGCACTTACCATCACTTACCGACACCACACTCAACGTGGTAACCCCACCGGCTTCGCCGATATCCATTCCCCAATGCCCACATTTCAACATGTCATATAAACAGGAAATAACCACTCAAGTCACTAATATGCATCACTAGTTCAACTCTACTCGTTTTCATGTTTGTTATTTATTAACCGTTTAAACAACACATAGCACACAAGCAGACACAATCAGCAAACAATCCTACAGGCACGACATGGCCCGATTCTACCAGCACGTCAATTCCCAAATCTACAGCACTACCAGGTTCGTAAAAGTTCACAGTTCAAAAGTCTACGCTAGTTATTCACATCCTACAAGCATACTAGTTCTTTATCCAGTTATTAAGTTTCCCTATATGCGTTTTAGTACGTCCGTAATAAAGTGAGGTTCCGAGGTATTTCCCTACCTCTCAATCTCTATCTGGATCTCCTAGCTGCTGATGTCTGGGCCTACCTCCGGTCTTCTCCGTGATCGAGGTCGAAGCCTGATTTTAACAAATAAGGACGGTAATCAGTCCTGGTCCAGTCCGTAACAGTCCTCTAATTTTATCAGTTAAGTCCTTTAATCTTTTTCCATTTTAGATCCTTTAAATTCTCCCATTTAAATTATTTAACTTAAGGGTTAATATCAGAAAGCACCACACAAGTATACTCGTTTTTCAAATAACACACTAAGTTATGATTTTTTCATGTGGCACACCTCTGTATCAACGATTTTTTCATGTGGTACACCTATATATCAACAAACTTTGATAATTTGTTGGTACATAGGTGTGCCACATGAAAAAATCATAACTCAGTGTGTTATTTGAAAAACGTGTATAATTGTGTGGTGCTTTATGATATTAACCCCGAATCCGGAAACCGGATCCAAAACTGACCCGGATCCGAGTCCAGACCCGAACCTGACCCGAGCCCGACCCAAACCCGGATCCAGACCCGACCTCAGATTGGGCCAGGCTGGCCTGGCTTGGCCTGGTCTGGCCCGAGGCCCAAACTGGCCTGGAGGCCAACCCGTGCCTGGCCCAAGGCCCGTCAGAGAAGAGGGCTAGGGTTTGGCCTCGTCCTCTGGCGGCGGCGGCGTTAGGAGAGCTCGGAGAGAGAGACCGAGCTCTAGCCGGCGAGGGAGCGTGTTCTGGAGCTCGGGGTTTCAAGTCTGGGGTGGAACTCGCCCAAAACGAGCTCGACACTGTGGTTTTCAGGCGGAGGTTTGCCAGAGACGGGGAAAAACGTGACCGGAGACGAAGCCTACCTGCGTGGTTCTTCGTCACCGGCGCGGTTCTCTTCGACTCGGGGAGGAAAGAAGGAGAGAAGGGATTCTGAGGTTTCTAGTGGCGAGGATGGGTCGTGGGTGGAGGGAGATGAAACAGAAGAGGGATCTGAGCTCCGGCGGCGAAGGCGGTGTCCAGATCTGGCACGCAAAGCTCGCTCGATGGCGACTCAGTTCTGGACACGGCGAGACAACGGCGGCCTCAGCGCCGGTCCCGTGTCGGCGTGATTCGCTTCGGGGCCGGGAGCTGAAACAGAAGCTCGCAGGCGATGAGGAGTCGAGAGAGAGAGGGGATGAATCTGAGAGAGAGAGAAGACGAAGGGCGTCTCGGGGTTTGTGCGCGAAATGAAGGAGAGAGAGCGAACCCTAATCTGTAATGACTCACATGCGAGCCCGCACGTGTGAGGGAGGTGTGCTGGGCTGAGCCTCGGCGTGGGTTTGGCCTGGCAGGATGGGCCTGGTCTGCTTGGCCCAAGGTCTTTTTTTTATGTTTTCTCTTTTCCTCCTTTTTTTGAATCCAGCCTTAATTCCAACCCGTTTTTCAACCAATGACGTTCCGATCTAATAATTTAAATATTAATTTTTTTAACCGGGGCGGTCTTTACAGGTAACGAATGTAATATATTAATAAAAGGAACTCTCCAGAGGTACAATCCCAAAACGGGTCACCCATGAGAGACAACTAATAACTGAAATTATTGCAAGTAAACAAAATAACAGATCCACACATCGTGGAACAACTACTAAATTGAAAAATACTCTTTCACCGAAGTGTTTTAAGGGTGTCGACAAGAGAATGTTGTAATAGCGGCCGAGGCAACTGGTACAGCGACTAAAGACTGTGGGGTAGGGCCGAGTAAACCCTATGATGCGAACAGACATAAATCGACACTAGGCTGTGCTCCAGTAGAATACTGAAGCCCAAGAGTGACGGCCTGGGAAGTCCTGTAACCAGGAACTAAAATGGCTCAATTGGAATATGCATCCTCCCGAGGAGCCAACAGACGTCGTCCCCCCTCTGATGATAATGAGGGCCTTTAAAAACGTAAAATTGTTGGTTTCCGATCTGATTGAAGAATGTCGCGCCGGTACTTGGTGGAATTGATACCAGCCTACGTCCAGTGAGGCGGTATTACCGGCAAACCCCACACTGGACAACGAAGTCCTCATTGATTGAGGCGAGGATGCGTTGCGCCCTTCGCCGGTTGTGGTGTCCCTCCATTGGACTCCACATGCCCCTCTGAGTCAACGCTCAGGAGTAGCGTCAGACCATTGAGCGTCCGAGCGCTACCAGCAGACAGGTACCTCCTGTCGCTGACTGAGGGCCAGGTCCTTGCGGTACCTGTCCACTATACAGTAAGACGAACATCAGGTGTGGATCAAAGCTCTGGCCAACTACTCCCGCTGAATCCACTCTATCCTCCGCCACTAATACCATTGTCGTCTTGCGCGTCCGAGATCACCCCGGCGTCGCCTTGACCAACAATGTCCTGATGTTCTGCGCCGCCCGCCACCATCGATGAACGACCACCCAAACACCAGCTCATCCCAACAAATGCACGATTCCCCCACACCGAGTCCGGAGCCTCCTTAACGAAACACGTCGGAGTGATCTCACACTAACCCCTGCCGCAGCCTTGATCCGCCATAATCGGCCCCTTAACCCTCAGACCTACACCATGAACACCCACAGTAGCAAAGGCCGCTGCCCCTTGGTCGAAGAACGCGCCCACCGACAAAGTGAAAGCCTCCGTTCGCCCTAGGTGTGCCGCTGCGATCCTCTCCTGTGCCCTCCACAACCTCCCTTGCCCCTCCTCAATCACTTTTGTCGCCGAATAAGACCTGTACAGTACACATCTAAACCAAAAACAGAGACCTAAATCGATGGCCATAAGGACCTATCACTTATCAAGCCCAATTAATCTATCTCTTCACAACACACTCAAGAGATCAATCGCCCAACAGCCATGATCAATCACACCACACAAAAGCCAGCGGCTGTGTCTGCTCCATTAAATGGATGTGTTGGGTATTATATATTTTCATTTTTCATGCTAAACACCGTGACAACAACTAAGTTGTATTATTTCATAAGATATTATCTTAATACAAAAACATCGGATAATTGAAACATTAACAACAACTTAAAATCGAAGTCCCAACACTTGTCTAGTGTTGGAACATTATTGTAACACGGCATAACTCAGTCAAACACCTCTTACTGAGCCGCCACTCCCATTTCACCATCAGGCTTCACATTCCTCATCTCTAGAACCGAAATCATCACAGGATCATCACTTACGGTCGCTTCAGCGAGCTGACGGATGTTGTACGGGTAAACATCCGAAGAAGACGTAGAATTGTACGCAGCATTCGCGTATATCACATTGGCAGCCTCAGAGGGATGCACCGCGTCCCAGAATAAATAGTCCGTCCTATTCGCACACACCGTCCCGTTTCCAAGGCATAGTTCTCCTCCGCTCCCTATTTCGCAGCACGGACCATAGTTTGGAATTTCATCTGCATAACAGAACTCCTATTTGTTGGAATTTCATCTGTAATTATATTTTTAACTATCAGTTTGAGATTTCAGCGGAATTGATAGGCACGTACCTATCAATGCTATGGATGTGTTGGACAGAGAATTGATGTAAGTGAACTTAGCGTCAGGAAACTTCTGGTTGAGGTACTTGACCATCGATAATAGCTCAGTGTTAAATAACACTGCCACTGCGTTAACCGTTTCTTCGCATAAAGTTCCATTCATGAGGACCGGTATGCACCCTAATTTACCCAATCCGGTCAGGCTCACTTTCCTTGCTCCGTTAAGGTACAACATCTATATAGCATACCAATTATGGTTACATTAACCCCATTTTGTTATTACCTCGTCAAAGTATTTAATTTGTCAACTCAACATGTGAATATATATAAATCAAACCTGTACTAGTTCTGAATATTCCGCGACCAAAACTTTGGCATACTCCGCAGGGGTGTATATGTAGCTCGTCGGGTACAATTCCGGATTGAAGTAGTTGACCAAGTAGTCGTTGCTCCCGATGTTGATCGCGTATATGGACTTCTTCAAACGGGATTGAGTTTCAGAGAGTCCCAAAATTTTGGTCATGGTCACGATTGTACGTAAATGGTTTTTTATTTGTCTTCTTAGAGGAATTACGCCCTGTAACATGTTACACAGTATAACGAGTGAATTGAACACGTATAAAGTGCTTGATTTCCTTTAGATTACCTCAGTGTTTCCAGTTTCATCGCGAATACCAGCTCCACCGGACGCGTAATTTACACCTCGTAGTGTTTCATTGCCTCTAGCAGTGAGGAAGGGTGGAATCAACTCTACAAAACCAAGGTATTCGCCTGCCACAATGATTGAGATTTGTCACATATCACATCTATAATCATATTGAAAAACAAACTTAACAACTCATGGATCTAGTTTCTATAAATTATGTTAACATTACTATTATCACACGAATATTTGACGTATAGAATATGTACTATATATATATGAAAAAAATTAACGGTAAATTACGTTCACATACCCCGTACTATACACGTAATGGATAAATACCCAAAAGTTATTTCGTAACGAAAACATACCCTGAACTAACACTTAGTAACAACATCCCCCATTTTATCTATTTTTCCGTCCATTTATTGTTCATTTTTATAGAAATTCTGAAACTATCCGTAGTGTTATAATCCTAAAACCAAATCCAACCTTAAATCTCTCTCCAAACCTAAAACTTACCCTAAAAACGGATTGCAAAATGGATAGAAGGGGATGTTGTTACTAAGTGCTAATTCAGAGTATGTTTTCGTAACGAAATAACTTTAAAGTATTTATTCGTTAAACGAATATAGTACGAACATGTCAACATAATTTACCCAAAAATTGAAAGCTTAAGACAAACATAGACTTGTGTTGTCCATCAGTATGTATGTTTTGTTGGATTTGAATCTTTTTTGTGGACACAATTATAAAGTATGTACAATATGTACCGAACTAAAGCCATCACCACATACTCGTCTTTCTTTATTTAATGTAACAATAATATAAAATAAAAATCGATTAATATCCTCCGTCATGCACATGAATTTTGTTGGTACGTCGCTTACCATATTATGTGAAGTAGAAAATCACATGGCACTACCCTATGAATTATCACTGACATGCTCAATAAATTTGTGGTCCCGGTCCAAAATGTACACTATTTCAGTGACCCACTGACCCGATTGTTTGTTTGATAAGTTTTGGTGTTCAGACAAAAACATTTGTAGCACGTGACATAGATTGCAAAGAAAGAAACTAAGGCGAAGGGAAGAGAGTGAGAGCTGACCGATGAAGTCGTCAACGTTGCGGCCATTAGTGAACCTCCCTCTGGGCACCGACGGAAGGTCGATGCCGTACGGAACGTAATCGGCCCTATCCGTAGTGTTGACTACGTCATTGTTATTTCCGTTATCGACCAAGGAGTCTCCGAAGAGGAAGTAGCACGGAACTAGAGGCTCCGTGGCGGCCGCAACGACAAACACTAACATGGACATCGTCACGACGAGCTTGGTGGAGGACTCCATTGTCGGCTTCTTTCAAGCTTTGTTTTATGTGGACTGAAGTGTGTTCCTCGCCAGGATAAGCAAGGGCGCTATTTGTAGAGAGCGATGGAGATGAAAGTAACTGCTAAATGGCCTCTTACTTGTACGAGCCACATTTTTTGCTTGTAGTTGCATCCACATATTCAATTTGGTAGGGACTATAATAAATTATAATCGGTGAGGGTTGCTCCTTCTCATTACTCAAAAAAGCCGTTCATGAGTCACCATATGGTCAGGTTTCGAAATAGTAAAGATTTTGTCGGAACCGGGGAAGAAAAAAACTTCTTGTTTGTAAAAGTAGAGAAAAATAGTTGCATGTAAATAATACATACAATGATACAAATAGTGACACTCGGGATGCTATTTGTTCTTATGAATAAGAATATATACTAGTCAAAGCTACAACTGTTGACGATTAGATAGGAAGCCAAAGTAATTGACCGGTAAGTTGGGAAAGATGGAATATGGTTCACGATGAGATGATAAAGAAGGTATTGGAAAGCTTATTTTTTGACATCCATTCCTTCTTATTTCGATCACAAAATTCAACAGTATATGTATCCGTTGCGTTCACATTATTATAAACTTAAACGTAAGATGTACATTTACGGAAATATATAGAATATTGAATGAGATAATAGTATGCAAAGTTGAAGAAAAATATGGATTAATGACATGTATTAATGACATTTAATGCATACCCATATTGTCGCATTACAACTTCCCATACACTTTATAAAGATTGATAATTGGAGTAAAGGTCGTGACCTTGAGTCACAACTAATGTGTAACAGAGAAAGCCCATATGCGTGTCGCCACTACTGTCTTCCATCCCGTCTTGGTCTCTTGGGCTTTGACTCAGCAAATTAATCTTCCCAATTTTATGTCATGCATCTTGTCAAGTTTTAAACAGACATGACCCTTGGTTAAAGAGTCGCAATCTTTCTGAAGGGCCACCTTGTCTACTATTCTATTTCGACTTGGTTGTAAGTATAGTGTTGTTCTTTGTATTATTTTCGTTGTTCTTGATTCGATTGCCTACAGAAAGGTTCAATCCAATATCAGATTTCTTTTTTCCTTTTCTTTTTTTAATGATATAACATCAAATTTCAACATGGTATACTTTCACCAGTTATATCTATATGTTATTTTTTCTAAATATCGAGAATTCCCCCTTTAGGATTTCTATCCACTCTTCTCTACAAGTTGTGCATCGCTTTTTGTGTTCTCCGATCACGTCAGTTCCTGTTGCTTCGATAGACATCTCGCCATTAAGCATGCCCCCACCACCTTGGTACACCATGTGAAGACCACCAGCCCACCCACTCCCGAAAAAGCCGTTAACCGTCACTCTCCCACGTGATTTCAGGCGCTGCTACCGATATTGTCCCCCACGAGGCTCGGTCGTCTCAGGTTATCCTCGTGCCACTAAGCCACACTACCTTAAAATCAGCGAGCTATCAGCAAAAGGAGAGCCATCTTCCCTGTCACACCCCAAATCCGGTTTTGACCGAACTTAAGACGTGAACAAGGAAAATAAAAAAACGTTACAAAAAGTGGAATCAAAAGCAATTAAATCTCAAGTTTTACTCCCAAAACAATAATTTTTGTAAGACTAACGTGAGTCCACCGTTCAAATACAGATAAAACAGGTTTAAAAGCAAAAGCGATCAAGTACGTCTCTAACATATCAATCCCGGACCCTCAACGAGCTCCCGAGCTCCGAGACATCCCTTGGGCCTACTCAACACTGAAACCTGTAAACAACGGTGAACACAAAAAAAGGGCGAGCTTACGCTCAGTATAAAAAAGTAGTAATGTGAAAGGATCCCCGTTTTACAACAAAATCAATATAAGGAATTTATAAGTACAAGGCTTAACACAAATAGTAACTCAAGGGAAAATTAACGGGAGAAAATCTCGTTCACCAATTGAATTAACTAACTAACGAACCACGGGGAGGAGATAACTCAAGCAACAAAAGAAACAACTAAAGAGACACACAAGTACCGAAAGATTAATAATCAAGACTGAATTAACACAATCAACCACAAGTTATAAGTAACCCGATTAACCGGCAAGATGTTAAGGTAAAGAGAACGATAATAATATGCAACGCTTAAGGGGAAAAACATTAATTTAAGAAGATTGAGGAAGGACGATGTAATCTTTGATAAAATTACTAAAAAGAGAGCAGTAAATATCACGTCGATAACATAAACCACGATACTCCGATCCATAATTAGTTCTTGCATCATATCGGATACAATACTCCGATCCACAATAGTCCTTGTATCATATCGGATTTCCCCTTGGTCCAGAGGTGACACATACATCGGGTTACCGGAAATATTCCTGAAGGAACACATAACATCGGGATCTCCGGAAACGTCCCCAAAGGACCATAGGTCATCGGGGTGAAACAGGATAACCTCCCCGGAATGCTCCCGCAGGACACATATACTCAGAGTGAAGCACAAGTAACCATAACTATCCCCGCAGGGTAAATAGTGGAACCAGTCCTTCCGAAACACGAAGAATCGGGAAGGATAATATCACGTAGAATCGGGGTGAAACTAGTCTTTCCGGATCACGAAGCCTTGGATAAGACAGTAATGCACCATAGATCTTCCCCGCAGGATGAACAATCTCTCGGCTATGATACTACCCCACACCGGTATATCACCTCGGTGTAGGTACCATGCCTGACCACGAATAACCATCCCCGCAGGGTGAACAATCCCCCGGCTATGATACTACCCCACACCGGTATTCCCCTCGGTGTAGGTACCATACCGGATCACAAGTCATCGGCTTAGGTACTAACCCACACCGATATTCCCCTCGGTGTAGGTACCTTACAGGCACTACCCCACACCGCAGTGTGGGTGCCATACCAGAATACAATCCCACTTGAAAGACAACATACAGAGAATCACATACCAAACAATCATGGAACAACCAAAGCTTAGCAAATCACAATTCTATCCCAACACGCCAAAAGAATCCACATAACTTTACACTTACCGATTTACTTACCAATCGCGATCCATCGGTCTATCACTAACCCGATCATACCATTTAACACAATCAATTACACTCAAACATTCATACATGCATTCTTCCAAGCATTCAATCAACTATCATTCAAGCATTTATAATTCAATCAAACACACCAACATTCATTCAATAAACCATTTAAGCATTCATAACCTAACGTCGCAATTTATCTAGTTTAATTAGACTCTTATCTTAACGTAAAGACTAAGCAAGTAAGGCATGTGAGGCAATCACAAACAGTCCTAAGGAACGTCATGGCCATTCTACCAGCACGACAATTTCCCAAGTATTGAAAGCGAGTTAAACTAGTGGATCGTATCCTACATGCATGCTAGACACGTCCGTTTATTATTATAATTGAAATACGATTATTCTGGTGAATCATGTCCTATATGCAATCTAGGACTTTTCCGGTTATTATCCTATAGGCATGCTATTAGCGTTATTTAAATTATCATATGGGTTTAGTACTTTTCCCTACCTCAATGACGAACCAACATCTGTGTCTCCTAGCTGCTGACGACCGGGCCAACTCCGTCTTCTCGGGCGAAGTCCAAGTTCAGGGGGAAGTCCAGTTTGGGTTTAACAGATAAAATGTCTAGTCAGTCCCGATATTTGTCCAAAGGTCCTCTGATTTGTCCAATTAGTCCTTTAATCGTCCAAATTAAATTAATTAAATAATTAATTAATCTGATTTTTAAAATAATTTTCTTTAAAACCGGTTCGACCCGGATCCGAGCCCGAACCCGGTCCAGACCCAGGTCCGACCCGAGTCCGGACCCAAGTCCAGATCCGTTCCACGACCCTGGGCTTGGCCCGAAGCCTGGTCCGGCCCGAAGCCCGTCCTGGGCCTAAGGCCCGACTCGTCAGAAGGCCCAAACCGCCAGCTTCCTGGCCCAAAGGGTCTAGTCTGGCTCGAACCGAGCTGGAGAAGGAGGAGTGGCGGCTAGGGTTCAACTCCGTCCGCCGTCTGCGGCGCCAGGGGAGCTGAAGGAGGGAGGTGGTGTCCGGAAAAGGATTTCCCTCGTAGCCCCGGCGAGGCTCTCTGGCAATCCGTGCCTCTCGAGGCCTCACGCCCTCGCTGAGCTCGGACGGAACTCCACGGCGTCGTACCAGAGATGGTGGGCGGGGAAGACGCGAGGGGAAGAAAAACAGAAGGTGTTGGTCGGGGAACAAGGAACCAACGGCGAGGAAGGCACGACCGTGCGCTTTCTCCTATCGCCGGCGCGATTCGCGCTCGGCTAGGGAACCAGGCCGAGAATCGCCGGCGACTGGTTCAGTTTCTGACACGGGATGAGGCTACGGTGCACCGGAGTCGATTTCGTACTGGCGCGGTTCATAACGTGACCGGGAGAGAAGGACTGTGAGGGTTGCTCGGCTTCGAGACCGTAAGAGAAGAAAGGGAGTCTGAAGGGAGAGGGATATCGAGATCTAGAGAGGAAAAGGAAGCGAGGCGGCCGTTCTAGGGAGTTGTGGGCGTACGGGAGGAAGAAGACGCGATTCTTAGGGTTTTGAAGAGGAATTGGGCCTGACGCGAAAATGGATCAGGTTGGCTTGGGACTAGTCTCTGACCGGGCCTGGTCAGCCTAGACCAGCCCAGCTCTTATTCCCTTTCCTTATTTTTTGAATTTCTTCCTTAAATTTTTACTTGTTGAAAATTCCTACCCCATCGTTTCATTTTTCATAGTAATACCCTTTTAGAGACAAGTGGGGTTTTACATCCCTCTTGTCCACTTTCTCGCATGCCGTCACACATAACCCACAATCTCTGACTAGGACGCACCTCCTCCATAATATCAGCAACGCGGATGGCCCACGACACGATGATACCATCCATAAGAAACACGGTGCCACCGTTAGTTGCTCGTTTGGGTGATGCACCGATGGCCCTACTCCTGTCTCTCTCAAGCGGCCTGGTGGGTCGTAGGTTCCTCATGTGGTCACGGTGTTCTTGGGATGGGCTGGTCATCTGTTGTTCCTATGACGGACATAATTGGCGCATCTCGGTTCACGTCCTAGACCCCATATCAATCCTGAGGCCGATTCTCAAATTGTAGCATACCCTAGACGGGGGGAGGGGGGGTGAGGCGATGAAGGATGAAATCAAAATGAAACCACCGCCTATGGGGACTCATCAGGCTTCCCATGAGGGATTGGAACGCCGCCGCCGACCCATTATCAACTGCCTATCCTCACCGCGGTACAATCCCTCCCACAAGGCACTAACAAGACCCATATGTAAGCACCATAAAGAGCCACTACCGGGATGTGAGGTTGGCACCACTCGCGACCAATATTCTAAATCCACTCGGGATACGACCTATTGATCCTCCTATCCTTGATGTTAATCAAAGAATTTAGGCCTAATGCACCATCACCCACATGGACGAGGAACTTCGTGTTCATTCCTTCCAACCCGTCCTCTGGACCGAGGGAAAATCCGATACGACACAGAGAGTGTGTGAATCGGAGGGTGGTGACAACATGTCCCACATCATTCTTCTACTTGTCCCGATGACATATGGTCCTTTGGAGACGTTTCCGAGAATTCCGATGATATGCGTCCTCCTAGGGGTGTTTCCGGCATTCTCGACGTTATACGTCTTTGCGGCGTTATGCGTCTCCTCTAGACCGAGGGAAAATGCGACATGACACAACCAGTATTGTGGATCGGAGGGTGGCGACTTCATGTCCCACGGCATTACTTGAACGTTCGATCTTCTATTGGGTATTTAAGAAATGCATTGATTCTCTTATTTCCCTACGATCATTATTGACTCTTTGAAATTGTTAAACATTCGGTTTGCCTCCATATTTCATCATCGGTTTGGTTTCTCGTTTTATTAAGATTTGAATGAACTTGTGAACTCCTGTTTATTAAACTAAAAGGGTGACCTGGTTATGCATTTTCCCTACTGAGCGTAAGCTGACCCCTCCTGTCTTTGTGGTGTTTCAGGTGTTGAGCGGGAGCAGTAGTAGCCGGACTATCGGAGCTTGGGAGCTTGAGGGTTTAGCTAGTTTTAGAGACGTGTACTCTTTTATGTTGGACATTGTGTTTTACCGTTTTAGATGTGACTCTTTACTTTTTGAAGGATTTATATCATTTGGAAGCTTTATTTTATTTCATTATTTTTGTTTTACTGTAAATCTTTAGTCACGTCTCGAGTCTGGGCGAAACCAGAGTTGGGGCGTGACAATTTGGTATCAGAGCCTGGTTTAATTTGAAACAGGTTTTATTTTGAACTTGTTTTCAAAACCTCGGACCGACGTCAATTAGGTGGGTAGAGTTAGGAAGTCTAAGCCGTGACACTCAGTGACGCAATTTGGAAACATTGATGCGGAGAGTTGGAACGACACGAGTCGTGAATTGCTTCAATGTTGGTTAAGTTGAATCTTTTACACTACAATGATTGCATTGCTTGATTGGTATCCTCTCCCTAGTGATCGGTGAAGCCGAACGGTTGAGATCGGAATTGGATTAACGGGCAATGATCGACCCGCTATGCATTCGTTGTAAAGTAGGCCAATTGTTGGTGGTGTTGCCATTTTGGTGGCTCGTTTCTAAAATTTTCAAATTGAAGTATGACATTATTCAATTGTTGACTTGTTCAAGTGACCACTGTTCTGGAGCACGAGAACTCCATGTGTTGATTGTATTGAGAATTTTGGGAGCACGAGAACTCCGTGGTATTTGGGAGCACGAGAACTCCGCATACCGGTTGTATTGAGCATTTTGGGGAGCACGAGAACTCCGTGTACTGAGAACTTTGAGGAGCACGAGAACTCCGTTTATTGATTGTGTTGTGTACTTTGAAGAGCATGAGAACTCTGTGTATTGATTGTGTTGTGTACTTTGAATAGCATGAGAACTCCGCACACTAATTATCTTATGAAATTGATTGGTAAATGCCCGCATAAGCGGAGAGTTAGTGGAAATTACGAATAGGTCATGCCGAAATTGCTGTAGAACTGAAATGTTTGCACTATCACGGGCTGACTCAGGGGCGCCACTATAGTCGAGCGTGATGGTTGGATGTCAAGTTGTTACAATGAGATTTGGAGACGCCTGAATCGGATTGTAACGACGCGAGATCGGCATGAAGGTTGGATAAAAAGTAGGGTGTTGAGAATTATGGAAAGAGTTGAACCTCATGAGAAAGGAATTAAGAATATGAATAATGAAATTGATCGTGTTACGATGCTAGACCCCACATATTGGAAGGATACCCGAGCAAGGGGTATGCCTGTTGCCTTGTGTCTTGCGTGGATTATTTGAGATTGAACCCTCCTGTGGGAGTTGATTGATTGATTGATTGAGTGATTGATTGAACCGCTGATTGCTGTGTGAGACGCACGAGGTGCGGGATCCTTGTCTATGTAATTATTATATACGAATATACTACGTGTGAGCATACTACTTACTTTTGATCCAAGTGGGATCCATATGAGACGCACGAGAACGTCATGATATGATGAATCGAACCGATTGGGTTAAACTGAGACATGAACCTATATGTTCTAAATGTAGTGAATTTACGAGATGTCACGTGTTTATATCCTGAGGGGTACCAGGTGCCGCCCAGTTGTGGGGCAGAGCCAGACACCAGCTGTTGGTCTGGCAGGGGCAGCGAGCGCCGAGGGTGCTGCTTCCACAGAGCACCCGAGTTTTGAGGATAGACCGGAAGGGTCACCACCTAGAGTTTCCCTAGTCGCAGAGCCGACTTAAGCGGCCCTATTGATGAGGTGGTTCGCGCAGTGTTAGCAGCGCTCAACGTGAGACTGCAGCACCGGCACAAGCGTCTGTGCCTACTGCCGATGCAGTCACTACCGAGATGCCCGGCCAGCTGGACAATTACACGGCCCAGGTACTCAGGGATTTTCATAAGTTGAGTACACCAATCTATTCCGGGAATTCAGACCCCGAGGCAGTTGTAGTATGGTTGGAGCGGATTACCCACAACCTTAATACTTTTAGAGTATTATGATATTCGTTGGAGAATATTTTCCGCGACCTCCCAGCTGAGGGAGAAGCACGATACTGGTGGCAACATGTGCAGACCAGGGTTGGAAATGGCTTTCAGCCGTTCAGTGGACTGTCCTTGGGACAGTATTTCCCTTGATCTGTTCGAGATGACCGACACCAGCAGTTTTTGGATCTGCGGTAGAAAGGGATGACCGTCTATGAGTATTAGGCGAGGTTCACGTCCATGTCTCGCTTTGCACCCGAGATGATACCGACCGAGGAGAGCCGACACAGGCATTTTGAGAAGGGACTCAGTTCGTCTATCACAGATTGAGTCATTGCATTCAGATCCGAGGACTTTTCAATATTAGTGGAACAAACACTAGCATTAGAGAGACATTTTGGGAGACCTCCAAGGCGCGGAAGACCAGGCCGAGGCCGAGTGGCTTCCCGAGGCCGTCAGGGAGTCGCGATCCTAGGAGGCAGAGGACCTCAGGATTGTTTCAGCCACATACCCAGTCCGGTGAGACACGACAGGTTAGAGCAGTAACGTCTGTTGACCCTGCCCTAGTGGCATATTGTTGTCCTTCGTGCAGACCGTTGGAACATCTGGGCCGAGACTGCCCATTGAGTGATGGATTTACAAACCGTTCCACAGGTTGATCTACGAGAGCTGATAAGAGAACATGCTGCCATAGCAGCAAATTCTTCCACCCACATCGAGAGGAGGACCTCCGATGCGGCAGGGCCGAGCGTACATGATTACCGGACCCCGAATTGAGGAACTTGATATCGATCTTGAGATAGCTTAGAGTACTTGTTACCATTGACATTTTGGATTTCGTGTCTGCTGACACTTGAGCATTACACTAGGTTGTATTGGTTCGTGATTACTTATTGTTCGAACGAGTTTAAAACTGTTCAGCCCACCGGTACTTTAAACACACCGACTAGAGGTATGGTAGTACCGACTAGTGTCAGTGGGAGTTGAAGTAAAGTAACATACTTGGCCATACTAAAGGTTCTTTTCATTCTCCGATAGTGCGGATCGAATTTTAAGAACCGATTGTTGAAACAGCGAGCGTTCTTCGAGTGCTATCAGCAGCGAACGTCGAGCAGTGAAAGGCTGCAGCCTTGACCAGTAAACGGTCCGATCGGTCATAGGAGATGGCCGAGCTACGATAAGATCATAGTAGCGCAGCGGTAGCGTGGTGGGCCCATACCCACAAAAGTCGAAATCTACAACTTCTTCTACCCCCGTTACAAGATTAAGTTATAAGATTCGAACTGTCGAGACGTTTTTGTTTCAAAATCCCGGTTAACGAGCAAAAAGTTGCACGAGTGTGTGCCGTACGTGAGAAACTAGATTAAGGTGTGTTCTTACGTTCCTTCTAGAAGGACTAATCGGTTTACCACCAGTTCACAGGGGACAAACAGATAACACCGAGAATTACAAAGACATCATACTACACTCTCGTCGGAGCAGAAAGCGAAAAACAACGTCAAACGTCCCACGAGGACTAAGCATAACCATAAGATTACGCCATAGAAGTGAGAGCAACTCACGTGGAAATCCGGCGACAGATAGCCAAGGGCGACTACCACAAGCTTCCAGGCCAGTAACAAGAATGCACCGAACGAAGCGTCATGTGGTAGGCCGAGTTTTGTGCCATGCGTAGGCACAGGGAAAGATAAGAGTTAACTGATTGTTGATGTTGAATTATTCAAGGAATGATTGAAGGAACCGCGTTAGTTTCCGAACTGTTTAAATTATCGAGATCTTAGTACATGATGATTACTCCTTAAGTAGTGACTTAGGTGGACTTGACTATAAGTCGTTTTGATCAATAGCTCGTGAACGAGTGTCTACGATATAAGGAATACCACCGGGTGGGGATAACCTTTGACAATCGATCTTGGATCGTGTCTCGCGGTCGAGTATAATTATCGTACATTTAGTTTGGTGTCTTGAAGGACGCCTACTTTTGACCAAGTGCCAGTACGAGGTTCTATCGGTCTGTGTTGTTGTACGTCGTTCGTCCGACTAGATGTCGGTAGAGTTCATGGTGGTACTTAATCATGCACCAGTTTTGAGAACCGTAGACTCATTGTTATGATGATTTAGGTGAGACGAATTGTGATGTGTTTTGATCAGGGATTGAGAACTGGTATCGAAGTCAAGAGAAATATCGCGAGTTGAGTAACCTTCTTGATTGATCACAGTTATGTGTTGTTGGTTTACCGCGAGTTAGGTTTGTGATGACTGATGTGTGACTGACCCGTATCAGGTTAAGAATCTTGATAAGGTTTATCCGGTATGACATGCTGCTACCTTGGACAAGTGTGCCATGCTTGGTATGACAGGAGCTTGTGATTAAGTTATATTTTGAGGCATGCCGCCTTTCGACTATATGTCGGTACATTGTACCACCTACTTGATTGAGGTACGTCTACCTTTCCACGAGATGTGATGAAACGAGCGGTTGTTCCAGACCCCGCAGGATTTATGAGAACCTTGATTTGATGACTGCATTCGTGTGTTAGTTGCTGGATTTGTGTGGGGTAGGTCGAGATATGACCTTATTGACGTTCCAGTATGAACTATTCTTGTAACGATTACTACAGAGAGACCGAGAAGTACATCTGCGGATGGCTCCGTCCTTGTCCGATTTTCGGAGTATTCCGGTAAGACACCCATACCGAAGGAAAATTCCGGTATGGAATCTATGAACTGAGGTCGTTCTATCCGGTGCGATACCGCTACCGTTGAGGATTCTGATAAGAGGTATGTACATCGAGGTTGTTTGTGACGGTCCGCTGTCTACATAAACGTTGGATTTCGTTATAAGTTGCCAAGATCGTTATCTGGCATTCCTCAATGTCTGAGGGACAATTGACTTATTTTGTGTACTCATTGATTCTTTGAGCTGATCAAATTTGTTTCACGTTGAAATTGTGAACTGTTAAGTAATACCGTCTGTCAACGTCAAGTTGGATTTTGGCTATCAACCTTGCAGAATTGTTATGATTGGTCTTTTTTCGATAGTGTTTGAGTTCTGTTATGGTTAGTACTGGTAACAGTTGCTAAGGACGAAATTGAGAAGTAATGTTGGTGTGTGGTTCCGACTCTGTCGACTTACAGAGAGTTCCAACAGGATGCTTGTGCCGACGAAAATTTTAGTATGGGTATCTCGATAGTTACCTGAGGTTCTTAAGTGTTTGAGTGTTATTCGGCGTGTGTTTTGCTCGGTTTTTCTTTGAGTTGATGTGGAACGTTGCACGTTTGAGCTGTGAACTGTTGAGAAAGACTGTTTTTCACCGCCAAGTGTGGCTTTAGAGTAACTAGCGTGATCTAGTGAAGCACGATAAGTGAAGGTCACGTAGATTCGGAAACGGTTAAAGATCGTGCAGAGCCGACAGAAGAGTTACACAGATGAAAGGCGCATGCCTCTTGAGTTTAAATTGGTGATCAGATATTTCTGAGAATGAGCCTAAGAGGGACCTTAGCGGCCCGACCGCGACAGAGGCAAGTTGACCCCGCAACTGAACGGACCTTTTGAGGTTTGGAGCGGAATTAGAGCCGTTTACCTATCGTCTTCCATGTCCCAACTGCGGAAGTATACTACGAATCCCTCGCTTGTGATTTTTGAGCGGACGTTCCCCGAGATAGGTTCAAGAGGACCGTGTTCGTTTAAATTTCGAGGACGAAATTCTCTTAAGGGGGGTAGACTGTAAAACCCCATGTAATTCAAAAAGGGATTAATTGAAAATCGAAACGTCAAGGTGGGTTTTTGCAACGAGTGAAATTGGAGATGGAAAATAAAAAATTAAAAAAGGAGTTTTCTGGACTGAGTGTGAGATTGGGCCAGCTTGGGCCCAATCAGAAGTCACGCCGGGCCCGTTAGCGCGCAAGTCCCAAGCCCACGCGTCCAACAACCCTAGTCACCGCTACTGTTTCTCTTCTTTCTGACGCCGCGCACACAAAAACCGATCCGCGTCCTCTCTGCGAATCCGACCTCCCAACCTTTCACTCCCGACTTCCTCTTCCTCTCCAGTCTCACCCACGCATCATTCTCACCATCCACCTTCTCCTCCGTTCGCAAACAAGACCCCTCGCACAAAACCGCGCCGGCGCCGGAGTTCCACGGTCGACCCTGTCTTCGCCGAGCTCGATTCGAGCTTCTCAGAGAAGGGAAAAGCACAGTTCGTGCCTCTCGTCCCTCCTCCCTTCCCCTTCGAGCTCCCTTCTCCGGAAATCGTCTCCCTTTTCCGATCATTTCGAGCGGCCTCGACTGGAGCTCCCCCGGCGACATCACGAGCCCAGATCTGAAACGAGAAGCTCGGGAACGCGTCTCCAGGAAACCTTAGCGTGAGCACGGCGTTGCAAAGGACACCACGTCCTTAGCCGCCTCTTTTCTCCTCCGTTGAGTGTCCCGGTTGCCGCGGCCGGTGGTCGGAGCAGAATTGGCTCGCCGGAGACGCCACCACTCAGACCAATCCAACGGACTCAGACGGGCCAGGTGGATTGGGCCTCAGGTTAGATGGTTCTGGGCAGAACAGAAGGAGCGGGCCGGGTCCAGACGGACTGTTGGGCCAGGCCCTGGACCGAGTCCGGATCTGTCCGGGTCTGGACTCTGGACGGGGTCGGATCTGGGTCAACCCAGTTTTAAAGAAAAATCAATTTAAAAATCAGGTTAATTAACTATTTAATTAATTCAATTTGGAAAATCAGGGGACCTTTGGACAATTACCGGTTTTAATTGGACATTTTATTTGTCAAACCCAAACTGGACTTCGCTCGAGAACTAGGACTTCGCCCGAGAAGACGAAGACCAATCCGGAACCCGTGTGAAGAACGGAGTAGGGGCAAATCGACTTTTCAGCAGAGTATTTAGAGGAAGACCACAAGGTAGGTAAAGTCTTAACTTCTCGTTTAAAATAACGCTTTAGTATGCCTATTAGGTTAATAAAATCGGAAAGGTCCTAGAATTAAATATAGGATGCGAATAACTTGAATAAACGTCTTTCGATTACTAAGAACCGAATGTGTCTAGCAAGCATGCTTAGGATGAGAATCACTAGTGTAGCTCGATTTCAATACTTGGGAATTGATTTACTGGTAGAGAGGCCGTGACGAGCCCTCGGATTAGTTGTGTGTTTAGCTTCACATGCTTGTTTGCTAGTCATTAGGATAATCAAGAGTCTAACGAAACCAGATCGAACGCATGCTTGAATGTTTGAATGTTGAACTTGAACGCTTGAATCATTGGTCGATTGATTGAATGTTTAAATGATTGAATGGTTGATCGAGTATGACTGGTTGTGCCAAGAAGGCACGATCAGGTGATCTATTGACCGGTGGAGAGTAAATGGTAAGTGATGGTAACTGTAATTATGGGTATGAATCCCGCGTAGTATGCATTGATGAACGTGTGTATTTCTATTAGTGGTTATGGACCCTGCGGGGCATTGTTGAGTGATCCTGCGGGATATTGATTGTGGACCCTGCGGGGCATTGTTTGGTAGATCCTGCAGGATATTGTTTGGTAGACCCTGCGGGGTATCGTTTGGTTCATCCTGCGGGATAACGGTTAGGGACCCTGCGGGGCATCGGTTATTGATCCTGCGGGATAACGGTTAGAGACCCTGCGGGGCGTCGGTTATTGAGCCTGCGGGAAACGGTTAGGGACCCTGCGGGGCATCGGTTATTTAGCCTGTGGGCAACGGTTATGGACCCTGCGGGGCATTGGTTATTGAGCCTGGGGGCAATGGTTATGGACCCTGCGGGGCATTGGTTATCGAGCCTGCGGGCAATGGTTACGGACCCTGCGGGGCATTGATTATCGGACCCTGCGGGGCATTGGACACTGGACCCTGTGGGACAATTGGATGGTTTACCCTGCGGGGATTGATTTCTTGATTATTTCACCCGAGCGTATGCGTCCTGCGGGAGTATTAACTTGGTTCCCTACGACATATGGTCCTTTGGAGACGTTCCCGAGAATCCCGATTATATGCGTCCTCCTAGGGATGTTTCCGGCATTCTCGATGTTATACGTCTTTGCGACGTTATGCGTCTCCTCTGGACCAAGGGAAAATCCGATACGACACAGAGAGTGTGTGAATCGGAGGGTGGCGACTACATGTCCCACGACATTCTTTTACTTGTCCCGATGACATATGGTCCTTTGGAGACGTTTCCGAGAATTCCGATGATATGCGTCCTCCTAGGGATGTTTCCGGCATTCTCGACGTTATACGTCTTTGCGACGTTATGCGTCTCCTCTAGACCGAGGGAAAATCCGACATGACACAACCAGTATTGTGGATCGGAGGGTGGCGACTTCATGTCCCACGACATTACTTGAACGTTCGATCTTCTATTGGGTATTTAAGAAATGCATTGATTCTCTTATTTTCTTACGATCATTATTGACTCTTTGAAATTGTTAAACATTCGGTTTGCCTCCGTATTTCATCATCGGTTTGGTTTCTCGTTTTATTAAGACTTGAATGAACTTGTGAACTCCTGTTTATTAAACTAAAAGGGTGACCTGGTTATGCATTTTCCCTACTGAGCGTAAGCTGACCCCTCCTGTCTTTGTGGTGTTTCAGGTGTTGAGCGGGAGCAGTACTAGCCGGACTATCGGAGCTTGGGAGCTTGAGGGTTTAGCTAGTTTTAGAGACGTGTACACTTTTATGTTGGACATTGTGTTTTACCGTTTGAGCTGTGACTCTTTACTTTTTGAAGGATTTATATCATTTGGAAGCTTTATTTTATTTCATTATTTTTGTTTTACTGTAAATCTTTAGTCACGTCTCGAGTCTGGGCGAAACCGGAGTTGGGGCGTGATAGATCCTAAACCAAGGTCAAACCGGCCGAAACCCCTCGCTGGAGGAACACCGCTCCGACGAGGCCCGGAGTCCCAACTGCCGAGAAACGAAGAAGAAAATGGTGGATCTGGGACTGGAGAAAACGCAGAGGCAAAAAGAGCTTGCCTTGTAGAAGATCTGTAGAGATTTCCCCAGATCTATGAAGATTCCCACCGGAATCGATGAGAAAACAACTCCCACATATAGATCTGAGGAAGTCAAGTTGCTGGAGCTAACGGTAGGACGGTCGGAGACAGGGGGAGAAGACAAGCGAAGAAAGGGAAAAGAAAGACAGAAAAGAAAGAAGAGAACAAGGGGAAGCCGCCGACCTCATCACTGGCTCCGGAGAGTACCAGATCCGACGCCGGCAGCCTCAAGAAGTAGAGCTAGGTTGGGGTGGGTAGAGAGAAGGCAGAGGAAAAAAAATTTTTGACATCTAATTTGATGTATATTATATTAAAAATACAAATATTTAAATAAAAATTTAACAATTGTATAATAAGTTTGAATACATACAAACAAAGCATAGATTTGTTATTCAGTTTGATAATTAATTCACATCTTTTTGGTGTTTATGCTGCTGAAGGTGATTTAACGTCAATGCACGAACATTGTTAGAGGGAAAGTCAGATTTACATATGTTGTATTTGAACAGATTTGTCGTGATGTTATGCTAGAAATGAAAAGAAGAATTATTTTCATTAATTGAAATGTAAAATAATTATTGTTTTTTTAACGAAAGGTGCAGACATTTTATTGCAAATCAGAGGTAACGATACATTGGAGTGCATCAGGCACTGGACCTCACCACAGAAGAACATGCATAGAACGCGCATCCCTGGCTAGCCAGTGAGAGGCCTTGTTCGCTGTTCTTTTTACAAATTGAAGGGCAGTCCCTTGTTGTTGTGAAAGAAGTTCCCGGATGTCCCGAATAAATGTCCCAATGGGGGAAACTGGAGGTTCACCATGCGAAACCATGTTGAGTAGTACCTGAGCATCAGACCGGACGATAACATTTGGCCCAAGGAGCGGGGCATTCTTCAAGGCCGTTGCCAGAGCACAAGCTTCAACCATAAGGGGGGTCCAAGTACCCGGTAGGAGTCCATTCGCCGCCAAACGAACTGATCCCCGGGAATCGCTCGCAATCACACACCAAGCAAATTTTCGAGTATCCTGGAATATAGCCCCATCCAAATTAATAGAAATGGTGTCGGTAGGTGGGCGAAGCCATTTAATAGACCATTTCGGCGGAGTGCATCTTGGCTTAGGAGCGACTGCCTTAGCCTCCCTCCAGGCCGTCAAGTGGGCCATCGCGGCCGCCATCACGCGAAGAGCCGCCGGGGGTTCCCCTCTCCATTTCATTTCGTTTCTGGCCTTCCAAATTTCCCATAGAACAGAAATTATTTTCGTCGTCTTAACACGCGACCGACCAGCCTCCCCTCCCGCCAGCAAGTGCTCAAAATTCCCCCTTGCCCTTGTGGGGCTTGGTCCCCTAACAGATTCCAACACGTTTTTGGCGAATCCACACTCGAAAAATAGATGTTCCACCGTCTCCGGTGCCTGGCCACAGATGTAACAAATCGGGGAAATAGGAACAAATTTCCTATTAGGATTAGTGGCCACCTGAAGGGTGTTAGTTAGGGCCCGCCATAGGAATATCAGGAGACGTGGGGGTGTGGGAATGGACCACAATCCTGACCAGGTAACCGAGACCGCGTGCTGACATGCAGCATGGCAGGCTGAAGCCAGCATCGCATAGCCTTTCTTCGTGGTTTAGTGACCCGTCCGATCAGCAACCCAATACCAAGTATCCTTCCCCCGAAGCGCCGAGAGTGGGACCTGAAGAATTGCCCCACGCTCCTCAGTCGAGAAGACCCGTCCCATCAGAGGAGCATCCCAGCAGAGACTCCTTGGCACCATAAGCCCCGCTACCCGGGCACCCATCAACGCAGGGTTAGATGAAGTAATCTCCAGGATAGCCCCTACCAGCCATGGTGTTCCCAACACTAGGGTATCTCGGCCATCCCCTATGGATAGACGAAGGCCGCCCCGAAGTAATTCCTGAGTGGACATGATACTTTTTCAAGTAAAGCTTTGGTTAGCTGCCGTACCCGCCTCTAGAAAACTGGTCCGTGGGAAGTATCAAGCTTTGAGGACCCTGCCCATCAAATAATGGACGGTGGATAAAGCTCCAAGCTTGTTTTCCCAATAGAGCGTGATTAACATCGCTGAGGTGTCGAAACGCCATCCCCCGCCTCCTTCGGTTGACATAGTTTATCCCAGTCCTGCCAGATGATCGGCCGGCTCTTCTTCACCCCCCACCAGAAACGAGCCAAAGCCACGTGGATCCTGTGAATGAGCTTAATAGGGATAGTGAATACCTACATAACATAGACGAGGAGAGATGTGAGAACAGACCGAATCATTACTTCCCATCCTGCCAGGGAGAGCAATTTACCATCCCATGATCTAATCTGTTGGATTATCCCATCACCCAGATATGCCATAGCCACATTCCAGTATCTCCCAATCATATTTAGTCCTCCCAGGTACATATAGGCCTTAGATGTTTCCCATATGCCGAGGATTTAAGAACAAGTTTGCCGCATAGATGGAGACGTGTTTCTACTAAAAAGAACTAAGGATTTGTCCAGGTTCAGAACCTGCCCTGAGAGACCCCCAAACATGACTAGAATATCCTTCACTGACTGAGCATCCGCGGGGGTCACTCGGCATAAAATGTAGCATTCATCCACAAAGAACATATGAGAGACTTCTGGAGCCCCACTGGAGACCTTAACCCCCTCATCCGTCCCTCAGCATGTGCCTGGCGCAGGAGATACGATAAGCCTTTCATACAAAGGAGGAACAAATACGGAGAGAGTGGATCCCCCTGCCTCAATCCCCGTGACAGAATGAACTTCGGCGTCTCCCGCCCCTAGATGACACCGTATAGCAGACCGACTTCATACAACATGTGATCAAGTCAATCCATTCTGCCGAGAATCCCAGGCGAACCATGATACGGAGGAGATAGTCCCACTCTACTCTATCGTAAGCCTTATTCATGTCCAGTTTAAGTGCCATGAAACCGACCGATCCCTGGCGCTTTTGGCGGAGAAAGTGGATTACCTCAAAGGCAATCAGGATGTTGTCCTGGATACAACGACCCGGGATGAACGCCCCTTGAGTGGCCGAGATAAACGTGTCCAGCAGAGGCCGGAGTCTATTGGCTAACACCTCTGACAGGATTCGAAAGATAATATTACATAAGGTGATAGGACGTAAGTCCTTTACCTTATCCGAATCCGACTTCTTTGGGATCAGGACAATTGTTGTATCATTCCGAGTATGGTCAAATGTACGGGTCGACATGACTTCTTGTATAAACCGCACCACCTCCTCCGCCAAAATCGGCCAATAATGTTGGTAAAACTAGGGGTTCAAGCCATCCGGACCCGAGGATTTGTCTGGTTCCATTTGGATCACTGCCAATCTGACCTCGTCCGCCGCACACGAAGATAACAGAGCCTGATTCTGGGCGGTGGAGATACATGTCGGCAGGTCGATGGGAAATCCTTGTAAATTGGGGAGAGAAGAGGTGAACAACGTTGTAAAATACCCTACAATCAACTGTCGCATACCCGTAGCCCAGGTAACCGAGTCCCCATCATCATTCTTTAATGACAATATTGTGTTAATCTTCCGCTGAAATGAGTAGGCTGCCTGCATGAACTTAGTATTTCTATCCCCTTCAGATAACTAGTACTGCTTCGCCCGTTGACGCCAAAATGCCTCCAGTTCCCCCAAAGCCTGTTCATACTGTATTTGAATCGCCACAAGTCGATGGACACCCGACCTATCTGTCCGACCATTCAATTCAGCAATCCGCCTTTGGCACCATTTGATGTGATTAATGTTTTGGCGAAAGTGTTGTCGCCCTATCTATCCAAAGAGGTTCCCACTACACAAATAAACTCGGAAATAGGCTTCCCCGAGTCTTTATTCCAAGCCCCTTCGATCAGGGTACCACATTCCGGGTCATGGATCCACTGAGATTGGAATCTAAATTTACGGGGATCCCGGCGGACTACATGCCTGGTTAGGGATAGTAAGAACGGCCAATTATCCGAGGTAGTGACCCCCATATTACAAAAATGAATGTCTGGGAGGGAGGAGAACAAGGTATCAAAGACCAACGCCCTGTCTAGCCTGGACTGGATCCGCGCGTAATGCCAACCCCTCCTGAACCAGGTAAACCGATGACCAGCCATTGAGACATCCACAAGCCGCAAATCTCTTACCATCGAACTAAAGTCGTCCATAAGGCTCATCGGATACGCCCGCCCCCTGACGTTTCATCCGGATCCAGAATCCCATTAAAGTCACCAATCAGAATCCATTTGGGCCTCAAGGGTGAGTGGAGACTGCGAATTAAGTCCCAAGTAATGTGGTGCCGATCCCTACGTGGTTCCCCGTAAACTCCCGTGAGGAGAATGTCTTCATATCCCGGAGCCGAAAGATCCACATCAATGTACCGGGCCGAGGATGATCGGAGATCCATAGAGACACCCGAGACCCAAAACATAGCCAATCCACGCCGACTCGGAGTATCCCGGGTCCCTCTAATGTAAGGGACACATATATTCTCTTGGAAACCCAGGGACCGAGAGAGAATTGCGCAGCCCTGGGTATCTAGCAGGGATTCAGACAGAAACAGTAGATGAGGCCGATGGTCTCGTAAGAGATGACGGAGGTGTTGCTTATGGATCCTCGTCCCCATTCCTCGACAATTCCATGCCAGAGTCCTAAGATCCTGGTTGACCTGTGGAGATGAGGGCCCTGGACCCGGATCCCAAGTCCTCTACCGGGAAGGGAGCCCCGGTGACATGGACACCGGTGGTGACAGCGACCGAGATGGAGGTAGAGATTGTCCCCCAATATCCCTTGCAAGGCTATCTCTTCCAAGCCCCCGCTCAAACGTGGGGATTGAGGCGCAGGGTCCAAACCCCCTTAACTATTTTTTTTACATTTAACCCCCTTAACTTTCCTTTATTTTCAATTTAGTCCAACTTCCGTCCAAAAACTAACATACTTAAACATGTGAGTTGTACATGTTATTATCATTTTTTAAATCTCCAAACTACCCTTTTAGCACACAAACCCTAACATTAACTTCTCTCCACCACATTTCCTATCCACACGCCTCTACACCTCCCCATTACGCAAAACCTAAATACCCTTTTCTTTTCTGGTTCTCATCCCCACCTCCTTCTCTCAACCTCCTTTCACAACCCCGCCTCCTCTTTCTCTATCTCCACCCTCCACAACCTCGCCTCCACTTGCTCCATCTCCACCCTCACCCTCCACAACCCCGTGTTCCGGAGTTCATGGTCGAGCCGCCTCCGTCTCTTATTTTTGCAGAGACGCGACGTTGGAAGCGGCGGTAGCGGATGAAGAGAAGCGCCTTGAAAGAAGCGGCGGCCGCCTTGGAAAAAGTGGCGGCGACAGTATGGTTCGGCTAGGAGTCGGTTCCTTGGTCTACCTTCCTTCTCTCTTCACCTCGTGGATATGTGGATTGGATTAAGTGTTTTTTGTTTTTTTTTTCATTTTTCATCTTAAATTTCTCTAAATCAACAGTAAAGGTGTGAAGACATTTATGGAATGGTTGTATATTGGTTTGAGTTTGATTTTTGAATTGGTTGTATATTAGTTTGTATTTGATTCTAGAATTGCTACATCTATGCAATGGTTCCTGTTATTTGATTATGGAACAAATTTAAACCCTCATCCTCCTCGAAACCGGTGGTATCCTCCTTCAGTTGGGCTCCTAAAGATGAATGTGGATGCTACCGTCAGAGCCTATGGTACGGGTATCAGTGTGGTAATCAGAAACTGGGGTGGTGAAGTAGTGGCCGGTTGCATGGATTTTTTGGAGGGTCCATTTCTACCAGATATAGCTGAATTATTGGCCCTGAAAAGAGGGGTTCACCTTTGTCGACAACTTAATCTTCAAATTAGTGAGATTGAGGTGGACTCATCATACGAGCTTGTCGGAATCACGATCTTTCCGGTTTGCACGGAGATATGGTTGAAGAAATTTTATGGGGTATGAATTGGTTTCACTCTTGTAATTTGAGTTGAGTCCCAATATTAACTAATGAAGTTGCTCATGGGCTTGCAAAATACTCTATGGAAGAGAAACCTTCTGAAATATGGAGAGGATCTAGTCCTGTTGTAATAGAACAAATTGTATCTCTTGATCTCTATTAATAAAACCTCTATTATAAAAACAAGAAGAATCAGAAATGGAATTGGGATGAAAGAGAAACAAAAGACAAATAAAAATATAATGAAATTAAATAGAATATCAAAAATAAAATAAAGATTTTTTGAAATAATAATAAACTAATTTTTTAAAATAAAAATCAGATTGTTATAAAATAAAATCGGATTTTTTATTAAATAAAAACTAATTTAAAAAAATAAAAATCTCATTTTTTAAATAAAGATCAGATTTTTAAAAAAACAGAAACTGATTCAAAAAAATATAAAAATCTGTTTTTCCAAATTAAATTTTTTTTTTTAAAATGAAAGGAAATTATTAATAAAAACTTAATTTTCTGAAATTTAAAATAAAAGTAATTTTTTGAAGTTATTTTTCATAAGATTAAAAGTTTTACAAATATATTTTTTAAAATGAAAGGAAATTATTAATAAAAACTTAATTTTCTGAAATTTAAAATAAAAGTAATTTTTTGAAGTTATTTTTCATAAGTTTAAAAGTTTTACAAAATCAATGGCAGACTTTTGAAAATTTGATGGATACTAAGGGGTATTTTAGACATTTGATGTCCATTAGATGGAAAGTTAACGACGTTGTACTAAATTGGAAAAACAAAATTAAAGGGGTTCTATGAAAAATACTAAGGGAGATTATGTGTAATTTTCCTTTTAATATAAATCGTTCATTTTGTCCAAAAAAAGATTTAAATTTACTTTTATATCAAACATAAATAAATTTAATTAAATGTATTCATTCAAAGCTTACTTTATTATCAAACAATTTTTGAAAACAAAACTAAATAATGATTAATTAAAAACAAAACTAGCCTGATTTACACCACCTAGGGAACGTGTACCCTAGGCTTCAACTTGTCATGGAATTTAACAAAAACGTGCTTCTATTGCTTAATTGCCCCATTTAATACCCACCTAAAACAAAGGCCCGACGTTGCAGGTGACTGTGAGAATGTATTGCACAAAAAAAAACACGTGCTTCAGAATTAGTTCAACATAAGACGATTTAGAGGCACGTTTTTGTTAGTGTTTTTTTTTACTAATAGGTACAATATTATAATCATAAACTTACTACAAGATGTGCGTCAGAAAACATATTATCTGATCACAAGAAAAAACAGACACATAATATAACGGTTGTTGGTCTTTAAAGTACTAGAACAGTCATAGACAATATTAAAGCGCTTTATAGACAGGAAGGAGAGATGAGGATGAGAAAGCGGTACTGGAAGTCTTGCTTCGAAACCTGGCCAAACACTGCATAAGTAGTAGGAGGTAGAACTTTTACCAAGGATCCCTCCCAAGTCTAGTGCCTAAAGCATGGAGAACCTAACATTCCTCTTGGCGAGGTTGTTTTTGATCTTGCAATGATGAAGTTAGATAAAAAAACCCACTCGATTATCGTGATCCAAAATCAAGAAGGGGGTCGAGGAGGGCGCGTTAGTGGAGTCCAAGGAGAAGGATGAGCCGGCGGCGGCTGCAGGGACGGCGACCTCAGAGACGGTGGTTGCGACATCATATACGCCGGTGACAGCGTCAAAAACGACGACGGTAGTATCAAAGACGACGACTACGGCGTCGAGATCTCGGGGGTCTGAGGCAGTGAGGTCGGTTGACGTCGAGACGAGCCAAACGTCGACCATCGGAGTTGCAGAGGAGGGACCAAACAAGATTGGAAGACACTTTGTTGGTTGCGGGAGGGAGCCAACGTCATAGTGGCTAGAGGCGGCTCGAAGGAAACCCTAACAGGAAAAACTCTCGCAAGACCAATATGAGAGTTGCAGAGGAGAAAAGATATAGGAAGGAGAAGTATAACCATGATATATGCCATAGAAAAAGCCATAACCATAACCATAGCTTTGCTTTTCCGATGGTAGAGCGAGAGCTTTAGGCTAAGGTTATTAGATGTAGAGTACAAAATGTTTTTTTGTGAGTGGTTTATTTGTAGTAATTATAAAAACTTGTATTGGTTTATGAAGTTTTTTTTTTAAATTCTTCTAGTGTACTGTAGGTTTGTTTTTTCAAATGGAGTATATGAAAAGGTATCTAAATAAGGATTGTACTGTAAGTATAGTTTTTTTTTGATAAGCGAAAATTTATTAAGTAAATGTTATACAAGGTTGAGAACAAAGCAAGAAAACAATCCCAAAAAGGATATTTTCTTCAGAGCAATACGCTACAAGAGCAATACGAAAAGTAAACAAAATACAAAAAACAAGCCAGAAAGTAACAAAAAAATCACCCCACTAAGTCAAGCCGGTAAACCGGTAAGAGACTGAAATGGGTGCAATCGCACTCGGATCAGGACATTCCTCAGTCTCAAAATCCTCAGCGGCCTCCTCAAACAGCTCAAAATTTTTGAGTAACATAGGAGCCAAGGCGATAGGCTTTTTTCTGATTTTCTTGCTAAAGTACCACTCACCCGAACTATTCTTCTGAGCAATGTCGATCACAAAATTACCCGAATTACCTCCTTTATCAACATTATTTCTAGCTCTTGTCTGATAGAAAACAACTACAGGAGCGGGTTTTTGCACTGTCCCTTCTTTGGACGACCACGCTTTTTTGGTTGAACAATGCTTTGAGTTTCGGTGATTGGCATCACAGATTGTAGGAGAATATCCTTCCACGGGCTGCTCTGATGATCCCCAGCAAAATCAGATATACCGTCAAGCTGAGTCCCATCACCCAAATCTTATGGGGAAAGGGCTTCCTACGGCTGATGAGTGCCTAAAAACGTGATTGGGCCCTCCTGAGGCAGGTCCAGCCCATCAGAAAAAAGAACTGCAGCAGTTGGGTTTGTCGTTTGGGCTTCAATCACAGCCCAAGTTGGAAGTAAGTCCTGCACGACAACCTCCCCTGCTTTTGAGCGTCTTCCTCATCGCGACCTTCTCCGTGAACTCTCGGAGTTTTGTGCGACTAGGCTTGAGAGCCGGAGCCTACCACTGAGCCCAACAACAATAGATCAGAGCTGCAGGCCTCAACAGTCGGTTGGGCCTCGTCTGCGGCCCAAATAGGTTCAGCGTCACTTGAAGCCTTGTCCAAAACGACCTCCTCACTGTGTTTTGGCTTTCTTTTCCATCATCACGCGTCGAGATTAACAGAATCAAATCTCGTGAAACCAAATCCCTCTAAATTAGGGGTATTCGAAAATCGTAATGACGTGATTTCTGGGTCAAACGAATCATGAAAGATTCATCAATGGCCGATATCGTATTCGGAATAAGGACCTCCATCAACAGACCTTCGGAGCCTGCTGGATTTTTGTGTTTTCCGAGCAGAACCTTCGCCGGAGTAAACATACGATCCTTAAAACGAATACCCAAAGGTGAACATGGACGCGCCAGAGCAACGAACAAGACATGCCCATTAAACTTAAATCCATTGTAAGTTCGAACAGCCATAGTTGCAGCTGCCGATGACACGAAAATGACGAAACCATAGAACTTACCTCCCCCGTTTGCACGGCTCGGAATAGAACATGACGATATCTCACCAAACGGCCCGAAGGTTTTAAGAACCCAATCCTCCTTCGTTGCATAAGGTAAATTACAGATGAATACCTCATTTGGTATCGTCTGAGTCTCGTGAGGTTGATCCCTAAGGTCGGTTTTCTCAGTCTCGGACTCAACGTTCTCAGCTACTCTGGCCTGTGAGTCCCCAATCGCAGTCTCTGTAACACACGCTTGAGGTACTCTATTTTTTGCTTCCGGAACAGTCTCCAATCTTCGACCTCTGCTACTTCACAAAGCCTGCCTTCTACCTGACTGCTCCTAGGCCTTCCTCTTTCTCCAACACATCGGTGCTAGGACCTGTGACTACAGAAACCGGCTTGGTTTTGCGACCC
The DNA here is from genome assembly GCA_963921825.1 of Erodium maritimum. NCBI lineage: Eukaryota > Viridiplantae > Streptophyta > Magnoliopsida > Geraniales > Geraniaceae > Erodium > Erodium maritimum. The sequence continues at coordinate 41,507,683 of OY997592.1, read as the reverse complement.
TCCTTGGCTTCAGAAGAAAGGCGATCTGAGCCAGTCCCATTCACCTATTTGCGACCCTCCTTGACCTTGGAAACACGACTAACCGAATCGTGTTTGACCTTCCCAATCACCTGACCATGAGCTGCAACAATACAGCAGTAGTCTTCATAGCACGAGATTAACTCAGAGCAGAATGAGGAGAACAAGAGCAACCTCGACATGGCTCAATCGATAGAGAGGGTACTTTGGAATGCAATACCAATAGTTTTTAATTTTTGAAATTCTTAATTTTTATATAAGGGAATAATGTTAAAATTTTGTATATCAAGAAAAAATATACAAGCAAAACGATAAATATTACAAACTTTAAACTTGATAGAAAATAATATTATCGACTATTAATCGAAAGAAAATAGTCGTAACACAGTGCGCGTCCAACGTGCAACAAACGTGTACACTAAAAAGTGCAACAACGTGCACACAGAAAAGTTCAACAACGTGCACACTAAAAGTGTAATAAAATGTGCACACCAAATCTGCAATGTATGTAGTTATTACCTAGGCGACGTCGGAGGGGACGTCTAGATCTGAAGCCCCCACCACGCTGCTGGAAGAGACCAAACTGCACCACTTGAGTAACCGGAAGAGACGAAGCAACACCACAACAACACCTATACACGACCAGCAACAAGACTACACCTACAACAAAACTCTACAACGCCGAAGTCCAGTGCCACACCGCCACAGATCGAATCATGTCCGGAGGCGGAGCTTCTACGGTGTGTTGAACTTCGGCCCACACCATACGACGACCAGCTTGAAACCACATGAACACCGACCGATTAAAGGAGAAAAAACGAGATGGAAAGCAGAGAAGAAAAGGGGTAGGATAGGGGGAGAGAATTAGAGGAGAAGAGGAAGGTCCTCGTCGGTGACCACAATAATGAGGGAGCCACTCCCGTCACTGACGAAAAGGAGTGTCAATGACGGGTGAGAAGCTAGGTTTTATTTGGAGCGTATAATTGAGAGACGATTATTATCATAAAGGTACTTGTTTTGAAATTCTTTAACTAACCAATCTCTTATTTAATATCGTACACAATACTATATAAAAAAAAATCTTCTTAATCTATATGTATTTTGTAAATAACAAATATGATCATTGCTCTATGTTTTGTAGATCGTTTTTTTAGCGATAGGTACTTTATTTATTAATATCAATTAAGAATAAGTATAAAAAGAATTAGTGGGAGAGCATAGATCATTCAAAAACAATCCCACAAGCTAATCCTAGAACCATAACCAAGGTATAGTCGGCCTTGACATATGAGGGTAAATGCCAAAAAACAGGAACTTACAAAACTAAAAGACAAGAGAACCAACTTGAATCGACCTGATATAAATATGGGCGTCTAACTATTGCTTGGTCCTCAAGGAAGGACCATGAAATCTTTGTAGAAAGTGCGCGATTTGATCATTGATCATAATAAGGTGGAGAAAACCAATTAGCAGATGCTAACCGGGTTGGGTTCGGGATGCCTTTTCTCCCCAACATTACGTTTTCTCAAGGGCCTCTTATATACCCTAGCGAGATTGCGTAGCAGACTTCGCCTGATTGTTAGGATGAAGACAAACTTTGATACCAAGCTCCAACGCTGTCCACGACATCGTCTGTCAATTCCCCGACATTCCGAGTCGGTTTGAAGATAACCACCAACTGCCTTTGGAGGCGATAATAATCTATGTCTCACCTCCTAACAATTGTGATTTCGCTGCGGGCTCGTCTCCATTACGTAATCTGCTCGGCAGAAATCCGGGAGGTCGGCGAGTGTTGGGGTCGCTTCCGATGTCGTCATCATCAACAAGTATAGCCACCAGGCCCAAGAATGGTGCAGGTCGAATATGAATCATGATTGGCATCCATAATAAAGTGTGATTGCAAGCGAGGGTTTAACAGAAGGGCTGTAAAGCAGTACCCGCCCACCAATACTACGTAGGAGGATGTGTCGAAGAAGGTTCCTTGATTAGTTGCGGCACGCAACATATATGCAGAGGGAAAACCCTTTCTAGGGCTTGGTGGCGATACAAGAGAACTCTCTCTGTATTTTTTTCGTGGACCTTAATACATACCTCTCCTTGTCTTATATCTATTATGATGTCATTGTCGCATTTTTCCTCCTTCTTCGTCTCATTTCACTGTCGGTGGAAGACTTGAGAGGATCGAGGATAACTCTCCTTCTTGAATCATCGTGAGTATTGGCTCTGGTGGGCTACCGTTGATATTATTGAGCGGGGGTGGTTGTCGTAAGTCCCTACTACAAATCTATTGGTTTTCGATTATCTGCTCTGCTCTTCACTACGTTTTGTTGTGCTTGGAGTGCTCCGACTTTGTTTTTGTCTTTCTAGGGACGAGTTTGGAGTTGAATGGCTTGTCCCTTTCCTTGGGTGTTTTCCTAGAGGCATGCCTTTATGGTGTTGAGATTTGAGCAGTGGCATCGTCTACGGTGACCAACATGATGGCCTTTTTTCCTTCCTGGTGAGCTTCTTACTCCTTGGGCTCCCGACCGATAGAATTCCCTTTCCCCCTCACCATGGTGGTGGTCGAGACCAGACAGTGTGCTGTGGTTTGGTCGTCGTCGTGTTTTTTTTTTGCCATTTTGGCCTTTGTTTGAGTTTTCGTAGGGCTTTTTATTTCTTCGGTAGGTTCTCGGCTGTGGTTGCTGGTTTTTGTGAAAGTGCGGCGGCATGACTGGTTCATGTTTGGGGATCTGTACTGAGAATTGAGGTTTTATTTTTTATTGAGTCTAGTTTCATGCCCAACTTTGTTTAAGCCTTCGGCCTTCTCATTATTTTGTTTTTTTTATTGCTTTTATGGTTGGAAAATGTGGGTCATTGACATCTTTTACTGGTTGAGTTCAATGGTTGAGAAATGTTGGTATTTGATCTTATTGGTTTGTATTGGCTGAGGTTGAGACATGTTTGAGTCCTCTAATTGATATTATTCTTTAGAAGACTTTTCATTTACTTATCATTACATTTTGCTTAGAAGTTAAATATTTATAAAAATTCATCTGCTGATCAAAAAAAATAAACTTCATGAATTATAAGAGTAAAGAAAAACAAAAACTATCAAAAAAAACTTATCTTTTACCCGATTCAACTCAGTTTACGTCTTTTTTTACGCCTTTAGGATTTTGGGCTTCCTCTCCTCCGATCTTAGTTTCTCACCACTCACCACCTTAAGTTTCTACGCCTCCTCCCCCTCTCTTGAAATCACCAGATCGTTCCCTAGGTAAGTCTCAAAAACCCTACCAGTGTACTACCTCCACTTGACTCCCATGTCCCCCATACCGCCAACGCGTCTAGACATGTGAACTCTCGGGTGGACCCCGTGGTTGTCCCCCATACCCATCTTCTTTTATCGGCGAAAATGCCCCACTATATGTCACCAATGCCAGGCCATGAGTATATAAAGACCCTGCGGTACCAATAGAAGACCAAGATGCGGAACCCTACCCCTCTCCAGCCGTTGTTGGTCTAGCCTCTAACAACACCCCCTGACTACCATTCGGGCGAGTTTTTCTACCGTCTCGGACTCGCTCCACAGTCGGGAACCTCTGATACCAACCACGGGACTTGGCATTTCCACGAAGTTAATCTAGTTAGATATTGTGACACTAACCTTGCTCCCCAAAATCCCATGCCCTTCATAGGAACTGATGACGCCTCTGGACGACTCCATACTTCCCATCCCGATAGACTTACTCCCAGCAACTGTAGTGGAGAACCAATACGGTGACAACCTCTCCATAATAACTCCAATATGGTAGGATGTAAACATCGACGACGACCCCCACAAAATTTGGACCAACTCCACCAAACAACCCCCTCAAACTACGTTAGGAACCCGCCAGAAGGACCGCCCCCCCATGGACTCCATCCTGACACTGTAGGAGAGCTTTTATTCCCTTTAGATGGATGAAGAGGAGGATGCTATCATTTGCGTCCTAAGAGACCCAGAATCCGATCGCATCCGAGCCCTCACAAAATTTATCCTGTCCAGAAGATTATTCACCACGCACCACTATGATCAGGCTATCGTGGAAGAATTCATGAATATGGTGTGACATGAAAAATTCCAGGTCATTAAGGACCTTGGCTGGGGCGTTTCAGGATTCTATTTTAACTTCCAAGTAGAGAAAGATAGAATCAAGTGCGGGGATCCATTGTCATTCAAAACAGCCTCTTTCTTACTAGAAGACCTCCTATAAGGGATCAACCTAGCCACCTTACTGTTTTCACGTCTATAATTATGGGCGCTAGTATCTGATCTACCATGGGATGACCTTACAACAAAAACGGGTCATTAGTTGGAGGAAGCATTAGAATGATGTGTGGATGTCAAAACAAACAAGGAAGGAATGGGATGGAGAGGAAAGTTGTGGGTCCGGTTTTGGAGGTACTTGGCCACTCCTCTCCGTCGTACGAGTCATATTATAATCTCGGGCCATCAAACACCAACTCGGGTGAGACTTCAGTACGCCCAACTCCCGTACTTATGATTTTATTGTGGATGCATAGGTCATCATGAGGTTGAATGTCGAAGAAGTGATCCTGCCCACCCTCCAAGCCCACCGTGATTTGACTTGTCCCACGTGGCACCATAAACCCCTCACATCAAGGTGGGGATCCGATGAGACTAGGCAGACCCTTTTACCGGACATTAGGAGGAACCGATAAGGGCCCCAGCTAGGGATTGCTGATATCCCCTTAGCCCTCCAAATACCTAGGATTTCCAAGTCTCTAGGTTTTCCTCCTCTAACATTGCCAACCCTACAATTGGCACAACACCTCCCGCCAAAGACCTCACCACATACATGGAGCAGACTACTTGTAGCCAATTCTATAAACCTTCCTCATCTGGGTGTTTGGAGAATAGATGTACCCAATGGAGGAACGACACACTACCTTCTGACTAATCATGAGATGTTTAGGTTTGGTGAAGGGGAAATGCAACCCCTCTAAATTCACAACTGCAACCACAACCACCTGTCAAACGCGGAAAGAGGCCATCAACTTTAGCCTCAAATATAAGAGAATTATAGTCTCCCCGTCAACCCAAAAGAAAAGAAGTCCAAGCCATCTCGGAAAAAGAAGAAGCGAGGTCTACGAAGCCGCTTCTCCAAGGGAAATGAGTGGCCTCCTGAGCATCGGGGTGTGTGGGGACGGACACCCCACCCTACCAAGATCGGTGCTAGACCGACACTTGGTTCCCCCATCTCTTGGTGTTCTCCTTGGATGCCCGTGTTCTCCTCAAATGCCATTGATCTATTATCACTGACATTTTCAGATCGAGTCAAGAGATGAACAAACTTTTATTTTCTCCACCGCCAAACAAGCACGAGATCGCCTCCCACTTAATATAACCAGGTATTTCATTATAGGATTAGGGTTCATTACCTACGAGTTCGAATTATGCTCCGTCCTTTTTATTTTCAGTTTAATCCTAATGTTCTTAATTATCTCCTTTCATTTTTTTTTGATAAGCTCGAAAATTTATTAATAAGACCGATTCCAGAAAAAGTAACGTAATGCCTTGAATCACGATGAAACAGGGTGGAAACCAACGATTAAAAGGGGCTCCATCAAAGGGAGCCAAAAGGAGTAAAAACCATAAAAGGACACCCCGCCAATCCTCGCCTCCCGAAGTCAATGACGAGACGTCGCATCCTTCTTTTTGGCAGCCAAATCACGAATTGTAGTCCATGCATCGATTGCTTGAGACGAAGTTACGGCTTGAGTTTTTCCATCACAACCTTGCTCAACCTGTTTCTCAATAACAACGGGACGATCATATCTTTCCCGATCCAAAGAGACCTTTGGTTTACATGACATGGTCTAAAACTCCGTTAAATGCTTAGGTGGGCGACTCACCCGTTTTGATTTGACGAGGGCATCCTTCCACGGAGATGCCTCTTGCTGTGATGGTTGACCCACTGACACATCAACTCCAACAACAACAGGTTCAATCAAATAAAAAACACGAGCCGAAGCAACCACCTGCTGAGACTTGGAAACGAACGAATCTGAATTGGGCTGATCACGGCCTTGAACATGCCCAGACGCAGGCCCACCCGTTTCAGCAGCTTGAGTATGCCCATTCGCAGGCCCACTCAATCCACACTCAGCGCATGAAAACTCGTCGTCATCCTCATGAGTATCGCGATCTCCGGAATCAGGAACGCTCACAACATCCCTCCCAGGTAAATCACGATCACAAGAATCAGTGGCGAGAAAATCACGGTTTCCAATCTCATCCATGCCATCCGAAGAATTTGAAATCACTTGAGACTCGGAAACAACCAACTCCGTGAATCCCCGGTAAGTCCTACAGACGCCCTGCCAATCCCTTGCACCACCACGAGTTCTCTGGAGAGCTCAGAACGACCTCACCCTCTACGGTTTGTTTCGCTGGCGAAACATGATCTTCCATCCCAAGGTTACCCTGTTTTTGAACCTCGAAAACAGAGTCAACCTTCTGAGTTGTGTTCTGCTCCAAATCCTGTACGGCAACGCAAAACCATGACGACAAAAAGAATGTACCATTGATTTTAAAACCATTCTAGACCTCATTCGCCTTAGTCGCTGCTCCTTTGGATTCAAAACGAATGAAAACGAAGTACCTACCATTTCGACTCGGTCGTTTGAGAACATTCATGGAAACAATAGTACAAATGGGCTGAAAATATTTCGAGTCCAATCTTCAGACGACTCGAATGGTAAATTGCTCACAAACACCTCATCCTCTTGTTCTAGAAATTTACCATTCCTCACCGTCCAGTTCCGACGGACAACCCTTGATGCTACCGGATGCACAGTATCTCTTGATCCATGAGATACTCTATTTTGATCAACCTTAATTTTTTTTTTTTGGATAAAGATCAGTTAGCAGATTGAGGAAGCATGTTCCAAAATTACTAAGATTTGTAATTGATCAACCTTATTGGCCTTGGTCGTAGCTTTGTTTGTAGGAAACTTCTCCCTAACTATATCCATATCAGAAACTAACATCGATATCAAAACAGAGATAGGGACATAACTCTGAATCGAGTGCTTCATTAATTATCTCTTTTCATTAATAAAGGTTCCCCGTATGGTAGTAAAAGAAAACAGCATTTACGTCTTACTGAGGGTGCTCTTAATCATAATTTACATCTCTATGTTGACTCAAATATTACCAAAATGTCCTTATCTTCCCTTCTCCCACCAATCATTCGTTTTCTTCCTTCGTGTTCTCTTCTTACTCACCGGTCTATTTAGCCAACTAACCAACTGCTCAGGATTGGGTCTATGACCTACACCTTTTACTGTTTATAAAAAAAACCAAGAACTCAAATATTTAGTTTAAGATAAAAAGACCAATATTATGTAAACATTTACCGTATTTTTTTTTCCAAAGAAATTACTTGTTGCTTGAATTCTTCAATGATTTTTTTGTTGAGATAAACGATATTGTATTAGTTTTCGGCAATAATGATATTTTGAAGAGGTTCGGGGACATGACCCCCTCGCCAATTCCAGGCAGGCGTAGAACAAGCCGCCCTGGCAAGCCAGTGAGCTGCTTTGTTCGCTGTCCGCTTCACAAATTCGAGCTGCACGCACTCGAGTTTAGATAAAAGGGAAAAAAAATCTGTAACGATCGTCCCGAGAGGTGACAGCTGCCCCCCACCTCTATTGATCATATCCACTATGACCTTACAATCACTTCGAACCACCGCCCTCTGGGACGGGTATTGATGAAGCCACAACAGTGCCTCCCGTATCGCGTACGCTTCCACCAGCCTTGGGTTCTAGGCCCCGTGGAACGAGGTAGACCGAGCACCCCTAAGGTGCCCCCCGTCATCTCTACATATACAGCCTGTTCCCACTTTGTCTGCTGCTGCGAACAGAGCCCCATCAGTATTAATTGCCCAGGATCCCCTGCTAGGCCGTTCCCATACTTCCGCTCCCCGAGATTGGGCGTTTCGTGGGCTCACCTGGGCCTGCGCCATCCTCCGCCGTGCTTCTAGCCAACCCAGTTGCAGGTGGAAAGCTGTCTGGAAGATCCCGGCCGCTGGTTGGGCTATACCCTCCCAAACTACCTTATTTAGTGCCTTCCACACTTCCCATAACAGACATCCAATCAGACCTCCCTTCTCCGCAGGGTTAAGGCTAAGCATCTGTAGAAGCCACTCCGTTATCGATTGGGTCCCCCGAGGGAGAACTAGGCCCGACTTCATCCAGCATTCATCTGCCACAGGGCATGTGACCAAAAGATGAAAGGTCGACTCCTCTCCTCCCAGACATACCGGGCATGTCGCCGCCATCTCCACATGCCTACGTCTTAGGTTCTCCGCCACCGGTAGACATCCCGAACACACCCGCCATAAGAATGATCTGATCTTAGGCATCACCTCCAACTTCCAGATTACCGGCCAGATGTCGGACTGTGCCTGAGTAGAGGGCTGATCCTGCTGGCACCTTTCGTACGCCGATTTCACCGTGTATTGGCCCAAGTAGTCCCCCACCCAATACCACGAATCCCTGACCGCCGTTCGACTGATCGGGACCGCCAAGATCGCCTGTTGATCCTCCCCTCCTACCAGGGACCGAATCTTCCCCTCATCCCATGCCCTCCCCTGTGGCGTCATCTAGTCCGCCACCAATAGCCCCTCGAGCCCAGGGCCTACCGATTGCACCCTCGCTTCCACACTTGTCAACCAGGGATGTCCCAAGACTGAAATTTCCGAGCCAGGGCCGACAGACCTTCGCGCCCCACTTATAATCAACTCCTGTACTGATAATATACTCTGCCAGATATAGCTTTGGTTTGGTTTCCTCCCCGCCTCCAGAACTGACGTCCTCGGGTAATATATAGCTTTGAGAACCCTAGCCACTAAGCTGGATTCCTCCGTGACTAGCTTCCACAACTGCTTCCCTAGTAAGGCTGAATTAAAGTCGTATAGATTCTTGAATCCCGTACCCCCTTCCTCTTTCGGCCTGGACATATTTGCCCAGGACTGCCAGATCACTCCTTTACCGTCCGATCCTGTCGATTTCCACCAGAATTTCGCCAGGGCCACATTCACCTGGTCCAGCATTCCTTTTGGGATCCGCATTACACTCATTGTATAAGTGGGAATAGCTTGTTGTAATTCTTGCATTGAAATTGATATTTTATGATGATTTTTTTTCTCGAATTCCAACTATCATATTTCTACAAAAAGCAATTAATATATCATTCGTGCAATAAATAAAAGGAGAACCTTAGGTCCTAACTTATTTTTAGTTCTGTTTTGACGATCTTAACCGAGCTTAATTTCTTTTTGCACTTCTCAACTATAATTTTTCTATTTTTTACATGGGTTAACATTTTCCATCTGAATAAACGTTGTCGTTAGTTTTTGATGGAAAAACCTAAAATACCTTTAGCGAAAGTCAATAACCTCAAGTTGGATTTGATCTTTTTCTTGCACTTCCCAACTATGACTTTCATTTTTTGCACGGACTAACATTTTTTGCTGAGGGTATTTTCGGCTTTTCCCATCGAAAACTAACGACAACGTTTATTCAGACGGAAAATATTAGTCCGTACAAAAAAAAAGACTATAGTTAAAAAGTACAAAAAAAAAAGATCAAGCTCGATTAAAATCGTCAAAGCAAATTAAGACCCATGGTCTCCCCCAAGTAAAAACACATTTTAGTTTCCACTGAATTTGGATATTTGGCTTCACCCAAGCAACCAAAAACAGTGTGTGCAGTGTCAGCGACAGTGAAAGGTTAGTTGGCAATAACTTAATCTCCATCACCCATTCTTTTCGTATCATTACCTCTCTGTGCAGAGCCATGGTCAGTAAGTGTAACCCAAAAATGAAAAAGTCCAGGTCCAGCAAGCTGATGCTGATGATTATGATGACGGCGATATTGCTAGCGGTTGTAGGAGCTGAACCTCAAGTTCCGTGCTACTTCTTGTTCGGAGACTCAATTGTGGATAATGGAAATAACAACGACGTCGTCAACAGCTCTGATAAGGCCAATTATCCTCCCTACGGACTCGACCTTCCAGCTGTGCCCCGAGGAAGGTTCACCAATGGTCGAACCGTTACGGATCTGCTTGGTCAGTCACTCTACCTTGCTTTTATTCTTCTTTTTTCTGATTACCACATACATACTTCTTTTCATTGTCTTTTGCGGTCAAATCCGATTCGGTTCTTACCGTAAAAATAAAAAACCGAATAGGTCAAATGTAGTCTAAAGTTGCGAGGATTGTAAAAATACCATTGGCAAAATTTATTTTTTATTGAAATTATTTTTTAATTTCTATTAAAAAAAAGTACTCTCAGAGCAGAAAAGTGTCTAAAGGGACAAGTGCCAAAAAAAAAACGATTACAAGAGGAACTCAATACCGAGAGCTCAAAAAGGAAAACAGTGCTAGACCGTTGAACATGTTCTAAAAAGAGAAACGAAAACTAGAGGGTCAAGTCCCAAAACCAATTCAATCTTAATCGGTGACCCACTCATCACCTTCCGAAATATCATCGCTACTCTTCGCTTAACCAGGCTGATCAGTATAAGCTTTACGAGCTTGCACGACCCGTCTCCAGACATCAACGAGATTGGTTGTTCTTTCACGACTCAACGAACACGCTCTTGGCTTAGACGTAGCGGTGTAATAATCCAAAAAATGCTTTGGAGGCCGACTCTTATGTTTCAAGGGTTTGAGAATGACGTCCTTCCACGGACTACCCACATCCTATCTACATCTCGATGCAGCTAAACCTCATGAACTAGAGCTCAGAACTCTAGGATTCGTCAAAATAGGCCCAACAACTGAGCCAACTTCCACAATCTACTCATTAGGGTTGAGCCCACCACTATGCTCATGGGACTGAGTCGATACCTCAGAAGTTGGACCAGACCCAAGAATAGGAAGCCAAACGTGATGGGCCTGAGATGATGACGATGTAGAAACGCATGTCTCCTTTTTTGATCCCATAAAATTCATCACTGATCCCTACATATTCTTTATATTTGAATTCAAGCCATCCACCACCGGATGGATGGAAGACCCCTAAATCATGGGGTCACTAATCCTAATAGATGCCTATCGAGAGTCTACGCCGTGCCAAGAAATAAGCTCACCACCGAACTCCAGCGAGACATCGAAAGCGGACCCACACACTTTTTGTCGGAGTTGAGAATTCCCAGCTGGTTTAGCAGCCAACTCCGTATTGCCTTGCATCAAGCTCGTGAAGGCTCTTGTCTCCCTAAAAGCGAGCTCACGAAGGCTCTATTCTATATCTCCGATGCTCTGTCTTGGGGATTTCTTTACCGAATTGACTTTCTAACGTCAAGCAATGGCTACAACCAAAAGGCTAGTGACAGCTTCGCTCGCCTCTTCCTTTTATCGATATCGAACGAACCCGAAGAATTTTTACTTACGGTTTGGCCAGAGCAAAACAGAGGAAAGTGCGGTATCGCTAGAATTACCAAACACATTATGAATCCAGTCAATCTTGGTATCAGACGCTAAGTTGCAGATGGAAATCTCATCCTCTTGCAACATATTAGCCTTCGAATGACGAGTAGCCTGCAGGCTAGAAACCGAACTCGCACTCACTTCCTTGCTAGAGAACTAGTGAGGATGTTAGAGTCCTTACTAGTACTTCTCACCACTTTGATCCCACCAGAAATGAATGAGACAATGACTTCCCCAACCTCCTTAATCTGCATTGCAATCTCCCCACCATGTGCAATAGCCACAATTCCTTCCTTCTCTATGACCTCCTGTGAGGTCGTGTCCTTCGTTGTCGAGTACACCGAGATCCTTCACAAGATACACGAATACAAGACATCATCTTAGTCGTGGCTTTATACCGACGATCGTCTACTCCCTTCTTTGCTGGTGATGAAGTCTTAGAAACTAGCTTACAATAAGCACAATACAATGACAACGACTCAAAATAGAAGGAGGAGAACGAGAGCAACGGAGGAGGAGCTATTTAAGAGCTTATGTTTCAAGCAGACAATATTAAATGCAATCAATTCTGATTCAGACAAAAAAATAATAGGAGAATTGACGAACCGATCAAGCGACCACTTGAGGCCACTACTGCTTCATTCTCGTCTTCATCGTCTCAGGATCAGATTATGTTGTCGGAGCTTCTGGTCTTGCTATTAGTGAGAGACGATGTCGATGAAGTAACTCCAGCCCCAACTCTCTGTAAAGCACTCGAGGGACAACACATACAATAGAGTATCGACTGTGGTGATCGAAGATCTGGAGAGCAAAGCACATATGGATGAACTGGAGAGCAAAGAAACGCAACACATCGATCTCGAACTTCGACTCTAACGAGCCTATGAGAACGGGAAGGAGGCCTTTAACTCCAACGACAAAATAAGCAGAGTGACTCTAAGACCTTGTTCATGTCCGACAGCGGCGCGATCAAAAGCGAACCACAACCCTAACATTGTCGCGCATGAGGCACGTTCAATTTTATCAAGAGTTTCAATTTCTTTTTATTGAAATTGAATTTACAAACATGAACCGATAGAGTTAAGCGCTCGTTTTAGTCCCCTTCTATTTTCCTCATTTAGTGGTGGTTTGTCTATAATTCTTAGGTGCAATGTTGTTAGTAGTGTACGATAAAACGATAAACCTAGCCAACACCCTGAAACATAAATACACATGATTAATAAAACCGGGGGATTACAAGCTTATAATATGATAGATTAAACAAACGCATGTAATAACATATCATACAAACCTAGAAATCAACTTTTCCATACCCTGGAGAAAGAGCCTATATGACGACATATCCTCGGGCTCTATGTAGGAGGTGTCTATCATTTCGAGTAAGGGTAACTCCTAGACCAGTGACTCTCAAGCCCCAAACTGCCCCCGACGGTATTTCTCGATGTTCGACAAGCTTTTGTCCAACTTTGTGTCATTAGGAGTCTCCCTTCTGTTTCTCCCTCAAGGCCTTTACGACCTTTTATCCCTCAAGGCGACAACCGCGGATAGATCCTAGGCGACCACCCTCTGCCTCTTCAGTGGTGGGAGAGAGATTGTCCATATCAGACATTGGGGTGCTCAAGCAAGGTTTTTATGTGTTTGTGATGGCCGTTTGTGCCGATGAGATCTCCGGTGGTCGTCGAGAAATCGTTCTCAAATCGATGCACCCAACAAGGCTTGTCTTGCACAAGGACCTACCAGTGCTTCCATACAGCACGTGTTCATACTTCTTGACGTACTCCTTCTCCTTCTCCGCATCCTCCATGATCTGGTCGTTGGATCTACCAGATTGGTCGATGTGCTTGAACTTTGAACAACAACCCTTGAACATCTTCACCATACGGTTGGTGACGCTCCAATGTTGTTTGTAGTTTTTGGCTAACCGCTCTATCGATGGTGTTTGACGGGTTACGAGGGAAAGCTCATTCCGAATGAATTCCCAAAATGCTTGGCCCGTCTGGTCGGCCCCGTGCTCTGAGCTCTCAGAGTGGTTTAGCCATGCTCACGAAAATGCATGCTCCTAAGTCTAATTCAACTTCTGGTACATATAGGGACATCCGATTTGCTCGGATGGCGTATTCCTTGGGGAGGGGGGACACGGACGGGTATGAACTAAGGTAGACGATGCATTTCCGATACAGGCAGCCTAATATAGCCCATCCTCGAGGTGGAACCCGGATAAGTGGTGGAACCCTTGAATCGTGAACTAGCCCCCGAGTACGCGGTTGAGCCCTCGAATGTCATTCTAGTGAGGAATGTTGAAGCAGTTGTACACGGGGGAGGTCGAGATCGACTCTTGCACCAACAAGGGAATATACACTTCCTGGCCCCAAAATCACTCCTCCGTTTAGCACGATTAGTATTGAGAATTGTGGACGTAGTCCTATTCACATGTGAACCCCAATGGGTACTTTTGGTTGTTGTTGTTGGCCATGGAAGCAGCTGTAGAAAAAGAGATGTTCAAGCAACAGATTCTACACCGAGTGAACGAGGGAAAAATTCTACATAACAGGAGAGAGGTAAAACCTCGGAGCCTGTGTTTGCTCGCTAGAGAATCGGTAGTGCTGGAACGATGGAGAATATGGTTTCTCGCTGTGGAATATGCTTCAACGAAACTGAAGAGGGGGAGAATTGCAGAATCACGTAGTTGGTGAAGACGAAGAAGAAATAGTTTCCATTATTTAAAGCTGAAATACACTTTCGGCTTTAATAATACCAAAAATTTGCCGCCACGTGTCTCCAAGTTGTTCGGTAGTCAACGATTCAATAGACCCGTATCCGTCGAATAGACCGAGGGTTAGCGTCGATAGATTCCTCGACGCCGATTTCAAGGTTCACAGATTCAATTCAAAAAGTCTGTTTTTTGGAAATCCGACGTCCTTTCCTGAGATTCCAACAAATTCGACGGATAGAAAGGACACAAAATCAACACAATTATAGGCGCTCTTAGTATCATTTGACTTGTCCTAAAAGGACATATAACACATTTAGGACAGAGCTCTACAAGACATGATTTCTTTGTTCATAATATAAGAGTTTAGTACATCACTTCATAAGAGTCCAACTCATGTTACAACTTGACTTATATGAAATCCAAGCCATACATAATTGGTCATGAAACATGTAGTCAGTCCCATTTCGTAATCATTGTGGATATATTTAACATTAGATATTCATCAAAGGGCATCCAGCTATCGACTTTGAGTTTTAGGAAGTCCGACTTTAATATGCTATCATGGTTTGTTTGTCTTTCTTCAATATATGAACCCTCATGACCAAACAACTATTTATCATTCCATGTTTAGAGTCTCATGTGACGAGAATCTTTCCAGTTTGATTTACATGTAAGAAGAGGATTTAGAGTCTGAAACTAAACGGACCCGATTACCACATGATGACTAATTTTAACGTGACTATTCTCAATCATCATTGTAGGTCAATTTCTTGGTTTTGACGAGCTAATTCCACCCTTCCTTACTTCTAGAGGGAATGAAACACTTGGAGGTGTAAATTATGCGTCTGGTGGATCTGGTATTCGTGACGAAACTGGAAAAACTGAGGTACATCTTTCTTCACACTACAAGATAAAAGTTAGATCGATACATTAATAACACGGTACATTGTTTTCTTGGCATGTACACACATTGCAGGGTGTAACAAGTCTATCGAGACAGATAAAAAATCATTTTCGTACAATCTTGACGATGGTGAAGATTTTGGGACTGTCCAAAACTCAATCGCGCTTGAAGAAGTGTATATATGCGATAAATATCGGTAGCAACGACTACTTGAAAAACTATTTCAAACCGGATGAATATCCAACCAGCTTAATATACACGCCGAAACAGTTTGCCAAAGTTCTAGCAGCACAATATTCACGACACATTAAGGTTTATTACATATATGCACCTAATGTGACAGATTAGTATTCTCAACACCGTGACAATATTTATAGGGATAATTGTCCAAAACTATCTTAAAGTTTCATCCATAGACGAGTTGATGCATAGAGTTTCGTCCACGCTGTGTGGCTACCCTGAAGTTTTGTCCACGAATTTTTTAGCTTTGACGTAATAGGGATGTTCAGAATGATGGTCTGGGCAGTGCTTCCCGGATTGAATAGAAGCGTGGACAAAATTTAAATGCACCCACAAAGCGTGGGAAAAACTTCAATGCACCCACAAAAGCGTGGACAAAACTTCAGTGCACCCACAAAGCGTGAACAAAACTTTGTGCATCAACTTGTTTCTGGACCAAACTTTAAAGTAGTTTTGAGCAATTTTCCCATATTTATAACCCTTATTGGTATGTTGCAGAATTTGTACCATAACGGAGCAAGGAAGATAGCCCTATTCGGCCTGGGGGAGTTAGGCTGCATACCAATCCTCTTAAACGGAACTTTATGCTTAGAGACTATAAACGACGTCTCTGGACTCTTCAACACCCGGCTTGTAAAACTCATCCATTATCTCAACCGGAGGTATCCTGACGCTATGTTTACTTATATCAGCTCGCGGTCCAACACATCTTTGACGGCATTAGGTAAATCCACTGTACCCAATACTTATTGCTTGCATTTTTTTTGTTTGCTGTAATGAAATGTAACGTTTCTTCTTCTTCTTCTTCTTCTTCTTCTTCTTCTTCTTCTTCTTCTTCTTCTTGACAATACAGATGCTATTCCAAACTATGGTCCGTGCTGTGAAGTCGCTAGTGGAAAAGGAGGATGTTCTCGTAATGGAGCTGTTTGTACTAATAGAAGCGAGTACTTGTTTTGGGATGCGATTCATCCCTCAGAAGCTGCTAATATGATATATGCGAATGCTGCTTACAATGCTTCTTCTCCTTCAGATGCTTTTCCCTATGATATTAGGCAACTGGCCGAGGGCCGACATAAGTGGAGGATCCAGTGATCATTTCTGCTGCACAATTGCTCGGTTTGAAGCTTAAGTGGAGCAAAACTATGATGTTAACGAGGCACATTATTTTTGCCCTCTTGAGTTAGGATGATGGTGAAAAATTCTCCACGTCGAAATCCAAAAAGTTAAAATAGGATTTTCCTATATTTCTCTCTTATACAAAAAAGTGAGGTACAATTTTATAAATTGTTGAGAAATACGTTGTACATGTCCTATTTATAGTGGGAATATTTTCTTCACATTATATATGTTTGAGTACTTTTATTACATAGATATAATTCTATGAAATTGCTTAAATGATTCATCTTTGGAGTTTGAATGATCAGATCAGTATGTTCCAGTCTGAAATGATTACAGCTGAGCGACAATGTTGATATTGAATGGAGCAACGTCGGATTGTGACTGTATGGTATGCTGCCAAATTGGTAGCCTCCGTTGGATGGACGATGTCCCAAAATCTGTACGGGTCCCTATTGGCACACACGTTCCCAGAAGGAACACAAAGTTCTTGGGCACTTGCCACTTAAAGCATGGGCCATAGTTTGGAAGTGCGCCTGATTTACTATGAAACAAGTAGTCAATAGTCACGTCGTTTTCATAATCTAAAATCGAACAGAGAAAAATAACGTATCGACTGTAGTATTGGCTCGCCCGCTAATGAAAGTAAATTTAAGAAGTTGAGTCTTTGGAAAGATAAGTTTCTTATTTTGCGGGGAAGGATCACTTGCATAAAATCCTCCTTGATTGCTCTCCCTTTATACCATATGTCATTGTTCAAGGTAACTAAGGGTGTTATTAAGATGATGGAGAAATGACAAAGTAGAGTCTTGTGGAAAGGTAATATGACTAGGAGAACTTTGCACAAAGTGCAATGTGAATTGATCAGTAGACTTAAAGAGATGGGTGGTGTCACGCCCCAAATCCGGTTCTTGCCCGGACTCGAGGCATGACTAGTATAAAGCGAGTAAAAAGGCAATAACTCAACAATAAGTTCCTGTAAATCTCTAATATGAAACTCAAATCCACAAAACTCAGTTTAAAACATAAATAACCCTCCAGGGGTGTAATAATAATCCTCCAACAAGGTTTGATCAAAACTGAAATGAAATGAAAACAAAGTCTCTACAGGACACCCACACCAAGAAGCTCCCGAGCCTCTACTCCTCAAACAAACCTGTAATCACAACAATAAACTCATAGGGGTGAGCTCGCGCTCAGTAGGGAAAATACATCATAAGGTGGACTTTTAAACTCAATAAATTCAACAGCAAAGTCGACAAAATAATTCTTAATCAAACACGGGTAATAGGTAATCCAGTCAATGCCGTGGCACATGAAGTCACCACCCTCCGATCCACATAGAATGTGTCCTCCCGGATTTTCCCTCAAATCCAGAGGAGACGCATATCATTGAGGCGACCGGAAACAACCCTTCGGGGCGCTTATCATCGGGATTCTCAGAAACGTCTCCAAGGGATTTTATGTCATAGGGAACCAAGGTAATGCTCTCGCAGGACGCATACCCTTGGGTGAATCAACAAGTAACCATTATATCATCCTACACCGGACTCCTCAACGGTGTAGGTACCATACCGTATCAACAATAATCAGATAATAATTGAGTAACACACTCAACCGAAACACGAAGTAATCCAATCCCAACAACCACCAATTCACTATCACACATACCTCACACATCACCGTTTCACCACAACACACAGCACACGAATCACACAATCACAACTTACCGTTCACTTACCAGTCTCGACCCATCGGGGCATCGATCACCTGATTGCACCGCTCGGTACAACCAGTCATACTCGATGCTCCAAGCAACCATTTAAGTAAATCAAGTAATCATCCAAATACAGTCAACAGTCCAATACGAGTTCAATCAACCAAACATGAAAACCTTCAAACGGGCATTCAGATATACAATTCAACTAGTTCCATTAGACTCTTTAGCCTATCCACTAAACAACCAAACAAGCAAGCATGTGATCCTAACACGCAACTAATCCGAGGGCTTTGCCAAGGCCGCTCTACCAGTAAAACAATTCCCAAGTATTGAAAGCGAGTTACACTAGTGATTGGCATCCTATTCATTCACCACTAGACACTTCCGGTTATTAGTAATTGAAAGACAATTATGCTAGTTATTCGCATCCTATAGGCATTTCTAGGACCTTTCCGATTTTATTAGCCTAACATGCATAATAAGCATTTAAACGAGAGGTTAAGACTTTCCCTACCTCGAGGTCTTCCTCTCAACACTCTGATGATAAGCCCGGTGGTCGCCACTCCGTTCTTCACACGGGTCCCGGCGTGATCTTTGCTCTTCTAGCTCGGGTCCAAGCCCTTGCTCTCGGGCGAAGTCCCGTTTAGATTTGACAAAGAAAAGTCCAATCAATGAAGGTAAAAGTCCAAGGGTCCTCTGATTTAACGAAGAATTACCCGTTCAAAATCTCACATTGAGTTCGTTAAACCGGTTAATTAAATCTGATTTTAAAACGGTTTCCTTAATAGTCCGATTGACCCGGATCCGAACCCGAACCCGGTCCAGCCCCGGTCCTGATGTCCAACTGGGCCCAAGGCCTGAGTCCACAATGGGCCAAGGCCCGCCTTCTGTTCTGTCCGGCCCACTCTTTCCCCCAGGCCCAAGGCCCACTCAGCTCAGGTCTCTTCTGGCCCAATACCAAAATCTGGCCCAAACCTTGGTCCCGAGTCGTCTCTGAACTGGAACCAGCTCCGGCAGCGCCGGCGATCTCCGGCCACCTTCCACGGTGTTGCAGAGGCTCGAACAGGGAGGAAAAAGGGCGGAGATGAACGCCAGGTTCTCGGCGACGGCTCAGGCGTGACCCAAGACCCGACCTCGTCTCAGATCCGACGAGTTCGAGGTCGCCGGCGAGGGTTCCGACCAAACTCGCTCGAATCGAGCTCGGAGATGGACAATTTCAAGCGCGGTGAGGTCCAAGAAGAAGGAAGAGACGACGAGGAATGGCTCGGACCTACGGCTTCTCATCACCGGCGTCGAGGCACGTCCGGAAACTCGAACCCAGAGAGGAAGTTCCGGTGTTGGCTTGGTTTCAGGCACTGCTCGGTTGGCGAACGGAGGAGAAGAAGCAGAAGGAGGGATGTCGGAGAAGGACGCCGGCGATGCTCGTCTGGTTCACGGGAAAGCGAGCGAGGTCGCGAGAGGAGAGAGAGGCGTGTTGCCTCGTTTCGCGTGCGTGCACAGGACGCTGAAGCAACGCGTTCGAGCGTTATAAGGCTAGGGTTTTCGGGTGTGGGCTTGGCCTTCGTGGGCCGCAAACTGGGCCGGCCATCAGGCCTGGTCCTTCTGCTTGGATCAGGTTCTTGCCTTGCCCAAAATCACCCCTTTTCCATTTTTTTTTCTTTTGAATCTCTTTTAAAACAAGCACTAGTAGTAAATTTCTACCCCGACGTTTCGTTTTGCAAAAGATTACTTCCAATTTAAATTTGCCGGTCTTTACAGGTGGCTTGGGGATCAAGAAATTGTCCATTATGAATCATGTCTTGCTTGCCCAGTGGTGGTGGAGATTTGCCACAAAGGAGGATTCTCTTTGGAAGAGGCTTATTTGTGCCACGTACAATTGGGATATTTCAGACTGGGATCTTTCTAGTACTTTTATTAACAAATGAGTTAGTTTCATTGATCATTTTCTTCTGTAATAGATGATCCATCCTTTAGCAGTGCTTTTGGCTCATCTGGTCTGCTTGGAGTTTTGGTAATTTGGGTAGGATCAATTTTTTGGATGACATTTGGTTATCAGATTTGCCCAATAAATATCAGTTCCAAAGACTTTACCATCTAAGTACTCAGAGGAAGTGCATATTACAAGTTTTTGAAGGGATGATGATTGGAATTTCCTTTTTAGAAGAAAGCTCAGAGGTTGGGAGTTGGATATTTTCAGAGAATTGGGGGATGCTCTATACAATTGCTCCTTGGATCCTAATAAAAGAGACTCAGTTCTGTGGAAGATAGATGAGAAAGGCTTCTTTGTCAGCAAGATGGACTCTTTCCTTTCTGATGACCCCATTAATTTTCTTTGGAGCCAATATTTATGGCTGCTTAACCCCCCCATTGTAGTTATGGTTGGATTGTATGGGAGCTGTGTGCCACTAAAGGGTTTCTTGAGGGTAGAGGAATCCACATCCCTATTGCAGACTCGTAGTGTTGCTTCTATGGAAAGTATTTTGAGGATTCTAAGCATTTGTTCTTATTCTGCATTAAATCTTGGTGCATCTGGTCAGAGATCTTGAATTGGTGAGGCCTTTCTTGGTGTAAACCCTCCTCCATTACCTTTTTTATTTTCTCTTGGGATCAACTCTGCCCTGATAGATGGCCTTGGATGAATCTATTCTCCATCACTCTTTGGGTGATTTGGCTTACTAGGAACTCAATAGTCTTTAACAATTCAATTATATCAAACCTGGAGATAGTGTTGAGAATCCAACACTCATCCTTTGCATTGGAGTGGGCATTGTTCAAACTTTGTTCCTAACCTACTTTGAGCTTTGTTTTCGCGATCATAACCTGTGTTTACCTTTCGTTGCATTTCCCAACTTTGACCTTTACATTTTTTTGCTAGGACTATCGTTTGTCGTCAAAATTAACAGGGACGTTAGTTTTGGATGGGAAAAGTCCAAAATGCCCTCAGCAAGAAATGTTATTCCATGCAAAAAAAATGGAAAGGTCATAGTTGGGAAGGGCAAGAAAAGGTCAAGCCTACTTCAGGTTATTAACTTTTGTTGAGGGCATTTCTGTATTTTCCCATCCAAAACTAACGTCCTTGTTATTTTTAATGACAAACGATAGTCCGTGCAAAAAATGTAAAGTTCATAGTTGGGAAATGCAACGAAAAGTTAACCCAGGTTAGGATCGCGAAAACAAAACTTAAAATAGGTTATAAGAACCATGGTTTCTCCTTTATTTTTCTTAATTTTCATTTATTCTTCATTCTTCTTTTGAAACAATTACTGCTTTCCAATAACCTTATTTTTCAATTCTCAGTAGGATGTTGATATACAAAAGATCCGAACTCAATACTGAAAAGTTGAATAATGGTTTCGAAAACTTTTCTCTCCCAAAGTTGGAAGCCAATTTCATTTTCAGATTTTTGTTCAGTTTTATTGTCTAGCTATGATTCCTATGTTCAAATCGTAGCACGTTCTGAGGGGGGAGAAGGTCTCTGCGCCGTCTTCTCTTAAGGCTCATGTCTCGGCAAAGATGAAGGTCAAGCCGGTTCCGACCAAGAAGGTTACGGCCAAGAAATCTCGGCCTGAAACTTTTCCGGTCAAGGATCAGGCTGCTGGTGTTACAGGGCACGGTTCAGTGAAGTCACGACACGGGATCGACGCTGAGGGTGAGCTGTTCAATTCACAATCGAAATCTCATGAGGTTTATGAGGTTCAGAAGGTGGCTTCTCTGGCAATGGTTGATGAGGATAAAGGAGGTAAGGTTTTTATTTATAACCTACCATATGAGACCTCACCGGATTGGGTAAGGAACTCGATGGGAGTTTTTGGAGATGTGCTGTCTGTACAGGTTTTAAAGAAACCGAATCGGAAAGGTCGATATTTCGGGTTTGTAGAGTTTAAACTGAAAGAGTCGGCCTTACATGCGATAGAGGTGCTCAATGGTTTCAAATTGAACGGTTATAGTCTATTGGTAGCAATGGCTAGACCGGAATCAGGACATGGACGTGCCCCTGTTCTCCTTCCAGCAAAACAGGGTAACATCGGTTGTAGTATTGGCGCGGTGGAGAAGGAACTTCTCCGGCAAGCTTCACCGGACGGACGTTTTATTGAGCCTACGTGCGTTGCTGCTGCAAGACAGAAGCAGGGAAAGAGTTCTTCGGGTATACGGAACCAACAAGAATCCAATTCTGTAACGACTGTATCTACGGAACTTGTTACGGAAATCCCTGTTTTTACGTCTGACCTTCATGTTTATACGTCTGTAAGTGCCGCCCCCGTGATCTCTGGTGTTTTGAATTGTTTTCCTGTTTTGGAAGAGACACAGACGCGACAGGATTCTGCAACGCACGGGGAAGAAGATAGGGTGCTGCTTGGCCCGGTTTTGTTCAAGTCAGGTACGTCTGGGCATGAGTGTGGGCCGGGAAACTTGGTGGAGCGTAAGCCAGGCGTGACAGCGCCTGGTTTGAACAATGCTGATGTATCGGTTGGATCAGCTCAGACGGCCTGTGAAGATGGGTTGGATCAGGCTTTTCTAGCCAGTAAGGATTCATATACTGATCTGGGTCCAGGTGCCCAGAAGTCGGTCAGCGATCCCCGCTTGTTTGACGTTTTTAAACGCATTGGTACCGATTTGGGTTCGACAGTCGATGTGGGCTCGGTTTCAGACACGCAGGTTCTTCAGCCTCGGGATGGAGAACAAATTTTGGAATCGGGTCTTCAAGTTAGTCCGAGGAAAGACTTTCTTTTGAGTAAAGAAAGTGTTCCCGTGGAGGTTACAAAGAAACGCGGTCACCCAAACAAAGGACAGCCAAAAAAGACGGTTCCTCCAATTGTTTTTTACCAGACAAGAGCCAAAACATCGGCTGATAAAGGGGGCCCTGTGGGAGGATTCACTATTGATATTGCTAAGCAAAGTAAAGAAGGTTCGTGGAGCTTTAGCAATCGGTTTGTGAAAAAGTCAGTTGCCAATCCTTCAGGTTATATATTCCCACAACGGGTTGAGGTTGAGGAGGAAGTCGAGGACAACGAGATTGCGGATATTCCGGAAGCTCCAGGAAATTCAACTCCTGTTCCGGTCTCTAACCGATTTCTTTGCTTGAATCTGGATAGGAAGTAGGCAAGGAGGGCGGCGCTCTGTTTAAGGTTGCTCCCTGTCCTGTTTTTGTTTTTAGTTTGCTTTATGCTTATTTTGGTTTGGGGAAAAGGTCCTTTTAAGGATCGTTTTTCTTGCTTCGTTTTACTTTTTTGTAGAACGTTTGCCTAATAAAATTTATTCGCTTATTAAAAAAAAAACAAAAGATCCAAACTGAAACCCATTTTCACAATACTAATTTACAGATTTATAGACTTTATATAAACAAGGAAATTGAAAACAAGAACATACCCATAGAATTTACAACTTGAACCAATTTACAAATCAAAAATCAAATTTTAATTTTCTTAACCCCTAATTTATGAGTCCCTCATACAAATCTGTCTACAACCATTAGGTTGTGTTCGTGGGTCTCAACCAAACTGAAATAAAGGGAGAAGAAGAAGGGGGTTATTATAACCAAATCCATACCCAAACCCATAAGGAACGTGCTACCATAAGCCCCCAAATCACCAAACCCTTTAACCCCGAAAAACGCTAACACAAAAAACCCAATGGTCTGCAAAATTTTGCAGTAGAGCCACCAGTCATGCCTGGTGCATCAGATATGCATTCCAGCCGAGGTCTTCTTCCTCTGATTTCGTTTTCATGGAAGAACGAGGAAGATGATTGGATTATGGAAGCATTATATTCCTCATACTTCCTCTACGTATTGATGATGATGCGAAGAAAGGGTATGAGGAGGCTGAGAGGAAGTAGAATAGGTTATAAATTAAAAAAAAAAAAGGATATATTAGGGTTGAAATAGATTAAGGGTAATTTTGGTATTTCTAAAAACAAAACGTTCATGTGCTTTGCACATGACTTTTTCTATCCAAAATTTAACGGTGTTAGACGAACTTGATTTTATTTAAAAGTGAAGGTACCATTTTGTTACTTTATAAACTTAAGTACAAGTTTATGAAAATAACTTAAAGTTGAGGGTAATTTTATGATATTATCCCTTAATAAAAAGAATTTTTAAAATGAAAAATATGAAAATTTCAATGTTAAAGAAGGATATTATTTTTTTTGGATAAGCTCGAAATTTTTTTATTAGAAAAATATAAGATGCAAGGAGAATCGAACCAAAAGAAAACCATTACAAGGGAGCTCTTAAAAGAAGTTGCGGGAAAAAAACCCAAAACAATAAAACAAAAAGCGATCACAAATGTAAAGATTAGTGACCCACTCTTCACCCTACAAAGTCAAGTTCGGATCATCAGGAGCCTTTAATTGAGCAGGTTGAGCTAATTGAGCGGCTCGAGCTTGTAAAATCCACTTACCAACATCCGCAGACTTTATAATTCTCTCACGACTCAAGAATGCGCTGGATTAATTTCAGCAGTAAAGTAGTCCATTAAAAACCTAGGAGGCGTACTCTAACGATTTGAAGCTCTAGACGACTGCTTTGATTGACGACCCCTATTCAGAGGTTTAAATTTCATAGATTTAAGAAGAACCTCCTTCCACATACTACTTTGGTGATCCTCGATAAGATCAGTAATTTCCACCTGTTGTGACGACTGACCCACTGAAATATGATGGACAGTAATAGCATGAACACGGTCCAAACCATTTCCGAACCCATTTCGAGAGATTTATCCACACTAACACAGATTACTAGACCCGCAAATAATGAATCTCAAGTTTCTTGACCCACAAGCAACCTGTCACCCAAAATAAGGCCACCCTTATTAGAAGCTTCGAAAGCCAGTCCAAAAAAGAGATCTTTCTAGACTTGTCGAAGATGGCCCAACCCCAAGCCCAATCACTAGGTTTTCAAGCACCAGCCAACTAAACATATCCACTAAATTTGAAATTGTGTCTCGTTCCCCATGTAAAACGCGAGGATCTTGTGGTGCGATGAAACGTCCAATAGAATTTAGGACGAGTTCACCATGCAAATCACGGTCATCAATCGCACCTCGATTCTCCAACGTAATGACCAGATAAGAATGAGATTCAAAATTTTAAAACTCATGAGTTACAGGATCACGGAACTCACCCGAAACCTGTGGACCAATACCACCCCGAGGAACAGTCTCCGACGATTTTCTTGTAAGGGAACCTCCCAATTGTGTTTCCCCTTCACTCATGGAAACATCGCCATCACCCACTATGTAATAACCACTCCCGGTCAACGCCAGTCAAATCTGCGAAAAACAGGAAAATTTAAAATTTTTAGGTAGACACTGAATTGAACCTAAAATTGACCCCGAGGGTCATACCGGACTTAAGTTGACCCCGATATCGACCAAAGTGAGTTCCGGGGGACTCAGGGCAACTTTCTGACCAATTTGGGAAATGTTGACTTTTCGCTGGAAAAGTCAATCGAGCGACGTTTTGGTCCATTCGAGGTCCGTTTTGGATCCAAAAAGCTTAGCCGTCGTCGCAGCGGTCTTAGTTGAGCCGTTTCCTTGTAGCCCGTGAAGTTTCGTAATTTCTTGGAAAAAGTGCCCGTTCGGGACCCGAAACGTCCGAATTTCGCGAATCTGATTGGAAAATATCTAGAAGATATTTTCCAAAAAGGGATGGGACCCACTTGCCACATGTCACCAATGTGGTGGTGTTAGGTTTATTGGACAAAACAAGACTTGACTACTTGAGGGTTAGTTTGCTTTTTAAGTATTATTTTATTACTTTTTAAATTAAAACAAAAGGAAGACAACATGAGGTCTCCGCCATTTAAAAGAAAATGAGAGAAGTAGAGAGAGTAAGTGGAGAGAGAGAAGAGAAGAGAGAAAAAGGAGAGAAAGTGTTGGAGTTTTGTGATTTCCCGACAATCCGACCGACGGATCGTCTCAACGGTTGAAGAATCGAGCTCCCATCGTTATTCTCTACGGTGAGCATCTAACCGATTTTCGTTTTGGAACGTTTGAATTTTAGGGTTTGAGTTTAAATGGGTTGATTAAGGTTGGGTTTTGTTTAAGATTGGTTTAAAGATGAATGGTTGAGGTTTGGAGTTCGTTAGGAACGTTTTGGGGAGAAAAGGGAATTTTCCCATTATGGCCGTGTGGGGCCCACATGCCCGGGTATCGGGTTTTTGTATTCGGGTGGTTTAGAACGTTCCCCGGACCATTTATCCACAACCGAATCGAAATTTGGAATTAAATTGTGAAAGTTGTAATTGACGGGTTTAGAAACTTTAAACGTTAATGATATGACTCGGAAGTCGGAATTCGATTCCGTTGAGTGCCTAGGAACCCTTGAATTATTATAAGACCGTAGAAACAAAAACGGGAATTTTCGGAGCCCCGGAAGGGCGTTTCCAAAACCCGGGCAGATTCGCCATGTCGGGTGAATCGGGCCTTTCCGGGTCCAATATCGACAATGTCGAGTAATTGGGGAGTTTGGGAGTGATCGACATTGTCGGGGTTACTTTTGGGCGTCGGGTTTATTAAAATTCAGTTTATGCCTGCAAGCTTAAAAGCGTTTAAATTGTGTTCTTGTTAGATCGTGCTGCAGACCGAGAAAAGAGAAAGCTAGGCAAGTGACCGAGATCACGCCGGAGCTTAATTGTGCGCTTTTGGAGAAAGCATACGAGGTAGGGAAAAGTAGCCGGATCTCGGCTCTGACTAGGGAAAGTTAACAGTAGAAATGCATGTGACACTGGGGTGTCGTGGGTTAAGTGGGTTATCAAATATTAGAAAGGCATGATACGGGAACGTAGCGAATATTGGAAATGCATGTGACACTTAGTAGTGTCGTAGGAGCAGAGAACTTAGCGTTATTAGAATTACTGGAGGCATATGACCATGCCCGGAGGTTGATTGCGAACTTATCGAGATTAGGAGTACTGGAGGCATATGACCATGCCCGGAGGTTGTTTGTGAAACTGTTGATATTAGGACTGTTGGAGGCAATGGTTATGCCGGAGGTTGACTGTGTATGTTGTGTCTTGGGTGGCCATGAGAGCCCGTACTTTACTGTTGTGTTTTGGGTGGCCATGAGAGCCCGTACTTTACTGTTGTGTCTTGGGTGGCCATGAGTGCCCGTGGGGTTTTCGAACCCGTGTCTTTATTTTTGGTGTGTCTTGGGAGGCCGTGAGTGCCCGTGGGGTTGTTGAGCCCGTGAGTTATGGTTGGTGTGTCTTGGGAGGCCGTGAGTGCCCGTGGGGTTGTTGAGCCCGTGAGTTATGGTTGGTGTGTCTTGGGAGGCCGTGAGTGCCCCTGGGGTTGTTGAGCCCGTGAGTTATGGTTGGTGTATCCTGGGTGGCCATGAGTGCCCGTGGGGTTGTTGAGCCCGTGAGTTATGGTTGGTGTGTCTTGGGAGGCCGTGAGTGCCCGTGGGGTTGTTGAGCCCGTGAGTTATGGTTGGTGTGTCTTGGGAGGCCGTGAGTGCCCGTGGGGTTGTTGAGCCCGTGAGTTATGGTTGGTGTGTCTTGGGAGGCCGTGAGTGCCCGTGGGGTTGTTGAGTCCGTGTTTTACCGTTGGTGTCTTGGGTGGCCATGAGTGCCTGTGGAATGTTGAACCGGTCTTGTTGCTGTTTGTTGAATTTTTCTTGTGATTGTGATTGTGATTGTGTTTGCCCGAGGTTAGTAACCCGACTTCGTGTCGGGAAGTGGTGTGGAATTTGGCTGGCTTACCTGACAGGGATCGGTAAGTTGCGAGCGTTCTTGGCTGGCCTGACCGAGTTCGAGTTTCGGGAGGTTGCGAGCGTTCTTTGGCTGGCTTGACCGAGTTCGAGTCTCGGGAAGTTGCGAGCGTTCTTTGGCTAGCCTTACCGAGTTCGAGTCTCGGGAGGTTGTGAGCGTTTTTAGGCAATGAGAGGGCAGCCCCCCTTCCGACTAGCTATCGGAAAAGCAACGCTGTATATATCGCCAACAGGTCGACCGCCTGGAGCCTGACAGGGATCGGCAAAGCGCGTGGGGCAGGCTCGAGCCCAGCCGGTTAGCAACCGGCACTGAGCAGCTGACAGAAGTGCGATCCTTTGTGATCTTGTTTGGTGTGCGATCCTTTGTGATCTTGGGTGTTGCGTGGTGGTCTGTCGTGTCTTTGAAGGAGGTCGTCGATCGTTGTGTCGGGTCTACCTTACGTGTCCGAGTGTTGAGTCGGCTGAGGAAAGTATCAGTGTGTGGGTGTCGGTCGGGTTACTTGAGTTTGAGGATAGTGATCCCCGGGGTTGAGTTGGTTGTTGGTGTTACCAGCATTGTCTGCTAATTATGCCATAGTCAGTCTGTTATCCGTGGTGGTGAGCGAACGCTCACCCCTAGCTGCTTTTCCTACAGGTACCGGTCGCAGGTTGGACTAGGTGAGCTTCCGAAGTTTGAAGAGCTAGGAGCGGGATTCTAGGTTTACTTTTGAGTCTAGCGACGTATACCTTGCATTTTGTCCATTTGTTGGGACGTACCTTTAAGTTGTAAATGATTATTTTTTAGGAACAACTGATGTTTTTAAAGTGATTTATGTAAAAGGTTTCAAATGTGAAATATTTTTAAACGGTCGCGTCCTGAGTTCGGTTTACTGAAATTGGGGCGTGACACACTACAAGTTCACGCTACTATGCACTACATCTCCAGTGCTCTATTTCATGTTCTTCGTCACTAGCGAGACCTTCCAGCGTCGAGTAATGGCTACAAACATATTAAAGCCATTGATTTTGAAGCAGTTCAGGCTAGAGAAGGTCTGGTTCGCCTCGACCTGTGAATTGTAACGGACAAACCCAAAAAAGTTTCCTTTGTGGTTAGGCCGGTGCAAAACAAAGGAGGTCCGAATTTCGTCAAATTCTCCGCGTACATTACGAACCCATTCAATCTTGGTGTCGTATGACACATTGCATACGAATACCTCATCCTCCTGCAAGTGAAACTTCCTGATATTCGATCGGCGATTACTTGGCTTTTCTCAATTCCATCGGGCATAATAGGATCCTCCAAAACCTGTAACTCCTCACCAGTCGGAATCACCAGTGGAATCGAGGATCGTGCCGGGTCGGTTCTTTCCTTCCCCTGTCGATGATGTTGTGTCTGTCGATTACGTCGAAGTCCAGTACCAGAACGAAAAATAAACGCTTCCCTGGACTTGGATGTCCACTGATCATTCCTTCAATGCCTTGATGGAGTCTCCATCGTAAATACTATCTTATAGTAATCTCCATACAATGGCAACAACTCAGAACAAAAAACTGAGAAGAAGAACAACAACGACATACCTAGAAAACTTCACCAAGCAAACAACACCAATAAATTAAAGAAGAATATTATTGATATTCCACATTTGTTATGTTTTGAAGATCAATAACATACTTTCGAAATTTAATTGTTAATAAATGGTATTATGGAATTTTTACGTCATTTGGATGAAAATTAGCGGTATTGAAGTAAGTGAAAATAAAAAATAATAATTAGGACACGCACAAAATAATTTTATAGTAGTATGATAACTCGAACAAAGCTTTCTCGACTTGCGAGATTTTCCTATTTTCCAAGGAAACCCTAGCCTCACTTATGGAGGCCTCTACCCCTGCTGCCGATGTGACTGTTGCCTCAACCATCGGTCATGTCCCATCACAGCCCCACATGGGGCTACACACGCCACATGTGCCACCACAACACGCCTCCTCGGAGGTCACGTCCCTTATCAAAGCGAGACGAAACCGGAAACAAAAGGCTTATATAGATTGGGTCCCTCTCCCTCCTTCTTCCCTATGCCCTATCTCGAGTCCACCATAAGTGGTGTCGCCAGTTTTTACTCTGGGTTCCTCCGATCCATTGGTGAAGCCGCGACCGCGTCGTCCTCTTAAGTCCAAAACCCTAACGTTTCCTCCAAGTCTAGCTAGGGTGTTGACGTTTTCCCCACCGACGGCTAGTCAAACCGCCTCGTCTCCATCCCGGCCTTTGGCGATTGATTCAGCTCCTCAACTACCTACGAAACCCCATGTTCTTGGAACGCTGCAACCATTGGTGCATCCACCACCTACGTGGGCATGTAGTCCTCTGCCTGGCAAGGTAGAAACGAGGCTGCCGGGGTCGATCGTCCTGACTGATTCTCCCACAAGGGAGGGAGGCTCCTCTTGTCCGGTGGATAGTTTCCCACCCTCTTCCACAACCCTATATTCGGCCCCAAGTTACGCTAGGGTGTTGGAAGTTCCCGCCTCCATCTCGCCGCCTCCCCTGATAAGGGATCCAGCTCGGGGGGAAGGCCCCTATGATCGAAACGGAGAGGGAGGAACCAGGATGGAAGGAGCTGGAAGCCCTATGTGAGGGGCTCATCGTCCCTAATGGTGATCGGGTACCGGTGATGTCACGCCCCAAATCCGGTTTTGACTGGACTCGAGACGTGAACTAAGAAATAATAATAATAATAACAAAAGCAATTTTTAAAGAAATAGACTTCAAAATGAAAATCCAAACCAACAGTTCTGACAATACGAATCAACAGCTCGAAAACCAAGTAATAAAGATGTTTAGTAACAAGAGGAAAGTACGTCTCTAGACCATACTAGACTAGGACTCTCGCTAGCTCCCAAGCTCCGAGAAGCCCTCTAGATCAAATCCCGCTCAAAACCTGTAGAACAGTAAAGTAGAGGGGTGAGATTTCGCTCAGTAGGAAAAAGTAGTTAAAGTGATAAGTTATCCGCTCGCCACCACGAGTAACCGTCCAATTTGGGCATACTAGCAAGGCACAACAACTAACGACATCCACACAATTTACATAATCACAAACCACACTCACATGACTATAACCACACTTAATCACCTCACTTACTTAATCATCAAGCACACAACACACAGTAAAACAACCACAAGTCTCGTACAACAGTCCCACCCCCCCCCCCCCCCCCCCCCCCCCCCGTCGCTGGCTCCCATAGCACGGCTCAACCATATCGTACCGGACCACACATCATCAGCCTAGATATCTTCCCGGACCACACAGCATCGGGGTATAGCTCATAATAACATACCAGACCGGCACACACCTCGGTCGGATATCTTCCCGGACCACACAGCATCGAGGTACGGATCACACCATCCTCGGCCTAGATACCCTACACCGGAATCCTCCCTCGATGTAGGTATCGTACCGGAACCCTTAGCCCCGGGGGACCCGCGTACGTTGGACACCACCCTCGGCCTAGATATCCTACACAGGAATCCTCCCTCGATGTAGGTATCGTACCGGAATACCTCGTCTCAGAACATATCGTATCAGATCACACCCACGAATATCTGAAACATATCACAAGGTCATAGTTCAGCTAACAGCATACCAAACCAAACAATCTTACCGACACATCACATCGTTCTATTAATCACCCGATCATATCACAAGACATTAGTTCACGTCATACCAAAGCATATCATACTTGACACATCCTACCAACATATCATACCGAGCATACCATATCATGATCCTCAATCTAACAACGGATATACCATATAAAAAGAATTATAAGTCATTAATCACAACAATACAGCCAACACGCAATCCTACGGGCCCAACCAGGGACCCACATGTGATACTACAACACAACAATTCCCAAACCTACGGGCACAACATGACCCGCAAGTTATCCCTCATTTTACATGGCTACACTCGTTCCTCACATCCTACATGCAATTCTACAATTATATCAATTGTTCATAACCTATATGCATACTAGTAACTTTCCGCAATTAAACCGGTATTCGCTACTTTTCCCTACCTCAATTGCTATCCAAACGCTTAGTCAACGCGAGTCGCCTAGTAGCCTCCTCCGCCGTGCTCGAAACCAACGTCTAAGATCACAAAGTAATACGAGAATTAACAATAATTCAAGGGTGGTTTAAAGAGGAAGCATCCCAACTTAACCCAAAATAGGCTCGGTTATAGATAACCTTCCTAATTACCCGAAACGACTAAAATGGGCCCAAAAGGCCCAATTTTGATCCATCACGGTTCGGGTCACGGAGCCTTGACGGACTCCGTGACGGTTCGGGTCACGGAACCGTGATGTTCACCGCCACGGGTGACGTCACGGAACCGTGACGTGTGCCGTCACGGCCTCCGTCACGGAGCCGTGACGCACTCTTTCACGGTCCCCGTCACGGCTCCGTGACGGGTCTGACAGCTCCGACCTTCTTCTTCCTCCAGCTTCTTCTCCACGAAATTAAACCCTAAAAACTCTATTTTTATCAATCAAACCTCCAGCTTCTTCCCTTTTGTTGCTTTCTTCTTCTTCAAGTCTTCAATGACTTTTCTCTCTCTCCTTTCTCTCTTATTTTCGGCCAACACTAAAGAAATGGGCTGAAATGCTTCCGATTGTTGCCTTAAACCTAGATGAGAATTACCTATTTTGCCCTTTAGCTCCCTTCATTCCAATTTGGCCCAAAAGGGAAATGGGTCTTTCTAGACCCATTTATTCTCCTCCAAGCCACCATGGCCAAGTGTCCATGTGGAGTCCACTTTCATCCTTTATAAATTTCAGCACATTAAATTAATTCGTTTTAGCCTCTAATTAGACCCCGTTTGACCCGCGGTTGATTTTTTTCGCAAAATTACACATTTGGAAGGAAACGACCCAACTAAGCTAACCGTAACAACGACTAAGCTTTTTGGGTCCCGGAAAAGTCCCGAATGACTCCCGGAGTCATCGGTTGACTTTTCCGGCGGAAAGTCAACTTTCGCCAAAATTCACCGGTTCGATCGGGATCGACCGGGGGCGGTTCTTACAATCTACCCCCCCCCCCTTAAAAGAATTTCTTCTGTGAAGTTTAAAATTAACGTACCCCAAGGGTCGAACAGGCTGGGGTACTTCGCGCGAACCTCATCCTCGCGCTCCCAGGTCGACTCTGCTCTGTGGTGCCGCCACTGCACCCGTACCAATCAGATTGTCTTGCCACGCAAAACCTCCTCCCGCGTATCCAGAATCCTGACTGGCTGCTCCTCATACGAAACATCCTCAGCTACCTCGATGTTCTTCCACTCAATAACGTGGGAGGGATCCGCAGTGTACTTTCGCAATTGGGAAACGTGGAAGACGTTATGGACGTTCCCAAGCTGCGGTGGCAATGCAAGACGGTAAGAAACGGCTCCCACTCTGCCCAAAACCTCAAAAGGCCCGATGTACCGCGGGGCCAACTTGCCTCCACCGTGGTTGAACTGCACTAGCCCCTTCTTCGGGCTCATCTTCAGGAGTACATGATCACCGACTGCAAACTCGAGAGGTCGGCGCCGAATATCAGCGTAACTCTTCTGTCGGCTATGCGCGGTCCTCAACCGCTCCCGAATCAGCGCGACCTTCTCGGTCGTCTCTCGGACAAGATCTGGACCTAGTAAACTCTTGTCTCCCACCTCTGCCCAACACACGGGCGATCGACACGGCCTACCGTACAACTCTTCGAACGGTGCCATCCCAATACTTGCCTGGAAGCTGTTGTTGTAGGAAAACTCGGCCAACGGTAAATGGTCCTCTCATGACCCTCGGAAGTCTAACACACATGCCCACAACATATCCTCTAAGATCCGAATCGTGCGCTCTGACTGACCGTCTGTCTGTGGGTGATACGCTGTACTGAGCAGGACCTCGGTCCCTAGTGCTCTCTGCAAGCTCTCCCAAAACCTGGAGGTGAATCGAAGATCTCTGTCGGAAACAACTAACACTGGAACCCCGTGAAGACGGATAATCTCACGAACGTACAGACGGCTCAGAGCGTCAACCGTGTCGGTCATCCTCATGGCTAAGAAGTGCGTCGACTTGGTCAGTCGGTCGACCACTACCCAAACTGCATCGTGCCTTCTCGGCGATCTCGGTAAGCCGCACACGAAGTCCATCGTGACGTGCTCCCACTTCCACTACGCGATCGGTAGTGGCTGTAGTAAACCAGTGGGACGCTGATGCTCGGCCTTCACTTGCTGACAAGTGAGGCATCTCGAGACAAACTCTATGATCGCTCTCCGCATCCCGCTCAACCAAAACTGTCGCTTGACATCCCGATACATCTTGGTACCACCCGGGTGCACAGCAAGACGGGAATGATGAGATTCTCTCAACACATCGTCTCTACAGTTGCGCGGCACAAACAGCCCTCCTCGGTAACGTATACCCTGATCAGCACTCTGCTCCCAGCCTTCCGCGTCAACACTAATGGCGATCCTTTCTCGGATCTCTGCCGCTTTGGCATCCTCCGCCTGCGCCTCTAACACTCGGGCTACTAGTGTGGGCTGAGCCACCAGTTAACACATAGCCACGCCATCAGTAATCTCATCTAGCTCCAGCCCAAATGTGCTCAACTCTCCCATCATGTCCCACTCTCGGACTGATATACCAGCAAGGCAATGGATCGACTTCCTACTCAGGGCATCGGCGACGACGTTCGCCCTACCCGGATGGTAGAGTAGCTCGAAGTCGTAATCCTCAAGTAACTCCATCCACCGCCTCTGGTGCATGTTCAAGTCTCGCTGGGAGAAGATGTACTTGAGGCTCTTGTGATCTGAGAACACCTGAAACCTCTCGCCATACAAGTAATGTAGCCAGCTTTTCAGCGCGAAGACGACTGTTGCAAGGTCTAAGTCATGGGTAGGGTAGTTTCCCTCATGTGTCTTCAACTACCTGGAGCCATAAACAACTACCTTCCCTGACTGCATGAACACACAGCCCAGTCCCTCACCGGACGCATCACAATACACATCATATCCGATCCCGCACTCCAGCACTATCAACACGGGTGCGGTAGTCAGACGAGCCTTCAGCTCGGTAAAGGAGCGCTCACAACCCTCAGTCCACACGAACTCGGCTCCGTTGCATGTCAGGGTAGTCATCGGCGCGGCCAGGCGTGAGAAATCCTGGATGAACCGTCGATAGTATCCTACCAAGCCTAGGTAGCTGCGGATCTCAAAGACACTCGTGGGCCGTGCCCAGTTCGAAACTGCGTCGATCTTCGCCGGATCGACCAATATACCTTCTCGGGACACAACATTCCCGAGGAACTTCACCTCAGCGAGCCAAAACTCGCACTTCTCCAAGTTGCCGTACAACTAGTAAGTGCGCAACAAAGTCAAAACTGTCCTCAGATGCTCCATGTGCACCTCCTCACTCGGCGAATAGATCATAATATCATCTACGAATACCACGAAGTACTGATCTAAGTAAGGTCGGAAGATACCATTCATCAGATCCATGAACGCTGCCGGCACGTTCGTCAGTCCGAACGACATCACCATGAACTCGTAGTGTCCATACCGATTCCGAAATGCGGTCTTCGCCACATCCTCCTCCCGAACTCTCAACTGATAATATCCGGATCACAGATCAATCTTCCAGAAGCACTTCGCCCGTCTCAACTGATCGAACAAGTCATCGATCCTCGGCATCGGGTAGCAGTTCTTCACTGTGACCCGGTTCAACTTCCGGTAATCGATACACATCCTCAGCGCTCCACCCTTCTTCTTCACGAAGAGTGCGAGCGCTCCCCACGGCGAAGTGCTCGGACGGATAAATCCCTTTTCCCGAAGCTCCTCGAGTTGTCGCTTCAACTCGACTAACTCGGCTGGTGCGAACCGATACGGAGCCATCGATATCGGCGCCGTCCCCGGTATCAAGTCAATCCTGAACTCAACCTCGCCCAAAGGCGGTAATCCTGACAACTCCTCCGGAAAGACCTCCGGGAACTCACTCACTACTCGTGGTAACTCTCGGCTCTACACGGTCATCACCTCCTCTCCCGCAGTCAAAGATGAAAGGAGAACTCTGCTCCTACTGCCCAGTATGCACGTGACCGTCGTGTCGCCCGATACCACCGTCACCTGTCGGCGGTAGCAGTCAATCGATGCTTGGTACCTCGCAAGCCAATCCATCCCCAGAATCACATCAAACGCCGTCATGTTCAACACAAGAAGATCACTAAGAAAAGGACGGTCAACTACTCCGATCTCACACGCTCGGAACACACTCGTCAAACCACATCACCCGTAACTGGGGTGTCAAGACACAAAGGTCGCCTTAAAGGCTCTACTCTTAGGCCTAACTTCTCAGCAAGGGTAGAAGAAAACGGAAGAGTGCGACGCCTGTGGGTTATGGGCCCACCACGCTTCCTCTGGGCCACTCTGATCTCATCGCCACTCGACCACCCTCGGCCGCCACCAAAACTGGTGCAAACGAGCCAGCGCCGTAACCCTGGCCTCGTACTTCATCTCTAATATCCCGTCCCGTCGCAGCTCCAAGATTTGCTGGTGTCGCTCCTCCTATCCTCCCCAATGGGAGTACCCTGGGTACCTACGCCCCAACGGCTTACCTCTCCTGCCTCGAGGTGCCACACCGTAAGTACCCTCCGCACGGGTACACGCACACGCTCAGTTCTTAAGTCCGCATAAAGCGACGCGCTTAAGTCACTAGCGTTCACACACGTTTCACAAGGGTCGTACTCGAACCAAACCACACGCCTAATCTTAGCATAGTAATAAATAGTTTTACAGAACCAGGTAAACCCGCACATTTGTGCGCCACAGAAGTCAACCACATAGTTCAACAATTTCACACACAAGTCACACAGTCCACAATTCATATCACACAACAATTCCATAAGGTACCAATATCAACTTAGTTTCAGGATTCTTAACACTTTCTCTTTCTAACATAACATTCCATGTTGACATCATGTCGTTACAACCCGGTTCAGGCGTCACCGAATTACGTTGTAACCACTTGACATCCCCCCGTCATGTTCGACTACATGAGCTCCTGGAGTCGAATCGTGATGGTACAAACACTTCAGTTTTTGCAGAAATTTGGGCATGACCCGTTTGGAAACTCTACTAACCATCCGCTTACGCGGGACATTCAACTCACATCCTGCACAAAGCACACAACACAATCATAACACACATCAAGTCATCGTAGCAATACACCTCGGGTCTCGGTAATTACACTATTACCACCGGCCAAATCAACACACGACAGTCAACTAACACAATCATAGATACCAACCATAAGTGGTTCAACCAAGTACACAATACCCGACATGACATCTCACTAAACCGAGATTCTCTTCATCTTGGTTCTAAGCGTAGGACAATTCTGATTTGCGTGACCAACCCACACATAATCCTAACGACTTAACTCTA
This sequence comes from Erodium maritimum, assembly GCA_963921825.1. Lineage (NCBI taxonomy): Eukaryota > Viridiplantae > Streptophyta > Magnoliopsida > Geraniales > Geraniaceae > Erodium > Erodium maritimum. The sequence goes on along the minus strand of OY997592.1, from coordinate 41,470,336 downwards.
CCCACCTAATTGACCTACGGTCCGAAGTTTTGAAAAACCAGGCTCTGATACCAAATTGTCACGCCCCAAATCCGGTTTTTGCCGGACTCGAGACGTGAACTAGAAAAACTTAATAATAAAAGCAATTTTAAAGAAATAGACTTCAAAATGAAAGATCCAACTAATAGTTTTGACAATACGAGTCAGTAGCTCGAAAACCAAGTAATAAAGATGTTTAATAATAATAGGAAAGTACTTAGTTTGTATGGTCTAGAGACGTACTTTCCTATTATTATTAAACATCTTTATTACTTGGTTTTCGAGCTGTTGAATCGTATTGTCAGAACTATTGGTTGGATCTTTCATTTTGAAGTCTATTTCTTTAAAAAATTCTTTTATTATTATGTTTTTCTAGTTCACGTCTCGAGTCCGACCAAAACCGGATTTGGGGCGTGACAATTTGGTATTAGAGCCTAGTTGCTTATGGCTTGAGCTAGATGATATCACCGATGGCGTGGCCATGTGTTCGTTGGTGGCACAACCCACACTAGTTGCTCAAGTGCTGGAGGCACATGCCGAGGATGCCGAGGCGGCAGAGATCCGGGAGAGGATTACCAGCGGTTTTGATGTAGAGGGCTGGGAGCAGGGTACTGATCAGGGTTTACAGTACCGAGGAGGGCTGTTTGTACCGCACAGCTATAGAGACGACGTGTTGAGAGAGTCTCATCACTCGCGTCTTGCTGTGCACCCGGGTGGCACCAAGATTTACTGGGATGTCAGGCGGCAGTTTTGGTGGAGCGGGAGGCGGAGAGCAGTTGTAGAGTTTGTCTCGAGATGCCTCACTTGTCAGCAAGTGAAGGCCGATCATCAGCATCCCGCCAGTTTAGTACAGCCACTGCCAATCGCACAGTGGAAGTGGGAGCACGTCACGATGGACTTCGTGTGCGGCTTACCGAGATCGCCGAGAGGACACAATGCAGTTTGGGTAGTGGTCGACCGACTAACCAAGTCGGCGCATTTCTTAGTCATGAGGATGACCCACACGGTTGACGCTATGAGCCCTCATTACACTCGTTCCTCACATTCTACATGCAATTCTACAATTATATCAAGTATTCATAACCTATATGCATACTAGTAACTTTCCGCAATTAAACCGATATTCGCTACTTTCCCCTACTGAGCGAAAGCTCACCCCTCTACTTTACTGTTCTACAGGTTTTGAGCGGGATTTGATCTAGAAGGCTTCTCGGAGCTTGGGAGCTAGCGAGAGTCCTAGTCTAGTATGGTCTAGAGACGTACTTTCCTCTTGTTACTAAACATCTTTATTACTTGGTTTTCTAGCTGTTGACTCGTATTGTCAGAACTGTTGGTTTGGATTTTCATTTTGAGTCTATTTCTTTAAAAATTTATTTTATTATTATTATTATTATTATTATTATTATTATTATTATTATTATTATTATTATTATTATTATTATTATTATTATTATTATTATTATTATTATTATTATTACTATTATTATTATTATTATTATTATTATTATTATTTCTTAGTTCACGTCTCGAGTCCGGTAAAAATCGGATTTGAGGCGTGACAAGTGATTCCGACGCTACTGTCCCCTTCGTCGGGCATGGTCCACCGCCGCCGAGTATTACAACCCAAGGGCACCAGGACCACCCCAAAGACGTCGAAGCTGCCGGTGTCACTAGAGTCCAATATGCTTAACATTCAGGATGACCTCTTGGCATGCTCGCTGGGCGAGGAGGAAGAGGAGGTTGTTGAGGTCCCGTACCTTCCGGTGAGCCCGTTGGTCCTGGCACGACAATAATTTGGCATGCTGGACAAGTTGTGGACCGCCAAGCCACCTCACAACGAGACCCTCCTCCGGATATCCTCGGGCTTAGGGTAAGTCAGTCAAAGGGTTGGTCATAAAGGACATTGGGCTAGGGTTGTTCAGGTTCTATTTCGAAACTATGATGACACGATCATGGGTTTGATGGAACGAGACGTAGTGTTTTGATGGTCGGCCTCTCCTACTGGCTGATCTAGATCCCATGGCTTGGGAGCCTCCAACCCTGGACCGCCTCCAATTATGGGTGCACGCCTACGGCATCCCTCCGATAGTGAGTACAAAGACCACGGGGGAGACGATCGGCTCGACACTAGGGCTATGTATTGAGGTCCTGTGTGACCAATGGGGTATCTGTTGGGCGGTGCAATGAAAGTCCGTTTTTTAGCACCTCGTGGAGCACCCTATCTGCTTCGCTTCCAAGAATTCCCTTAGTCGGTTTGTGTCACTCTTACCTATGCCAAACTTCCCATGTTTTGCTCTAACTGTGTTCTGATTGGTCACATGATGGCTGTGATTGGGAGTTGGTGGGTAAGCCAAAACTGGACTCCTCGGTCTTGGAGTATCAGAGGACTGCCACCCGAAGACGTATGTGACGGACTGGAACGATCAGACTCCTCGTCGACCAGTGTCCTCGACTTCTGCACCTCAGGGTTCCTTGTCTTGGGAGAGGGGCACAATTAGATCCTCGGCTACTACACCTCAGGGCGTGGGCCCTCGGCGGGTTTCCCAACCCAGGGTCGGTGATCTAGCCTGGAAGACCTTGGTGATCGTCCAACCAGTCAGGGGCTGTACAGCCGACCCCCACGCTTGCCTGTGCATAAAGATAGAACTGGACTTGGAGCAGGAGCTGAGTCTAGTAGTGGAGTGAGAGGTGGGGGAGTGAAACAGGGTTCTATTGGGGAACCTCGGGATGACCAAGACCAGGCCGAGAAGATGGCCAAATGTAGGAATAAAAGGGATTCAGTGCTATAAGGACTGGCCCTGGGTGTTGTCCTTGGGAAGAGCTCTGTTTCCCTTGGTAGCTGGTGTCATCAGGTTCAGTAGCATTCTAAAAAATATGCAGCAGTTAGGCATGACCTTGAACAGTAGACACCGAGTTTTTTCTAATCAGCAAAAACATTTAAATTGATGATGCTCTTTGAAGTAAAGAAAAAGGAGCGGAAGAAATACATACCACTGACCATTCCAAATAAGGAACCTCGACCAAGAAAACCAGAAGGATGCCACTAGCAACTCGAACCACCAGCAAACTAGGGGAAGCAACAATGAGAGGGTCTAAACAGAACAATGGAACCAACAACGACAAAAAGCAACCCAACATGGGTCCAAACAAGAAAAACAAGGTCTACAACCAGATTTTACAAACTTGAAGAACAAGGAAAAGCTGTAAAAAAAAAGTAATACCCTAATTTTCCAACCATGAAGCTCAAAGCGATAAAAGTAAAGGTCTTGGAACCTATATTTTCCAACCATGATGAGCTAAGAGGACGCTGAGCCAAGTTGCAATAGGTCCAAAGACAATCTGGTCGCCGACAGCATCCAAAGGTCATATCGATTGAGGACGAAGGAGCTCAAACTCAGTCTTCTGAAACCCAATTCTGGCCTACACCGAGAAAAGCCCCAAAGGGGGAGGACTGGTATTTCTACCGAGAACGAGCCCAAATTTCCGAGAAGGTAGTAGCAAGACATCACTCCCAGGATCTGAAGTTAGAATCGAGTTGAGCGTTCCGTAACCCCTCGCCGGCCAACACCAAGCGAGGACCCAAAAGGGAAGGCCTATAGTTATACCGAGCTCAAACCAACTCGAAACCGAACAGATTTGTGACCAAAGCCAACATAGAAGTTCAACGCCTTGACCGACCATCCAACCAAAACACTCCAACAAGTAGGCAGAAGGAAATCAAAACTTCTAGTGATCCGAGGCTAGATTCGAGATAAGCGTTCCGATATCGACACCGGTAGCCCCCGCCAGCCTACACCAAGCGAGGAACCGAAGGGGAAGGCCTGTAGTTATACCGAGCATGAGCCAGCTTATCCTCCGAAAGAAAAGACACTTAAGGCTGAAGGGAAGCGGAACACCACCACCGAGCTTCCTACCAACCGCGACGACGAGGAACGAGACAAGAATCACAACGAATCAAGGATCCAAATGATCACGAAACGCTTCCCACGGTAAAACTGGAACAAGCTGCCCAAAAACCATCACGGATGAATCCGGAAAAAGAACAGCAACCCTGTCACGGCCCAAATCCGGTTTTGGCCGGACTCGAGACGGGACTTGAAACAAACGAGATAAAAGTAGCAAAACAGTAATAAAATCCTTTAAAGTTGAAGTGAATCCAAAATATTTCTCAATAATTCAATCCAAAATTTCAAATATAGTGTCAAAACTTGACAAGTAACATAAATAAATAAAGTTCAACAATGTGGACCAACACATCTCTAATACAACCCTCAAGACTTCCGGAAGCTCCCGAGCCTCGAATTCCCCAGATCTCAAGTACACCTGTACACACAATAAATAAACAAATAGGGGTGAGCTTACGCTCAATAGAGAAAATCGTAAACAACTTTAGCCTCCAAGTTTAATAATAAAACTGCTTTAGTGCGATGTCACAAAAATGCTTAAAACCCTTAGACCAAAAAGATATAATAAACAAACAAAAAGCAACGATAACAATAACGCATTCTCAAGGATAACGATAACTTCCCAGAGAATAAATAGAGAACATTATAATAAAATAGAATACCATCACAACTGGGAACGAGTAAATACTATCAATCAATGAAATGCTATGGAATCAGTGTAAATAAAATAGTATCACTTTTTCAAAGATAATGGTAACTTAAAAGGTTCCATGAAAATACTATAAACGAATCGTAACGACTAAAATGGGAATAAATAATATCACACCAACCACTTGCTTTCTCAAGCCTCCAATCCACGGATAGATTCTGGGATCACATCGGTTCCCATATTCCGATCCACCAGAGTACCCATATCATATCAGATTTTTTTCCTCGGTCCGGAGGAGGCACATACATCGGGGCACCAGAAACCATCCCATAGGGACGCTCATCATCGGGATTCTCGGAAATGCCTCCAAAGGACCATATGTCATAGGGAACCAAGGTAGTGCTCCCACATGACGCATACACTTGGGTGAGACCACCAGTAACCAATTCTCGCTGAGTAACCCAACCAACTGCCCCGTAGGGTCCATCTCCAATAACCAATGCCCTTAGGCTCCAATAATCAATGCCCTATAGGGTCCAATAACCAATGCCCTCAGGCTCCAATAATCAATGGCCTTAGGATCCAATACTCAACCATTATCACGAAGAATCTATCAAACTCCAACCACCACAACACCACCAGATTACCCCCCCCCCCCAACCGGTGTAGTACCGAACTGAACAATCAAACATCTCAAGAACATAAATAAGGGAAACACACCATAACTTATCCACCACTCAACACTTATCGAATCACACTTTCACCACAACACACCAAAGACATTCACTTAATCCTCAATCTTAGAAGTACACACGTTCATCAATACAAACCACACGGGATTCATACCCATAATTACACTTACCGGCATACTTACCTGTCCCGAACCATCGGTCCATCGATCACCTGATCGTACCGTTTGGCACAATCAGTCATACTCGATCATCCATTCAAGCATTCAATCATTCAACATCCAATCAATCAACCAATCATGTAAACATTCAATCAATCAATTAAGCATACGATTTAGCTAGTTTCGTTAGACTCTTAACCTATCCAATTTAAGCAATCAAGCATGTGAACCTAACACAACAACTAATCCGAGGGCTCATCACGACCTTTCTACCAGTAAAACAATTCCCAAGTATTGAAAGCGAGTTACACTAGTTATTCTCATCCTAAACATGCATTCTAGACACATCCGGTTATTAGTAATTGAAAGACGATTATTCTAGTTATTCGCATCCTATATGCAAGTCTAGGACCTTTCCGATTTTATTAACCTAATAGGCATACTAGTAATGAAATACTCGAGTAGTTAGGACTTTCGCGTGCGCCAGAAATGCGATCTGAAGCGTGTGCCAGAAATGCGATCTGAAGCGTCGCGTGTGAGGTTAACCTGTGCGTAGGGTTGGGCCGCGCCTTCACGGGCTTGTCTTGCATATGGGCCTGACCTCACTTCTGGTTGGGCTCATACTGGCACAAAATTTCCCAACTCAGCCCAAAACAAATCCTTCTCGTTTTTTTCCCCTCAATTTCCACTCTTTGCAAAACTCTACCCCAACGTTTCGATTTTAAAAAATAATACCCTGTAGAATTAAGTGAGGTTTTACAAACCCTGCTTCCACCACCACACTAGCGGCCAAAGACTGACCCTTCCACGATCTGGGGATCCGAGATTAAAACTCGAGCTGAGCGTTCTGATAGAAAATTGATATCCCCTCGTCGGCTAACACTAAACGAGGATCTGAAGGAGTAAGCCTGTAATAATACCGAGCACGAGCGAAACCAAACCCGGAAAGAGCCCAAAACCCGATCGGACGAGTGACGATGGACTCCCTCAAACAAAGTTCTCGAGAAACAGAAGAGTCAGCCGTCAAACCATAAAGCTCCGGCAAGGAAGTAGGAGAAAACCACCCGATCTGTCCCACCCCGACCCGGATCTAGCCCGACCCGGTCCAAAAAGTCCCGACCTAACTTGATCCGAATCACAGCCCGTTGGATCTCGGCCGAGACGATCCGGTCAGAATCCGGTCCCAACTTGCAGAACACTGGCGAAACTGAGCAGCCACAACCCAAACACCTTGGCTTGGAGGTCACACGCCACCCTCCCAAGGTAGAGATGGAAAACTACATCAGATTCAGGTAGATATGACCGCCTACAAAGGCCACAAACTACAACACTGGACCAGGTGCACCAGGCACGATGAGCACGAACCGGGCTCGAAGAACCAAACCAACACCACGAACTCGACCTCCCCAACTTCTCCAACAAGCTCCATCATCACCAAAACCGCCTAAAAAACAGATCTGGGAGAATAACTCACCAGAGACTAGGAGGAAGCAGCAACCACGGACGACCACGAACGGATCCTGCAGCGCCAAAATACCGACAAGCAGTTAGAGCACAGCGAGGCTCCAATCAAAACTCCAGCAACACACGAGCTCCACAGGGTGTCGCGCCTGAAAAAGGAGAAGCTGGCGGGAAGGTAAAGGGGGAGAAGAGAGGAGGGAGGAAGGGTAGGAGGGGAAGAGGACCACCGACGACGTCCACGACCAGAGGCCGTGGCGTCGCCGGTGGGCGGAAGGGAACAAAGACTAGGCTACTGTTGAGGCGGCTAGGGCGGTAGAGAGAAAATCGAAGTAACATACTTTATACACCGAATTTATTGTTTTTTACTCTTTGATCACCTTTATGGCTCCCCAACAAACCAGCTGTGTCATTTTTTTTGTCACAGAGTTATGAATAGACAGACCTTATGGGTTAAATACCATTTAGTAGCTCTTTTAGAGCATCCACATTAGACGGGCTGAAACCCTGAGGCTTGTGGCTGAACCCTCTGTTGACTGGGTAGGGTTCAGCCCCCTGCCCCCCCCTAAAATAGAGTGTGCTCCACATCAGAGGGGCAAGTATGGGGGGGGGGGGCAGAGTTTTCAGAAATGCTGACTGTGTAATTGATTAAGCTTTTAACTGAATATGTTAACGTTATTTTTAAATCAACAACTACTAAATAAAATAGAAATAAAATTCATAAATAGAAATAAAAGTTCATTAATAAAATACAAAATTTAAAAATTACATAAAAAATAAAAAATCATAATTCAAATTGACAATTCATTTGGTCGATATACAGTTCTGCAGTGATGAATTCTTTGATGACTGTTACTAATACCATATATATTTGTTTGAAACACTGATAGTTACTATTTCTGATAATAACGTTTGGGCATCGTCGTTGGACATTTTTTTATCGCAACAGAAAAATGATTTTTAAAATAAAAAACCGATTTTTAAATTTAAAAACTGATTATTAAATTTAAAAATTGAGTTTTTAAATTAAAAAATGATTTTTAAAATTTAAAACTAATTTTTTTTAAATTTATACCTATATGCTGCTGTTGAAGTTTTTAAAAACTGATTTAAAATTTTTAAAAACTAATTTTTTAAAATTTTGAAGTAAACTGATTATTAAATTATTACCTAGGTTAAAAACCTAATTAATACCTAATAACCTTACCATATATTAACCTTATTAATTTACCATATATTAATCTAATTAACCTAATTAATTACCATAACCCGAACCGCCCCACCACGCCCCGTGCCCCGTGAGGCAGCGGGGCTTATTTTTGCCCCGTGCACCGGCCTCGCGAACCCGAACCACCCCACCACGCCCCGTGCCCCACAACGACCGAACCCCGAACCCTGAACCTGAACCCTACTGGCACCTAAGTCGCGCATCGGCCTCGCTCTCACGCCCCGCTGATGCAGATGCTCTTTCTGTAGTTAGAATTTCCCTGATGCACGTCTTTTATCAGATTGAATTATAAATTAATGAAATTACAATTTTTAGTCAAATTTTGTTTATAGTAAAATATGGCTAAAAAAGAAAGATGTGTAATTAACTGTAGGTTGGTGTGATTAACCTTTCATCACACAGGGAGGTAAATATTTCAGTTTTGTTTTTTTTTTCAAAAAGCTCTCTCCCATGGCTCTCTCATTTTCCGACTTTTGCTCGACGTTACTTTCTTCTTACAACTTCTATTGTAAGATTGTGGCTCGTTCTTCCGTCCAACCTGCTGTCAAGGTTGCAAAGTCAAAGCCGGTAACCGTCAAAGCTCCGGTTGTTGGAGTTCCGGCCAAACCAAAAGCAAGGAAGAGGAGACAGAGGGTTGTACAAGCGTCTGTTGCAGGGAAAGGTGAAGGTGGTTCTGATCCAGTTGTGATGGCGGCTGAGCCTCGGCAAGAGGGTTCCGTTCCGGCAAAGAAGTCGGTGAGGAAAACGTCAACTTCGGGAACAGAGGTATACGTTTGCAATCTCCCGGCTGGTACAACCATGGAGTGAGTACGAAATTCGATGGAGACTTACGGTGAGGTAGTTTCCGTCATTGTCCGTAAGCGGCGAAACAAAAGAGGCTTTCTCTTTGGGTTCGTCACATTCAGATCGAAGGATGTTGCCTTGAAGGTGATTGATACTTTCAACGATTTCATATACAATGGTCATAAACTGATTGTTGCCCTTGCCCGGTCTGGTCATTCTCGATCATCTAGTGCTTATACTGTTCAAGGATATGTGAAAGAAAAAAAAAAACAAAGACGAAGAGAAGAACGCTGGTTCAGTTCTGCAGAACACTAACCTTAATCGGAAGAACCAATCGGAGGCCGACGTTGCTGACCTGCAGCCAATCCCCGTCGCCGGAAACTAGCGGAACAGTGAGCCTTTTCCGGCAAACTCGACTCCGGCGTCGACGATTCCAGCGGTAGTGAATCCGACAAATCAAGGGTATGATGCAAATTCGGTTTTAATTTGAAATCAACTTGATTTGATTCCCGTGATTACCTCTTCTCCTTGCGAAACTGGCGTTGCAGATTTGACTGAAAGTCGCGAAATTCTCTCTCGTGCATCTGCGTTACAGAGAGTCGCGAAGATCGCGTCTCTGAAGCGAATCGTAGTGCTAGTGTTACACGCGCATCTCATCCGGGCCTCAACTGTTTGGGTGTTGGGCTAACTCAAGCCCAAATCATTTTAGCAGGCCCTTTGGATGCTGGATCAATTGTTATTAGGCCTGTGTCTAGTCACGTGCAATCTGGGCTCAACATCCACCCTCTTGCGTCGTGTTCTGATTTGGTGAAGAATTTTCCCCCCAAATCGGACTATCTGGTTTTAGCATCTTCCTCCCATAACCCGTTGTCAAGTTTCGATCAGGACTTTCTAGTATGGTCGCCAGAGACAATACAGAAGGTTAAAGGGAAAAGAAAAAAGAAACCCCATCAGCCTTTTCGAGTGACGACTCATTCGCTTTGTATGTGTGAAAGTCAGAAGCTCGAGGCTCAGCGTAAAATTGAAGCTTGGAGACATTTTGTCGCTAAAGGGACTATGCTGCAGATAGAGTTGAAGGACGATGTTCCTCCTACTATCGACTAGTATTTCTTAGTATTAGGTTTTTGTTCCCTTTCTTCGTTTTTTTCTCTTAGCAAGATTCTCTCACCGTCTATGGTAGAGTCTCTTTTGAAGGTTATTTTGAATAGTTTTTGCGGTCCCCTCTTTTTTCCCCGTCTTAGGATAAAAAGTTTAATAAAACAAAAACATCATCTATCAAACAAAAAACCTTTCTACTGTTATGCATTTATTATTATTGTATATTAGAACTTTAAATTTTGTGCATGTGGGAACAAAGATGCCTCAAATCTTGCTGAAAGAAGAAAAGACTAAGCAAGAAGCCCTATATTGTTTTGTTCTTGCTACTTCAATTATTGGATGAGGGGAAATAGGGAAGAGATCTACATATTGAGTGGGTCATGAAAGAAAATTTAAGGGCAAGCATAGTCCCAAGGGCCATAAGGCTCAAACAATTCAGCAAGCAATCCTTTTTTCCTTTTGGGATTCCAGCCCATGTCCTTGCAAAGTTGGTCATTGTACCATATGTGTATTCCTCCGATGCATGACCTTTGGTAGTATCTTCCTGAGTATTGTTTCATGTACTTATCCCATTTTTTAACATCATTCTCCATCTCCATGATGCTTGGTAGCTTCCATGTTCCATCCAAAAGCTCTACAAGCCATCGAGATCTCATCTCCGATGTGTACAAGTTGGAGACACTCTCCGAGAATCCAATGATCGCTAATTGTGGAATTCGAGGATGAATGCACTCCCTAAAATAAAAACCACCAAGAATAAATACCATGTAATGTACATACAGAGGTCACCAATAATGTGATACTTATATAGATGGGAATTTTATGTGCATAAATCATTAAAAACACCGTGAACTCAAAAAAAGTTGTAACGTTTTAATTTCTAACCTGTAAAGAGGAATCTTCGAATCT